>ML675601.1:46104460-46179780 GCA_007922155.1 Mesoclemmys tuberculata
TGATCATATTGGTCCCTTCTGACCTATGAGTCTATGAGTCTATAGCAGGCTCTCCTCTTCTTTTCTGGAGCCTACTGTTGACAACTTCTCCCACTCTCCCAGGATTCAGCCCTCTGGTTAGGTCATACACTTTTTGTGTAACCTCTTTGGGGGCAAAGGGTAGCCTTAGTGTTCAGACAAGGCGCTCCAGCTCTGTCCTGAGTCAAAATCTAAGTCTTGATCAATTAGTCTTCAGGGCCTTCTTTTGTCCAAATGTGTCCAGATCAGGAGTAGACTTCGTGCCTTCCGCACTGTATGGAAGGTGACAGAGGAACCAAGGTCTGCCCATTCACCTAGATCCCAATTTAGGGTCCAGTTTCAAGCAGCTAAATCCTGCATCCAAAAATTCTATACTGATGCTTCCCTGGATTACTTCCTACCAGTCTCTCCTTTCTCAACAGATAAATTAAGATATTAAATAACTGACATCAAAGGTAAAGTCTCAGACCTTCTGAGTGCTAAAAGTCCCTTCTCTGTGGGCCTCTGGCAGCTGGACTTCCTGCAGTGTGCTCCTTCCCAGAAGCTCAGAGTGTAGGTCAGTTCACCTCCACTATCTGCCCTTCTATTTGGCTGGTCTAGGCTCCTTTTGAGTTCCTCCTCCAAACCATGCATGCTTTGCAGGTATGTTGGGTGGGACCTCCTGGGCCAAGAGCAGATGCTTAACCCCTTCCTTGCGGGTGTATGGTTTGTATATCCTGTTACAAAGAGATATTAAGCATTCAGCTTTGAGGCATAAACCAAATAAGGTTAGGAAGAAGCACCACATAGAGAGGTTATTCCATTACAGGTTTTTTTTGCTTCTTCCTATGAATCATCTGGTAGTGGCTAAGAGGAAAACAGCATATTCTTGTTGATTGGTAGACTCTTGGTTTGATCAAGTATAGCAATCTTAGAATTTGCTGGGAAAAACATCTCTGCAGATAGGAGCATTAGCTCTGCTTTCCCACGGCACTATTAAATTTAACATTTTCCCATTTGTACCAAGCCTTAAATGCCAGTCTTTGCTTAGGAGGAGACAACATATAGGACTGTATTACTGCAGTGTTTTGGACTACTATTATAGATTACCATAATATGTTTATATTCCCTTCAATGGAAGGATGCCCACAACAACATTTTTAACAGAGCTGTATAAAAGTGATGACAAAATGTTGAGGAAATCTTGCTTGAAGATATTTGATATTTTGATTCTGGCAATTGTGCACTCCTGAGATTTTATTTAGTATGCAATTCAGGGACAATGTGTATTTTTTATTGAAATGAATCATAGAGATCCCTGCTACATCAAGAAAGGCTTTGATTTTTCCCACAAAAGGTTTTATTGTCTGTGACTTGATTTAAGATCAGATTCACTAAACTGGTTTAATTGTACATCTTCATAGATAAATAAAGAGTTTGTGTTATGGTATCTAAATTAAGTTTGTCAATAGTAATGAAATGTGGCTGTATTTTTTTTTCTCCAACACTCCTTTCACACACTTCATCTTTTACAACCCTTTTATCATTTACCAGATTAAGTCGTTTTCTTCTATTGCCTCTCAATTTACAACTATCTAACAGAGAAAGGCAAGAGTTAGTCCGCCGTTGTCCATTAATATTGGGATGAAAGAGCTCTAGATGGGATTATAAAATGATTAAATGATGATTAAGGAGCTGCGTGCTTTTAATATGTCTGTGCTGTGCAATTATATAAGCCAATACTTATCAAAGTTGACAGTACAGTATATGTGTTGCCACTTTCACTTAAACATTCCCAATTGTCTATGTCAGAAGCACTAAAAATCTTTTCGCAATCTGATATGTTCAGAAAATCCAAACCAGTAGTGAGAGTAAATCAGAGCAAGAGGAAAGGGACGCACTCTGGATGGCTCAGGGACAATAGGAATTGCCACTTCGAATCAGACTAAAGATTTATTCAGTTTGATAGCCCAACTTCAATAGTGATTATTTACTGATTCCTTAGAGGGAGTTGCAAGAAACCCTAATGTGAGCAATTATGGAAAAATCTGCCCAAAGAGAAAGTTTCTTCCTAATCCTTGATTTATATCCCAGAGCATGAGGGATTACTTTCAGATGTTTTCCTTTTCTTTTTTAATGTTATCTAATATAACTGGATGTTCTCATTATCCATATGCCCAACCCTTTTTCACTCCTCCTAAATATTTTGGCCTTGATGATTCATGTGGCAATATGTTTCACAGGCAAAATATTTCCATTTATCAGTTTTAAGTTGCCAACCTGTCATTGTAATTGAATGACCCATTGTTCTTGTATTATGAGAAGTTTTTTGAAGTTTCTTGCAATCATCTTTAGATTTTAAAATATAGGTTCTATTTCTAGCTCTGACACTGTCATGCTTGGTTATCTTGGGGCAAGTCACTTCATCTCCCTATACTTCTGTTTCACCATCTGTAACATGGGGATAATTACATTAATCTCCTTTGTAAAGCACTTTGAGATCTACTGATTAAAATTACTATGGAAGAGCATATTGAGAGAGTATTATATTATTAATAAAAACAATAACTAAAGTAAGCTATAATGAGATACAGAGCTTTTCGCTTCTAGGTCATTGGTAAAAATCTGTTAGGCTATAAAACAGGTATCAGGTAGACCTATCTGAAATGAACCTGTAACAGCACAGCACACACTTCTTGTGAGCTCCCTTTCTGGTCTGCTGTGTCTGCAGTCTTTAAATAGTCCCAGCCCTGGTATCAGGCTGTACCCCCCTAGGACTTTCTCCCTGGAGGTAATGGTTTCACCCTCTTGGTCTGTTCTGGCCCCAGCTGGGCCTCTGAACAGTTCAGTTCACCTTCCAGGGGTTTATTGCTGTCTGATTGTAGGCCACTTCCCAGAGGCATATGGAGGGGTATCCAGTCCCACCCACTACTCCAGCTACCAGCCCAGGAACCCTAAGAATAGCAGCCACATATCACTATGTCCTCTTAACAAAATGGATTTTAATTATCTTGGCCTCTTCCCCACAGCCCCAGCCTTCACCAACACTTCATCCATAGCTCACAGCGCTTCTGTGTTCATGCCTAGCAGCCAGCCAGGAGCTCTTTCTTGCTCCCCCACTTCCTGAGAGCACTGAACTCTCCCTAGTGCTGCAAATCCCTTTGGCCAGCCAGGAGTACCACCTGCACCCCTCTGACTGCAGCAAGGAAATGAGTGTCTCTGGCTGAGCATTTCCTTTTTATATGGCCCTCTTGGGCCTTGATTGGCTTCTCACTGCAGCCTTTCTGATTGGCTAGCCCTTTGCAGCCTTCCCCTAATTGACTGCTTCCTGTGCAGTCTTTCTAGGCAACTCAGAGGACTTAACTCCACTGCTCCTTTGTGGAATGGGTGGGCACAACTCTGAGGCCTTCAGTATGGGGCCTCTGCCCTTAGTCCACCCCATCACAGAGCAAAATGCAGTTCATTACCTAGTAGACAGATGTCCACATGACAGACTGATAATATGCATTTGAAAGGCATGTTGACAACTTCCTTAGGGAGACCCAAGTCTGAATGAGAAGACCCTCTGCAGTACCCTCCCTCACTGCTATACATCAAGCTTAAAATGTGACTTCATTTTTTTCCCTCCTGACCTTCACTTTTCAAAAGAGTAGGGGAGTCAGGAAGAGTAAATTGCCAAATCTGGGCTTAGAGAGAGGTTTCTTTTTGTTTTTTGCTTTAAAAAAAAAAACAACATTTAGAGCCTCCTGACTGCTGCTCTTGCTGCTAAGGTGGAGTCTTGCCCTGGGAGCCTGTTACTTCATTATAAGGAATGGAGCCAGCAACTGTCTGGAGACATGACCACTGCACTAGTGTGTTGTATCCTGAGACCAGGGAAACCAGTTTTTTCCTCATCGTCTTCTAAAAAAAGAAAAAGAATCTGTGGCAGTTTTGGGTAGGAAAATCCTTTCTGTTAGAGAGTTCATACACATGGCAGTCTGCCTGCAGCTGGCAGCACTTCCCAGTGGTGGTAGCCTCAGTTTATCACATCTGGTGGCTATAATTCAAGGAAGTATAGCCCAGCGGTGAAAGTTCCAGACCACCTTGCCTAGAGGCCAGAGTTCAGGATTCGTCACCCAATGGCAAGAGCTCCTGGACACCTTACCAAGCAGCTATAACTTAGGGACAAGGGTAGGGTAGGGGAATCCAATCCCACCCTAGCCCACTGGTTTCCAACTCAAGGCCCTTTAAAAAAAACTCTCCTCTATGGCTGAGTCTGGTGCCCTCATGCATGCTTCTTTGGTTACTTCCTACTCTTGTTCCAGTTGGCCCTTGGATCCCTCCTGAAGTCCCTTCCACTGGCAGTGGTGAACCATCACGCTTTGGTCTCCATGGCTAGAGGGTCCAGTCCTGGGTGCTTGGAGTCCCAATGGCTTCTCCGTAGGAGAAGGAGGCAGAGGTGGCAGCAGTGGCAGCTGTTGCTGCATGCAACTGTTTTTCTCTTCAGTCAAGCCAAACTGAGATGAGTCACTTCCATTTAAATGTTCCCTCCACTGGGAGCATGCCCAGCAGGAGCAATGGGGCATGACCTCTTGGATCCAGAGCAGTTCTTTAACCCTCGCCTCACCAATGTTGGGTTGGTACGCCCTGTCACATTCCTCCCATATAGATGAATGTAACAAAGCTACATTTTCATACCATTCCTAATCAGATGGACTGCTGTAGAGATTGAACCCACTGTCTATGCTTGCATGCTTTATGGAAATCACCCATTCTAATCTGAAACATTTTCCTCCTGTATGTCCTAACTTTATATAGAAGCAGTGTTTAGGTATTTATTGAATATAGCTTTCTAGAGTGATATTTCCAGTTGATTTCTTCATTAATTCTTACACTGAACAATACTGCTTGCATGTTTCTGAGCATGTATCCACACTGGATAGTTATATAAATACTGTGGGAGATACACAGGGCAAGGATTAGTTAAAAACGATTTATTGAGAAATGTGGAAGAAACTAACTGATGATAAGCAATTTAATAAGACAGATAATAAGACACAAATGTAAGAAGCATGGAACTCATTCCTGCTAGTAAACCAACCACAGGCTCTACTAGATTATGGGCTTCAGCTAATATCTCAGAAATGACAGGTGTTACATTATTGATGGAAGTGACTCACAAGTGTTTTCATAAACAATTTTACATATGTGATATTCTGTGTGTGTTTCCATGTATCAGTTTTAAGTTGCCTACCTTTCAATTTAATTGAATGGTCCCTTGTTCTTGTATTATGAGACTTTTTTTTTTTGAGGTTCATAATCATCTCTAGAGTTTGAGATCTAGGGTCTATTCCTGTCTCTGTCATTGGCCTACTGGGTGATCTTGGGTCAAATCACTACACCTCCTTATGTCTCTGTTTCACCATCTGTAAAATGGGGATAATAAAAAGTACTGCTTTGTAAAGTTCTCATTATATATAAACAGGTGTGATGCTTACTATTGCTAGGACAATACCTCAGACTCACCAACATCCACTGTCACTATGCACTTTTTGTTCAAGTAATCCTAATTGTATAACCCTGCATATAAGCAAAGTATTTTTTACGGAGAACTGTAGAATTAACATGTAGGAAAATTATCAGTCCCTAGTTTGTCACTCTCTTACAAAAGTGTAAAATACACTCAGTGTAGACATAATTTTTGTATGATTTTGTAGCATTACTGTAGAATTTATAAATTAGGGAATATACTTCTACTCAAGCTTATATGTTTGATTTTTCAACTGGTATATTTGCTTGCAATTCCTGATGTGTTTTGTTAGGGAAAAACAACACCCTACAAATCCCCAGAGATGCTAGCCAAAGACTGTGTAGACTGCTAGAGGAAAAAAGTGTCAATACATTGGAAAGGTTGAAATCTTCAAGGCTTGTATTTTTATGAGTAATTTTGTCGTAGTGAAATAGATCACTGCATTTTAACTATAATTGGTGTTATTATCTCAGAATGTTCTGAATTTAATAACAAGATATAAAGCAATCCTTTTTAATGTACCCAAACATAAGGCTCAGTTCTCATACCCTTTCTTACTCTGAGCACGGAGTGCTCTAACCATTGGGCAATTGGGTAAAATGAGATAAAACCTTCTATGTTTTTTGCAAGAAAAGTTGTAGGTACTTAATTCTGGGATAGATTCACAGCTGTGAATCCTGAGGAGAGGGAGGCACCTCTCTCTGGTGCAGACTTAGGTGACTAATGACTTTTAAGGGGCGGGAGCATGGGCCACATGTCTTTCCTTTTGCATTTTCCTGTCCTCTGCACTTCTTGTAGACTAGTTTACATGGCACCCTGATCAGCTTGCTGGCTTTTGTGGGTGGCATTCTTAGGTACCTAACTCTCCCCATGCATTTGTAAAGGGATCTTGGATGCCCAACTCAGGGCCAGGGATTCCACTAGGCAACAGGATGCCTCAACATTATACATTGCAATGCTGAATCCAAGTCCCCTTTGTGGATCTAGCTCCTACTGCCTACTTACTTATATGGTATAAGTATCAGCCCATCACATACTATTTCCCTTCTGCACAGGGTAGGCGCGTGATGATGGAGGTAACCTGTGCAGAGGAGTAAAGGTGGTAGGTGACCTTATTCCCTTATACTGTCTTCCACCCAGGCTCACATTTGAGCCCTTTATTCATTAATATATTTAATAAATAAAGTAGTCTCTGGTTCATCTCATGAGCTAGGTGCATTCAAAATTTCATGTAAATCTGTTTTAATTTATTGTGGGCCACATTCTGCTATTCTTACTAACTTTGGTTATTACCTTACTCCATCACTGGTCTTATTGAACGCTATTTTGAATACAGATAGATCTCAATATGAAACTGCGACTTACTTTATTTGAGCTCTTGAGTCTATATCTTTATGTCTTTAATTATTTTTCCTTGTTGTCCTTAATGGGATAAACATTCATAATGTGAGCCCTCTAATTTTTAACAGTCATTTGTGTATACACATAATAATGTGCAAATAGAAAGTGTACACACAAAATTGTGCATGCAAAATTAAAGGACTGGTCCAGGATATTTGAAAACATAACCCAGTACATTCCAGTGGTATTTGAGTTACAAAAGGGAATTTTCCTATTAATGACTGAACACTTTCAAATTTTTAGGGCTGCCATGTAGTCTATTGCTTAAATTATATTTCTTCTATTTCAAAGGCAGCCAGTTCCAGGCCTGGTTGGTTGAATATAAAATTTCTTTAGATTTTGCAGTCTAAGTCAAATGCATAATCATCATTTCATCCTCATTGATAGAATTAGCTCTGTGATATTTGTTGTTTTATCAACATGTCAAACGTAAGACTTTATTAATAAAATGAATAATACTGCTGGAAGAAATTCCACTGAAATGTGCTAGGCAGGATTATACAATGATTAAATGATGATTAAGAAGATGATTGGGTTGAATACAATGGTGTTGTGCTTTGCAATTATGCAACTAGTACTTATCGAAGCTGACAGTACAGTATATGTGTTGCCAATTTTAGTTAAACAAGCACTAACTGTCTGTGTCATGAAAACTAAAATCCTTAAACGAGTTGATACATTTGGAAAATTCAAACCAGTAGGGAGATATTTGTGCAAATAGCAGTGGGCTAAGCAACAATTTCCAGAAATGCTCTTTCTTGATAGGGTGATCTTCCTAATATACAGTAAATAGGAGTCACTCATAGCAGTAAATAGCATGATATAAAACCAAACATTTTAGAATGATTGAAGATACTTTGACAAAATGTCTATTGATTTAATTGGTGCATGATCAACTCCATACAGATGTCATATTTTCCAATACCCATTTTCACTGCAGTCTGGGTTCCTCTCCCACCTTTCAGTTATTTGTATTTGGGACTTAGACCAAAGTTGCTCTTTTTGCTTCCCCTTTGTGTGTGGGTGGATTTCTTGGTGAATTTCTTGTTGGTGAAAGAAGCCATATTAATAGGAGACTAAAGGCCTTCTCCATGTAGCTGCATGACAGCTACAGAATGGGCATTAACAGTACAAGCTTCCCCTCGCTACCCTGGCAACATGCCTCCATCTTGATCTATGGAACCAACTCTAGCAGTAAGAAGGTAGTTCTGTGTCAGTGCTCATTCAAATCTGTTGGGCTTGACAAAAAGGTTACTAATTAATGCTGTTCATTATTTTTGAATTAATTGTGGGAGTTGGGAAAAATTTTCAAAAGTACTTACATTTGTAGCCTATAGGGCTAGCCTGCTCCCTTGCACGTATATACCTTTCCTTATAGATTTAAGTATTTTTGTTTTATTATAATAGAGTCATAGATTCATATTAAAGTATTATAGCTGTAATGCAAGGTACTTTACAGGACACATCCTGTGTGAGAGCTAAGGCAGTTAGCATACATATGTTGGAACCTTTGGCCCGGTTAAGTAATGATAAGTTAAAGGACAAGACATATATGGTTATAACCTTTATACTAGATAAGTCAGGAGGCATCAAGACAGGAGGGGGCTGTCTCAGTTTATGCCCCGAGTAAACTTCACAGATACACCACAAAACCCACAGAAAGTGCCAGAAAGAACAAAGGTGAGATAAGCAAACCATATAGAACCATCTGGAAAGGATGTGGATATGTCATTAATACACACGAACCTGCCAGCCTATAGAATAAGAGTACCCTAATAACTTGGGGGTGAAGAAGCCACATTTGAACTTCAGAGGAGGACCCATATTGTTCAGTGTATAAGAAGGGGCAAACCATGTTACTTGGGTGCGATCGTCAGCTACTCCTTCTTGACATTTCTTTTAGTTAGTGTGTTAAGATCTTTTGTTCTTCATTTATACTTATTATTATTTGTAGTGTTATCCTTAGCCTTATAGCTTTTAGCTGTCAATCATTGGCTAGCTCTCCACTCCTCTACTCAAGACATCTCTCTCAACCAGGTCATCAGGGAAGGGTATGATTATATTAATCCAAAGCATATCATATAAATATATCTATCTATCACTTGTGTCTTTAGAATAAAATTGTAATCCTATCCATTATCCATTTGATTATTCATTTGCTTTTAATTGGTCATTTGTCCATCATTTTATGTTATCTTAATAAAAGCTTATAAAATTATACAGATTCAGTTATCAGCATGAGCATTCCTATCATACACACCGGGGGTCCCTATAAAACTCTTCTGGGGCCTGATTCTGGAACTAGAACCTCATTATCTTTTGATCAGATCAATTGGCCAGCCTATAACCCTGTTCAAATTACTTAATTCCCAGAAATCAGGCAACACATGACTTAAAGGCCCAAGTCCCAATGACTTTCAGCAGGATGAAGTGCAAGGTTTTCAAAAGGAACAAACACTAATTAGGTGCCTAACTCCCGTTCAAAGTCAATGGAAGTTAGGCACATAACTGCTGTTTGTGCCTTTGAAAAGCCTCTGAAGCACCACTTATTATTATTATGGTAATGGGGGCCATATAAGCACCTAAGATACACAAAGAGGGGAAATTCCGTCCTATCCCCATCAGCTAAGAGTTAACTTGTGCCCTGGAGCATGAAGATTTATCCCTATTCACTTCATTTTTAAAAGAAATGTATATAATGTGAATGTAGATGTTTTCATTACCCTTTTGGATTGCAATTTTCAGAGAAGTACAGGGGCATTAAATTCAAACAGAGATGGGCACCTGGCTCCTTTAGACCTTTTTGAAAATTCCATCCTTAAATGTCTAATCCTTTTGCTGAATCTGACTAAACCCTTGACCTCATTTCTTTTGGAAATTTTTTTTATTGAGTCCCTTTCCTATTGCCCCATCTTCACAACAGAATTCCAGGGTATTTATTTTGCATGGGTAATGAGGGGAGTTTTCTTTGTTTCAGAAAAATGAGAGAGAAAAAATTTGCATGGCACACAAATGACTGCAGAGCTGAGATCTTAATGATTTCCTAACTATTTTTTTAATGAAAAAAATTGTAAATTTTTGCTGCTCATAGTAGAGAGGAAAATATCAGCTTTTTATTTTTATTTATTTGCTCTCTCTTATTAAGTTTGTGGTGATAAAATTACCATGGCAACCACTTTGCTTTTGCATAAGGTGTGATAGATTTGAATGTACAGCAGAGTAGATGACAAAAGCCAAAGCAACTGTCAGGTAGCCAGGTGACAGTGTCTCATTTAGAAACAGTTACTGTAGATAGCACAGATACATACTTCATCTCTGATGACAAGAACTGCTTGCTGACAGAAGCAACCTGTCCTTGGAGTGACAAAAATCAGAACAGAACACAGCCCCCTAGCATTAAAGCCAGAATAACAGCATGCCTTTTTAATAATAGCAACGAGGAACACACATTATTTAAGATGGGTTATTGATTTTTTAAAATTTATGAATAGTAGTATACAGGCAAAAAAAATGTCTTTCTTCAAAATTCAGCAGTATAGTGGCACTTTACAGGCATGGCAAATTAGCTTCTGTTGTGACCTTGTTCATTCCTATTAGCCAGCCATTAGGCAAGATTCCCATGCCACCTTGACAACGGCTTTTGTTTCTATTATGCTTTTATTGAATCCTGAGTGATGGATGATCGTGGCATATGTCTGAATAAGAAGGGGGAATCACCCTAATCAGTAATCTTCCAGATTCCACCGGGCTATAGATGAAACCACAACCACTTTCACATTATGTGACATGCCCCTTCATTTCAACTACTTTGTCATAGCTGCCATACTTGAGAAGCTCATGCTTACCACTCTCAAAAGAGGAATATTTCTCTCATAAAAAAGTGAAAGGTATAATGTTTAATCACAACAAAGTAGGGCCCATATGTTCATATTGCTGATATATAGGCCTAGGATCCCATTAAGCATCACACTTTTCTTTACACTCTGATTAATCTGTTTCTGTTGTTTTCTCATAAGGTGGGAGAATTATCACACCAGTCCATTATCACATCACTATCACAACCCAGTAACCTTTAGTCTCTAATTGTGCCCATTTTTATGCAGTTCAGTTTGTATATGCACCTTATGCCATCTTAATACTGGTGCTTATTTTCTCATACATTACGTTGCTAGAATAATCAACAATTTTTTTTTATTTGCATTTGTTTACAAACAATTTATTCAGGAGACTTTTTTCCCAGTGGTCTAAATTTATTTTTTTCTGTGTGTTTGTAGTCTGTTTTTCAATATGCTGTTCCTGTTTGTCAACAAAGGGGAGAATGTGCAATTAACTCTGTTGTCAAGAAGGTGGAATAGTTATTTGACATAAATTATTTACAAATCTCAGTTATACCAAAAATAATCATTCATGAGAGTAAATGGCTTGTCAACATTGTATGTGATTTACTAAGAAACTATTATTTAAAAAACTTTCAACAACAATAAATAATTTAGACATATGGAACACAAGTGGGTTTAATATGGAAGGAAGATAAAGCAATGATTTGGACGAAAGAAGCATTGTGTTTATGGAAAGATTGGAAGCAATAAAATCAATTTGTCAATATATACTAATTTAAACACTTGTATGCATACATAATATTTGTTACATATAGGCTCAGTGAAGCTTGATCATAAGCTAGATCCGCAGCTTGTGTAAGTTGGCACAGCTCAACAGACTTCAGGAGGACTGTGTTCATTTACACCAGATGGGTAGCTGGTCCACTTTACCTTGAAGAGCGTGTTGATTCCTGGACACTAGGAGAAATGTGGCAGGCAGTGCCCCTTGCTACATTTGTGAAACCATTGTAACACGTCCTTTACAGAAAAGTCCTGGTTTTTAAAAGATATGATCTAGATATTCCCTGGGAATTAGTTTGGGGAAGTTCTATGGCCTGTGGAGTACAGGAAGTCAAACTAGATGATCACACCAGTTCCTTCTGGCCTTGGAATCTATGAATTTATAGGATAGAGGTTAAGAGGGATGAAGCCACAAAAGGTCTATAGAAAGTACTCTAAAACATGCAGAATTTATTAAGAATTAAATTATTTTCCATAGATTTTTCATAGGAGCCTATTAAATTGTATAGAATGAATACAATCTAATATTACATTTTATAGGATGATAAAAAAAAACACAGAATGTGCTTCATAATTCTAAATAGTTAGAAAAATCAGGTTCTAAGTTTCTCAAATTGGGAACCCAACGTTAATGGAATTTATTTATCTTACTCTCTCTGTGCTGTGGTTCCCAATCTGGAAAATTGTCCTTCTCACCTGGGTCTTGTGAAAATAAATTAACATTTGTGAAACACTCAGATACTATAGTGCCTAGTGTCACAGAAAAGCCCAAGAGAAATTAATAATTCTGTCTTCAGACTTGGACTACACATTGAACACCAAAGATAAAACTAAATATTGACTCACTGCACATTAAGGAACTCTGTGGTAGCAGCAATAATAGAATCCAATTCTCTAGGTCAGATTCAATTCCCATAACCATGAGACCATTTTTATCTCTTTCAGCAGCTCTCTGCGTCATTCACTACACACCTTACAACTTCTGCTACAAATGAGGCAAGGGGTCCTACAGAAAGTAGGATCTTTGACTGATTCATCTGAAAGCAGGTTTTCCATCTTCTTCTCTCTAATCTTTCATAATATGTGGTTTCAAAACAAGAATTTGATCATACAAAAATTAAATATTACATGGAATGTACATACATGGTATGTGTCTAACAGATATACCTATGCAGTGGATTGCTGCTTATAACATTCTACTAAATTAGCATGTAAAGGTGAACTCAGAAAAAAATTGTAGTAGTTTAATTTTGTTACAGTGGAAGGTTATTATTTACCAAGCTTAAGAACTAATGATGTGTCAGCAAAACAATATTTGTGATGTATTTGCTGAAAATCGAGTTAAACAAAAATCATTCATCAAGTCTAAGCTTCAAAAACTGACAGACGGAAAAGGAACTGTTTGTCAGGAGCTACAGCACAATTTTTATAAATACATTTCTGGAAAGACCAGCAAAAAGGGCTTTTGTTAGCTGTTTTTGTCTTTCTTCATAACAGATAATACATACTGTAATGAATACAATGCAAGATAGTGTCTGATGGCTTCTCGAAGACTCTTATACTCTAAGGTCAGAAAGGACCAATATTATCATCTAGTCTGACCTCCTGCACAACTTCTCACAATAAAGATCCCCATAAAGAGGTTGGGATTAAGTTCAGATGCAAGTGTGAAATGCAATGTTGTGTGAGCCCCTAAACTTGGTGTAGTAAGTCTGTTCCATGCAATTCTAGAATCAATATTTACTAAATTTGATATTATAGTACATGTGTTGGCAACTTGACTTAAGCTACTTGTGTCATGAAAGCTGAAATCCTGAAATCAATGTGTTTGGAATATTCAAAACTAAAATAATTCAAGGACATATATTTTACAGTGGTAAAGACCATAAAAATAGGTCAGAATGTCACAATTTCCAGCAAATGACTTCTTGGTGGTGAGGCAAATTTGACAAGTGTATGGAGTGGGAGGCAGAGAGTGCAGTCTCCAAAGCAAGCATCCAAAGTCTCAACTCTAAACCTTTGGGCTCATCCATGATGAGTGCCTCTTACAAGTATGACTTCTTCAGAAGATGTCTTCGGTTGGCCATTTTTGCTACACCTGTATCACATTCTTTTATACAGGGGAACAACATGGAAGAGGAGTTAGCAGTGGTAACTCTCACTTGTTTTTCTGGCTGTGCTTCTTCTGGTTTCAGTGAGCATCACACTACAAAACACAATCTCTTTCTTATCCCAAACCATAGAATTCTGACCATGTGGATTTTCCAGGGATGATCCCACAAGGGCTTCCAGAACAGAGAGGTGCATGCTCTGAAGCTAGGACTTCCCCTTCTCACTTCTTTCTGGACTCTATTTCATTTTACAATTTTCCTTTCCATTTGGTTCCAGGTGGGATGGAAGCAAAGGTTTCAATGTCTGGAGCAGCAACTACCAGAGAGAAGATGGTCTTTCTGATACATTGTGGGGAGGGTTCTTTGCATGAAAATAAGGGACAAAATGAAAAGTAACAGGGGGAAATATTTTAATTTCAGAGTCTAAACTTGCCCCTTTACTGTGTTGCTGCAGAAAATTAACTAAGAAAAAAAATCTGTGTGACTGAGTTGCAAATATCTTCCAAATCTTTGCATGTATTATATTCATAGGAATTAATTTTCTACATGACCTGCAAGCTAATTCCAGAGCAAAACCTTTAGGGAAATATGATTTTAATGCATACATGTTAATAAACCTATTCAATCAATTACTTGGCGAGTATTTTATCACACTTATAAGATTGAAAACAAAATACACTACAGGGGCAAGCTGTCCTGAACCAACACTACAAAATAAGGTTCAAACACAACTGCATTATGGGGCTAGGGTTATATTTCTCTACTGTTTTTCTAAACTAAGACATCAAATTTCAGTTGAAAAATGCTTTATCAAGCATGAATCATTCTGAATTTCTTTCCAGCAATATAAAGTAATATACAGCCAATATACTGTACTGCAAGAAGAAAACACATAATTTATAGGCAAAACTATTGTGCAGCAGAAAATAGAAAGTTTTAGTCATAGTTCCTTCCAGTTTCCAAACTTTTCAGCTACTGCAATTTTTTAAGGTGTGGAATAAAGTAGATACAGAATAAGAAAAATGTATACAAAGTAAGTCTATGTTCTTTCATTTTGATATCTTATCTATTCATGCCAGGTATAGTATCTCAATATAGCCAGAGTTATTTTATACAATTTTCTTCAAAATTAACCATTAAAAGTTTGAAAGCTTTCTGAAGATAGCTGGGTGGGACAGACTCCACAATTTCCATAAACTGGTTGTGTGCAGTTTCATATTTTATAGCCTAAGCAGAACTGATACACTGCTATTGTAAACAGCATAACCTCTTCCCTCATTTTAATTTTACATCAAAGATGTCCAAACTCTGCTTACTATAAACTTGACTTGTCAAATCAGATGGAATTATGATCCTATCAGCAGTACTGAGAACAAAATATCTTTTTTATTGGCTGTTGCTTTTTCATAGCAAAATATGCTATGAAAACTAATATGACTCCTGTGACGTTTTGAAATGTCTAGTTACAGCAGTGGCCAATTATCCGCATGTTATTTTAAAAAACCCCACTCTTTAAATAACAAAACAGACACACAAGAAACAGTGCTAACAAACCTAACTGAAATATTTTTTCAAAAAGTTTATATTCATTATAAAATACCTGCAAATATTAATTAATTAATTAATTAATACTGGGCTTCAGATATAAGAACAAAAATATACATCTTTCAGATTTTCCTGATGTATCTATCTATCAGGGTAAGATCTTGGTTTGGTTACGTTATCACATAACATTTGCAGTAAAAATAATTGCCTGCATACTCAATTGGTTTAAAGATTCTGGGTTCACCATTCCCTTCTGATTCTTTTCTACTTTTGATTTATATTTGGCACTATTTTTGCATGCTTGCAAACTAGTTCTGAGTTTATTTTGTTTTTCTTAATTATCAGCCCCAATTGCCTCGGTACAGATGTGCTTTTCACAGATTCAGCTTAATCTTTAATGAAACAAGACAGAATACCAGGTACACCACAAAGGATATAATGGTAAAACTATAGAGGAATAGATTCCAGAGCACATATATGAATTATTGTAAATAAAGCAACTACAGCACTCTGTGCATGCATATTATGTATGTACAGGCTATTGAAATAGATATCTATCTATACAAGGTGAAAAAAATCTATGCTAATAATGGTCATGGGTTAACTGCAGTCACCCGTCTTTAATATTTAATTCCCCTGATAATGTCCCAATATTAAGCACACTGCATTATGTGGCCACCTATTATGATGGCAAGAAAAATAGTAGCCCCCATTGGTTGCCGTTAACTGGTTTCACAGCCGTTCAGATGCAGCGTTTGTGCAGACAATCTTTCTAATTCTGTCACTAGATGGCAGTAAAAGTGCAACTGTGAGCTTTTCCATCTGAAGCCTGCAAACTCAAGGAGAGCTCCAAGACAGGAGCAAGACTAGCACTGTATGACAGCTTGCCTTCAAAGGTTATCCAGGAGGAGGATATAGAATATCCTAAGGAATCACTTCATCATATAAAGAGAAAACAACACAGCAGCTACACAAAATTACAGTGGTGGGGAGGGACAGGGAGAAACTTCAAATAATTTGAAACATTTTAGCAGAAGTAACTGAAGAAAAGAGCATCTATATCACCTTGCTTAAATCCTCCACAACAGCAGATCCATGCTCTGTGTGAGGATGAAAAGTTATGTATCCTATCAACTTATGAGCCTTCTCTGTAGAATATATATATATATATTTGGCCAGGAGGAAGAGGGCAGCAAGCGGCACCAGTTTCTCCTATCCATTACCAAGCAAGATTGAATGAACCCCTTGAAACTAATGGTGCGAGGAATCTCATTCCTTTACTTTTAAAGTGGTGGAGTCTGTACAGTCCATAAGACTACATTGTCGAGAAATGGAACGAGTTCCCCGTCTTACTCAAATAACGAATGCGAATGGGAAATTAAAGCCCTGCTAGCTGACTGTCTGATCCTCTTTATCATAAACCCAGTCTCTCAGCAGCCACTTAAGAGCTAAGCCCCAGCCCCAGACTGCATTACTGTCATCTTTGTAATTTTCTTGCTACCTTGTTCCGAAAGGTAATCACCTGAAACATGACTGAGAAAAAGAGATTTAGGGCTACCCAAAGGAATATATTTTTGTGGCCCTAGCTGAGAGAGAGAGAGAGAAAAAATACAAGACTAAAAACAAACAAACAAACAGATGGTTTCGAAATTATTCATTGGAAATACACCAAGTAATTCACTGGCAGTGTCAAGCAGTTCAAGTAAGTTGAATGTTTAAACAAAAGCTTCATGGATCACATCATGTCGTGCAATACACAAACACAATGAAACATAAAATGTCACTTTTTTTAGATTTGGAACTGAAGATCAAATTAGATTTTGATTGTTAAAGCACTGAAGTGTTGTGATATTCTGCAAACAGAAGCTTTGACCAATGTTTTTGGTGACCTAGACCACTTGTGCTATGTTAGTATATTTTGATTGTTTTAACTGAATATTTAAAAATTGCCAAAAAGCAAAAGGTATGCTATGGATTCCTATGCCAGATACATAGATAGCATCTACATATATGTATTTTGCTCAGAGGATAAAATTGTTTAAAACTTCTTGATGTGCCTGTGAATGTGAGAGATAAATACATAGATGAACATCAGATGGCTCAAGTTTAACTTTGGTAAGAAAAAAAAATGATTCTCACAGGGAGAGGGAATTTAAAGTCACCAAAGTATTCTATAATAGTTTTTCTTACGATATTCCAGGAACTTCTCTCAGGACACCAGAAATATCCCACTTTTTAAATTCATCAATCAAAAGTTTTGTTTTTTACAAAACTACAAAAATATCGTTCAAGATGTATTGCTATGCGAAGCAGAGTTTGCTCTTTGTTTGCTGGGAACAAACAATCCAGTGAAATGAGCTTTCAATGTGATGAACACTGTTTGAACTAAAGACAAAAGGCAAATATTATCCAAGTTATTCTTCTGGTCAAACTGAATGCTAATGGCAATAGTTCAGTTCCTGGAAAAATCCTTCACCTTAAATATATATACATATGTTGCTATTGAGTTAGACCTGGCAGTAGAGACACCAGTGGACATTTATACAAAATGCCTATATTTGTGTTTTATGTAATTATTTCATGAACTAAAAAAAAAAAAAAAAGGTGCCACAAAAATTTCCCGGTTCAAAAAAAAAAAAAAGTCACTTTAGGGGAAACATTGAGGATCTGGGTAGAACATTGATCCTTACCTCTGATGAGAGAATCTGCTTTGCCTGACATCAAAGTGATGTGCAGCCTGTGGATCTTATTGGACACATTACTTCTAGACAAAGATTGCAATGTTGGTGAGAATTGCTTTCTTCCACCATCTTCCAGCTATGAGATTGAAACTATTAGTCTTGGATGAGGGCATAGCCAAAGTGATCTATGTGTGTTTGTTGCCCCCAGATTAGATTACAGCAATGCATTCTATCTGGGGAAACTGAGAAAACCACATATGCTCCCGCTGGTTCTATATACAGTACCCCCAACTCTTACAAGAAAGACTGAAGTGTTGCTCTAAACATGCCACTGGCTCCCTGTTCTATTCCATATTATTGTATGGCTTTAGTCCTTACATTAAATCCCCAAATGTGATGAGGCCTACTGCCTATCACAAAACTAACTCTACTGCTAAGAATACATGCTGCTCTTGCTGACAATCTCATCAGGGAGATGTATAGTCATGGACAATGAACTAATCTAATCTCACTCTGAAATGTGACACCCAAAATTCAAGGTAGACTGCCGTGGAGGGTGAGGTGGTTGTACTGTTAGTTCCTATGCTACCTTTATATGGTTTAATTAAGGGGCTGTGAGTTAGTGGGCTAGTTCAGGGAAGGTAAAATGAAGTGCCAAACTCCTTACCTCACCTCCCTTTCCTCACAGCTCACCTTAACACTACATAAAAAGATCCAAATACAGAACAAAGCAAATACTAAGAGTATCTAAATATTCTGAACCACCTCCAGGATCTTCTCTCACTTGCCATCTCTTTCATGCGGAAATAAGATTATTCCTTATATAGCTCCCTGAGGTGGTCACCTGATTTCTTGGCCACATGACCTGTGGACTTCATAGTTGCTCCAGGGGAAACGGCATTTCCCAGAAAGCTTGGCCTTACAGTGTCTAAGGCTTTAACATGAACTCCAATGCTCTGTCACAGGGCACTGAGGTTAGCTAACGTTAGGGATCCATAAATGTTAACAACATATAGCTCTTATATAGTAGGACATAATAACAAATGTCTGATATTATCCTGGGGTGTCCTTGGCCCTGCCATTCATCTGGCTCTAGGGCAAAAAGGAGAATTTCAATTCTAATGTTGCCAATCATTCTGATCCTTTCAATAGTTACTACATTTTCCAAATCAAATGCTGCAATTTAGAAATATTAATTTGTTTGTTTGTTTCCACAGTACACCTAGGGTATGGCTTCAGATCACCTTTTGTGAACAGGAAATCTTGCCCATGGCAGTACTGCCAATTTGCAGAGAGTGTGTCTGCAGTTTTCTTAGATGCTTCTTCAGTCCTGAGATAATGAGTGTAAATAACGAGCTTCCTGTCACAGTGCAGCGTTGGTACCTTTTGCTTACTGAACTCCAACTTCAAACATTATTTCTAAAAACAGCCTCTGCCTCCTCTTCTGTCTTGTGGCTATCAATGATATTTCCTCCACCTAATCTGGGACATCCTTATTTCAGAATTTTACGTTATGGGTGTGCTGTTTTCTCTGACTGAATTTGCTGCAACATAAGCAGACATAAGTCTATAATTAGAGAGGCATCCCCATTCCCTTGTCTGCAGTGAAGGAACTTGAGGATTTTCATGGCATACTCCCTACAGTGAGATACAGTTGCTGTCAAAGGAGATCGCTCTCCATTAAATGTAGTTTACAAAAGCAAAGCAAACACAGACAACCCAAATGACTACCATCCTTGTGTGCTCAATAAATTACTGGCTTTACTGACTGGATTAACATAAGCCTGCAGGTGGAAAAAAAATTGAATCTCATTGAAATCTTACATTGCAGAGATTTTATATCTGAGCCCAGGATGTCTCAAATAGACACATTAGGCTGAATGTTAGTATCTCTGGAGAGAGAACCTTTTACTTGTTTCATCCCTTCCCACAGCTAATGGAAGAGTACTGCAGTTTTTTCCTTTAATAAATCATTTGTAAACCTGGGGATTTCACAACAGTGGGGTATTTTCAGTCCCTAGAGAACACTGAATATTAGCTGCAGCTTTTTATTTTTTTCTTCATTGGCCCATCTTCATTTAAGCCTTGCAGCAAAGTCTGCTTTTAACAATTCTAGAAGCACTTCAGAGAGACACACCTATGGCTAAGTGCATTGACTATACTCAGTATTTAGCCAAAGGAAATGTTCATATTTTTATTCTCAGATTAATTAGGCTGAATGCTGTTGGTTTAATACATTATTGTATGTGAAGGTTTCAGACTTAAAAAGTAGCAGAGATGAAAAAAAGGCAGAAAGGACAGATGTTATAATAATTATTTGAACCTCTGTGTTCTTAAGAACTGATATCTAACGATAATGTAGCAACTAAAAGAGGCTGGAATGATATGACCAAAAATTTAATAATATTAAAACCAAATATTTTGGAAAGAAACAAAATCACAACCTTGATAACACTGATTTTCACAGATCTTACAGATCTATTCTGACAGAGCATGAATGGCCACTATTACTAAGGACGTATACTAAGGCGCTGATCCACAAAGAAACTTCAGAGCCTAACTGCCATTGAAGGTACTTTGGTCCAATATTTTGGTGCGACTGGCACTCCCAAAATGCCTGCTCAGCTGACACTTTTATCTATAAGCACCTCAACACTTAAGTTTTCACCACGTCTGGAACGTGTCTATATTTCGGTAGCTGGGCAGTCACACAACCACCTCAGTCCTGAATCCACTCAGTAACTTGGCATCTAACTCATTAGGGATTTCACAGTGTATATCACCTCTGAAGCCTGATCTGGTAGCAGAGATTTGAACTTGGGTCTGCCATCCCCCAGGAGAGTGCACTAGCCACTCTACGTCTTGTGTTATACAGGCAGATCACACCAGATGATCACCATGGTTCCTTCTAGCCTTGGAATCTCTGAATCTATAACACAGTGCTTAGGGCATTCACTTGGGAGCTGGGACACCCAGGTACAAGTCTCCCTTTCTTTTATACACAATGGGACACTTTCAACAGGAGATACGAGAGAGCTCTTCCCCAGAAAACCCCAGAAGTCAGTGGCCAGAGCCCTTTAATGGGAGATTCACATTCAAAGCCCTGCTACACATTAGGCAGAGAAAGGAATTGAACTAAGGTCTCCCATATTCTATGTCTAGAACTAGAAGTGTTCACAAGATTGTGAATCTCAAATGAAGATAGGCACCTAAATTCCTAAGGGCTTAGGCCACACTGTCCTCAGCATTTCCTATTCGCTAGCTGAGACACCTCCCACTCAGCTTACTAGCTTTTGTGAATTCCATTCTTAGGCACCTAATTCTCCCCATGCATTTTATATGGCATTTGGGTGCTTTATTCAGGGCTACAAGGTGGGTGAGGTAATATCTTTTACTGGAACAACTTCTGTTGGTGAGAGAGACAAGCTTTAAAGCTTACGCAGAGCTTTTCTTTAGGGTGGTAAATTCCATGAGGTGGCAAGGTGCCTAAAAGTTAGATGCTGCAACGTTCAGCATTGCAACACTTGTGTCCTTTGTGAATCTGACCCTAAGGCTTTTTAGGGCATAATTTTATTTTGAAAGTTACAGCAAACCAAATGATGGCTATTAAATACCTCTGAGTATGTCATGCCTAGAGCTCTCCAGCTGCATTCTGAGAGGAATATAAAAATTTAACAGATGTGGGAATATACACCCTATACTTAGATATAAAAATATTCAACAGTTGTGATGAACCGATAGGAATTGGTCAAAGTGCCAGATACAGTTAGATACTCACAATTTTCAATGTCAAACCTTTGGTTCCGCTTTTATTGAAAATATGAACAATCTCTTTTTATGGTTCCTAAGAGTTCTTATAGCTATTTGGCACCCCCGACATACCTCAGACCAGTGGATCATTTGGTCCAGCCAAGAACCAAGCCCTACAATCTTCAGAGGCAGGTGCTAGAATCTCTGTGTTGGACAGTAACTCCATACTCTGCCTACAGAAGAAGTTTCTTCTGAGCCTCCATCAGATGGTGTTTGACGTATGCTCCAAAGCATCACTTATTTTTAATTCAATTAATGTGACTTGAATCCTACTTAACTCTTGACCTCACTGGTGTCCTGTGACAATGAGTTCATTGGGTTTATTATGCACTGTGTACAAATTATTTCCTTTTCTAAATTTTAAATATGTGAAACAGAAAAAAAATATATTGTATGAATCCCCACAAACTGAGACTTGCTGAGATGTATAGTAAGAGATCTGATTGGTACCAAATTGTGCAGCATTCAGTTCTCTGTCCCTAACTACAAATCTCTGAATACTGCAGGGCTAGAACTCTAGCAAATGAAAAATGCAATATTAGTTTCTAATAGGCATACCTCAATTAATTAGTCCAGACATTGAAAAACAATGGTTACCAAATAGTGCAGGAGAATGAACTTTCATCATTCAGACTAGGTCTACATTTGATCTGGAAAGTGTAATTTCTAGCCAGAGTAGACATTCTGGCACTAGCTCTCATCGAGCTCGCATGCTAAAATAGAGAGTAGCTACAGAGGGGCAATCTGCCCTGCATACAATTCCCATCTGAAACCCATGGAACTTATTCAGAGAGACTAGCCCATGCTGCAACTCAAGCCGCTGTGGCTACACTTTTGTTTTTAGTGCCCTACCTCAATAAGAGTTAGCATGGGCATTTCACCTCGAGTAGGAAATTATACCTTCCAGCTCAAATGCAGAAATACCCTCAATCTTGTAAGTATTCTATAAAGCAAGATGATCAACAGAAAGGAGTATTCAGAGTTTTTGTGGCTCATTGTTTCAGAGAACCATCAAGAACTCATTAGTGTCTTTCCATAGTTAAGGTTGCAATCACATTCCATTTTGCTTTGCTATAACTCTGGATTCCACAATAAATTTGGTTTGAAATTTATCACTCTTATGATTCCCTAACCATAGGAGTGATGAATTTCAAATTTCAAATTATTCTCTAAGGAGAATTTTTTTTCTGCGTTTCAGGGAAAAATTGGCCAAACTGTTTCAGTTACAGATTACTAAATATATACCTGTGATTTGGAATACTGACTCCTGTACTGACATTTTGTTTCTTTCCAGTTTAGAAATGACTTGTTAGTACTTTTCAAATTTTCCATATAATTAAATCTCCTGGAAAACATCATATGTAGGTTAATCTTCACCTGCCACTTAAACCACTTCCACCTGCCCAGATCCTCTAGGCTAGCCCAAACTGATAATCAGCCTGGATATCCTCAGATGATCCAGGAACCAAATTGAAACTGACTGTCATCAGAGCTGGTGCCCAGGAACAGTGTTGAACCTTAATTTACATAACCCCTCCTATGGGTAGATTTTGTTATAGACAAAGCTGGTAGCACTACCTATACTTAAAGTTGTCCAACAATTTCCATTATAAGACCATATTTTCAGTAGCTAAACTTTAACCATTCAGGCTATTTTTTTAAAGCTGGGTAAGCACCTCGGGATGATTTTTTTTTTTTTAAGTTTCAGCAAAAAATGATTCAGCCATTTCTCAGAATTAAAGTAGGGGAAATTATATGGGTTCTCCCCTCTTAAAAGTACATTTTCTCCATTGAGAAGCTGTAGCACCCCCAATGCTTGGAAACAGAAACTTGAAATTTAATGAAAGGCGGCCTTTGTGTGAGGGATGAGCCTTTTTCTATTCCTCTGAAAAAAATGCCTACATTTGGCCTAGTTTTAAGTCCTTTAAATATCTGGTTTCACACATGTTCTGTCATATACTCCTTGACTGGCTACAGAGTTCCTTCCCAGAGAGATACATCAGATATGTTCACTATAATATCCTTTAATGCACTGCCAGGACTGGCTGTTGTGAGCTTAAGTAAGTTATGTTGCACTTGGGACTAACTAGTGGCTAAAGATTACAATACAGTTTAGCATTCTATTACATGTTCTGTAGAGTTTTGTTAGAATTTTGCAGTTAAATTCTCCAAAGATTATATTTGCACTGACTGTGCTCCATTCCATGGCTGCCGGGGCTGATAAAAACTTTCCTGAAATTGATGTTAGTGGCTGCCAGAGGCTGATGTAGTGCCAGACCCAGAACTGAGGGCAGAAATGGGACAAGAAATGAGATGGGACAGTGGGAGAAGAGCTCGGCATGGGGAAAAGGTAAGACTGGGACAAGTAATTTGACTTCGCTTCTTCCACTTCAGTTATAAAAAACTATTGCACATAGACATGTTAACACTTGATTGAGTGTGGGAACATCCTAAACTGTAACTGAGAGCAGAATTTGGCTCATTATGTGTGGACCATGTGCTATAGGCTATTAAGTTTAATTGATTACTGAATACATAAGGTACTTACCGAGGATCAAAATTAAAAAAAACAAACAAACGTTTTTAAAATAACCCTAATCACTGGGAGAAAAGTTGCATAATTGATTAAAATGTCTAACATGACCATGGCACTCAGAATCTACCCTGAGTGCAGTGAAAGCTTAATTATTCCACAACTTCTGTCCAGTACTCTCATACATTATTGGTCCTACTTTTACACCCATGAACATTCTTCATCTGTGTGTTGTTATTCCTCCTGTCTCATCTACAGTATTAAATTTCTTCACATGTAAACACTTAATCACTGATCTCTCACTTTTGTTCACATCTTGATGCATTTTCTGTGGATTAATAGGTTCTCCACACCTCACTTGCAGTGCACCACAGATATATTCCAACAGAAATCATCTGTTGCAGGAGAGTGGATGTTATTTGGCAAACAATTGGTTTGAGATGGAAACTCTCAAGCGAGCGGGACAGACAGAGAAGCAGTCCCAGAAGGTACTACAGCATTGAGGAGAGAGGGGAAGACAAGGCATCTGTCTCCCTTTGTGTTCCCCAAACCCAGAACTGTGCAGGGGTGACTTCTTCTCCCATTGCCTCCTTCTGGGGGCATGAGCAATTGTGAACCACCTGCCCTCCTTCCCCAAATTATGTGGGCTGGGGAAGAGAAATATTCCAGGGAGGACCCATGAGTACAACCTCCTCCATCCACAAGCCAAAGAAAGTCTCTAGCCAGCAGCAGCAAATACAGAAGCAGCTCCAGGCAGTTCTGCAGCAGTGACCAGTGGACTATGATCATGTCCTCAAAGTGTTTTCCAGAGCCCTGACCCTAGATACACTCTCCTCTGTGCTGATTTGCTGGTTCAGTAAACTTCTTCTACCCATTCCCTCAGTCTTTACCGCTCACTCCACCTGGCATTCACACCCTCCTGCTTCCTCCCCTACCTTTTCCTCATGCCATGTCCCCTCTCTCTTCTTCTATCTTTCCACATAGCTAATCCCCTCTCAACAAAATCTCACCCAAAAAATGAAAATAAAAAACAATGGCACTAATGTGGACATCACTGTTCACTCTGCTTGTGGGTTCTGTCCCTTCTCCCTGTGTCTGTCTTTTCTCTTTAGATAGTAATGCCCTTAGGGCGGAGACTGTCTATTGCTCTGTTTGCACATTGCCTAGCGCAGGTTGCAGAAATTATTTTGCATTATTTGGAGTTTATTAAAACAAGGAACTGATTTTATTGATTAGATGCAGACCTAACAGAACAAATATCTCCACGAAGTTTCCAATTTGACATAGAATCCTTGATTTTTCCCAGGTATGCTATCTATGTAAGGTTTTGTAGTCTGTACAAATCCTGAACTTGAATTCAGTTGCAGATGGCCTGATATAAAGCCACGGAAGAGAATGGAACAAGGTATCAGATCTTAAATATTTAGTTTTGATTTTGGTTCAAAATATCCTTGATCTTCTGGTGTTTGTCTACACAAACACATAGTTTGAGATAAGCTGGTATATAAATTTAACCCACACTACCCCATTAAGTGTCCATATCAACTCTACTTCCAGGTGTTAACATTTTCATAGTGTGCTTTAATCTACTCATGTTTCAAAGCAGGGCACATCAAAGTGCACTAAGCATTCAGGTAGCATTCAGACTTTTAAATCTCCAAGATGCTCCCCTATCCTCTTTGACATCACCTGGTCCCTTAACTCCAGAGTCTTTCTGAGGTTATTTGACCATTCTGGTTGTTTTCTAAGCCCAGTCTGATGATCACCTTGCCTCTCTGTTGAATTAGTAGACACATCAAATGACTGTGGCCTGTGACCTTGTCACAAGCCCTCAAGGGACTCCAGTTCCTCCCTAAATCTGCTTCCATTGTTACAACATTTTTAGAGCATAATATCATTTGTCTGGAATTCATACAGACGAGTGATTATCAACCTGCAGCCAGCGGGTCACTTGCAGATCCATCAGCACATAGCTATGGACCATGTGACATCCTCAGGGTCATACAGGTAATATTGGATGCGGCCCACATAATGCACTGTGGGCTTCATGTGTGGCCCACAATGATAAATAGTTGAGAACCACTGATAAAGACCATGAGTCAGCAAAGTGCTTAAGCCCCACATCTGACAAAAGGGGGAAAAGGATAGAGGCAATTGTATCGAGTTCTGAGTTCCGCCCCTCCTTCCCTTCCCCCTCCCAAAGTCTGTATAAATAAAGTGAAATGGGAGTGGATGGGGCCCCAGCAAAACTTGATTTGCTAAGCCCCCAAATTTATCATGATGGATTTGCCTGTGTCTAATATTAAGTGTGTGGATCGCTGCCATTGATTTGGCATCCTTAACATTTCTTTAATGTAGTTTTTGCATGCATAAATGTGTTAATAGAGAAATTGTCTTGTAGGCATTTTTTCCTCCCATTCATTATTAAACAGGCCACCTCCCCTCAGAACTGACTTTCAACTGTGATCTCACAATATCCAAAGTACAGCAATTGCTTTCCTAAAAAAGTAATATTAGGGAAATATTTAATGCCTCTTTAGCAATCTAGGCTGTCCAGCAGCTGGAAGCGTGACTTCCCATCACCATGTGACCCGCTAAATCTCCACAGATCACAGTTTGAGAACCTAAGCCTCAATTAATATTCTATCAATAAATAAGACTACTTCTGCATAAACAGTGGGATTACTCACATGTTTAAGATTAGGCTTCTGCTTAATAGCCTTGGTGAATCAGGGCCAAAAAGAGTTCAAAGGATCATGGAAATCAGAGATGGAAATTACCTTTTAGACCATATAATCATTCTGCTTCCCAGTGTAAGAATGCTCCCAACAGCATGTTATTTAATACTTTCGCCAGACAAGTTTTACATTTCTCAAAAGAACTAGGACTTTGGCTTTGGTCTTCACTTAATTTTGCCTAATCATTTGAACATTCATCATAGTATTAGTATGCAGCCTGCCGCTCAGATATAGGTCAGGCACACATATTGCTACTAAACACCACTATGTTTGGAGGTGCAGTCCCCTTAATTCATTGAACAAGTTCCTTTCAACTCTGTTCCCACCTCCAATGTATCACAGGGAAACAACATACAGCTTCCCAAACATACGGCCTACCCAAAGTTATCTACTCACTGAGACTATGACAGGGACAAGGTGCCATTTTCCATGCTTGTCTGGACGCTTCATCTCAGTGTCCATTTTTGTTAGGATTGATGGCTTTGTAAGTGACTGGAAAGATCAAACCATTTTATAATGCTGTGTCAGTCAATTCCCAAACGTTAGTAACATTCTAATGTGGGGATTTGCCCTTGATTGAGTGTCCCTTATCAAATACAAGCCAAAATATAAGAACACGTGTTCCACATTACACTCCTTAACATTCTCAGGGAAAAGAAAGAGATGAGTACTTTTAAAATACATTCTGAATTCACTACTTATCAATATGATAACTAAAGCATTTAAGGATGAAATAACTCTTGAAACATGAGATTAGAAGAAAAGATTTGTTCCATTAATTCTTAGACGGTTAACATTTCATATAGGAAATGGTAATTAGTACCAAGATTGTCTTTAGTCCCCTGAGAAGATGTTGGCCTTAACATAGCCGATAGCTGTACCAAGCAAAGGTTACAATTATTTATTATACTGCCTTCCATCTATAATAAGATTTTATTCAATAAAAATTACCAAGACCATTTTTTCTGGTGCATACTTTGCATCTTGAAATCAATGAAATGAAATATGTGGCTTCTGCTCAAGACTGCAAAGAGTGTTTTACCTCCAAGCATATGTTCTCGGGTTGTAATGTGCCATGCTTACTTGAGGCAAGAAATATATTGGTTAGTATTACAATACTTCTAGAATTAGACTCACTTGAGAGAGAAGGGTAGGGGAAAGGGCTAATTATTTAGATCCCTATAAGACAAAACAGTTTAGCAATTATTGAATGTTTGCTTTACTAAATGGGCTTAAGTAGTTCATCCCTAAAAAGTTTAATGTAATGGTTTACTCAGAAAACCCCTATATTATTCTGTGATAGCACAGTAATAGAAATAAATTAATGTAGTTGAAACTAGTTACCTGGTAGTTCAAACTAGCCAGAATATAATTTTACCTGAGTTGGCAGGTCATCCTTAGGGTATTATCTACACTGCACAGTTAATCTGGGCTTTTATCCAGATTCTAGCTTTAAAGCTTGAGTCATACACACAAAAAAGCCTCTGACCTGCATTTGAAGGTACCTTAAGTGCAGAGTAGTTTACCCATCGGAAGCGGGGTTAGGTCCCAGGTTATACTTGAATTCAGAGTGGAACTTGCCTACTTTACACTGAGAACACAGGCTAAATAACTTGTGTGCTAATTGTCCTCCAATGCCTTCCCATAATTCTTCCCAAAGGAAAGACAAATTCTCTCACAACTGACTGGGAAAGAATGCTAGATCATCTCATCACAAAGAGCCATGGAATATGCTCCCATTCCAACAAGTGTGAGTACATAAACAGAGAGGACACTGTAATGCAGGTGAGACTTTGCTATGGGAATGGTCACACTCATGCTAGGCTAGACCTACCCAGGTGACAATCACCTGGATTAACTTTGCAGTGGAAACATAGCTTTAGTTAGGGGACTGTGTAGACTCTGGAACTCACTTCCAGTCTTGGTCCCGTGAAGGCATAGGACAAAGATTATTTCCTCTCCTTAGGTTCTGAGAGAAATAGCAAAGTCTACGTTTCTAGGAAAAGGCATTGATAAGGTATTGTTAATCCTGTTGGGTTGGTTGAGAATATTTTCCTATTTGACTTTTCAAAAATGATTAATTTTACTGCCCTATCCCAAGCAATCATGTATATAGTTGAGAATTTATAGTCAGCATCTTTGATTCAGCCACATCCACATAAACCATAAAATTAAACAAATTGAACATAAAAATATGTGAAATGACAGATGAAGTCAGACTATTTTAAGTGCATGTCAGTCACAATGTAGTTGGGAATGATTCAATTATTTATACATCCATTTCACTGTCACTTTGACAAATCATAAAAAGTCTCTGAAATTTCAAACCAACATTGTTTCTTTTAAAAGTAATCCCTTTTTGTACAGTTATTTACACTGTTGAACTAAGTAAGAAGATACAAAAAGAAAATACTTTCATATTTTTGAGTATTTACATATATATTATACATCTGCATGTTCAGAATCTGATTCATTATACTGCTTTTTCCTTCTTTCCTGTGAACCTTCTGCCGTTTTTTTATTAGGGCTGAGATTTTTCAAAGAAGCCTAACAATAATGTGATTCAATGTTCCAGAAACATCTTCTGTAAAGCCCTTCTTGCTGCAAAGCTTGAACCCCTGCCTCAGCCTCAAATCATGTGCCCAATTTTAATCATATGAGTTAGTTTTAATGGGATTTCTTACTGGCTTAAAGTTAGGCACATATTAAATTGGACCCTGGATATGAACTTTGCTAAAATTTATGGCTGGCTCAGACTACCTCAGAACATCTCTCCTGTCTCTCAGGATCAATACATTATAATCCAACATCCAAACTTTATAATAGCTGGTTATGGGTAAATAATCAAAGCTTCAGAATTCCCTATATATCAGATAAGGACACAAGGACAAATAAGGACAAAAATCTGAATACCGATCAAAACTACCTGAATCACTGGGCTTTGATAGCTCATAACAACAGCCTTCCTAATGAGACTCTTGATATTTTTCCATTTCAGGTCACTCGGAAAAGGATTTTGGGAAGGAGGTTGTGGTCATTTGACATCTCTTTCCAGTAGCCCAAGGACATTCAAGGGTGAACACAAATGGAAAACAAACAAACAAACAAACACACACCACACACATTATAAAGCACCTTTCATCTTCTTTACAAAGTTAACAAACTGATATAGAAAAAATATACATCACCACTGAAATGAAATTAACTCTGGAGTGAAATGCCCCTGTAGCTTAGGTATGCACAGCAATATTTCCCATCTTGAATTATATTGTAATTGGTTGTTATAAATACTGTAAAAGCTCACAATAGCCAACTAATAAGAGTCATCAATCAGCCATTCCTTTAATAGGCGTGAATAAAATATGATTCATTCTTGGAAGTAACACTAAACTTTAAACTAGTTTGCTGTAATTAGATGATAAATCATGATCTAACCAAATGTATAAAATTCTAAATATCAGTATTAATCTATTACTTATTCTAATGTGCTACAGTATTTATGTCTGAATTACATCCTCCGAAATGCACTTTATTTTTCTAACTTCCAAAAAAGCATGACCTTTAGATTTTTTTTTAAATCCACAGTTTTGTTCTCAAATAAAGCTATATAGAAACACTCAAAATATTTCATAAGATAGACAGTAACTCCTTACTAATTCCCACTATTTTATAAAATGGTAGCAGCTGCATATAAATAATTTATTTACCCAACTCATTAGTATATGAGTATACAAAAACCTAAAGTTTAGTTCTGGAACACCATTCTGAACTGAGAGGACATCCTATTTCACACCATCTCTTTAACAACTTGTCTCCAGAAGCTGTTAAATCTAGAAAGCACACTATAATGGATTATGTCATTGAAGGGATTTAAAAAAAAAAAAAAAAAGTAAAAAGCCCTAAAATCAGTTTCCAAATAGGACAACAAATGCTGACTTAATTCAAAGATGTGTGGGCAGCAAAATAAATATTCATTTTGAATTAGCCAGTAATTATAAATATTACCTGCATCTCACAGATATCTGGATCACTAATCTGTAAACTAATTAAGCAATATCATCTACATATAAAATGAGATGTACACAGTGGGGAACACTGAAATAAAGTGATGGATAATTCTAGCAGTACACAATGAAATGAATAGTGAATTATAAAGGTGGTTTAGCACCTATTGAACAATTATATACACACTTCTCTAGACATACACACGGACATACATATCCATGAAAATAGCATGAAAATTTAAATTAATAATGTCTCATACCCAGTGTTTTGTAAAAGGACCACTGAGTGCAACAAAAATACTCACAGTGCTGCAGCCCAGGAACTTCTTGGTTTATTTAACTGCAACACAACAGAATGTGGAGGAGGCAAAAATGGGCCCAGTACATTCTCCACCCTTGCTTCAGGGCATTCAGCTCTGCTGAGTCCCAGCAGCCAGCCACTGCTCTGGCCAGGGTGCTGACAGTCCTTCCCCTTCAAGCTCCTGGGAGGCACTGTCCTTGCTCTGCAACTGCCTTCTATACTGTCCTTCTGGGCCCTGATTGACTACACTGCCCCTTCCTATTGGCTACTTCTCATGCAGCCTCTCCAAGGGCCTTCTTAACCCTTTCCTGGCCAGTCAGGGGTAGGTGCCCCATCACAGATACCCTTAAACAAAAGAGCTTTTTTATAAATGCATATTATTTATTTAATCTATTTTGACTAAATTGAAAATGACGGCCTTAGTTACTTTCATTTTTATTCCAATCTTCTCTGGGCAAAAGTATTTATTTTATATATTGCTATCTTCTCAGTGGAGATTTAAAATATGTATTTACTTTCTCATTCTAAACCTATTTTTGGCTGTCTGTTCACTCATGATATTTCTTTCCAGTATTTATCTTGCTTTCTTTGCTAGTTTCCTCCTTCTTTCATTTTGTTTTGTTTTCTTTCCATTTATGACTTAAACTCTGTTGTTGTTTTTTAATCCCATCTTTCACCTCATCCACCCTTCAGTGTGGCCATTGCTTAGCACCTGAGTGAAGAACAAACTCAAATAAGGCATATAATCAGTTTGTAGGACTTTATTCTCCTCCCTTTCCTCTTGTAATACCATGAGAATGTGCTTTGTAGATAATTTTCACCCATATAAAAATAGTTATTGTGGAAAGGTTAGCTTAAAGAAACACTGATGTCTTCAATGTCACTTTGAATTGGCACTGCTGAATGTTTTTGATCAGTGGGTTAGCCCTAGTTATCTGAGAGACTGCCTCACCTGCCACAGTCATGACCTCCATTGACAGTTACGTTCCAGTGGAACTCCAAAAATACAGGTTTGTAAATACAGAACTTTCATGATTCAGACATGACATTCACTCCCATAGGAGTTAACAACAGACACCTTGGAAGCAGCAACCACAACTAAATTGAAGACCCAGTTCTTTGATTTAGATTTTCCACAGTAAAACTCTATGCATAATATTGTGATTATTTTCTTCTTACAAGCCACCACTACAGTAGGAAAAGGGAGAAAGAATTCTTCTATTGTCATTACTCTTTTTCTTTTGGGAATCACTGGGGCCTGGATGCATAAAAGAAGATACCTAAAACAGGTACGTTGGAGCCTGTCTAAATCCCAGTTTTGGCTTCACTTTGATGCCCAAAACTCTTGCCTAACCCTTGTTGGAGTTTAAATTCACTCAGTACCTAAATTTTCAGGGTAAATGTTTTTTCAGAGTGTATCTTTCTGCCTCTAGGCAAACACACTGCAGCTTCATCTAAACATCTGAGCCCCGGTCTCATTCCTCAATCCCAAAAAATTCACAATCCAGGGAAACATACTAAATCAGGCCCCACATATGAGTTAGATAGTCACATTTCTGTGTGTTCTCAGAGGCTGCCTACCATACTGGATCCCATTTCATATCTAGTTGGAAGAGGTATTGCCTGCTTTATACCTTTTATCTCAGTGGTTTGAGGACTTGCCTGGGATTTGGGCAGCCCAGGATCAATTCCCCACTGTCTGCCAGAGAGGGAGAAATGATGTGAACAGGGATCTCCCACTTCTCAGAGTGCTCCTACCACTGAGCTATGGAGTATTCTGTTGTGAGGCGCTCAGTCTATCTTCTTGAAGCTGTTGCGTTGTGGATTGTCACCGGTCGTCCTCTACGTCCAGCTAGCTGTGACCTTCCCTTGGGTCCCAACTCCGGGGGATGATGCAGTGCCTTTGCGAATGGGGAATAGCTACTAGGCCTGCACAGGTTTCTGCCCACAAGCAGCCTGGTTTCCGACCTGCAGACGGCCGGCAGGTATACAGTCTAGAGCCCAGGCCCTCAGGCAGGGCGGGTGGGTCAGCAGGCTAACACGCCTGACTCACTGGAAGGGGTTGGGGCAAGCAGTCATCCAGCCATCCAGCTGAGTGGGAGGATTCTTTCTCCGGGGCAGCTAGGGATAGGGAGAGGCCCATCTGTAGGCCCATCTGTCTCCACTGCATCCCAGCCCAGAGCCCTAGCGGTGGCACATGCATTGCCACTGAGTCGGCGGTGCTCCTGCTGCAACACGCTGTTGGGGCCGGGCCCCTAACTCAGCCACTGCGTCTTATACCGGGGGAGGTCAGGAAGCCGGCGGGTCCACTGTCCGGAGCGGCAAGTGTCCCTCGCCTCTGCCAGGCTCCATCCGGGCCTGGGCCTCTGGCAGCAGAACAGCACATCTGTCTCCCACAGCTGCCTTCCCCCTACTGAGGTCCGTGGCCTGGCCTTTATACTGTCCCTTCCTGCAGGGGCTCCGCCCCTCCACTGCCGGTTGGTCTGGCCGGGTGGCCCTATCACAGTCCGGCCTGACGGTTGCCAGACAGACTGGCTGGCTGGCCCTATCATGGCCCGACCACCCTGTTGCTGGGCAGACTTGCCTACCGGAGCATCTCTCCAGCTGGCTAGCTGCGGCCTTCCCTCGGGTCCCAACTCCGGGGGATGACGCAGCGCCTTCTTACATGGATAAATAATGAAAAAGAGTGAGTGGGACAGAAAGCCTTGACCCAAGCAGGTGCCCCAACCACTGGACTATAAGGTCATTCTCACTCTCACACTCTATGTGGCCCAATGACCTTAAGAATATAGCCCTAATGGAACAGTCACTGGACCAGAGAGAGAGAGAGAGAGAGGGAGAGAATGTTCAGATGTTAGGGAACCCATCTAGGAGGCAAGATACCATTCAATTATGCATATCGTGAAAAATTTACATGGAAGGTGGTAATGATGGTTGTAAAAAAAATGTTCCTTCTTTCTCCCATTCAACTTGGAGACATTGGATGTGTAGCAGAATAAGTGATGGCTAAATTAATATTCATGAGCCAAATCTTGCCAAAATAGGTGCTATTTGGCTAAACTGTTATTCAATTTTCCCATCTCTGATACACAGATAGTTCAATATACTGTGTTTGTTAGCAGGATAGTACTTTTATCATGCAGGTGCATAATAAATTATTTACACAATGCTTCAAGTATGGGAGTGCCTTTTCTTACTCAGTCCTAAACCAGCAAGAATGAAACAATGCTTCTGAACAGTAGGAGGTCTATGAAAGGGTTGCCAGATGTGTTCTAATCCCCTCCAAATTATTGTAAATGCTTGGTAGTAGACCAAAGAAAGCCTTACTGCTTCCAAAACTGCAGCAAAAACATTGAGTTTGTAGGTGATGATGGAATGGAGGATGTGGGTAGAGGTAGTGTTGGATTCTTGTTCTGATCAACTTCAAAGAGATTCTTATTCTCATGAAACTCCCCCTGCAGTTTTTCCAGTTTGAAAAGCCCGTTGAAACTTGATTCCCATTGGTGCATTTTTCTCTCATTCTCTCTTTCCAGGGATACTCATCAGAACTGGGGAAAGAAATAGTAACGGGCTTACAATACTTCAATAAGATAACTGCTATCACCTATATATCAACAGATACCATAATGTAAGAAAGTATCTCTTTATTACCTTTGGATGATATCAACAAAAATTCTACCTGGGCAAGGATGGGGGCCCCATCCTATAAAAGCTTAAGCATATGCTTAACTTTAAGCATATGAGTATGCCACCAAAGTCACTGGACATCAGTGACACTACTTGTTTGCTTAGAATTTAGCACTTGCATAACTGCTTACTGTACCCAAGTAAGGGCTTCAGGTTTGGCCAATAGGAAAACTTTCTCAGTCAGCTTTTAGTGTATTTCTATTTGTATTTTGCCCCGATACAGCATTTTGCTTCTTGTGTAAAATTCAAAGAAACAAAAAATTAATTAAGTCTTAAAAGTTTCATTTTAACTGAAAGAGATGGTAGTGTACAATAATGTTTTTACTTACTTTGTTATTAAAAATGTGGTTGCTATAATGAGATAATTTTCATTATATTTTTCAAAGGAAAGAGTCAAAATAAATCAAGACTGCAATCCCTAACTACTATTGTAAGGATTAGAATAAAATTATTCAGCTGTGATTAATACGACTCCGACAGTTTAACCAGTCCTACATATACCTTCTCTTAGCAGTTAGAAACATTATAATGTAAGTTCCAGATCTGTTCTTTCAAAAGCAAGATTAGCTCCTGTTAAACAGACTATCTGGAGGGTAATCAGAAGTTCATCAGCTAGTATGCTACTTCATGTCACCTGTTTAGATCATCTGGAAGTGTCTGTGGTACCCTTATGTTGGCAAACAAATGGGGTATAGTTACATACTTCACTGTAAGCATTTATTCATGGTATTGTGAGCTAATCTTGATTTAGAGACATATTATGGTCAATGCCCTCATTGTATTAAATTCAAATGAATGATTATGGTAATAGTGCTTTGGTTGTCTCTGATCAGGATTTGGAATGGGATGATATCCACTAGTGGCAAAGTCAAAGATATTATTTTAAACATTTTTTGTGTGTAATAATTCATGTTTTAATTTTTATTTTGTGTAGATTAAGCAATGGCCTTTACTTTCTATGAATCTAATAGGTTTGAGCTAACAGCTCCATAGTTTTCATACAGTGGGTACAGAATTTTAAATAAACAGTTCAGAAGCTTCACCGTACTTGAATGTTAGTGTTTATTTAACAAAGCCTAAGCATTTAACAAAAATATCTGCACATCTGATTTTTCAGTTTTTGTTTTCTAAGGCAGCTAGCATAACACTGTAAGCCTTTATTAATACTTAGAATTCTCTCTCCCAACCTCAGTTGCCATGGGAATGATAGGAATCCAGAAGATAATACAATGGTCCAGGCTGTATTTTTAGAAGTCTTCTTAAAGAAATACTTGTGGCTAATAAATAATACCCAGATTTGATTTTCTGAAATGTTTCAATGCAGTAGCTATGAGTGAATTCACATCTGATACTGTTTTTGATAGGTAGTTAGATAGTTTCAACAAATGCTCATGTAAATAACTAATTTGCACAGGCAATCAGTGTAATGTTGTATACAATTTAGGCATATAACAGTATGCATATTTTTCAAAATCAAGCCCTAATTTGTAAATAAAAATACAGCCATCTCATTTCCTGCTATGTCATTTAGGTTCTGATTCTGCCACCTTATTCTCACTGAGACGTCCATGATTAGTTTTACTGAAATGGACAATTTGAAAGAAATCTACTTCTAGCAGTAACAATATTGGCTTTATAACTGATAAATATTATCCTAAATTTATATAATTACTTAATCTGAAAAAAGAATACAAAGTGCTTAAAAAACCCACACCTTTAGAGTGTGGGATGTCTGCAGTCTGCCTTCTGATGCAAACAGCATCCTCTCTGAACCTTTATACCCTCTATCAGGACAAAAAAGCTTACATTATCCAAGAATTTTGGAGACCTCACACAGGTAGTTGTATTTAAATCAGGAACTTTACTAAAACAGTACTCAACTAGGATTTTCAAACCCTGAGAATACTGTTGAATTATTCCTCATCTTGACTCTCAAAGTAAGGATTTATTCAAAGCAAATTCCTATTGTGAAAGCAAACAAAAAACAAAATAGAACACAAACCTAGACAGTCCACACTAATTATATTTCTTTAATTATAAATAGCTCAGCTGATTCAGAGTGAGAACCAAAAAGGGTATCAGTGATTGTCCTCTTAGTGTGGGCTGCTCCTTCCACACAATTTTTGATAGGTGGTTAGAAAGACTCTGGCAGCAATCACTGAACTGTGGGCACACTGATTAGCAGGGAAGATCTCTTTCCGTTGCATGGTATCTAAAAAGAGACTTTTCCACACAAATAAAGGTTAGCTTTACTTTACTTTGGCAGAAGCCAGTGTAATTGATAATGTGTTTATTATCTCAGATGTAATTGCTGCCACTTACTAAGGGTCAAGTTCTGGCTTTACCACAAGCTCTGAATAAGGGGCAGTTCATAGCTGCACCATGCCAGGAGCAGACATCGGGGACTCTCGGGGCCCAGTAATCTCTGTCAGTTCTATACCTAGTGCTGCAAGGCTGTGCTGATCAGCACAGGGAAGAGGTACAACTAAAGCTTCCCCACATAGGCAGGAGGAGAAATATGGTCTTGATGAGGCCATGCTTCTACCTGCAATATGGGTAACTGTAAGGCCGCAGAAGAGCTTTGTAATGTGTTGGACAGAGATAGGGGCTTGACGTGTCTAGTCAGAACCAGTTTGATCAGTGGCATTGCTCGGCCTGGTAAACAGGCTGTGCAAGGCCATGTGAAAGTGGTTGCGCTGCCAAAGGAGGAGGAAAGTTAGGAAGCAAGGTCACTGTAAATTTGCCAATGCTAGCTGTACCTTAGAGCTGACATGCTCTGCTGTACATAAAAGCTCGGAATGCAAGCTGCACAATGAGACTCAGCCATGAATCCACTTGGATTGTGTGGCAAGATCTCCCAGCAGCCCACTTTGCAACTCACCCTAGGGTCTCCCATTGCTGTCTGGAGCGTAAGCCGTGATTAAAGATAAGTGCACCTAACTGGTGTGGGCGTGTTTTTATTCCTTACCTGGTATCCAGAACCGTGCAGGCAGCTGTGAGCAGCAGTGCCTAGCATAACAGTAACCTACAAGGGAGAAGGAGGCATCTTATGCTCCTGGGATTGTACATACCGCGGGTGACAATTGTGCCCCACAAAGATTAAAACAGTATAAGAAATAGAGCACATTCTTTCATAATTCAGTGGTGGCTGCTCCATAGGTAAGGTTCAAACTTTTTCCAAAATCCAGTTTTGCCTGCAGTCCCGCTAAAAACCTTCAGAAATAAAATTCTGAAATGACTCTCTTAGAATCATCCTGGAACTTTCCTTCCCCACAGAGCTCTTTTCCAAGTTTTCTCCTGCCCCACCTCAAGACAGACCTTTTGTGATTAGTTCTAGATATTTGTGACTTTTCTTTCCCTATTACAAGCACCTTCAATAATAAAAACACACTGTCAGGGGAGACGGAGGGCACTATCTTTCAGAAGCAGAGGGGATGAGGAACACTTTTGTTAATTCTGAGATAATTATTGTCATTAATTAATTCTGAGAGGCAATTTGAGTTATTAAAACCCTGCATCTAGTGTAGAAGGCCACAGCCAGGATTCTTGCCTATTAGAACCCTGCTGGTTGATCATATAACTTTGTTCTGAACTTCTTCACTGGAGCCTTCCAAAACTGTTGTAGATTTTGAAGGCCTTTTAATTTACAAGACTTAAAGATGGTGGCCCAAAGCATGCTTTGCTTTTACCTTTGCTACTGAGGTGTGAGCCTGCTCCACTTTGGTTCACCTGCCACATAATTTAGAAACAATCTGAGTCAGAAATGTTAGTACAGTTACCGAATCAGCTTAATAGAGACTATCGATTCTTTGGCTCCATGTCAGAAAGAAGCACAGCCAACAAAGCTAGTTGGCTTTCTGTTGTAGTGTCAGATTTACACAAGGTTAAATTATGTTTCCTCTTCTCTTGCACGTACAGATTTCTACTCTGGTGACTATCACATTATCCTCTCATTTCTGTCAGAGTTTGGTGTGAAGAAAAGTAAAGCGTCCAAAACAGCGAGCTTTCTGTGCATTGCCACCAAGTTTGCAAGGGTCATATTCTCAGGGCTGATGTTGGGAATTGGAGAGCGTAGCTGTGATTGTGAAAGATAGGGGAATAATCTTATTTGATAATCAAGTTGATAAATTTGCTTTATTGGAAATTTCCCTTTCCTTCCTACAATAAGAGCAGGGTCAGGAGCAAGAGTTCACACACAAATTAAGGGGAAAAAATAAATGTTGTCTGTGGATCCTAATATATTTACTTCACCTACTTCCCCAAAGTTCCCCTCCCTCAGCTTCTGATTACTGAACCCTCATCTCTCCCTCACTAGAGATTAGCTCAGTGAGGGAACCCCCTTTAAAAGTTTAGAGGCTAACTAGGCTCAGCTGCTTTATATTGCTTCAGCTCACTGAAGCGTTCCCAGCTGAGACTAAGAAAAATCCCTGCTGGGATTTAACCCAAAAAACCCTGCACGGCTCTGATAAAATAAAGCGATTGATGCCATTAGCTATATGCGGTACTCTGGCTCTGAACCTTGCTGCTTATGGGAGTCTGTTAGAAAATAAAGGTAATAATCTGAAACTTTTTGAGGGCAAGAGCGATACTGTTAGTCTAGACCAGACATTTATGGGCTTTCTGGGATGATATTCTGCAGATGAGTATTTGATAAAATTGACAATGTAATGCCAAGTACATGGTGGAGACACACTGTAAAAATGGAAGATCACTTAAAGTGTGTCAAGGCAAACCTGAGATAAACATTCTAACCAACTATTTAGTTCTCTGATTTAAAGACCCCTGCTTACCATTTCTGCATGGGGAAGTTTGCCTTAAAGTGATGTAAAAATGTTGTCACAGGCAGGACTTGCATAGCTAATTAATGTAAATGAAAATGGGCCCTCTTCTGAATATGTGGTAGAGAGGGAGTTCTCTGTTGGGATGACCCCAAATTATGGTATTACCTGCATCTCTACTACTTTTTCAAAACTTATTTCATAGTAAGTATTTTATTTTTTTACTCTCATTAAAGACTTTCTGGGACTGATACCTTGATTTGGGTTTGAATAATAATGTGTCAGAGCAGGGGATACTATGCCAGGAGCTGTTTCCTCAGGAAATGTTAAATGCCAACAGCTGGAGGTGGTTAATATTTGTATTCCTATTCTTGTTTCTTTCCCGATAACTTTGATTTTAGTTTTACACTATTAGCTGGGGTAAGAATGAAATTTTACCTCTTTCCCAGGAGTGTCTCGTTGTTGGTTTTTTTCAATTTGATTGTTTTGATTTTTACATTTTCTCCTCACTGTCAGGAACATTTGTCTCCTTTCTGTTTGCCCCATACAACGTATCATCCTTTCATTTTGTATTTAATAACATTATATGAGAGGAGCCTGGGCATCTAGATTCTGGCCTCACTGGGATCTGTATATCACCCTTTGAGTTCGTTGCCTAAGGTGCTTACAGCTGCTGGATTCCAGCACTGCTTATTTAATTGCACTTCCCTGGTGTACTGTAAGCACACAATACAATCTGTCTTTCACTTTACCCATGCACCTTCTAGCCCACTAACCAAAAAGAGAAAGAAAAAAAGTTTTAACACTTTCAATTAATAATGGCCTGAGTACAAACCTATCTGAATCCCAGGAAGACAAAGTCAGGATGACTAGCCGGTGCCATTGCAGTTGTGGCTACAATTTTTAGCATGCTAGCACGAGTATGGCTACATGAACTGGGAATCACATTCCCAGCTTCAAAAGCAGACATACATTAGTTGTCTAACTCCAGGAGAGAGTTCACAGCTGTGATTCTCCAACCTGGAGTTTGGCACCTTACTACCTTTGAGGGGTGAGGCTGAAGCAAGATCACTCTCTTTGGCATTTCATAGTGGTTACCTTAGGTGACTCCCTACTCAACTAGTTAGCTTTTATGAATCTCATTCTTAGCTTTTTGATTTCCCCCATGTGTTGTATAAGGAGCCTGGCTGCCTAATTCAGGGCTGTACATTGCAATACCGTGTGTGTAAGCCTCCTTTGTAGACAGTGGCATTGGAACAATTTTAATAGGGAGGGGGCTGAAAGCCATTGAACAAAAACTGTAAACCCTGTATATGATGGAAACCACTGCCACGTCCCCAGCAACCCTAGTTTCAGAACCCCTATTTGTAGATCTAATGCTTAGGGCTTGTTTACATGCCTCATGATGGTTTAACTAAAGGTGTTATTTAAAACTGGTTTTGTACAACCAGACATAGGCTGTGGGGCCATGGGGTCACCTGGGTCATGTCCTGAAACTCTTTGGCAGGGCCAAACCTGAGTGGAGCTGTGACCCATTCATTCAGATTTAGAGGTAGTCGATCAGCTAAGTCCCAGTGACTTTCAATGACACTTAGGCACCTAAAGTCCAGATTTTAGAAGGTATTTAGGCACCTAAAGAAGCAGGTGGGCATCCAATGGGATTTTCATAAGCAACCAGGAGCCTAATTTCCATGGAAGTTACGGCCCATACCTACAAAGGGATTTAGGCACATAAGCCCATCATTTAGTCACCACTGAAATTCTCAAAACTACTGCACAGCTGCCAGCTAACCCCATAGATGCTGAAGCCTCCTAGGTGCCTAAACTTCTGCCTCTGGATATGTGCAAACCTGCCTAAGTGCTGACCCCAGAGTTAATGAGCTACTGGGAGCTCTTGTCAGAAGCGGGATTCTCAATCTAGGTAAGGGAATGTCTATCTTACCAGTGAGCCTAATGTCATAGACTAGTTCTGAGAACACCAAAGGTCTGATATCAGTCACAAAAAAACTGCAAGCAGATCAGGAATTTTACATACGTTCCCCCCCAGTACTTAACAGGGAGATGGGAGACCTTGATCCAAGTCCCTACTTCAAATTAGGAAGAATGGGGATTTTGAGTTTTGGTCTCCCACATTCAAGGGGAGTGCCCCATCCTGGGGCAGATATCTCTCAAGTGCTCCCATTTTAAGATATTCCATTTTGTATAAATAATTACACATTCATTGGACCAGAAAGAAAGGCTGACTCTGCAGCCCCATGGTTTTGGAACAATCCTGGAAGCTGCGTGATATCAGTTTAGGTCCCCACTACAGAGTACGAATTTTAAACCTGGTTTTTTACTTCCCAAAAGAGTACCCTGTTTGTCAGCTTGTCAGTGGTGTGTGCTCTCTTTACCTTCCTCTCCCATGTAAAAGATCTGGATTTGGACTGCTGGGGCATGGGATACCTAAGCAGCTGGCTCATATGCCTAACTCCATGAGAGGGTTTATGATTGAGAATCCCAAATGGGAGGAAATGTCTCCCTCCAGCCTGGCAATCCGATATCTAGAGGACCAAATCAATGGGGGTTTAAGTGCCTAAATACATTAAGGGGCAGGTGCTATACTTGGCATTTCCTGGCTAGCTTATGTGACTCCCCACTCAGCTTGCAAACTTCTGAGGATCCCTTTGTTAGACCCTACATCTCTCCATTAATTTCATGGGGTCCGGGATGTCTAGCTCATTTTTAAAGATAATTAAGCATCTAAAGCTGTGGCAGAGCAGATCAGAGCATACTATTACTTAAAAATTGTCAATTTTGCATTTTTACCATAGGATTATAAAATAAAAAAATGGAATATAAGCACTGTGCATACATTTCAGTGAATAGTATATAGGGCCGTATACACAAGTCATTGTCCATATGAAATTTTAGTTTGTACTGACTTTACTAGTGCTTTTTTATGTAGCCTGTTGTAAAACTAGGCAAATATCTAGATGAGTTGATATACCCCCTGGAAGACCACTGTGTACCTCCAGAGTTACGTGAGAACCACTGCCTTACCAGACTTTAAGAAAGATAATAGGAATCATTTTAAGGGTGGTCACTTTAGATCATATACACAACACCATTTTTCTAGGCTTTGACATCAATCTCCTCACACTTTTTTTAAGTATTAAATGATCATAACTCATCCCCAAAAGGAAAATCTATCATACCTTCAGCTCTAGGCCATGTTTTGATACTAAGACAGCATAAATCAAATGTGTAGAACATTAGCTCCAACATTAGTATCTTTTCATAAATTGTGTTCCCTTATTTGGGTAAGTTTCTTTGTTCTTATCAGCATTACAGGTCTCTATTACATATTTTGCTTTCCATGTAAACCCCACATTGACATTAAGAAAGTCCTAAAGTTCTATGCAGGGTATGCAATCAAGAACGGGACAGTGGAAAAGAGACTTGCAGGTTGTGTCCAGGAGCAAGATCTTGCCTTTAATATTACCGTTTAGTTTTGTAGGACAGAGCTGCATGAATATATGCGGGTTTTGTTGACTTTTTTGTTTTGAGTTTTCTCTTGTCATTATCTTTAGTGTGCTTAAAACATAAGGGGCCTAATCCTGCTCCCAATAAAGACAGAGTTTTGCCAATGAACAGCAGCAGGTCCTGAAATTAAAATAGAGTTTGCCAAGCTCTATACTGATTCATTTCCCTGAGTGACATTGAACTCAATGGAGCTGTCGAGGTTTAACTGTAGGGAAATGCGTGTGTATTGTACATTATCCTGAAGACACTCAATTAGCTACCCTAGATGAATACCAAAGCATTTGTAATGACTTACAGTCACAGAACTGAAGCTTGTTGTTTAGCCCTTTGAAGAAGATTTTTTTTTTTAAGTAATACTGAGCCAACCGGAGTAAGCTATTCTTTTTGTTAAATTTACAGCTCCCCTTAGAATACCCCAGTCACTGCTATACTGCGACAGATTAAACATGTGTGGCACTAATTGGCAGAAAGCTCTTAATTAAAATAAGTTTTTGCCAGGCATATACAAACACAAAGGTCAGAATGTCCTGCTGGTTGTGCAGTTTTAATCAATGATGAGAGCAAATGTGCCATACATCGGAATGAAAGAGTGCAGAACAGATGTGCGGACAGCTATGGTGTTGTCTCAGAACATGATTTATATGTCTGAGTAGGAGGGGCTGATCATCGTGACAATGCAGGAAATGCAAATGTCATGCTTAACGAAAAGTGACAATAAAATGCCAGGAAGAGTGGATCAGATATGTCAGTGTCAACATCTGCTACTTCTAATGAGGTCTAGGTACTTATAATGATAGGGATTCTCAAAAGTAAGTCACACAGACTTGTAATTGACTATTTTCAAGGAATAACCCAAAGGTAAACCATGTTTTTCTTTTTTTTCCTTTCCATCTCTTTGTGATTTGCACAAGTTCGCTGTTTTGTAAGCATAAGAGATGCATTGTCCTTGAGAGCGAAGAGTATCAATGAGGGCCTATTCCTGTCAAGTGCTGTATGCCCCCAACTCTTACTGACAACAAGCACTTCACTGGAGATTAACCAAACCTCTCAGAAGGGAAGAATAAGTCTAGTATTTGATTTATAGTGAGTGATATAAAGTACATGTCAAAAAGGAAGAAAAAAGTACAATAATCAAGGTAGTGGGGAGGGAGTAGAAATGAACTCCTGGCAAATACCAGTAGTAAATTACTTCCATATGAAAGCGAGTGGGTGGACCATGAAGGGAATTGTGGCTCAAGGAGGGTACTCTTGGTGCAGCACAGTTTATACACTGACCCTTAATAGGAGCTGTCTCCTTATGGTAAAATTTATACTCAAAGAATTAGACTAGGATTGCCACAGAGAACTAAGAAAATGGGAGCATGAGACACCATGACAGTATTTCAGAATAGAAATATTTGGGAGGGTTGGCTGAACTGTTTCAGATTTTTAATCCTTGCCAAATTTTCCAAAACAAAATAAGATGTTTTTATTTGCTCAACATTTCCATGAAGAAGAAAAAAGTTCCAACCCACACTAGCACCAACCCAGTGTCCCTCAAAGACACTACACCTAGGCAAAACATACTTCTTGCTTTCCCTAATTTTGTGAAGATGGGGAGGAAAGAAGTAGGAATTTGCTTTGGGTATAAACCATTAGAGTTTACAATCCCCATTTATATCCCCATACCAGATGAGCTTTGCTGACTGGTGTGCTGGAGGGGAGGAGCAAAGGTTCTGGCTAAACCTCACCATTTCACTCCAGCTGCAAAAGGAGTAAGTGGGGGCTGCATGTGGATCCAGGATTCAGGTAGCTCACTCAGGGGTATAAGAGGGTTCATATTCCCCTTTACTCCATTGCATGGGATACATACTTAAAGCAGACTAGATCTTAGTGATCAGTTTTAAAATGTCACAGTAATATACAGTTGTTCAGCCATAGTAAGAAGGAGATCTGAGAAACAACAAAATTATCCTGAGTATTTGATCCTGACTAAAGTGCATCATGGGAATTATTTATTTAGTTACCAATGATAGGAAGGCTAATGATGCCCATATATCTTTGAGAATGTTTGTAGTATTAACATCTTAACATATACTAGGATTACGAATGCAAGCAGTGGCATTAATTTGCCATTCTGAAGCCCACACTGCTAATCTATCCCTATATAAATATGGTATTTGTCACCTCTATAATATTATATCACTTTAATTCCCCTAAAATGTTACTGACTTTTTGAATAATAAAAAAATTCTACAACTGCAATTATTGGAAATTGTCCTGCTAAAGGGATTTTTGGCAACTAAACTAAGGCAGATCAAGAATACCTCAAGCTCATTGTGGTGTAAACTCTAACGGAAAGAGTGAACATGCTTGTTTCAAATGCTTTTCACTAGAAATCTTGGCAATCAGACAAAGTATGGACAGCTCTGACCTCAGCTGAGTGTTAATTGAGATGATGAAAAAGCCATTGCAATGCTTGCTAATTCTACTGTATTTTTCATTAGCAAAGCAGATATTTTATGACAATAAAGCACATCATCACCAAAATAAACTTATTTTAAAAGGGGAAGACTTGCTGCTTTAAGGATACCAAAAGGTCCAATTTAAAAAGGTTGTTAGTGCTCTCTGCTCCCACTGAAACCTCTGGGGTTTAGCATTTGCCAGGAAGGACTCTACAAGTGGATTTCACCCCTGTGCAGAGTGCCAGCTCAAAGCCTGTGCACAATTTCAATCCTCCATAGGCCCTATTTTGGGACTGTAGTGGTACTGAATGGGGCACATGACTTTTGCTGGCCTTTTACAAAGGAGTGAATAAAATCTAAACAGTATTATGTAATGCCCAGGAGAGAGGCAGCCAGGCCAGGCTCAAAGGTAGGAGTCAGGACTAGTTACTAAGCCAAGTCAGGAAACATATACCAAGGACAAGCTGAGCTGGGGTCAAAGGCAGGAGTCGGGATTAGTTACCAAGCCTGGTGAGGAGATGAGTACGAAGTTCAAGTCAGGCTGGGGTTGAAGGCAGGAGTCAGGATGGGGCAAAAGACAAGGTCTGTAACAGTAGCAAGCCAGAGTTTGCTTCATTGCTCAGACAGCTACCTGGGGTAATTTCCTGGTTAAAGAATTGTCATGGAGCAATCAGGCGGCAGCAGCATGATCCTGTTGCTCTGACCTCTTCGAGTAGTACTTCCTGAAGTGGCCAATCCTCTAGTAACAGTGGGGTGCTGCTTCAACTGGCTCCCCAGTGATGACAGGAAGACCTCAATCACTCACAACCCCAGACTCTAGACCTGCAGATTCTTACATGCTTTCTAAAGTGTTGTCCATTGTTGCACTTGGATGTACAGATAAATTTACTGAATTTTTGTGTACATCAGACAATCAGAACTAAATTTTCATTCTGGCTTTAACTGGACCTCAATTTTTGAACCATCAAATTGCAGGCCTAAACAATTGTAGGTGCAATTGACCCCATATTTTGACACCTTGGATAACTAGATACAGGAGGAAAGCAGGGAGCAAAGGTGGTTCTGGGCTACTTCTCTGCTCCTCTAACATGGGCCAACCAGGGGCTGAAAAGACACTCAGCATAATTTAGGACAGGCAAAGTGTTTCTCTAACTTATGCAGGTTGCACCAGCCAAGCAGTTCCAACTGCCATTTCCATCTCCGTCCTTGCAGTCACTTCCCCAGTCCAATCTACAACCTATGTGAAGATGGAGTGGGTGTACCTGGCTCTCTGTCATCTGCAGATCCCTTCTGTAAGAAAGAATCCTTAGCTGCCCTTAGGGCAGTTTTTCTGACTGCTTTATGCCACTTGTTTGTACTCACATTTGGATGTCTCTTATTTCAAAAAAGAGATTGCAGTAGCTACTGATAAGATTATTTTAATTAAGCAAAATAAGAAAAAATACTGTAATCATCGTAAGATTTTTAAAAGAATCCCTTGAAATAAGAATGACAGTTGAAAAATGGTTTTAAAAGGTTTTTGTAGCAGTACTATAGAATCCTGGGAAACCACCTTTTCTGTATACTGCAGTATACAGATGTACACAGTTTAATGCAGTATACAATCTGTATACTGCAGTATAAAAAAAGATTGATTCATCTGTCTTGATTTATTTCTCCACACTTTTTATACAGGCATTGTGACTTCAAGTGACTTTTTTTTTAAGAGTTTGATGCCTTACAGATTTTCCCCCATAGTAGTGCTTCTAATGAGTCTTTTAGGAAATAAAGTAATGTGTATTTCTCTACTTTATGAACTTATTTTTTATGCTCTCATGTTAGCACAGTAGCATGTATAAAATATTTCACTGGACTCTATTACCAAATAAGGAGAGCAATTGTTTAGATTAGTGTAAAGGAGTGTAAAACTAGGAGTCAATTGGATGAATTTAGAAAGGGAAAATATTGGTTCAGTATTGGAAAGAAAACACAAAAAACTTCCGTCACAGCAATTTCTACTCAATTTTAATTGAGTCTTTCAAGATAAGTGTTGGAAGCCCAAGCATTTATGTAATTTCAAACTAGATTTGAAAAAGCACTTGAAAGTATATTGTAGAGAACAGATATTCACTAATAGGAGGGTGGAGTACATGATCTAACGAGGACTGAATTTTGCAGTGCTTGTATGACTGATATCTTAGTGTCATAATGAAGTCAGGACTACTATCCTTTTTGAATAAGCACTAGGAATATGCACAAAGTTTGCAGGTTCAAGTACCAGATTTTTTTTTCAGCTCCATTTTCCATTAGATGTGATTTAAGGAGCAATAATAATATTAAAGTTTGCAAAGTCAACTCCTTGAAGGTTAGGAAATGCCAGAAATAAGGCTGCCCATTCAGGATTCACATGCTAAAAGTAGAAGAAATTAATAAATCGGACCTAATGTTCAATTATTGCACAGAAAATTAGCCTTTTTTAAATGCAATGGGTAGAATGCCTTCTTCAGTTACGTCAATGCAAAGAGGCTGCAGGGTGTAAGTGAGGGCAAACTTTTTGCCCCTTCTCACCAGAGCACATATTGCATGTTTAATAGTTAGTTTCTATGCACAGTTTAGGGGCCTTTATCTTAAAGGTTTGAACTCTGAATTGTACTGGTATCATAATAACAAGGGGTTCAAGCACTAAAATGAGACAAACAAGATTGTTAAATTCAACTTTCTGAGCAGCACAGGAAAATCTTATCAGTGCTTACCAAAAATATTAAATCAGAGAGATGTCAGTGGTCTTTCAAAGTGTGAAGGAAAAACAAATCTCTGAAAATAATTCTTTGGTGAGATAACCACAAACTAACGTATTTAACAAAAGACTTGTTTTTCTTGTAATAGCCAGCAATAAGCTTAGCAACGCTCATCACTTCTTGACATGTTTTAACATGAGCTATTCATAGCCATCTCCCTGGAATATAGCTTTGTGACTAAAAGGACATTATGTTCACACTGGAGATATGAAACACTTCCTATAGTTCTACTTTCAAACATAAGGATAGCTGTAGTGGCAAGCTCTGGGGTTAGATTCTGATTACACTTCAGCAACATGAGGCAGCGACACTAAAGTAACCTGTTATCTGACATATGGCTGGCAAGTTCAGAACTGCATTATTTCTTCCTAGGGAATTATTGTTCCTCATTTTAGATTGTGTTCCTCAAGTACCCTTTTGTGCGTCTTAAACAAAAAGTATATAAAACATTCTGAAACAGAACAGTTTGCTGTTACATATATATGTTTCTTACAGTAATGACATATTTACATTTATGAAACTGCAACTTTTCTCAGAATTGAGAGTTTGTTATTTCAGGGTGATCTATTACAACGGTAATAAAGAACATGCCATTCCCCTTCTTTAGTAATTTGCATCCACGGTGTTAACTGTATTGCCCGTAATGCAGTAGAAAACAGTAAGAGCATTTACAGCTCATGCAAAATTCATGCCATAACGAGGATAAGAGCCTCAGAGGAAATAATTGCGTCACTACAGGGAGCTCAAATTGCTTGGCACCTGGTCTTCAAATTGTCCTCTTTCTTCTTGCAGTTGGTTGACACCAATACACAGAGACTGCTAAACTGATTGGCTAAAAAGCCAATGTTTTCATACTTATCCATTGTATCATTAAGGATGTTAATAGCAGAGTATCATAGTAACTGGATGGCTGAAAGTATGGGCAATAGGGTATGGAATCTTTTACATTTGTATAACCAGTGCATATCCAGGCCAAGTTGCTGGGAGAGATATCTGAAGTATTCAACAAAATATAAGTGTTTTTATGAAAATGCTTGTGCAAGGAAGGTCTATTTTTGTAGAAATTATTTGTGATGCAGAAAAATGCATTATTTTGCTTTATATGTATACCCCATCCCAGCAACGAAAATGTACCATTTGGGGAACCAAAACCTGCAAAGCATTTAAAAAAAAAAGTCACTGTTATTGACTAAAAATTGTTACCATCTGTGTTGGCAGTTCAGTGGCCATTTTGGCCAAAATCTCTCTGCTAGGCTTCAGAAACACAAATAGGTACCCTAGTAGCTGGCATTGATTCAGCATGCCTCAACGTGCTGAGTGTGGTCCTGCTCCAAACTCTTTGAAGCCTTTTAAAGTCTGTTCATTGACTGCATTAGGCCTCAGTCTAGGCCCTATGCTACAGAAAGTGAGGCTACGTCTACAGTGACGGCAGCAAATTCGCCGCCGTCAGATCGACTTATCTGGATCGACTGAGCGGTCAGTCGATCCAGAAATCGATGTATTAAGACCACCTCCTCAAGTGGCACAGCGCATTGAAGATGGAGTGCAGAACAGAAGCACAGACGTCAACGGGAGTTATGCAAGTTTTTTGCATAGTTTCCGTAACTCTGGTCAACTGCTGCTGAATCTCCCAGGTAAGTGTAGACAAGCACTGAACCCGGTTCCTGCAACTGGCTCCACACAGGCAGACCTCTCCCATCAGATTGAGCTCCATTGAAATCAATGGGACTTTGTGCAGGCAAATAAGTTCATCCATGAAGACCCAGTTTCATTATTAGGCTCTTGGTCATTATTTTCAGGATTCTTCTTTTCAAAGACAGACATATATGACCTAAGTCTTATGAGCTTACTGTACTACAGAATACTGAAATACAAACAGGAATATCATCATTATTATTTCTTCTGCCTATATATACTGCCTGCCACGTGTGGTACCTTTCTGTATTTTAGTAATATACTCTCTTATTGGCGATGGCACTGATAACACCAACTTTTATTCCTCTTGCCCAACACTTCCATTATAAGATCCTGTGCTTTCCGTTGTTTAAAACTTTCCCAAATTTTAACTGGGCTTAAATTTTCCATGATGAGTGACTGCCTCGGGATTATTTATTTATTTAAAGTATCAGCCAGAACAGTTCAGCCATTTCCAGTAACAATGCCAGGGAAAATACATTGTTCTGCCCACATTAAAGCATGCTGACGAGCTTTCCTTTGAAAAGTGCTAGCAGCCCAAGCTTTGAGCAGGTTAGAAAACCTCTGAAAACTCTAAGTTTGCAAATGCTCAGTAAAGACTTTTTAGCTGCACTAACATCAGCAGCTAAAAATCTCTGAAGATTCCATTCCCACTGAGCATGCTCCATCTCCTTAGAGCTCCCAATTGTGATCAGAGTGCACATATCCCACCCCCAAAAGAGCAAATTAGCATATTCCATTCCAGGTTTACATGGGTGAAGCTAGATTTTCCCTGTAATTTCTGCTTCCAGCTGCTCCAGGCCAGGGTGGGGCCAGGCACTGGAAGAGAAATCAGGGAACTGAAATCTCTTGTGCACCCAATGACTCTAATTGCAGGCACCAAGGCAGCAGGCAGGAGGACACCATCTAATCTGAATGCAGAGGTGACGAATGCTGAACGAGGAAGGAGGGAATGGGGTAGATTGGGACAGGGAGTCTGCTGTGACTGGGACTGGAAGAAATGAAGGAAACAGGGATAGTGACTGGCAAAGGAGACTGGGACTAGGAGCTGTGGAGAGGAGAGGCTGGGACCAACTGCACAAGGAGACTGGGATAGGCGTCAGTGAGGGAAATGTTTCAGGGGAGGGGGAACAGAGATCATTCAAGGAGCCGGGAGAGATGAGAAGTCTGGGACTGGCTGGACAAAGACACTGGAAAAGGAGCCACTGAGAGGGAAGATTGAGGCAAGGAACTGGGAGGAGGTATGTGGGGGAAGATGGAGATTGGATGAGAAGCCTAGAAAGAGGGAGACTAGGTCTGGTAGCTAGTTGGGTGGCTGGGTGTGAGGAAGAGACTGGAAGTGAGGGGGTATATTGGACTCAGGCAGTGAGCCTTAAAGGGAAAACCACAATTGGAAAGGCAAGGAAACTGCAACTGGGGTGGGGAACCTGAACAGTGGAGACTGCCACTACTCAGGTGAGGAGAATGGGACTGGGACAAGAAGTGTGCATGGAGAAAAGACAGATTTGGCATAGGTATAGGTTTGTGGAAGATGGAGCAGTATGGGTCAAGTTTGGGAGGAAACAGAAAAGTTTGTGCCCATGAAAGCATGCTCCTCTTCAGAGCCTGGAATGAAACCCAAGATTCCTGTGACTGACTATTCCTCCACTGTCAGCAAATATCTATGAAAACCACTGGCAAAGTGTGTGTCTCCTTCCACTTTAGTGCTGGCCTATGAAGGTGTAGGAGATGATAAGCTGTTACTGCTATCAGGTACTCCATTAGCTAAAATAGAAAAGATCAGTGCAACAGATCTAAAGGTTCTAACCCTGCTAATGAACCATGTGGGTGTCAGTATGAAGCCAGATGATGGAAATTCTAGGAGGGTTCTTTATTTTTTGTTTTTCCATTTGCTCTGTTTAATGCCTAAGACACTACAAACACACCCATCAAAAAACAGCACAGGTTGAACATTCTCTAAGGATGTGATCAGGGTTGTGTGATAAAACAAATTGCTGTCTGTATTACACCTGTGTCCTTTGTTGCCGAAGCTGGAAGGTGTGTAATCTCAGTATGCTTTATTTCACAGTCATTCCACCTACCTATATATAATCTCTTCCAATAGACAAAAACAACTCATACCAAAACAGTTTTCTACTCCCCTGTATGTAATAATATTGATAAATATAAAAATACAAAATATGAGAAACTCTGTGTACAGACAGACAGATAATCTCTTCAACTATAATACATGCTTGCACAAATTTATCCTGGATGTAAATCTATGGACCTCAATAGAGTTACTCCAGGAATTAATTTAGGAGCCAAAATGTGTGCATTGCATAAAATATTCCCACAATTTGAAAGATTCTACTGATTGGGAAGATATTTCCTTTTTTAAAATGGGAGAGACCATTATAACTGATAAATCTTTTTAAATGGTGGAACCCTGATCTATGCAGGTGAGAGCAGTTGGGTTTGTAAGGTAAATTCCAATCTCACCAACTGAAGGACCTGACATTGCAATGAGCACAGCCCTCCTGTAGTTACTTTTCTAGTGTGAGAGCTCCAGGAGCAAATACTGCTCTTAATTCTTCCATTTGAAACTGTACCTTAATAACTTTTTTCAGATAGGGAATTTGTTTTGTTTTGCCTTAAATGTAGTTTTCTAGTGTTTTCTTTGTTTGTTTTTGAAAGAAAACTGGGGAAAATATAGAGAAATTTCATCATCTGGAATGACACTGACCTTCTACCTGAGTCATTTGCAGGGTCAGAATCCAGGACATTTGTATCTACAACATAGATCTCTACCAATGAGTAAAAGGAATAATTGATAGTGGTTACTCTCTATATGGACCAGCCACAAGAGGGGGACATAACAAATACTTTATCAGTGGCCTACATGAGTGTTTGCCAGGCAACAGAGGAATGTTGGGAATCAGGAGTGATGCAGAAAGTAATGCAGTCTACAGGTTACATAATAGTCAGGGTTGCTAAGTGGATGAGACTTGTGTCAGACATATTCCCAATTGTGCCAAATGTGACCTGTGCAACCTCTCAGTTCTAAAATGAGTGTGTGATATTTGACTTCCCCATACTCTGACTTTAGAAGACATTGCTCAGTAATAAGGGCTGTGAAGTGCACAAAGTTAACATCAGTTAGTGGAGGAGATGAGCCTAACGTTCTGCGGGACTGGTAAATTCACAGTGAACTTTGTACACCTGGAGATTCTAGTGGCAAGCTTCTGACAAGTTATCCTTTTCTCATAAGAATGCAAACTTTGATAAAAATATAAGCTTCTGAAATTGTGGTGGCACAAGACACCTTGCTTTAATGAGAATTATCCTCATGAGAGATTTCAAGCTCCTGCTTCAGTTTTTAAGTATAGTGGCACTCAACCTCCTCAAAGAAACAGAAAACATTTACCATTGGCAAAACTACCTACTATTCACTAACCTAATTCTCAAAAATGGCTGCAGCATTTACACAGGAGCTTTAAAAACAAAACAAAAAAACCAGACAAACCCCAACCTTAAGGCAGAAAACATGCACACACAAAAATCAACTTGAACATTGAAATTTGGCAAAGTTCTAAGTATTTGAAAACAGGGACTTATAACAGAAAGTGTCTGGCATCTTTAAGTACAGGCATCCCTACCAGCTCTGCCTGTACTAACAATGTCACCTAAAGTTAGGGATAGAATAGATGTTATTTTAACAGCCACTACTAGAGTTCAAGAAGGCAGGGAGGGGAAAAGGCACTAGAGAATGCAGATATGATCAATAAACTAATGATGGATTCATGGCAGGCCTGATTCATGGCCTATTACACATAAATAGCAACCAAAGTGATGGTTGTTTGGAGTAGGTTCTTTAAAACAAGTCACCCACATGAAATAAGATGCTTTTTTTAACAAGTTGGAATTTTACATTTTACGCCTTGTCTTTAAGACTAAGAAACAGTTCAAAAACATAGTAATGATAATGATGAAAATTAAGTTAACCGCTACCATTTATAAAGTATATGTGTTTGCACCAGAGGTTTATGCCCAGTCTACACTAGAAAATTCAGTTGTTTTAACTATGTCACTCACGGGTATGAAAAATCCATACCCTTGAGCGGTGTAGTTAATCTGACCTAGCCCCCAGTGTAGACAGCACCAGATTAATGGGAGAACACTTCCGTTGACCTATTGGCATAGGTAATGTCTACACCAGGGTTCCCAATCTTCTCAAATGTGCAGACCTCTTTTCAACCTCCAAACATTTCACGGGCCACCACATGTTACTAGTTTTATTTGAAATAGTACATTTCCTTGGTGAGTATGTTATTATTTTTCTTTTCCGTGGACCCTCTGTAGTATTCTCGTGGACCACAGGGACCAAGGACCACAGGTTAGGAACTGCTGGTCAACACCAAAGAGCAGCTGCACCGCTGTAGCATTTTAAGCGTAGACATACCTTTATACAAATATAACCCAACCTGAATCATTTCCAGTTGGATGTAACAATGTCTGATCAAGGAGCTTTACAATAAACTAATCTCAAGAGTACAAAGGCATGAATTCCAATAGTAAGGTTTACACCCAAAAGAAATGGCCACAACAGCCTGGCCAGACATATATAAAAAAGACATCTTGGTCACTGCTGCTGTGTAATTGTCCAACAGCAGCTGGTGAACCAACAGTACTCCCAGGGAGTCAGCTCAGGTAACAAATTGTTAGGTACACACCTTCTGTTAAGTGAGGGAGAAGGAGTGTGATACAATCCTTGCTAGATTTTCTACCAACCTTCATATGAGGATTTTCTATTACATTTACAGACATTAATTAAGCCTCATTAATTCACATGGGAGATCAATAAATAGTATTATATCCATTTCATAAAATGCCTTACTAAAGAACATTGGAGTAGAAACTTGTACAGGATCATCTCTGTCAAACAAAAAACTAAAGCAAACAAATCACCAGGTTTTATTTATTGTGAAAGGTTAAAATGTATAATAGAGTGAAAAAGTGAAATTATTTATTCAAGCTATAACTGATTTCTTTTTTCTTTTCTTTTTTTTCTCTTTTCTTTCAGAAAGACATGTTTCAAAAAACTTATTTTAAAGTGATGCTGATTAATAAGATGTAAAGAATTAACCTATTTGCACACTTCTTTGGTATTCATTAACATAGAGATTTTTCAGCATATTTCCATCGTAGGACTGATACTATGTGCCAGTTACTTCAAAGGTATTTATTTTGAGAATTCTGCAGTTTATTATAGTTAGCTCTTATAACAATTTTTCGAATTATAAATTGCTCACAAATGGCTCAGCAAGTTATTTAATATAACAATGTATTTCCAACAGAGAACTATAGTACTTCAAGAGTTACTGCAAATGTAGTCTTCATTACGAGGGCTGCACATTTCACGATGTACTATATTTCTCCCCTGGAAATACACCGTGATCTCTAAATCAATTATAAATCAATGTATTGTATCACAAAACTGTACTTTTTAAATTTTTAAAAAAATGTTTAAGTTATTTAAAGTTGCTGATGAATTTAGTACACTCATGAGTTCTGAAATTGATGTAATTTAAATGAGATTTTTCTCAGTATTTTAAAGTTTAAAAAAAAAACAGCATTACTAATTGTGTGTGTGCAGGGGATGTTGTCTATGTCTGGAGTAGGTATATGATTTAAAAGACGGTTGCTGTAGTATGCCACAGGTGTATTAAAACAATCATCCAGAGAGGAAAAAAAAGAAAATTTACTGGAAAAAATAAAGCTCTAGTGTGAAATCCTGGTGCTACAGAAGTCAATGAGAAATTGGCTCACCTCTGAAAAATGCACTGCTACTGACTGGAGACCGACTGGCTAAGCAGCAGTTTGGCAGAAAAGGACCTGGGGGTTACAGTGGCCAAGAAGCTGGATATGAATCAACAGTGCGCCATTATTGCCAAGAAGGCAAGAGCATATTGAGCTGCATTAGTAGAAGCATTGTCAGCAGATTGAGGAAAGTGATTATTCCCCTCTAGTTGGCACTGATGAGGCTTCATTTTGAGTACTGTGTCCAGTTTTGGGGCCCCCACTACAGCAAACATGTGGACATATTGAAAAGAGTCCAGCAGAGGGCAACAAAAATGATTAGGTGGCTGGAGCACATGACTTATGAGGAGAAGCTAGGGGAACTAGACTTGTTTAGTCTGCAAAAAAGAAGAATGGGGGAAGGGGGATTTGATAGCAGCCCAACTACCTAAAAGGGGGTTCCAGGAAGGATTTAACTAGGCTCTTCTCAGTGGTAGTAAATGACAGAACTAGGGGCAATGGTCTCAAATTGCAGTGGGGGATATCTAGGTTGGATATTAGGAAAAGCTTTTTCACTAGAAGGGTGGTGAAGCACTGGAATGGGTTACCTTGGGAGATGGTGCAGCTTGACAAAGCCCTGGCTGGGATGATTTAATTGGGATTGGTCCTGCTTTGATCAGGGAGTTGGACTAGATGACCTCCTCAGATCCCTTCCAACCCTAATCTTCTATAATTCTATGACTATGTAAAATCTCCATCTACTTATACAAGAGAGTTCTTCATTTTCTTCATTCAGAGTTATGGCCACTGACTTTACTGACAAACACTGCAGCCTCCCTAAAGCTGAGCTATATAGGGGCCTGCTTTGTGCACAGGCCTGCAAGTGCAGTCCATATATCCATTATTTTAGTCTATATGGTTCCTTAAAACTAGGAGTTCAAAGTAGAACAGGAGAAAAGTTCTCAGGTACAATGTTCAGCAAAAGACATTAAAAACCAAGTCCACTGTGATTTTTTTAAATACGAAAAGTCATTTTCCCAGATATTCTGGCCACATCTAATGAAAATGTTTCACAGAATGTTATTTTGCACATTTGTTCACAGGTTGTATAGTAACCCAAATAATTTGACATTAAAAATTGACAAATATTTAATTTTCTTGATCCTAAATTGGGGCACCCCAACAGGGGCATTTCCTCTTGTTTCTAATGTTGAGTCTTTTGCAGTCTACCCTACAGCTATTTCAGCACATTCAGTTTTGAAGCACAGTTTTGAAAGACTTCTCCCTAAGCAGACAACATTATTCTTATCATTTTGGCTCCAAAAATCCAATCCTAGCTGTAATAAAGGCTACACATTATTTTAACTCATTTGTAGGATTAAGAATACAACATTTTTTAGCACAACCTCAATATTTGCCTTCTTAAAAACAATTTAACAGTTTCCCCTATTTCAATTTGCCAAACTTATCTAGGCCTCTCCATCTTTCCCAACTTCCGTTAGGTTTATTTTATTAACATTTATTCATCTGCAGATAAGTTTAATGTACACTGTTCCAATGGAAAATACTCCTATTTTCTCTCTTTGGTTGAATTATAGTCCCAACCTTAGTCTTCCACTTGAAATTGTGAGTTGCTGATGAATTTAAACCACTTCACCCTTTTCCACTAACAGTTTTGTTGTCCAGGGTTTGAGGTGTCCAAGAATTCTGGCTTGTCAGTCTTCAGCCCATAAGGGAAGAGCTGACTAGGCTGTTCTGGATGCTCTACACTCTAACTCAGCTGAAATGATTTCAGTTTTAATTGCTGGGTAAGGAGGCCAACACCAAAATTCCTCAGGTAGGCTACTACTATCATCACCTGCATCAGTTCAACTCCACTTACTATCTCTGAGCCATCCACTGTCTTGAAGAGGCAGCCATGCTAAGTCTCTGGAGAAAAATCAAATATATAGGACCCTTAACAGAATACTTACCATCAGAAAAGTCTTCCTTAGCCTTGTCCAGACTCTGTTACCCAACTGTGCCTGACTGTAGGGTCAGTCAGGTAGACCCCTCACCCCAGGCACATTTTGTGCAGCTCACTTGTCCTTTCATTCCTCAAGAGGGATAATAACAATTGATTTCCCACAAATTCACAATTTAACTTTATTATAACCAAAAGGCCCCAAACTGCCACATAATTGAAATATAAACAAGGCCTGACCCATTCACTAATTTCCCCTTCCTCATCAACAGATGCTAGCCCCCTATGGAGCCTCTACTCATCCAGAGTCCTCAAGCAGCTCTGGATATCTCTTCTTCTTGGTCACCAACAACAGGTAACAATAACAAGCTCCTTATTCTATAGGGCTTCAGTCCAGAGGGTTTTATATTTAAGTACTTTATCTAATTCTCCATTAGCTTTTCCCTTATGTAGTCATTTCCCCCCATACAAAGCAAGTGCCAGAAGCGTGTAAATTTTACTGCATCAGAATGGTCATATTTTATGTCACCTTTACACAAGTGTAAATGGGTGCAATATCAGGCCCATGATGAATATATTGAACTAAGAAGAAAAAACATTTGTAATTCAAACTGCATACAAGAGAATTCTTTAAGTAAAGTTGCTATGTGAACTGTTGACAAAGCTCTCAAATACACAAAATGTATTGTGTATCTCCATAACAAACCCTTGGAGAAAGCAGACTTATTGTTTACTGATTCTTGACATACGTTGAAAATGTGGCTCCTGAAAAGTGATGTTTTTACAGTTATTTTTAAAGGCTAACCATTAATCACTATAAACAAACTTGTATGTAAATAACTGCACCTCTTTTCTCTCTCTCGCTCTCTCCCTAACACACACACACACGGTTTTGATTCAGATTCAATACAGACAATGTTGTTTACATATTTAAGACAAAACAAAATGTATTGCACTAGTCTTGAAAAATAGAAGCTCCTATACGTTAATCAAGCCAAAATCTTCACTTACACCTTGAGGTTTCTGAACAGTCACAGAATGTGCAAGACATAAAAGGAACTACTTTCTAATGACATAAAGCACAACTGAACATTTGAGCTTACATTTCTATCTCACAGCCGCAACTTTATTATAGCCTCATCAACACCACCAGCACAAATTAACCTAAGTGCTACTCTAAAGCCTAAGTAAAATAATGATTCTTCATCCAAAGAAATATTTCTCCATTGGACTGCTCTTGTATCAATAATGTACAGGTTCAGTAAACTGTCAAGGCTTGTAATACTATAAGCTCAATACTATTTAACTTTATTGGCTGGTGCAGCTTCGTACATAAAGCATTTTGTCTTTCAAATACGAACTGATTAAATTGATCATATTCTGCAGTGCTAGGCATTAATGTACAAGCATAAGAGCTTTTTAATCATTTTCAAGAACTTAGAAACAGAAGTGCTAGCATGATATCACCACTGAGGGAAAAAAGAATCAAACTTTTGGTAGGAAGGCGCAGGTATTATGACTGACACCACCATTTTGATGTTATTCCAATGCTACTATACTATTCTTAAATGTTTTATGAATGAAGAGGTTCAGCTTTAACTGTAATTTGGTCATAACAAAATATATTATTAAACTTTTCTTAGATACCACCTTTTGAAGCTACCTTTGCAGGACACATCTGGCTAAATGGAATATATTGCATTCAACTTCAGTTAGCTATACCAAGAATTCCCCAAACTACCATCTATCTATTCTCTATATCAAGGTGTTGCCGATATCTTCATTGCTGTCATGTCTAGGTGCCACCACTGGGACACCAATGGGAAGGGCAAGTTCTGGGCCATATAATCCTCATTATTAAAAAGGCATGTATCTATAAAAGTTCAATGTTTTATAATGAAACTACTAATGGGCAAGAAGTTCTGTGTTTGGGAGACTTATGGGTACTCAGACATTCCTGTGTTTCGAGTGGTTTCCAGTGTTGGTCAAAACAGTTAATCTTTAAATTTTCCTGAGTTTCTCTGACCACTGTTATGTGTCAGTATCTCAGAAACAATTGAAGAGATTATTTAACTTCACCTGTCAGTCCTCTGGGTAGCTGGAGTTTTCTACAAAACAGAATGAAGATCTGAAATCATATCTTTGTCCTTTCTGGAATCAAATACATGAAGGTCAAATTTTAAAATTGTAAAAATGACATGCCTTCAGAAAAGTGCAGTAGTGAGACATCAGATTATATAGCTAACAGAAGCAGATATAAAATGCCAGCTTCTAAGGATATTAACAAGTTAAAAGTTGATTAAAATAAACATGACATATTTCTTTTAAATGCTCCTTACAGAGTAAAAACTTAGTTTTACTCATTATACTTTTTTGCATTTTTCTCAGGTTGCACAATAGAAATAGACTCCTTTTAATCAATATATAGTCCTTTTCCCTTTCAAGTTCTCATGTTTAACAATGCGGCAATGTTTGGGTTGCAAATGCTGCAAGAAAATTCTTATTTGCTTCCACAAGAAAAAAGAAAGGGAAAATTTCTATTTGTTTTAGATTTATTCTTATTGTTCTCATTATTATTCATTTTTACTGTCTTAGTTATTGTAAAAACTGTGTAAAAGCTTTTTTCTCTCTCCAATATCTGAAATCTGGGCTAGTTCTTACTTGACAGTATATCATTGTAATCTATTTGTCCAGTAGGCTACCATACACAAAAATACAGTCTAACATCTATAACTTTGGTAGTGGAAATGATGGGGGAATAACCAAGTTACTCAATGACTTCTTTGGAACACTGATACACACTTCACACTCTCTCACATTGCAGTCACACATTTTCAGGTGTCAGTAGCTGTAGAAAGAAACTGATTTGAATTGTTCTATGCATAAGCACTTTCCATTTAGCACCAACAGCAGTGTGAAATTGAGTAGGACCTCTGATCTTCATGGCAGTCAGCTTCACACTACTTACAACAACATGGGAAATGGTTGCTTTTATTCACATTGGGGGGAAAAATGTAATTTGACACATAATCAAGGTGCTTCATAATGACTAACACTTTTTCATTCCTCAAAGACATTTTCTGAAGTCACAAGACGCACAGAATTGCTGCAAACCTGGTAAAGCTTAATATACTGGATTAGGCATGAGAATGAAGCCTACAGTTATGGACTCAGGGGCTAATTTTGTTAACCTTAGACATAGATTCTACTCAACATGAATAAGAGGTGTAGAATAAGTCCCGCATGCAAAAATAATCCCCTAAAACTAATTGTTATTAAATGTATATTATGCATTTAATTTACCCATGCAATGATTATGTAGATTTTTTATACAGGAGGTCAGACTAGATGGTTCTACTGGCCATTTCTGGCCTTGGAATCTATGAATGCAGTTACTATAGATAATAGATAAAAGTACAGATACAGTAAAATGAATATATTTTAGAATAAAATAAAATACAATATGGTTGAGTATAAAACATTGTTATTTGAATGTCATTAGTGTTCGTTGCTAATCTGATCATCCATGCTCACGGTAGTGTTGTAGTTTATCTGCTATAACATTAGACATATGCTCAAAAGTTGTTTTACTACTAATAACTATGAAAACTCTGCCAGATATTCATCCCAATATTATTGACGTTCTAGTGATGCCCACGGATGTTGAGATTAGCTTGACAGATTCTCCTTCACTTTTTGAGGGGAGATAGGGATAGGGTGTGGCTGTTTTTCCATTATTTTGTGGTCCATAATGTGTCCATAGGGGCATCAAGATTATTCTCTGTGTAATCTGTATGTAATATATACAAACCCTAAGTAGAGGAAAAAATTTTGCCCTGCCCTTCATGGCAAGGATCACATTTTCTATGGTCAATGTGCCAAAATTTGCAAGGCTGAGCAAGAACACAATAACCTTTCCAAAAAAGAAAATTATATTCCTAGTTATTATCCTCCTTCATGGGTTTAAGTGAATTCACTAAGTCGTTTCACACAGAGGATAAAGTATCTTTGAAAACTATCTGTGCGATCAGGAGAATATTTCTTATCAAGTTTGACTTTAGTAAACCTATCATCTCTGGTTCTTTCTTTGCTAATTCTATATAAAACAAAATAAAAAGTTTTCCTGACATTCACACATTTATTACTGATAAGATATTTATGATAGTTTATACCAGTCACCAATCTATAGGTGAATGTACATAGTTTTTATTATTTTAAAATGTTGTCATATGTCAGATTAGCAGCCCTGGATAATGAAGACCACTGCTTTATCTATAGATCAAATATGACAATGGGCAGGGACATGGAAAATTACCCCACTTTTTCCTCAACCCTATTCTGGAGACACCAGCTCTTGAGGTGAGAGGATTGTTTAAGTCCTTATTTTTATTCTGTACTCAGCATCACCACTGATACATCCATTAAGAGTGGTTGAAATTCCGAATTTCAGATCAGCATGATGTTTTGATATTTTGATACTTGTTTTCACACTGCATTGGGACGAGAAAGTCAAACATATTGTAAAAAAATTGACATTAAACATTTTAATATATTTGAACTGAAACATTTTGCTGTGGTTTGTTGAACTGAATCAAAACATTCATTTTCAGGTCATACATTAATATGCCACAGAACCTCACTGGAATTATAGTTCAGATGCCTCATGCTTCTGCTCCCATTCATTTCTGTAGGACAAACTTCCTGACCAGATGAGATCTCCTATGATTCATCATGGTCACATGAACACCCATAATACACTACATTGGTTCAGCCAGATTGAAGAATTCGGTCATCATAGGAGGTGTAGTCCTAAATTTGGATGATAGAGGACAATGGGAACATGAGGCACTTGAACTATAATTCCCATGAGGCACTGTAGCAGTGCAGATGAACACAGATTAATGCTGAACTGACTGAAAACACAACATTTCAGTTCAGTACAACAGACCAAAATGTTTAAATTCCAGCTAACCTTCAACCAAATATTTTGTTTCAATTTTCTAAGGGAGAATTGAAAAGCATAGGCAAAATTAAAAGATAAGAGCTTGATCCTTCATTGGACTCTACAGGCCTAATTTGAAAAAAGGATCTTGACCCAACTTTTATAATGGTACTTTTTGCTCTCCTCATATATTTTTATTCATGTGCAAAAGCTTGGATTTACTTGTGCAAACTCTCTTTATATATGAATATTGGCTAATGTCCACCTGAGCTGTGCATGCAAATACACTTTATAGATGCAAATTTGAGTTTTTCATGGGTCAGAATCTGAGCATAAAAATAAGTTTGCCCAAAGTTACACATGTACAAAGTGCACACACTGTGGGAACAATTTCAAATTCCCCTTTTAAAAATTCGACCCTGAAAAAACTAATACATATCCTATATGGGACAATGTATACATAAACACCTTTAATTGGGTGTGTGTTCATTCTCTTATGTATAAAATTGTATATGCAGCTCTAACATATATGAATATAAAATCTTGTGATGGCGGTCATTCAGGGTTGGCTCATTGGTAGGGGAGCCCTGTCTAATGGATAGGGCTTAGGCTATTGATGTGCAGGGGGATTGTTGGAAGGAGAGCCCTGGTCCTCCCACACCACTGGGCTCCAACCCTGATCCCTTTGAAGGCTATCAGTGCTCTGACAGCCAGGGAGGCTTAAGGTAGCCCTTCCTGGGCCACTTCCTACTATCTCCCTGCAGTTGTCCCAAAGTCGCTGTCTCGGATAAGGCAGCGTGAGGGCAACTGCCTCCTTCTGGGGTATGGCCCAGCCTTCTGGGCCAGCTCAGTACAAGGCTTTCCTCTGCTGGGGTAGTTCAAACAAAAATAAAGGTGATCAATCCAGTCCAGAGTTCATAGGCGAGGGCAATGGTTTCCTCTCAGGCTGCCTCTGCATCAGGGATGGGCCTATGGGCAGTTGATGAGAATCTGCCTTCCCTCAGCTCAGCTCCCTGGAGCTGCCAATAGGAAGTCTGCTCTCTTTCCTGGTCTGACCCCCCCAATGAGTTGCTTTCTTCCCTTTTAACTCCTTCTCCAGCTGGTGTATTTGCTACATGTGTGGCAGCATGGGGCTGGCTGGGCCCAGAGTAGTTCCTTAGCTCCTTGTTGCTCAGTGTGGGGTTTGTATACCCCATCACAGACCTTCAAATACAAATACAGACTTGAGGACACATACACCGTGAAAGGAAATAAATCTTTTTCTACCTTTCCATAAAAAAACAATCCATTGCATTCCTAGCAGTTCACATTTAGAATATAGTCAGAATAATAGCCAGATTTCCCCATCTGCTTGTCAGTGGTTCCCTGAACAGGAATTGGTGTTGTGACACAAAATGTGAACCCTTCTTTCTTGCAATAAACTTGCAAATTTCAGTTATCTATCAGCAATGGCTGTACACTAAGTGACTTATTAATACCATGATGTAATTATTCAATGAAAGTCAGATTTTCTCACTAGTAGTTAAACTCATTATCATGGTGTATACACAAGAGTTTGAGCTGTCCCTTGCTTCAGATATAGAGGATCAGAAAGGGCTGAAAAAAGGGGTAGAAGAGGGATTAGAGAGTTAAAAATTACTAATTAATTGCTACTCATCTTTATTATTTAGTCCCCTTCAGGATAATTATATCTCAGTTCATCATAGGGCCTTGTACACTGTGCAGGAGTTCCTCTGTATTACATATTATCATGAAAACAACCAGAGGATCCTCTCTATGGGTATGTGTTTGTTCTAACTGGTTACTAACTCTTTGATCAGCTCCAGTGTTGTAAAGGCATAACTAAGTATATATTTCTTCTTCACTGCTGATAGGTGGCAATTGCTGCAAAATAGAATTTACAGGACTCTATGATCTATAATATCTCTTTCCTTGAGGCATATTATCACCTACCAGGAGCCCCCACCCCTGTATCTGTGTTCTCAATTCTCACCTAGTATATTGAAGTTCCAGTAATTCTACAAATCCCCTCTGCAATCTGTCTATTTATACCCTCAGGCTACAAAGTGATTGGCTAAGTGCCTGGACAATGATGGCTAACTGGAAATATCTCCTCTGATTGTTATCAGCAGCACATGTGAAGTTATGCTCCCACTGCTTAAAGACCCCTTAACTGCTGTCAAGAGGCAACATTCAAGACTTTTAAAAATCTAGTTCTTAGATTTTTTTTTTCTAAACAAAACCTAAAAATAATGATGTACCTTTGCACAGTACTCTGTATTGCTTATATATTTTGATGAATAGGTTGAGGCACAAATTTCACATTTTCCCACCATTTTAGTCACTTGGAAAAAGGATTCTTATTTAATATTCACTGCAGGAGATTGTTTAATTACTTAGCTCCTACTGCACTTTGGAAATCTAAAGCACTACCTGTGCTAAATATTATTATTATTAATGCATAGGAGACACTTTCTGCATAAGGACTGAAGGAAGAGTGCTTGTATAATCTATTTGAGATATGTAGTAATTTTGTTAATTTGAAAGCATAGATCTTTTATAACTAGAGGTGTGCAACCCTCTCCCTGCCCTAAAACATTGTGGGGAAATCAAAAATGTTCTTGAAGTATGTGCTGTTATAACTGCCAACACTCAATAAATATTTCAGACTTTCAGGGTGGGTAACATTCCCCACCTCTAAACATCAGTTTAGGTTTTGTTGCCATAATTTTTTTTTCATTTATGGTTTCTATCAATTTGTTGTTGTTCTTTGTTTTTTTCTTCTTTTCCCCCCATCTTATTTTTCCCCATTAAGAGTGAGAAGATTTGGCCTTTAACTATAAAGAGGATGCTCTGTCTCTTAATAATGCATTATACTATTGGCTGTAGTTGTTTCCAGTGGCAAACTATTGCTCCAGAACTTGAAAAAGTTGATTGATTGTGGTGTGTAATTTGGGCTCAGCAAATATATAAAAATGGTTTTTTATGTCATTTCGTAACATTCAAAACAAACAAACCAAGTAAAAAACAAATTCCATCATGTGTAACCTAACTGGGGTCAGCAGCAGGATTTGGACTCCCTTGCACAGGCCTCTGACACTTGAGCTAATGGAGTAACTAACTGCAATAGCAATCAGTTAACTTTTGTGTGGATCACGTACTAGAGAGGAGTGAAAAACACATTGTCAGTGGGCGTCACAAGTATCTGCTGACTACAAAGGAATGTAGTGGCTACGGGGTCCTGGGTTCAGTTCCAAGTTCTGAAGGGGAAGGTTGTCTAGCGGTTTGATACTTGTCACTATGCCACCAAGCCTGTCTCTGTTCCCCTCCCCTTCTGTCAGTATCCACCACCCAAACTTCTCCTATCCATCTCCCTATTTGTGCCTCTATATCTCCCAGGCTTCTTTTAACCATTCCTTCTACTGGCTCCTGTCCCCTTCTCCTTAGATCTGCTCCATCCAACACACAAACCAACTTCTCTCTTCCACTGCTTCCCCCCTTTCCAGCTAATTCCATCCTCCTCATCTATTTTTCCCCACCCCTCGAACTCCTACAACCCCAACACAACCCTCCATTCCAAGTGAAGATGTTTCTTCCCGCTCTTCACTAGGGTACCAGTAGGCAGAGAATTGAAAGTACACAAGACACCTGCTCATTGCTTTCAGTTCTGGGACCCATCACCATAGTGGCCTGCGCATCAATTGCAGGGAAAAGTTCAGTTCAGATCTTGCAGCTCCAAGCTACTGCATGCTTAGTTGCTCGGTGTGGATGGCGTACATGCAGTCTGGTGAGCACACGGCAACTGTAAGGGACTACAGCATGTTCAGTACAGATAGAATCTACATAACAATGAAACTCTAGTGTGTCTCTACTGTTTATGTGCAAGCTGCAGTTTTCCAAAGGCTCATAACTAGACCAAATTTGAGCTTGCTTTTAAAATTAGAAACAGCAAACAGGCAAATTCCTGGTACAAAAGGAAAAATTTTTAAATGTCCAATTCCTGATCCAACACATGGGACTTGCTAAAGCTTCTTTAAATAAATAATTCAGGTCAGTCACATGGGCAAAACAACATATTTTCTCCTAATATCATTCTCAGAAGCAGCTGAACCATTTGTTCTGAAACTTTCCAAAATCCTTCATCCCAGGCACCCAGCACATAAAATGCAAGCCCAAATGGATAAAGCTTGGAAAAGTTGGAAGCAACTGAAAACAGTCTTATAATAGGATACATCAAAACCTTTCCTGTAGGCACCATTACCTATAATGTAAAACTTACAGCATATTCATATCAGGCATTCAAATATAAGTGCCTATATAGATTTATGTTCAATATTTCGATATTCTATCCCTCATATACTCACATGCAAATATGTTGTTTCTCTCTGTTTTGGACATTCTAATACTGACTAGGGCCAAAAACACATTTTAAGTAAAATCATTCTAAACATCAAGCGTCTGTCTACAACATTCTGCTAAACGATTTGGATAGAGAGGAATTATTTGGCTGCAAGTGACTGTTTATATATTTTTTTAATTGTTAGCTAAATTCCTAGGCCCCAGAAGTATTGTGACACATGCCAGCGGTAATGATCTAGTAAAACTGAAAAGTGTGATACTGATTAGGCAAATAAAGAAAGATATTTCTTCTCTGCATGAATCATTACCAAAATGCATGATAATGTACTCAAGCTTTATCCCGTGACAGCCTTTTAGCAATGGACAATTAGGGGACTACAAATAGAGGAACAAACAGAGCTCATAACTGGATAAAACCAGTGATAGTTTCATTTCTGAGGCACAGTAATGGAAATAAATCTGTCACTTTGTAATTTCACTACTGTGGATAAGACTTTAATTTGAAAGGATATGTATAGAAATTAAATTTATACTGAAGATACTCTGAGTTCCAAAGATTAAAATAAAGAATTGACTCATCTTGTCCTTACAAGTCTCACCAACTTTTGCTTACTTTTGTTCTTCACAGCTCCTTCCCAAAAGCTGTCTAATATTTTCTCACCTAGCTACCAAATGAGCTAGGAGAGGAATTCAAACTGTCCCCTGAGACTCTTGTAGTCAGCTGCTAGTAAGAGGAGTGAAGAATTGTCCATATGATGTAATCAACTTCTCCAGTTGTAGAATGAGTGAATCCTAATGACACTGATTAATTATTGAGGGGATAACAAGTATATGGAGGATAACTTTGTTAAGCTGGAGTTAAGGATGGAAAATATCTACCAGTTCAGGGGAAAAGAAGTGTTCTATTTTTACTAAAAAAATGTAAGTGCTAGAAACACTGGAAATTCATATTTAAGATACCTCTAAACAATCAATCAATAATTGTAAAGTATTGGTTAACTGAGTGAACAGAAGAAGCAGGGATCACCTGGTGAAACTAATAGGAAGCAGGTTTAAAACAAATACAAGGAAGTACTACTTCACACAATGTTCAGTCAACCTGTGGAACTCATTGCCAGTGGATGCTGTGAAGGCCAAAAGTATAACAGGGTTCAAAGAAGAATTAGATAAGTTTATAGACTCATAGACTCATAGGTCAGAAGGGACCAATATGATCATCTAGTCTGACCTCCCGCACAAGGCAGGCCACAAAACCCTACCCATACACATTTATAACAACCCCGAACCCATGACTGAGTTATTGAAATCCTCAAAAGTGAGATTTGAAGACCTCAAACTGCAGGGAATACACCAGCAAGCGACCCATGCCCCATGCTGCGGAGGAAGGCGAAAAACCTCCGGGGCCTCTGCCAATCCGCCCCGGAGGAAAATTCCTTCCCGACCCCAAATATGGCGATCAGCTAAACCCCGAGCATGCGGGCAAGACTCACCAGCCAACACCCAAAAAGGAATTCCCTGCAGTAACTCAGTTCCCATCCCATCAACATTCCCACAGACCATTGAGCAGACTTATCCGCCGATAATCCAAATCAATTGCTCAAATTAAACTATCCCATCATAACATCCCCTCCATATACTTATCAAGCTTAGTCTTAAAGCCAGATAAGTCATTTGCCCCCACTACTTCCCTCGGAAGGCTATTCCAGAACTTCACTCCCCTAATGGTTAGAAACCTTCGTCTAATTTCTAGTCTAAATTATGGAGGATAGGTCCATCAATAGCTATTAGAAAAGAAGGGCAGGGATGCTTTGGCTGTCCCTATGCCTCTGATTGTCAAATGCTGGGACTGGAGGACCTTGCCACAGTCAAGTGCATTCAAGCCTTGGGTTAGTGTTATTTGTGGGTTGTATGGTGTTATTAATGTACCCACTTCAAATCAATCTTCCTCTTCCCTTTACATGCTTCCTCAATATTTTGATGATTAGCTGTCCTAAGGGGTATGATGACCCATAAAACCCCCTTGGACGACGAATTTAGGATGGCCCACCTGGGCCTTACACTCCACAAAAATAAATCAAAAGTCTCTCATTGACTTAAATGAAAAATGCAGTCAGAATCAGCCTCTGACCAAGCCTGGCTTTTTGGGCTAAGGGAGAGGGAGAATTCTTCCTCTTCTCTCCTGACATCCTCCAGAACTGAAATTTGAAAAAGCAGCTCTTTTTATCTGGCCTGCTGGGGCCAGATTCACCTCTGCCATGTCCCAGGCTTTCTAACCACTGAAGGACTATGTCTTTCAGTACACCCATAGCTGGCCCTGGGAGGATTATAGGAAACCCCTGGAGGTACAAACTCACTGTCCTTCTCCTCTTAAAGGACCACTTGCTAGGGCACCGTGCATCAACTCAGCAGAGTCTCCCACTAGGGTGCAGTGAATATCTGGTACACCAGTCACAATTAATAATATAATCATAGTAATTGAATGAGTTTCATCCTGAATGAGATTCAGAATGAACCTATGTTCCACAATCAACTTTACTACCCACTTGTAGGCTGGATATTTTATTTCTTGTTCTCACCCTTGAATATACAAATTACTGCCACATCTCTGTGGAAGAAGAGCTACTTCTATTGCTAGTTTTAGCTCCATGAATATCTTCTGTGGCACTCATTTCTGGCAAAGTATTTATGGAAATTATATTGCTGTGTTGGAAAAGTTTGTTTACCGGATGCTTCGAGAAATGATGTTTCAAGGTCACAGTTTGAAGGCTTAAAAAATGGTGTGTGTGGGGGGGTGTAGAATCAAGATGCCCCCACACTTCATTATCCTGCAATACCTGGATTACTGCAGCTATGAAGGAGCAACTGCATTCAAGAACAGCCAACAAATATTTGTATGAATAGTTACTATAAAAGGCTTGAGAGGAGGGAAGTTGAAAGCAGATTTTGTGCAGTTTAAAAAGTTATTCAGTCCTGGTGGGCAGAAATTCCATCTCTCCAGTTTAATAAACTGTTTCACTCTTAACTAAACAATAAGATATGGTGCGATGTAAACTGAAAGTGCACTACTGTAAGCCAGGAGGCTGAAGAATATGTCACTGTCATTTTGACTAGGTGTCAATTAGCATCACAGTGTGCTCATATTGGTGTGTCTTATTGACATTGTACCATGTTATTTTGAAAATATTTATTTTGTTAATGAACAAACACAGCACTGATGCTCACTTTTAAACTATGCTCAGTTTTTTTTGTAATTGTTACATGTTTATTCATTATGGGTGGAATTCAATCCTCCCTGCACAAAACCCACTTGCAAGGAACTAAGTGAAAGTGGGGAAATTGATTTTATAACCACAACCCTTGAGGCAGTCCCTCATATCCTTTTCACCCCTGTTCTTCCAGTGGCTACTGCCTTTCCTGAGAGAGCTGAGGGTTTGGGGAGTTGAGCAACTGGAGTCACATCAGCGTTTTGAACAGTGGCCAGATTCTGCTCTCTGTTGTGCAGCTGTAAATATAGAATGGAACAAAAAACTAGAAATTTTGAAATTTCCTATGGAAAAGAGATTTCCCTGTCACTACCCTCGCCCCCTCAAAATCATTTTGGAAAACTCAAAGTGTTTCCAAATTTCCAAAAGTGAAACAGAACAGTGAGCTGGCCCAACTCCAGTTGCTCCCCAGGCTGTCTCAAGATTTTGGGTTAGCATCTTGAGGTGTCCCTCAGAGTCAGAAGATTCTTCAGCAATGGAGATAGGATCCTGGAAGCCCAGGGTCTACAGCAGCCTGCCAGGTGAGCTGATAGGAAATCAGATGGAACTCTGCCTCTGTGATGCCGGAAGTCCATCAATATTGGAATATTTCCACAAAATTTTTCAGTTTCAACAAAGCAACATTTTCCAGCATAAACCTGCAATGCTGAAAACTTCCTAATCAGTTCTAGTCAAGAGGATGGCCTCTTATAAGATCAGTGTGTCTGCTCCACTTTCCCATGTCCCTGAAGAGGTAACTGTGAACATAGATGCTCAAAAGGTTGGAGTTCTGGAAAAAGGAGTGCTTAAATAACTGGCAAGTTATGGGTGGGTGGGTGGGTGTAGTGTTGTCAGCACTGGTCCTGGGACCTAGGGCAACTAGCATGAACAGTCTCATTTCCATGAAAGTATAAGAAACAGAGAGCCTGTGCCTAGGAAATGTGCTAGAGAGGTTGAGGAAAGAGAGTGTTGCAGCCTACTAAGATTAAGGGAACTTTAAGGGAGATGAAGGAGTACGTGAGACCAAACAGAGCACTCTGGTTATGTCTAGCCATGGAAGCTCTACTACCATGAAAGAATAGGCTAGGAATTTGTGTCAATCTTCATTCTGGAATGTTCAGTCTAAGCAACAGGTTATGGTAAAAATTTGCTGGCAACAATTTCTGTGGTTTAATATAATCAAAAGCCAATTTCTGCAATGAAATCAGGCAAAATGTATGGAAATATACTGCACTCAGAGCACATTGTAGGATTAGATTCCTTTTTACTAATGAAAACCAATTAACATCATAATAGAATATGATACAATGCAACCTCCCCCCCATATCAAAGTATTTATTGTATCTCTTCTGAACATTATTTCAGGTTTTTTTCCCCCCATACGGTACATAAAAGAATGTTTTTGGCAGGGTTTAGTTGCTAAGTCTGCCAAAAGTACTCTTTTGGAAGCTGTAATTCAAGTAGAAAATAAGTTTTTATGGCTAATTAACTGATTGAAAGACCATGTGAAGTAGGTACATTTTAATATTCATGGATAATTCATGTCTATGAATATTTGATTACTTTTAGTTTTGTTTAAAGTAATCATTTTCAGATGGTTAAAAAGATCAACTTTTAACACCAATGAGTACAAATCAGGATGTAAAGTGTAGCAAATGATATAGGTGGCATAGTTGTGCAGCATGGCATGAAAATTGCACCCGATGTTGTGCAGTCACAGGGGTTGAGTAATCCATTATTTCCATGGGAGATAACAGGAACTAGAAGTATGAACTTCATTAACGTAAGAGCACTTACCCTCTCTCTCATGATCTCATGGGACTGAAAGAGTGTCACTCACCACTAGAGTTCTCATTTGTAGTGTGAATTTGATCTGTTGACCTAGATTTAAATAGACACTGGTTTTTCAACTAAGCTACAAGTACACTGTACTTTTAAATGATTAAATCTCCTTGCAGGTCACTGAGGAAAGAAGACTTTGAAGTCTTTCTCTTCTAACAAACCTTCAAAAGAATCAACAAAAGATTTCTATGTAGTTCAGAAATGTTCTAACGCAAAACTGATGTTATGTGGTTCTTAGTCATCATTCGTTTTTTGTACAGTCATAACTGTTATTTAAAAACAATAATCAATAGGAATTTTCTTTCTTCTGTCTATTTTTATTTTTGTTTAAATAATTTTTAGTATTCCATAGCTTCCAGGAATAACCCATTAACTTAAGGCACCCATTTGCCACCTTATTATGAAGAGTGGAATTTTACTTAGTGAGAAGTCCCATGTGTAAAGGACTACTCTATGTGAGTAAGTATGGCAGAGTTGGGCCCTTAGCTGTTACCAAATTGCCTGCTTGCAACTGTAATCTGTAAATTTTGTAAAATATTTTGTATACTTTGTGAAATATTTGCAACTGTAATCCTTGTAAGCAACCCAAGATATCATGTCATTGCTACACTAGTCAACATGATGGCACTATGATTTTTTTTTTTAATCGCAGAAGTACATATTTCTTACTTAACAGTAAGTTGACATAATTAGAGCTGTTTTGGAATTTTCCATCTGAATGATGTTACAGTGGAAAGTGCAGTTTCCACAACAAATGAAATTTGACCTGGGAAAATTTCAGTTTTGTCTATTTTTTTATTTTGCATTGGGAAAAAATCACGTTGACATATTTTGTTTTAAGTCAGTTGGACCCAGAATATTTTGTCTTATTGAGTTGATCATTAAAATAAATTACATTGTATTTCCCTAGTGCATTGTCTTTTAGGATTTGTAATTTGGGCTGCCATGGCCTCAGATGTTAGGGGATTCTCATAATAAGATATAGTCTAGATAGAGCGTCTAATGCCCTAATCCTCCACTATGGGCCAGCCTTCTTGGATAGAGTGCACCTCCTCAGATGCACCCAGACCCATATGACCATCTGATGTGCCACACAGCTCAGTCAGTTGGGTCTGCATGGCACTGTGGAAGATGTACACATCTCCAGGGAGGCCATAGAAGACAATAATGTCCAATCTGCAGCTTGCATAAGGCAAAAGAAATGCAGTTTAATGTTGATCCAACTTGAACAGAAGTATTTCAGGTCATTTCAACAAAATCCAAAGAAATATGTTGATATCAGAAAATGTAAAAATATTTCATTTTGATAAAAAATGTTGAAAAGTTTTGACATTTCCAAATTTATTTCCCCCTCCCCAAATGTCCATCCTTTGAAAAATAAAATAAAATGTTTATCCCATTTTGGGATGAAAACAAATACTGAGGTGTCAATTTCTCATGAGATGGAATTTCACTCAGCCCTAAAAATGTTCATGTGACAGACTAGCAGCAGTGTTCATGCTAATAAATAGTTTTATATGGGAAACATATTACTTGCAATAAGATGGATTCATCCATTCAAGTCACTGAGAATTCCTATGCTGAAACAATCCAAAAGAACCAGAGGCTGAAGATAGAGATTTGGCCAAACAAACAAACCAAAAACAACAATAAACAAAAGGAGGATAGCTATTACAGGTCTATGTAGTTATTTGCATGCTTCAGGCAGGAAAATGTGTATCCTGCAAATCCTTCCTTAAAGTCATATATATTCATGCATTTGCTTGAAGAGTCCACACCTTTAAGATTTTCTTCCTCCATATGTAATTCTATATATCTTTCAGCTAACCCAGAGATCACACAACAAATTGTCACCCAAGGGCATCATGTGGATCTATCAACTTCTTTTCAATATTTTGGATCCATACACCCTAAGGGGCACGTGTGTGTGCATGTGAAGAGTTTACCAAGAGGAAGCCAAGTTAAGAATTGTGTGAGCTTGCAGAAAGGTGGCGTGAAGAACATGGAGAATCTATTTATTTCTTTTCCCATTTAAACAGAAGTTTTTATATAAGCTGAGCCAAAATGGGAAACATACCACTGGTAAAATAAACCTATTAAACAATACTTCGCTAATAAAACAAAAATAGTTTTTTAAATGAGGCTGGGTGAGAGAAAAAATGGACTTTATAAAAGAAAACAATTACAAGATCCATTTGTGAGGAATTAGGTCGGTAGAATTCTTTTAGTCAATTTCTGATCTCGATTCCACTCATGTAAATCAAGAATAACTCCAGTACCATCAGTAGTTTTACTCCATAATTATATCAGTAAATATACTACAGATCCATATTCCCATAGTTCTCTGCATCTTTAATGATACTGATTAGCATCCATAGAATTGCATTTATATAGTTATAACTGGGGATTTTTTTAGTTTCTTTGTTTGAGATACATAATGCTACATAGAAAACAAATGACCATTGTTATAAAAAAGTTAGCGATCAATGGTGAAATGGACCCAAATGTGAGCCTGAGTCTCTCTTATCTATAACCATTTTACATTCAACGCGCAATAAAGATGTGTATAAAAGAAAATTGGATTAATAATAACTCATACATAACAAGAAGAAAAAAGTAAATGGAAGAAGATAGAGTATGAGGGAAAAATTAGCCCTTCAAAATTCAGAAGCACTCATCTGAATTTCAATAAAGGTGAGAACAGGCTAACGTAGCAAAGATTCTTCACAGACTTTTTAGCTTTCAAATTAGTGGATGCATGCAGCATGGTGCACTTTTACAAGGCTGTAAAATAGTGACATTAATGGCCCAACATCTTTAAAATCAAAAGTCTGCAAAATTATTCACTTGCCATACCACTGAATATTAATGACATCTAATACTGTAGTTTATTAACCTTTTATATTAGTGGTCAGAAATGAAACATGCTGGGAATAAATGCATGACAGAAGGGAAAAATGTTTCTGACGGCTATTGGGCTTCATTTGACAGTTAATAAAAACCATCAAGTACATATTATGTTAGATTAACCAAGATCTG
>ML675601.1:46179790-46218438 GCA_007922155.1 Mesoclemmys tuberculata
TAATAAAAACCATCAAGTACATATTATGTTAGATTAACCAAGATCTGGATTCCACATGACAAGTCATTATTATTAAAGGCAAGTGGAGGGTATTTTCAAATACACCCTGGAGTGATGCATTCTAAAATATGTATGGCAAACTCTTGAATGTCAAGGACATTTTGTGCAGTGTGTAATGGAAAACTGCATATAATGTGCAATTTGGGAACTATTTTATGTACCTCTGAAGACCTCAAAGCATCACAATGAATGTTTTATTGAAAGCTGTCACACTCGGCTGTAGGTCCAAGTGCACAGCAAATATTTATGGACAATCATCAGTTTGGCAACACAGATTTTGTGCTAACGCAAAATCTGACAAAGGAAAGGATATGACTAAATGCAAAATTTCCTCCAATTTTTCCTCTTTTATTTATTTCATTTTCTTTTGTGATGCTAGGATGTGAACTTACACTACAATTTTTGTCTTGTTGTTTTGTGTTTCTAAATACAGTAGTCTCACTAGTTATAATTTCATTATTCCAGAAACCCAATATTTTTCACAAGGCCTAATGGTCTTACCAAACTTCTCTGCAAAGATTTAATAAAGGGCTATAGTAAGGGTTTGTATTGTTTTCATTACTTTTGTTGTACAGTCACAATCCCTTACATGACCACTTAACTCAGGCTAGAATGTCCAGAGACCCTATTCAGTGAGTCTGACATTAAGCAGCGTGGGATGCGTCCACATATTCTGGGAGCCGGATTGCCAAGCAGAAATACAGGCTCCACTCTGTGTCCAGTGTCTTTAACAGAGGATAATCTCCTTTAGACTCATTACAACCAAGTCTTGTCTCTTCTCTACTATGAGAGATGCTACAATCTTGACAAAACACTAACTATATTGAATTGTGAGTTCCAAGGGCAGGGAGCAAGTTTATGTGCTGTCTAGCACATAGCACACAGAAATTCATTCACAAATAATTTTATATCATTTCATGAAGTTAATAGTTAAAACAAAACTTATGAACATAAATGCACAGAGTGTTTTACACCACAGCATCTTGATTGTTGTCAAAGTATTTTTATCATGTTTGATTGCTTAGTCATGAAAAATGAGGTTCCTCCCCAAATGAGGAACCTCCCCATTGGTGTCCAAGTCACTGTGAATTACCAAGGTTCTTCAGTAGAATGTGTTTTTCTTTTTCTGTGTCGTCTTTTGAAAAGATAATCACGTTACTTCTGGAACAGAGTGTCATCCTTATTAGCCTTAACCAGGATTTAGGGAGACTTTGTAATGATGAGAAGGACAAAGTATATAGGAGACAATGGTTATGCTTTAATGAAAGCCAGGTGCTTTCTAAAATATTACCTGGTAGAAAGCCTAAGGCCAACAAGGGAATGCATAACTAATTGGTTCATTTACATGAAAAACAAACACAGTCATGATTCTTCAATATGCTCATTCTCTGCCCAATATAGTGTTCAGTGATCACATAGCGCTTAAAAGGCTTGAAAGTGATTAGCTTTATTTTGTGTCCAGTTCCCAATGACAATTCATGACAACAGCATGAGCTCCTGAAGGATCCCACACACACTGTGCCTGGGAAGCTCAACCCATAAAGGCATTGTCCCAAATATCAGATTTTCTCTTCCCAGAAAAAACATAATACAGACTTAAAAAAACCACAATATAATACCCAAGTAAAAATTCTTGTATCCAACTGCTATGTTCAAACACATAAACAGAGATGTTATACAACACAAAAATACTCTTGCTGGAAGGTTGAAGTGTAACAAAATTTATTTCTTGGAATTCAAACCACAATAACTCACAAAAAACCAAAACAGGGAGAGAAAAAGCAGGTTGCTCCCAACATCAGAAAGGAACAACTCAATGCATTTTTACTGTAGGCTGGCTCTCTGGAGAACTGAACGTGCTAGGCCCAGATCACATATTTCCGTACACAGCCTTCTAGCCTGCCAGCAGGACCAGGAGAAAAACCCATAGCATTTAAAGTGATACCTCACAATTTTAATAGTTTTCCATGTACCATACCAACATCATAACCAAATATGCTAACAATGTTCTATTAGTCTTTAAGGTGCCCTGTGCTATCACTTAGACCTCAAGAGCTTCCTTGGAAAATCAGTACTATTGCTATCTGGAGGTCTTAAGTCCACTTATTCTGGTTATTACATGAGGCTCCATTGTCTCAACCAGCAGTGGTTGTTGCCTGGTTGTTTCCCCTTATTTCACTCACTGCTTGGATTTGGAGACATTGTCACTTGTTCTTCCTCAGTATGTCTCCTTCTGGTGTGACAAGTTCATATAACTCTAGGGCAGCCTCTTGTGACACTATTGCTTTTGTGACTATTGTTTCCCCATCGTCAGAATTACAACCCGGGCTTATTTTGTGCAAGGCCTTGCCAAAGCTGAGTCCCAGGACCTCTAGGTTTGGCAGTTCTCAGCCCTGGGATCTCTGGGCTTGCTGCATCAGTTATGAAAGTAAAAAAAAGAAAAAACCAAACCAAGCCCACTCTTTCATTGCAAATTAAGCATTCTGCCCAGCCTCATTTTTTTTCAAGAGGTGGTATCTTCTGGTACCCCAAATCATGTTGATCTTTTTTGCCTTCTCTGTGGTTCCATAAGTCCCCAATGACTCGAACGTCAGTTTCTAATAGCACAAACTTTTCATTTTTCATGTTTTCATTTTTGTTGAAAACATTTCAGCAGCTACAACCATGCTTCATTGGTGCCATTCTGTCATTTAACAGATTAGAATTTGACTCTGCAGTCTTTTTTAGAAAGACATTAATATTTTGACAATTTTCCACCAACCTCTTGGACTACGGATAATGGGGACTAATGACCACATGTCTAAATCCAAACTTTACTGCAAAGTGCTTAAACTCGTGTCCACTAACCTTTAGTCCTTTGTCAAACATTACTATATCAGGATTGCCATGTCTATCAAAAATAGATTTGACATGCAGAACCACCTATTTAACTGTAATATGTTCAAGTAAGGATCTCAGAGAAGTGAAAATAATAATCGAGGACAAGTATGTATTTTTTTCAAGCCAATGTAAAGAAATCTATACCTGTTTTGCTTTAGTGATCAATTTTTTTCCCATGCCTCCAATAGAGGCTCTCTCTCTTGGCTTGGATTGCAGTTTTGGCATATATGGCAAACCTTACCAGCTTCCTCAATGTCATTGTTCATTTGAGGTTAATACCTTTCAACTAAATCCCATCGAGTCCTGAGAGCATTCTTAAATTGATAATACAGGCTGGGAACATGCTGCCCTCTGCTAATAGCCTTAATTATTTTCTACAACACCTCATAACCAAGAGTAGATCTGGCAATCATAGTCCATGCATTGTCTGAGACCAGACAGGATTTTTTAAAAAAGATTGACCTGTACAAAAATCAAAATAGGGGCTTTTCTCCACTGCATTTTTGTCAAATGCTTTACAATTTGTGTATCTGCAACCACCAAATCTCTCCCAGATCTGTATTCCATTTATAAATCACAGAACAAGTAGCTCAAAAAATAAGTTCTGTATCCTCACGGGAGTGTGATGAAGCCCCTTTTTGGCAATGGAAATATGTGGGTTATGGTCAGTTTCAGCTAATACCAGTCTCACGTAAATAAAGACATGAAACTTTGTACAACACTAGACTAAGGCTACAGCCTCCTTCTCAATTTGAGCACACTGATTGTTTATGGTAGCACCCATGACTCATAAGCTATGGCTCTCCAATATTGACCATACTGCTTTACACCACCATGACCCTTTATAAGTTGTATCAATGGTTAATTATTGAGGTATTACTGGGAGTCATTCAGATACCGTGATTCTGAGTGTATGATATGAACGTGAATAAAATAGAACTTCCAGATTTCAGCAGAACTACTTCAAAAATTCATGATACTGTAAGAACCGTATGGGAAAATAATGTATCATCAAAATTTCAGCAAACACGTCCTCAACATCGTATTTTAAAGGTAGATCTGACAACATCAGTATCTCAGAGTTTACTCAAGAAACAATGTGATGGTTACTAGAAGTAGAAAGACAGTCAAACAAAATGACAGATCATCTGATCAATTTAGGTCCAGGCAAATCCAAGCAATCACTGTAAAATAGTGTAATGGAATATTTAACTAAACAAAACCATAGCAAACCACTTTATGATATGATTACAAGCAGTATGATTGCATGCATTGCATTGGACTGAAAATATTTTGTGGTGTTATGCGTGAAAGACACTATAGTGTATAAAGCATAGATTATCATTTTAAAATAGGACAAGATTCATTGGCACTTTCTTGATGCTCGGTGCCATTTCGGTAATGTAAAACAGTCAGAGCATATGATTTAACCTGTCCCATAGTGCTTTCCATTTTGACTCTCAGCTTCTTTTAATTTATAGATGAAACAATCAGAGATTAAAAAAAGTTCATGTTAAACCCTTAAGTCAAAGTATACCTCATGTAATGTGCATATCATGTATAGTATTCTTTTGCTTTGCTATGGGTAGAGTATGTAACTGACTTCACTAAAATGTTATTCATTGATAAGTGATAGAGTCACACCCCGATTAGATCCCATTTGCTTTGATATATAAAGGAACAAGCTGAGGGAACCAATTGTACAAACTATGATTTATGAACTGATAAGTGAAATTTTTCTAATAATTAACAAATTACTATATAAAATTGGGGCCTGCTCCCTGGCAGTCACTTGCATCACAGGTTAAAATTAAAAAGGTTCGGGGTGCCTCCCCCCATGTTTATTATATTTATTGCTCATAATTAAGTAAAATGGATTTAGAATATCAATATAGAAAATTTCTTGAAATCTGTATACAGACACCATACTTCATATCTCCCATTACCACGATGTTGTATACACAGACATTACCATAATATAAGCTAAATTCTCTCTCTCTTAATAACATGTTCCTAACCAGTTTAAATGTCATAGAATATCAAATATATGCTGTGATTCCATGGTGGTTCAGGCATAGGAGCCAAATGGAAGTACCTTACTGCTGTGCCATGTAGGTTGTCTCTGTACTAAGTGTCATGTGACACTGACAGAAAATCGCATGAAGAACAAAACATTTCTAACACACAAGGAACTTCATTAAAACAGTGATAAAAATATAACCACTAAAGTTTCTTTGTGTTTCTGCTTCTGTTGAGCTTCTGCCTAGAAACTTCTCCAGCTCCTCTCACCTGGCTTCCAGATACAAGTTTAAAGAAATTACACACAGATCCACAAATCATGGAAGCATAGAATTGTAGGGCTGGAAAGGACCTTGAGAAATCATCAATTCCAATCCCCTGTGCTATGGCAGGATCATCCCTTACAATCTTGTTTTTAAAAGCTTCCAATGATCAATATTCCATGACCTCCCTTGAAACTACCTGTACAGTTTGAAAGTTTTTCCTAATATCTAACTTAAATGGTCCGTGGTGCATATTAAGCCCATTTCTTTTTGTTCTATCTTCCGTGGACATGGAGAACAATATCTTCCTCTATCTATCTATCTATCTTTTAACCCTCTTTCAGGGTTAAAAAAATCCTTATCAAGAATTAATTTTTTAACAAGAAGTTATGGCTGCAGGTGAAATCTGGCTGTAACCACCTGTACAAATGTAGTTGTCTTGTTGCACTGAGAAGGGTTTTATCAGGTTGATTCATTTGGATTATCAACTGCCAAAAAGTGTAGACAGTTGTTCAGTCAGTTTAAAAAAGAAGAGGAGAAAAAGCTGAAAAAACATAACTGGAACTTTGCCAGAATATTTTAATGAAAAAAAAAAGATTTCCAGTAAAAAGAAAATTAATATTCTTCACATATAATGTAGGGTTACTGAAAATGAAGAGTTAAGTTTAAAATTCACAGCATTGTTTTGAGCTGTTAGACCAGAAGCATCTGAGGCTGTCTGTGCACTATGAGCTAGGGGTGTGAGTTTCAGCTCACATGAACATACTTGCTATAGCTCTTATTAAGCTACAGAGCTAAAAATAGTAGGGTAGCTGCAGTACTACAGGCAGAGTTGAGAAGCAGCACAGGCCAGCCAAACCAAACACAAACCTGTCTAAACCCCAGGGGTGTCAGGAATCAGGGCCTGCAGCAGAGCTAGTCTCCAGGCAGCCTCATCATTACAGATCGCCTGCACACTGCTGCCTGAATTAGTCATGCCACCTGATTGCTTGCAGAGCCAGCAGGCCAGCTCTTAACCCAGGGGGAGGAGCAGCTTGCTAGCTGTGCAGTACATATGCCAACCACTGTGCCTGCTCCTATTTTGCACTCAGCCTTGCCTCTGTCCTGCCCCTGCCTTGAATCCATCCTTACTTTCTACCTTGCTCACTTCAGTTCCTGGCCTTTGATTTGATCCTTAGCCCTGGCTCCTGACTACAGACTCTGGCTTGACTCTCAGCTCTAGCATCCAATTCCTGCCCTCTGGCATGACCCTTGACTCTAGCTGCTTTCTACAGTTTCCTGTTCCAACCACTAGGCCTGATGTCTGCTGTGACCACTAGGCCTGACCACCCTCTTCCCAGTTTTCTGACACAGGATATATACTCACCACTGCTATCCATACCATCTCTTGCCAACATACTTACTAACCAAACTACCCTATTGTGTTAGTGAACTAACACAAATATGTCTACACGAGTTGGGACTCACAGCTCTAGCTCATAGTGTAGTTGTAGCCTGAATTGGGCTTACGTCAGTGACTGAAATGAAGGTTACCCTAGTGGTCAGCAAAGTTAACATGGATTCTGTTTGTTGTAAAATTCTCTTATTGACCCTACTACTCTCTCCAGCAAACCTCTCCTTTGCCATTCGTGGCAGCTGGCGGTACTTGAAATAATGCACTATTTCAAAAGTCTGGAATTCCGAGATGGCAAATTGTGGTCTGTCATTAGTAACTATTTCTTCCAGAATGCCAGAATGAGAAAATATGCTTTTCAACTCTTGTAGGACCTGCTGACTTGTGGGCCTATTGAGAAGTAGAATTTCTACAAATCCAGAGGAGTCACTGGCTACAAAAAGCCATTCCCCTTTTCTTCAGACAGATCTAGGATTATTCTTTTTGAAGGCCTATCAAGTAATTCTGTGGGTAAGAGATTCTTTGAATTGTGATTTTGTGGTCATTCTGCAAAGCTGACGTAATTCCACTTTTGTATTCAGTGTTGTTTTATCCACGTGAGTCCCATGGTATTACAGATACAAGGTAGGTGAGGTAAGCTTGTCTCTCTCAGCAAACTGAAGTAGGTCCAATAAAAGATATTACCTTATGTCTATAATTCCATTGTGTATTAAATTCTACCCTACACTAAGATATAACGTCCACTTTTTGGCTCCTTCCCTCCATTTTATGAAGCTCTATTTCCCTCATCTATCCTTTCCAATATATTATCGTTTAAGTACTGTGGGACTGCAATATAACTGTCATAGCTACTCAGACATTCAGCTTCTGATAATTCCACTCTTATCGCACAGAAGTTAGGGGCTAGATGCGAAACCCCTGATAAATAACTACACCAAATGTGTCATAAATTTGGATACTGTATACAGCAGTGTTTCAATACTAGTGGTTCTTTTAATCCATTCCAAGTGTGGCAGAAGAGGCTTGCATCCCACTCAGAATTGCTCCTATAATGCTTTGATATTATCCAAGCTGCTGGAAAATACGAGCAATCAAAATAACTCCTCAATAAAGTGTCAGCTACTACTAAGGAATTCCTTGGTACATATTCTGCAATAGATTTAAATCTCATCAAATACTTGAGCAATCTAAAGGCATCTACTGGGCAAATGGTCTTGGTCTTCATGTTTATTAATTATATGAGTTGCTTGTGGTATATCACTAGCTTGAAAATATGAAAATATCTTGTAAAGTCACAAGCTTGCCAAACCTTCTTTCTGTTTGCTTCCAAATTTTATCATGTCAGGATAACTCATGGACTTTTGTGTGTGATGTAAGTGTTCTGTTACTATGACTGGAAATTGATAATATTTTAGTTTATGAGAATTAAAAAGATTATTTCACATTGTTACAACAAATTGTTAAAGTCTTTGAGGCTGATGGAATAAAAATTAAATAGAAAAAAATCCCGACATCACGATAAAGGAAAGCAGTATAGTTCTTAGGACATGTGATTGTCAAAGAAGTTGAGAGCAGAGACAAAAAAAATAAAAATAAAAAACCCTCAAAGCTACAGTTAAAGATTCATCACCTAAATATGTACTGGAACTGCTTTATATATCACAATTTAATAGAATATTTAAAAGACCTAAGTCCATACACACATCCCCACACAAGCACAATATATATATATTGTGATTATTACTATATAGATTCCAAGACCAGAAGGGACCATTCTGATCAGCTAGTCTCACCTCCTGTATAACAAATGGCATAGAACTTATCCAAAAGTTCCTGTGATGGAGAATCCAGAACTATCTCTGGTAAGTTGTTCCAATGATCAATGGTTTCACTATTAAATATTTACACCTTTTTTCCAGTCTGACTGTCTAGATTCAACTTCCAGACATTGGATCTTGTTATATCTTTCTCTGCTAGACTGAAGAGCCAATTATCAAGAATTTGTTCCCTTTGTAGGTAATTACAGCCTGTGACTAAGTCACCCTCTAACCTTCTCTTTGTTAAGTTAAATAGATCTATCACTAAAAGGCATGTGATCTATGAAGCAATGTCATCTAGTGGCTCTTCTCTGAATCCTCTCCAATTTATCAATATCCTTCTAGAATTATGGGCATCAGAACACAGTATTCTAAACTGCAGACAAACCATTGCCAGATAAAGCAGGAAAAAAATAATCTCTCTACTTCTACTTTTGGCCACAATATTGTCTTGGGTGCTCAAGTTCAGTTGATTATTCACTATGAGCTCTAAATCTTTTTCAGAGCCACTGCTTCCCAGGATAGAGTCCCCCATTCTGTAAGTATAGCCTACATTCTTTGTTCCTAGATGTATGCATTTAACCATATTGAAACACATTGTTTGCTTGAACCCATCTCACCAAGTGACCCGGGTAGCTCTGAATCAGTGACCTGTCCTCTTCATTATTTACCACTCCCCAACTAGTGTCATGTATAAATTGTATCAGTAATGGTTTCAACAGCAAATAGAGATGTTTTATGCTTTCAGTCTTTTGCATATATTTTTCTTTTTTACAAATCCCAAAAATTTTCTTTCTTCAGCCATGATTTTGTTGCTTTAATAAGCACGTAGTACTTCCAGGGGGCATGCCAATGTCTATTCACCATAGCATATTTTAGTCAGAAAACATACAAAATAAATGTTCATAGTGCCATCTGTTTCCACTTTATAATCACAAGAAATGTAATATCTGTACTGTTTGTCTGTGTGTAGAGCCAGAAGACATAGCTTCAGAGTTCACCTGCTGATCCTTTAGTACATGGAAGGCAGAAATGTGGCATTCTAAATCCACTGTCCAGAATGAGGGCTCTTACTTATCTGTGCAAATATCCACATTTGCAGCATCAAATCACTTCTCTACCCATCCCCTGTGCTTCCCAAATAGTTGAATCCTGAAGAGAAATGGATACAATATCCTTTATATTTGGCTTTATAATGATAAAAAGATCTGTGTTCATACCAGTAAAGGGACATCTGCACTAGTGACTATATATATAGCCATGCATTTTGTTCTTCTATAATCCTACTGATTCCCAGAAGCACATGTGTGAAGGCAAGTAGAGTTGCTAAACTTATACTATTCAGCCACTAGATAGTCCTATGTGTTATATATCTTATTTAAAGCTAACTTTAGCTATGCCGGGCAGAGCATTAAAAGATCCTTATGACAGACACATCTGCTGTGTATAAGCAACCTGTGCGACCAGTCCATATCTGGTAGAGAAGTACATGATGTGTGGCAAAAGTGGAATAGGAAATCTGCAAAATATATGTGCACTATATGGTTCAGCATTGCCTCAAAGTAATTTGTATTGGATGTCGTTTCAAAAGTTCACTATCACCAAATAGTCCATTGAGTTCTATACCTTTTCAGTAGGCCCATCTTGGCTGCCACACTGTCTGAGAAAGCTGTTGGTTTGTGGTCCTTTGATCACATACAAAGATAAAACACTATGTATTCAGAATGTAGGTTGTTTTTGTGATGAACTGGCTCATGCAGTTCAGAATACCTCCATGTCTTGTCAGAGTTGTGTCAGATGACTTCAGCTTTTGGAGTGATTGAAGATGATTGTAAGTCCCTTCTGCTATGACTGTGACGTCAGCTCCCAAGTCAGTTTTAAAATCAGTAGTCTTGATATGAATATTAAGTTTCAATCCTCAGGCAGATTCTGTGTCTTCATACACAATAGATCCCAGAAACAACTTTTGATTGTCTGTAATACAAGTCAACTCCCTGACCGCTTTAGTGTGGCAAGCAGCTGCAAAATATAAATATTTCATGCATTTATTACGCCATGTGCCTCTGGCTGTACATGCATTATCTCTTAGGATATCACTTTTTCCATACCTTGTGATTGTAGACTGGAATTTGTCCTTTCTTAGCCTGGGAGTTCTTTTTCTTGCCTCAGGTATCTTACCACAGTGACTCTTAACACTCATTTTGCATCTGTTTACTGCTTCTAAGCTAGCATCTTGTTTTTCAAGTTTCTCTTGGTTTCACTATCTGACCAGCTCAGACTACTTCGCTCTTTGAATAGCTGTGGGTTGGGTCAAATTCTTTTTTAACTGGAGCTCCTGTGAAAGGTTTCTCTGTTAATCAATAACCACACTGTTTTGTATTCCCAAAAATATCAGTTTTCAGCAATGTATGTAGAGCTCTTCTAAAACATTCAACATTTCCCCATTGTTTAATTCTATTGCAAAACCTACATTTCATAACCTATATTTCTCCGAGGTATAAAGTATACATTAAACATAGCCAGAAATCCTTCATACTTTCTTCTGTAAAGTCAAAAGATTTAAAGATAAACTCTGCTTCCTTCCATATCACATAAATTAAAGAAAATTCCCATCTATTTCCAGTTTCTTTGTAGAGTTTGTTTGCAATTGAAATTTTTGGAAAATATTGCTTCCAGTCTGTCCATTGTGAAGGCATGTGAAAGCTGAAGTTCCCTGGGGCATTGAAGAGTTGCATGTTGATGAAATCCTGCAACCTTTATTGCTGCTGTCATTCTGTTTGCAACCTTTGTTGTTTTCCTTCTGATTTTGTTCTTAGTTTTACTCCTGAAACTACCAGATCTGTACCAGATCACATGTGATTGAGAAACACATTTGAGAGTTCAACAGAAGCCATTGAAATCTAGAGGTTGTTCCTCAGAATGAACAATCAACAGAGCAAACACTACAGCTGGCAGATGAAGAACAAGATGACAATGACTAAAAAATTCTAGATCTATCAGAGCTAGTATTTAGAACTAATGGGAAGCCAGATGATCAAGTTATTACATTTTGGGCCCTGTAATTAGAAAACTAGTACAATTCAGAGGCACTTAACAGATTGATCTGTACTGAACGTCAAAAATATTATGATAGTGTGTATATATTTTGTAAAATGATAATGTAAAATTGAGAGGGTAATATAATTGAATGCTAAACAGTATTATATTGTTCAGCCACTAGGTGGAGATGAGTGTAAAATACATTTAACGCTAACCTTAACTATGCCCAGCAGAGTATTAAGGGGTCTTATAACGAACATACCTGGTGTGTATAAGCAAGCTCAGTAGCCGGTACATTTGTGTTACAGAAGTACATTACATAGACTTAGTAAGCTAGCATGCCTGACAAGTATGGGTAAATACATGCCTCAGGCTGTGGCATGGCCTCTTTACCCATGCCAGTGTGCAGTAGGGAAATGATCAAGAAGCATATGCTAGGTCTTTAATTTCCATAGTCTTCCACCCCCATTCCTACAATACAATGCACCTTTTTCTACCTGACCCTTATCCAATCTGTAAAAGTACTCTGTCCCTGCCCGTCCTCCCATTTTCATCTGTAATAGCCAGCTGTGCTGAGCACATCAGAACTGTTTCCTGTTGCACTTTTTTAATTAGTACAGGTGAACATGGATCATACTCTGAGAGGAGTCACCCAGCTGGCTGACCACACTGTCCTCCATGACTTCTTCCAGAACAGCAAGAACATTCACTTGTACCAGGAAATTTCACAGACTCTAGAGAAGGCAGGCATCGAGCAAACTTTGGTCTAGTGTCAGGAATGCATCAAGCATCTGGGCGCCTGCTCTGGAGGGCAAAAGTCTCCAATGGTCACTCTGGGAGGACTCCTCCTATGTGTCCCTTCTACAACAAGCTTGACTGGGTACTGTCAGGGGTCGCAGACTATAAAGCTTGAAGAGGCTCACAAGCCCCTCCTTATCCCTGTTAGTCTTATCATCTGATGGAATGCTGATTAGGGCCAGGGCAAGGGGGAAGCAAGGATTGCAAAGAACACCCTAGAAGACCTGGAGGATGAGGATAATGACATTTTGCACCTTTACCCAGAGAAGCTGTTTGAGAGCGTCCCCATTGAGCCCAAAGAGGACTCGTAGCTACAGAGGAACCAGAACCTGAGAATAGTAGCCTACAAAGGACCCCAAAATCTCCTCTTGCTTTGGTGCTACATTCCTGATTTTAAGCCCAGCCTCCACTCGACCCTAAAGTGGTCACAGAGCAATACACAGCTGTAAATCAATGATTTTATTGGTTTCCCATGAACCACTATCATGCATTTGGCAGAAGCTCTAAAAACAGATTATTAAGGAACAATAGTTATTCCCCTGTATCTGTGCATTTCCCAGCCAGCAGTCAGGCGGCAATGGTCTGCGGGCTACACAGACCAGGAAAACTGAGGAGGCTGGTATAGTAAGTTCCTGGTGGGGGATGAGTTGTAGAAAACTTATGGTTGGTTGTAATCTTTCAAGGAACAAAAGGCCACTGGTACTAACTTTATACAGTTTCACTGCTCCTCCCCTATTCCAACTAGATCTTATTGTCCCCTCATCATGGGAGCTGTTTAGCATGGTTTTAGGTGGAGGGAGGTATGTGTTGTCCTTCAAAAGAACTCTTGGAACAGCCATACTGTAAAGAATCACATTGTTTCTGAGGGAAAAAGTCCCATCTGATCTCTTCAGCACCCTGGCGATATGAACCTTTCCAGTGTTTCCCATGTTTGTGTTCATGAATCTTTGTTGTCCATTAGGCTTTGCAGAATAAGTGGATAGTAACCCTTTTGTTTCACATATTGACTCACTCCTTGGGGTGGGCAAAATATTGGGATATGGGTGCTATAAATAGCCCCTGCGTAGTTTGGAAACCCCATCCTCTGAAATCCAGCTATGGTTTCCAGAATTTTCCTTATGGTAGCCATCTGTGGATAGCTCTCAGTGCTATTTGTCTGCACAACCATGATCCCCACAGTAGACTTTCCAACCCTCAAGTGTTTTGCAAGTGAGTGATAGCTGTCAAGTGTTGCCAGCTTCATTAAGGCAAAAGCTATGCATTTCTGCACTAGTACAGCTTCCCTGAATTGAGTGTTCTGGCATTGGAGATATGATGCATGCTTGTCACACAGCTCCCTGGAAGTCTGTTTTTTTCTTTCAGAAGTTTCAAAACCATTTCTGATCATCCCAGTTTCCAAAACAATGTAATCGCTCCACAGTATGCTGATTCTTCTGCCCCAGAAACTACAGTCCACCCCTGGGCGTATTAGCATTCATCATAACTGTTTCAAGGGACCATCATGGATTGTCATTCATGGTCAGCTACTTTTGGCATGTTAGAAAGTTCTGCCCAGATTCCCTCCTGCATTTTGCCAATTGCTTGCTCCACCGTATAAACATTTTGTATGACAGTAAGGAACAGGAGCAGAAACATATCATCATCTACTTGCTCTATGTCTTCCATCCACCTCTGCAGAAACAAGAGGTGAGCAGGAACTGCCACTGGCAAATGTATAAAGGCAGGGGACAGTAGCAACAACACACAGTGGTTCCTAGAGTTTCTCCTGTGATGCACAGAACCCTGGCTACAGCCACCAAAGCGGTAGCACTAATGTCATGTAACAACAGTGACAGAGTCCAGCACAGCATAAATGGACACTCAATATGGATATAGGGAACACACACAAGCAAGTACATGATCAAATAACCGAGCATGCACACCAGGATAGTCAAGTCCTTAGCGTGATTTTTCTTCTCTTTATCTAACTTTAAAGACTAACAAATACTACAAGGAATGTCACATAACATCTCTCATGTCTGTCCTTCAAATGATCCTAGCTGCCTCCCTTGTTCTTCGATTTACAGAGCTGTTGCAGTTCTGTGCACTTCTATTAAATATCTTACTTTCGGATATTATTCATTCAGTAGTGACCTTTGTAATAAACCTCTTAAGATGAGAACTGTATCTCATATTGAAATTACAGAGCCGTTATTCGTAACACTTCACTTCTTGTATTTAGGGATCTTTTAAGGGACGTAACATTGCTCAGATAGTCCAGCATTATTAGCTAGTGAATAATACAAGGAGTGAAAGAATATCAGAAAGGACTTAAAGATGGACTCTCCCCTGGGGGGAAATAAAATAATATTTTATCTCTATTCCCCATAAGTGCAGATTTGGAAATTTCTGGGATCCTTGGATTTCATAGGCTTTATAAATAAGATAATCATCAAAAGTCATCCTGCAAATATAAAGATATAACATGAGCTAGAGTGTTGAAGTTCATACAATCTTTATTGTCTTTACACGAGAAAAGAAAAAGCAACCAAGTGGCTCAGTAGTGTAAATAAACTGCGATTAGCTTAGCATACTCAGTGTCTTCTTCTAGATGTTGAATAATAGCTTAACCTAAACACCATGAAATTGTTTGAATGAAGGGAAGGTGCTTTCTTCTTTTCACTTTAAAGAACTTTGGTGAGAATACTTTAACACATATCACAAATATTTTTCTCTGTTCTTACAAAAAACTGTTACACATGTGACTAACAAAAGTAATGTCCAACACTTTTAGAAATAAAATATGAAACTGGCCCACTGTCTGAATGTAGGCCCACATTAGACTTGGGTGAATTCTGCTTTTTGATTGCGTTTGGATATTAGCATGAGCAACACGCTCAACACATGTGAGCAAAAAGACTAAGGCTATGTCTACACTGACGGGGGGCAAAGTCACTGCCATCAGATCGACTTATCTGGATCAGCTGAGCAGTCAATGAAAACTCACTCAGTCGATCCAGAAGTCGACGCTGTTAATCCACCCCCCACAAATGGCGCAGAGCAGTGAAGATGGCATGCAGAAAAGAAGCACAGCAGTCGATGGGAGTTACGCAAGTTTTCTGCGTCGTTGCATAACTCCCATCGACTGCCACCGAATCGCCAGGGTAAGTGTAGACCAAGCTAAGGTCATGAGAAAGAAAAGAGTTTGTGTTAAACTTGTAGTGTTCCTTGGCATGTGAACATTCTTATTTAAGGTTCAGATTGAGATAATGAAAAGTAAAAAGAAAAAAGAAACGTGTTTAATTGGGCACCAAGTGCAGCAAATAATTGCTTAGAAAGTCTTAGTCCAGTAGCTGGAAGAAACAAGGAAAAATAAGATATGAAGAAGTCCTAGAGAAAAAGGCCCAGCCATTAATCATTTCTTGTCCAGCAAAAAGAATAGAGTTCAGCCCTAACTGCCCTTCTGGCCTTAACTAAGGTCCGATAACAGCAATGGCATCACTTGTTTGTTAGAGTGCACACAAAGACAAGGTTTTTAGATGTTTCCTTGTCAGAGCTTTTCCTTACCTCTTTAGAGTTATGCTATGATCTGATGGTACTTCCTGGGCCTGATCTTATTTTAAGTATCTTGGGCAGTAGGATATGGAATATGGGTGTTGGGGCAAGAGGTACATGCTTATATTTGTCTTCTGTATATAATCAACACCAAGTGTCTTTTGGATTAATAAAGAAATGCTTGTGTGTAAACTTAGGCTGGGTCTACACTGAAGGTGGCAAATTTGCCGACGTCACATCGATTGCTCTGGATCGACTAAGCGGTCTGTATAGACGTGCTCAGTCGATCCAGAAAGCGACGCAGGAAAACCACTCCGGTACGTGGCATAGCGCTGTATTGATGCCACACAGAGGAGACGCTGCAAAGTCGATGGGAGATATGCAAGTGCTTTACGTCACTTGAGTATCTCCCGTCGACTGCCGCCAAATCGCAAAGGTAAGTGTAGACCGGCCCTTAGTCAAGGTAAACCTTAATACACTACTGAGCTCCATTTTGTGAGGAAATTTTGTGTAGGGAAATTATTTCTAAATAAGAATGGAATATTTACAAATTATTGGTACTCTTGAAAAATGTTTCAAGGAAAGGTGATTACAAAATGGAGTTTCTAACGGAGCTGAACAGAGGACAGCAGTTCCATTTTGTGGCAACCTTTGAGGTTTCAAAGTTTGTTTTTGTTCCTCTTTGAAATAGACCTTAGAGGAGAAGGATACTGAAAGGCAAAAATGATCATTTTTAAAAAAATGTCAGGCTACACATGTTTATAACTATACAGATGCATATTTTATACTTTTATACTCACATTGAGCCTCATACCCTTCTCAAAATCCCATACAATGGATTTTCTTCACTGAAATCAATGGAAATGCATCTGTGTAAAACCAGTGTAAGTGACACAAGAATCAGGGACTTTTAAAAAGAAGATAGGGTTAGGGAAGGGCTTTTAATTTTATTTCCTCAATTGAAACTAGCTAAGCATTTTTAAAATTATAAAGAAGGCAAGCAGTTTATTTATCTCTTAGCCATTAAAATTATAGTTGTTTAGCTTTATTCTTCAGTCACTTAGACATATGGAATTGCTTTAATTGATATGTTTGCATTGGAAGTTCATTTATGTATAAAAGGCAAAAACAAGAAGAAAAAAAAATAGAAGTGATCGATGACTGCTCTTGATAATCTAATTGTACAAGTTCTAGTTAATACCATTAGTCAAAAGACTAGACTCTCTACATTTATGGCATATATTAGTTCAAAGCTTTTAGGTCTACATTTGGCTCTTTCACATATGGAGGTATATTTCATTAAGAGTCCTTAATATTCCCCTATATAAATTAGGGGAAAGTCTTTATGGGTTTTTTTTATTTTTACATTATACTAAATGCTCTTGTAAAATAGTTGATATAGTGTGGGCTCTTAAAGAAGAACTGATGAGTGCACATGAAGCATAAAAGATGTAACACATATACAAATATGCTAAATACTTAGACTCCTCTGTCTTTTTTACAAAACATGCAGAATTAATATTCTTTTTGAGACATGGATGTCACATCAACACCATCCCCATCACCCCTTTCACAGCATCAGTAAAATAAGTCATGACCATGAGCAAGAGTATTTTCTTTTCACTATTCTATTTTAAATAATATTCAAGGACAATTTTAACCACAAGCAACTTCTTTAGGATCAGGGTAGGTTCATCAATATGGCTTGATCTTCACCTCTGGCAGTGGAACAGATCAGTCTAACCTTTAGATTTTTAGCTGGATATTAAAGGCTTTCAGTTCCCTGTCCACATCCTCATCCTTTATGTTCTGCCCCCAGAATTCTTTTTAGTTTTTTATCTCCAACCTGCTTATGCAAGCCACACTCATAGATATGGCAGGACAGGAAGGAGGTCAGTACGGGGCTAAAACAGCTACCTCTAAGTCAATCTCTGCCTTAAAGGCTCCTCTTCCTTTCTCCTTTCTGCTCTCAGTGTCTTATTAAAATGTTTTAAAAATAACTCATTTGGCCATATTTAACAAAAGGTCCTCATACATAATCACATTACTTACAAATGTTGAATATTCATGGTATGATGTGAATTCTTTTAGAAGTCTTTTACACAGAATTTAAAACTGTCCTGTTCTTCAGACAAAAACTAAAAAAAACCCCATCTTTTGCAATCCACATACTCCAGAATGATTCTTTTGTTAACTCCACCTCAAATTATTCTTTCACAACAACGATGACACTACCACCAACTACTACTTTAGACACAACAAATCCTGCATCTTGGCAGCAGGTTAGTCTAGGTAACTCTTGTGGTCCCTTCTAACTTTATGGTTCTATGATTGTAAGGGACCACCTCAAAACAAGAAGTAAATCACATACTCCCACACACTAGAAAAATAAATCAGTAAGCCTACCTGGAAATCATGCAAGAAAACAAAAACAAACAAAAGGCCCTCAAAATCCACAAGTGGAATCTACTGCAACAACTCTACAACTCACAGAATGACACTTTGAGGAGATACCATGGCATCAGGACCCACCACATGGACACTACACAACACCCCAACATCATCAATTTATCAAGACAACCTCTGACTGGACTTGAATTAGCTGTACTCACCAATGGATGGAACTTCTGCCTCACCACAGAACCTGATATAATACTTACACATGGAGAACTAATAGAATTATTTTGCAGACTCCACCACAAATAATTCTTTCACAACAATGATGATGCCACCCACAACTACATGTCCCCACTGACAGTCATAAGTAAAAAGAATCATCTGACTGGACACCCCACAATGGATGAAACCCTACATTTGATCATTATATTAATTTTTTCTGAAAAAAAAATGGCTGTGAAATGCTTAACAAACATGACATCCACCAAGATTTCTCCACTGCTGAGAGAACAACCATACAGTGTCTGAAATCCAACCACCAGATACTGATTAAACCAGCAGACAAAGGGGGTGCCATTATAATTCTGAACCATGATGATTATGTCAATGAGGCCAACTAATAACTCTGACACCACCCTCTGTAAAGAACTCAACCCACACCCCAGTTCACTTAGGTTATCATCAAATCCTTCTCCAAACAACTCCAAGAGAAAGTTCACAACCTCACCCCCCACTAATCCACCCCAAGGACCTTCTGTATGTTTTTCAAGATACACAAATAAAGGACCTAACAAGACCCATTATATCTGGCGATGGCATTCTTACTGAAAGATTATCAGGATTTATAAAAGTCATTGTCAAACCAACCACCACACAAAGGGCCAGCTTCTTCCAGGGCACAACCAACTTCTTCCAGAAACTCTGCAATATGAACTACATCCCTCAGAACACCATTCTTGCATCTACATCCCTCAGAATGATGGTATTACTGCCTGTCCACCAGACAATGGACAACACTCAGACATCTACCCCAAAGACATCACCAAACTCATCAATTTTATCCTAACCTATAACAATTTTACATTCAACAAAAGACACTTTATCCAAATCATATCAACAGCCATGGGTATTTGAATGGCTTTCTAATAAGTCAAACTCTTCATGGACAACCTGGAGGAAGGATTTCTGGACAAATGCCCTATGGAACTGATGGCATATCTGAGATACATCAATGATAGTTACATCTGCTGGACAGATAATCTTCACTCCCTCAGAATTCCACCACAACTTCAGCAACCAGCAGCAACTCATCAAACTCTTGTTAGAATGTTTCTACAACCAGCATCAAACACCACAATCAGCTTTAATAATGGAAACCTACAGACAACTATATTCAGAGATACACAGACATCATTACAATTACTTTCACAGCTGTAGTAACCATACCAAACACACCAAGCAATTGGTTATCTACGGGCAGGACTCAGATAGTACAGAAAGAGCTCTGAAGAGAAAGTCCAGAATACTCAATTAAACACACTTAAAACTGTCTTCACCAAGCAAGGACTCTCCACCAAAGAAGCAGATTGCATCATGGAATAAGCCATCCAAATACCGAGAGAATCTGCTTCAATAAAGGGAAAAAAACCAAAAACCTTTCATTGTGCACCCCTAGTTGTCTTCTACCACCCCACAGTGGAACTCATACAGGGCATCATTAAACAGTTATAACTCATACTTGATGGTGGCCACATCCTGAAAGAAATCTTTCCCTAATTCCTTCTCCTAACCTTCAAACAACATCCCAGCCTTGCCAATCGCATCATAAGAATAAAGCTCGAAACAGACCAAGAAACACCAACTCAAAGTGGCATCAGACCTTGCCAGACCAAAAGATGCCACACCTGCAGACATATCTCCACTGATATGATGATCAGTACTCCCTAAAACACACCTGCAGAGATCCAGGGGTCCTACATATGCCTATCACTAAATGTGGAGTGTCTCATCCAATGCACTAAATGGCCCAACAACAACTATGTGTGTGAAACCAGACAATCACTATTCTCTTAAATGAACTCAAACAGAAAAATGATGAAAGACAAAGACACCATATTACTTGAGGTCCCCGTATCGGAGCTCTCAGTCCTTGTTCTCAAAGGAAACCTCCATAGCCCCTTTAAAAGGTAGGCTTAAATTCTTAAAAAATATTTCTAGACAATAAAAATCATGGTGTTAATAAATATGCTGGATTTATAATTTATTACAACAATCTGTAACCCACTTTTTGTCCTTTGACTGCAAGGATGTTTATGGGCTACTTCACTTTGAACGGTCCTTTAGAATGTGTGGTAACTATTTCTGTTAAACAATCTGTTCTATCTTGTATTTAGTTGTGGGACTGAGCACCTTTCCTAGACATGAAGAACAGCTCTGTGTAGCTCAAAAGCTTGTCTCTTTCATCAACAGAAGTTGGTCCAATAAAAGATATTACCTCACTCACCTTCTCTCTTTGTTCTTTCAGAAAGAAGAACACCACTGAAGGATGAGAGGGTACAAAATACTGAGTAATGATTTTGGAAAGAAAGAGGTGAGTTTCACATTTCTGTCTTCCCCACCTGACTTTCTAGGGTTAGCTTTAACTAGCATTTCTGAAAAAGCTTCTTTTTTGGCTTTTTGATGACACTGCTCATCACAAAGGTTACTTGAAACTTAACTTGATGTAATATTACTCTGGTTTTGACTCAGTGCTTGTTTAACTCTTAAGAAGTCTTATCTTTCCTGCTGTGTGATGGGAGTGGCTTTGGAGAAAAGAAATCCAGAGTTCTCAAAGGTTCTATCCTGCTTGCCATGGCTAGAATCCTACCTTCATAATGAAGCTCTGATTAATACACAATATAAAAATTATATTGCTTCCACTGCTATTGTCCCTTTGGGTGTCTGCATATGGATACAGAACCTTTGTAATGTACAAAGAATCATTCATCAGTTCTAAGCACAGAAAAGCTTCCAAAAGTTATTATAAAAGAAATAGGGTCATTGCCATAAGCTCTGGGACCTTATTTGATTTTTCAGTAGCTCTCTATATAATTTTACTACTGAAAATTTCTTGCCCATACTTTCCAGTTATTATAAAGCACAAACGCTTAGCCCTCCTGAGATTGTATTTTTTATTATCAATTGTGACAGTTCTCCTTTTCCAGCATGGACAACTGAGTGCTTAAAGTAGGGAACAGAATACCACATTTTCAAGCCTGCTTTCCATCGATCTGAGGCTCTTTTCTACTGCAGTCAAGAAGGACTGCAAATTATCTATTGGCACTTAAGACCTCCAAAATTCTCAGTGTACTTTTATCCTCAGTAACACTTACCTCATAGTCTCATCACTAGAAAGCCCACTAGGAGATCCCCTAACTGGCAAGCTCACTGAAAAAAATGTCAATTTTATCATTTTTAAAGTGAGCTGTTTTCATTTTATTTACAAACACATCTTTCAGAAGTCAATTGTAAAATTTATTGTCTGTAGGATTGTTGTTTTAGAGTGACTCTGTAAAAATGGCATGATAGAGTTTTATTTTGTTGTCTCGCAGCAATTTCCACATCAAATATGCTCAGTTTGCCCACAAAAAGATGTTTAATCTGATTACCAAATCTACAAACTCAACCGGGGCTCTGAAAGTCAAGCTGGGGTAGGATGTCTCTCTTTTTTGCTGCCATTTCTAGTGATAACTCTATATGACAAATTAGATACGTGTTTAACTCCATTATCCTAGCTTTGTTAATGATTGTTGTTACAGTAGTGCCCATAGCTCCATTATACTGGAAGCTGTACAGACACATAGTAAGATCTGTTTTCTGACGTGGACAGTTTACATTCTAATTCTGAGACAAGTCTCAGTAAGTGGATTTAACAAATGTAAGGGGGAAAAAGGGAGGAAGAATAAGAATAAGAATAGTACGATTACATAACTCCCCATCCAGAAAACACATAGGCATGTGCATAGTGCCATTGACTTCAACTTTAAAGCTAAGTATATACCTAAATATTTGCAGATTTAGGGCCACAATAGCATAACCTAGCTAGTGCACAACTCACTGATTCCAGTTAAATGAGAAGTATTTTTTTAAACTTTTGTATCTACTGTGACACACTGTACCACAAAGCAACACCCTATAAACCCCATATTCATCAATCCTATAATTGTATTATTATTATTGTATTACTATAATTGTAATAGTTCATACTAAACATGTCATATAAAATATCTAATGAAAGCTCATAATTTGCTAAATAAAACACTGTGCTATCAAAATATGTGCGTCGTTAGTATCTATCAAGTTATGAGATTTTGTTGCATTGCTGCTAAAAGAAATGTGCTGTAAATTTAAGATCCTCTTCTACAAGGGCATTGGCCTCTGCCCAGGAGGGTGTTAACGAACTGCTAACCAGCAGGGAATCTCTAAGGATATACAAAGGATTTACAATACAATGACAGTTCCACAAGACTATACAGTGGAGACTGCTCAACTCTATGACTCAAGATGACACCGGAGGAAGGGGAGAATTGAGCAATCTTGTGACTCAGCAGAGCCCACCTAGACATGCCTGGACTAATGTATATTAAGCGCATGGTCAAAAGATATAAAATAAGGGACAGGGGCTGCATGTCTTGGCTTTTCTCCTGCCCCACCTACACTGAAGCAACGGAGATGCTGGAAAGACAAAGACTGGACATGAAAGAGACTGGACCCATCTTTGAAGGAAAAACCTATGTATTCAAGAGCTGTAACATCCAGTGGGGTGAGAAAGCTGCTTGATCTAAATACTACCTACTGTTAAGATTTAAAATTTAGATTGTGCATTTATCTTTATTTTTTTTGGTACCTATCTATGATTTTTCGTCCCTACACTTGTGCTCACTTAAAATCCATCTTTCTGTAGTTAAACCATTAAACAGATTTATTAACTAAAACAGCTGACATGTTTGGAAAATCTCACCTCAGTTAACAAAAAGGTATATGTCCTCTCCACAATGACGGAGGGGCGAACTGGGTAATAAACTTATACTGGTCAGATCTGGGCATGACAGTGTAACCTTGGAATGCAAGGTAGGGAGCTGCAAGTGAACTGGCTTGGGCCTTCCTCTGTGAGATTTGTGAGTGGCTCTGAAAGCATTCAAGCAATCTAGCTGGGTGTAGGGCTTCACATGCTGTTGGATTGAGTGATAACAGCACCTGGAAGGGTTTGCTGCTGGTCACTAGCAAAGCATTGTGAGGGACATCCCAGGTTGGAGAGTTAAGGGGCACAGTTGTATCGCATTTCCAAGTTGAACCCCAAGGGAGCCCATCATATCTACCTCTTCTAGTTCCTTTGAACCTGACATAAGTTCCCAGTGCAGACCAGCCTCATGGCCTGGTCTACATTAGGAAATTAAGTTGGCATAACTACGTCGTTCAGGGATGTGAAAAATCCACACCTTTTAATGATGCAGTTAAACCAACCTAACCCCTGGTGTACACAGTGCTAGAGTCGACTTAGCTACTACCTCTCAGGGAAGTGGCTTATCTACACCAACAGGAGAAGACCTCCTGTTGGCATAGGTAGCATCTTCACTGATGTGCTACAGCAATGCCACTTCAGTTTGTAAATGTAGACAAGCTCTAAATGCTCTGCAGCTGAGGCTATGTCTACACTACTGCCTATGCTGGCAAAACGTATGTCACTTAGGGGTGTGAATATTTCACCCCCAAGTTACAAAGTTACACCAACCTAAGTGCTAATGTGCACAATGCTATATTGGCAGGAGATCTTCTGCTGCTGACATAGTTTCTGCCACTCAGGGGGGATTGGTTTTAGATGTGCTTCAGTGGCACAACTGTATTGGTATAGCTGCGATGCTGCATTGCTGTACGTGTAGACATAGCCTAAAATCTGTAAAAACACCACCCCTGAAACCATCTATTAACAAAGCACTCTTATCGGAGCAGATATTCTATCTCTAGACTAGAGCACCTTGCACCTGGCTTCTAGGCAGCAGCAATTTTCTTTCCATTGAATTTTGTTCAACCAGTTTTTAGAGATACTGAGTCTCAGGGTGGTGAACACTAGGAACTTACACTGGCATAGCTACATCTCTCAGGGGTGTGAAAAATGGAGACTGGGGTATACTATTAAGTAGTCGGAAAGAGAATACCAAACATCCAGCAAGACTTATAAAATTAAGGACGTCCATTTGGACAGAATAATTATGCCATATATGTTATTTGCATATATCTTTACAATATTTTGCATATATAAGCTTAATATTATTTTATTACCAGCAATTAAACAAAACAATCACTTCAAGATAGTATTCAATATAAAATATTGTAGACTTAATTAAGCTGTTAGAGAACTGCACTGTTTTATGAGTCCATAATTTTGTTCCTGAGTGGATAAGCTATGAGGCTGAAGGACAAATAGACCATCCTGATGAGTGATAAAAATGAGTTCCCCATAAAACAGTGCAGAGGAACCATACTCAGTATTATGCTGCAGGGATTGTGCCTTTTAATACTGCAGATTATAAACACTGCGTCCATTGTTTGGGCTCAGTTTCATGACCTGATCTCTATATACACACAGGGGAGTAAGGGGCAGAGGTAGTCCCATATTCCCCTGTTGGGGCTGTCCACATTGTGAGTCACAACACAGCGCTGCGAGGGCAGCCATCACTGGGTGGCAACACTTCATCCTGTGTAAATGGGCAAGGGATAGGGAAGTCAAGAATCTGACCCCATTACACATGCAAGCCAAGGCAGTTGAGCCAGTGTACGGGGTGGGATTGGGGAGTAAGCAGCTCCAAGAAAATGGCTGGCTCAGCTTATTTCCCTGAAGAACAAGAACCATAATTAGGTTTCTGCTTTGCTTTGCTCCTGGAGCAGTGCAACTATGTACTTTCCCTTGTCCAGGGCATATTCCAGTATGCCAAGTCAGCCATGTTTAAGGCAAGTAGCAAAGTTTCAGATTTAGGAGAAAGTGAAAGCCTAGAATGATGGAGTGACGTGATCACTGTGTGAGCATTATTAGAGTTCTTCCCAGCTCTGAGTGAATGAGTAGTAGCAACACTTTTGATAGGTCAAAATTACCAACTGATATAACCCTTATAATACTTCTACAATTCCATGGATATAATACTAATTTTCCATTCAGTTGTAGAGCATATATATACTGGGCCACACCTTCTTACCTTACAAATGTAAATTAGCAGAAATACTTGAGTATGTAAGACAGGCAGGATTTGAACTTTATACATACAGAGGAACATTGGAACTGAAGAAGAGGAATTATAAGGTGTCCCCCAGTTCTCCCAACCCCACATTTGATGCAAGAGGCTGGAACAAGTATGCAGGAGCAAGGTGGGGAAAATTATATTGCTGAGAAGTGCAGAATTAGAAGCAGCATTAACCGGGCATGTAGTTATGTCAAGTGCTTGTCTACAGATAAGGACAACAGGTGAGCATGGACACAGTCTGTGTGACATCCTGCACAGCAGTAGTGAACTGCCAGTTAGAGGAGTGAAAATCTTGAAGAGCTATGTGGGAGTGGAGGTAAGGGAAATCAGGTGCCTCAGAAAATGGGTAAATGGAAGGAAGAGAGACTAAGAAGGGGCAGAAGAATTGTCATGCAGTTAAGGTGCTGAAGTGAGACTTGTTCTGTTCCTGGCTCTGTTATAGATTTCCTGTGTGACCTTGGGCAAATCACTTAATCTCTCTGTACACCAGTTCCCCATCTGTAAATGGGGATAATTAAACTTCCATGTCTTGAGAAGTTTACAGATATTGCTAGAAGAAGCACATTAACAATGGTCAGGAGTTCTGATACTATCATGATAGTAACCACAGAATCTGGTACACAGATAAAAACCAGAACTGCAAGTCGCAAGGGAGGTACAGTCTGACAGAGCAATAGCATTGAGCTGCCAAGCAACAGGAGTAGTCTGAGTTAGCTGATTAGTATAAATTCTTTGCACAGATTGTGTCTTGGGAAAAAAGATGGGACCAGAGGGTAACACATTGTTGCCTATCCCATTGGTCTCATCCGTTGTGCTGGGCTGCACCAGCAGCCTAATATTCAGCACCTGGTGGTTGTTTTTTTTAATCCACCAATGTAATGTAGTTTCAGGCTGGTACAATTTATTATTGTCAAACATTTTTAACCTATTCTACATATTTTAAAATCAGCGACACATCAGTTGACACATATATGATGGCCCCTATTCACCTTCCTGTTGCACTTAGGCATTTTTGAAAATGTAGCCTAACAGTCGTATGGTTTACCATATTCTTTCTTATAACTGACTTTTATAGACTTTAACAGAAGGAGACAGACAAGGTGGGTGAGGTAATAACTTTTATTGGACCAACTTCTGTTGGTGACAGAGACAAGCTTTCAAACTACACAGAGCTCCTCTTCAGCTCTGGGGAAGGAAACAGAATGTCTGACTGAGCTAAATACAAGTTGGGACACATTGGTTAAATAGAAAGTGTAACATGTCAGATGGAGTCACCTGAAGTGGGTAATTGTGGGTTATATTGTTATGCATAAGGGCTTTGAAGCAGGCAGTTAAGTGTAACAGGCAGTATAGCGTGTTTCAAATTGTTATAAGGAGCTATTAACTGTTAAGTCTACAATTTTTGGTGTCCACAGTAGTTATGAATTTCAGTTCCCAGACTTGCCTTTTGAAGGTGCTGTGCATGGTTCCTTCGGGGACAAGTATTTAAAAGATCAGATATGGAATGATTGCGATCTGAAAATTGTTCACCCACAGGCGATACAGTATTTTTGTCTTATTTTTCAGTGTGAGTTCTTTTTAAAGCATAGTGATTGTTTGTTTTCACCTACATAATTTTAATCAGAGCAGTAGAGCAATCTGAGGTATACCACATGATTTTTCCTCTCTAGTCTATTATGATCTGGGAGTAATTGAAGGAATCTGTTTATTTAAGCATATGCTCTTAAAGAGATAATATCAGGGTTATCAGATCCTGGGAGGGACATTTTTGCTTGATTACTGCTGATGTAGTTTGCATCTAAAACAAATAAACCACCTCAAACTTCTCCCAGTGTGAATTTGGAGTCACAGCTGCTGCGGATGGCCCTTGGAACAACAAAGGGAGGAGTATGGAGATAGTTGGTTTAAAAGTTTTAATTAGGGCTGCCAATTAATCACAGTGAACTCAAGTGATTAACTGAAAACAAATTAACTCCATTAAAAAATTAATCATGATTAATCAGTTTTAATTACACTGTTAAACAATAGAATATCAATTTAAATTTATTATAAATATTTGGTGCATATTTTCTGCATGTTAAAATATATTGATTTCAATTAAAATACAGAATACAAAGTGTACAGTGCTCACTTTAAAATATTTTATTACAAATATATGCACTGTATAAAAGATAAACAAAAAAATAGGATTTTCAATTTAGCTCATTCAAATACTGTAATGCAATCTCTTTATATTGAAAGTGCAATTTACAAATGTAGATTTTTTTTGTTACATAACTGCTTTCAAAAACAAAACAATGGAAAACTTTAGAGCCTACAAGTCCACTTGTCTCAGATGACAACCCAGCACATTGTTTGATTTAAGAGCACTTCCACTGCAAATTTGATAAAATGCAAAGAAGGTACCAAAGTGAGATTTCGAAAGGAGCTACAGCACACGACCCAAGGTTTAAGAAACTGAAGTGCCTTCCGAAATCTGAGAGGGATGAGTTGTGGAACACGCTCTCAGAAGTCTTAAAAGAGCAACACTCTGATGTGGAAACTACAGAACCTGAACAACCAAAAAAGAAAATCAACATTTTGTTCATGGCATCAGACTCAAATGATGAAAATGAATGTGCGTCAGTCTGCAATGTTTTGGGTTGTTATTGAGCAGAACCCATCGTCATCATGGACGCATGTCCCCTGGAATGGTGGTTGAAGCATGAAGGGGCAAATAAATATTTAGTATATTTGTCACATGATGTAAATACCTTGCACACTGGCTATGAAAGTGTCTTGTGAATACCTCATCTCACTTTCAGGTGACATTCTAACTAAGAAGCAGGCAGCATTATCTCCAATGAATACAAACAAACTTGTTTGTCTTAGCGAATGGCTGAAAAGTAGGACTGAGTGGACTTGTAGGCTCTAAAATTTTACATTTTTTTAACATAACTGCACTCAAAAGTAAAAAAATAATTCTACATTTATAAGCTGCACTTTCACGATAAAGAGATTGCACTACAGTACTTGTCTGAGGTATATTGAAAAATATTATCTCTTTTGTTTAACTTTTTACAGTGCAAATATTTGTAATAAAGTAACAATATAAAGTGAGCACTGAACACACTTTGAATTCTGTGTTATAATTGAAATCTATGTTTGAAAATATAGAAAACATCCAAAACATTTAAATAATTGGTATTCTATTATTGTTTACCAGTGTGATTAATCACAATTTTTAAAAATTTTGTGATTAATCATGAATAATTTTTTAATTGTTTGACAGTCCTAGCTTTCATGATTAAAAACAGTTTTGTTTCTTGAAATATTTTTATTTCAATAAAAACCCCAAAATACCTTAAAAATCTAGTTTTACATTTTTCATTAAACTGTACAAAATTCCAAGTTTTTTCTCTTTTTTTTTGAAATTTTAGTGGAAGATCCTGACCATGTTCCAGGAAATTCTAATTAGGAGGAATTCAGAAGCACAGAATGTGGAACGCTTCTAGATCCAAGTTCTAAATGATAAATTACAAGAATGTACTAGATGTTGCAGGCCACCAAACTAGATTAGAAGAGAGGCTGAGCAATCCCTTAAACATTTATTTATAATCTGTAAAAAGAAAGCTGAATTATAATGGGAGATTTCAAGCTGGAGGTCCCATACTGCCACCAAAAACATTCATGGGGTTTCTAAAAATTGTGGATATTTTTTTAAACAAAATGTTTACATTCAACTCAGGGTAATTCTAGATTAGAGCTCATTCTGACAGATATAGATTTATTTGATCACTGAACTAATGAGCTGGTGCAAGTGATCAGGATTTTATTATATTTCTCAGACTCAAACTTTAAGGTCAGAAGGAGCCATTGTGATCATCTAATCTGACCTCTTGTATATTGCAGTCCACAGAACCTCACCCACCCCTGAAATAGACTTCTAACCTCTATCTGAATTACTGAAGTCCTCAACTCATGGTTTAAAAAGGCTTCAAGTTATAAAGAATTCACCATTTATACTAGTTTAAAATTGCAAATGACCCATGCTGCAGAGGAAGGCGAACCCCCCCCAGGGTCTTAGCCAGTTTGACCTGGCACATGTACAAACAGCCTGTACATCCTATTAGTGATATATATACACACATACTTCACATTTTAAAGCGCCAATTTCTGAGAACTGAAGACAATTGTAAGCAAAATGTAAACTAATGTAAACGATAATTGGAAGTTGTCTTTTACTAAATGCACCCCCCCCCCCCCCCCCGAAAAAAAAATCTGCACTCACAAAAGGCTTTTTCTGTTTAAAAAAAAGTAAATAAAAACTCTGTATCTGAAAAGGGGAAACTGATAGCAACAACAGTTTCTCAAAAGTTCTTAAACTTCGATCATTTCATTTTTTGGACATTTGGGATAAGGGTCTTTTCTCAAAATCCCCAAAAGAATAACCTTGGAATTACTAAAGGTTACTAGAGCAGAAAGAGAAAGGAAATTTAGTTAATAATACTGAGAGATATTCACAATTTGTTTATTATTAATTCAGGTGTGTCTATCTGTCTAGATATAAAAAGCTCTGGACACGCACACACAAGAAAGTGCCTAAAACACCTGTAATGAAGTCCCAAGTCCTGCAAACATGCCCATGCTAGAATTTCCCCCTCCCCCCTCAACAAATAGTGTCCCACTGATTTTAATTGGCCTCCTCTCATGCTTAAATTAAGTATATAAGCAAGTGTTTCCTGTATTGGGGCCTATATATGTAACTATGTATTACAAATATATTTGTATCTAGGACTCTTAAAATTAAGATACAGCAAATATGTAACTTAGCACATACATAATATGAGAAAAGGAAATTTGATGTATTAGTGAAATTTTTATTTTTGCTTTAGATGTTATTTCTAAAGTTTACTCTTTACATTTGAGAGTCTAAAAAGTGTGTTTATATGTGTTTTCATAATGAAAATAGGAAAGGAAACAGGATTTGATCTTCATGTTTGAGCAAAATCCTTCATGAAGGATATGAAGTTCAGTAGGTAGCACAAATAGATTGTATGAATTTAGTGCTGCATGATTACTGAACTTCAATGAACCTTTCCCTTACTTAAAGGGACATTGAGAACCTGACAAACTGAAATTTAGCCTCTTTTATTTAAGTGTTTAAAAAAGTTCAGGTATTACATCTGCTAGATTGTAAAACTGGAAAAACTGTCAGAGGAGAAAACACATTTTCTTACCTTTAAAAAAATAGTTTTCTCTTCCCTGGTCCTATATGAAAGCATCACCTGTTCAACAAGGCAATCTGTCTACAGACGGGAAACAATTTGACTGTAGACAGTTTTTTCACATGCAGAAAGTATTGAAACAAAGGGATTATTTCTTCCTGCATCTCTAATCTTTCCTTCAGAGTAATTGTAAGTGCTACTTCTCAATTGTAAAAATAGCAAGCACAAAATTGATCAGACAGAAGTGAGTTGGAGGAGATGGTGTTTCTTTAAGACATCCATCTATTTGATTACAGATCTTTATATTATACAACACAGATAAGCAGGCTTCAGAATCGCAAATGAGTTATATTAGCACTAAATAAGGACCTGGCTCAGGAAAAAAAAAATTCGAGCTGCTTTCCATATCATACAAATCATATAATGAAAATCTGTTTTTGCAACACAAAGATGTATGGATTTTTATTTCCTTTCAGAATCAACCCCCAAGCTGAACACTGTAAACAGCCTGCAATTTTTTCTACAGGCATTAGATAGGACATGTTTATGCAAATATACAGGTGGAGGAGAGACTAAGGCTAGGCCAATGATTCATAAACACAAAATACAATGCTTACTTTCAACCACTAGACTTTCTGGAACCAGAGTATAATTGTGTCAATGTTCCCAATTAGTTGTCCAGAAAAGAAAAACAAAAACAAAAACAGAAGTATTAGTTCTTTTAAAAAGTCAGTAACTGAAAACATGTTTGCTCTTAATACTACGCTGTTGAATCTTTAGGAGCTGGATCAAAGTCTGAGCAGAATGAGAAAAAAGAGGCATTTGTCAGTTGAAAAACAAAGACAAAATTATTTGAAAACTCAGGGAAGAAGAGGAACCTTTTGCATAAAATTGTTCTGCTAAAGTTAATTCATGGAACAAATTATCAAAAAAGGCCATTAAAGCAACAAATGTGAATGAGCTTGTGACTCTTACTGTAGAGGTCCCCCAAAACGGTGTACTCATTTCCTTGGGAGCATGTGCAAACAGTAGTAGGCCAACACTATACATTTACTAAGGGATGGTTACATTCTAGTGGCTTTCTGTGTAGAATGTTTTTCTTTTGTTTTTTTAGGAAGCGGTACTTGAAAAGTGCTAATGGTAATGAAGCAGCAGGAAAATGGAATTCAGATAAAATAAAAGAGGGCATGTTCATGAAATGTTTCATGTTCCTTTAAAAAAAGTCTTAAACAATAAGGGCAAAAAACAATTCTCTAAGCCACAGTGCACATCTCTTATCTAATTTATTGCACATCTAATTGTGTCTTGTTCATGCAGCCGCATTGATAATAATGATAGCGCTGCATGAAAAAGGAACGAAGAGGGTATTGATAACTTCCCTGAAAAGGAGAAGAATTTTACTTTATAAGATTTGCTGAACTTTTGTCTTTAGTTAATAAAATATTAGAGACAAGCTGGATAGGCAACCGAGTTATTGACACTGGGTTTCAAGCAACTAAATTCTATTCCTCTCTCTCTCAGTGCTTTGTCAACTCCGGCAAGTCTTAACCCCACTATTCTTCATTTTCCAAATCTGTAAAGTGGAGTAAATAGTAATTACTGAACTCAGAGACATTCTCCAGCTGGTAGAAGATCTATTAGGGGTTATAAGCAACCTTCAGTAGTTCAGAGAAGCTTTACAGCTTTTCTACACTACCCTATGTTTTTGTTCTGTGGCCATCTTTTTGTTAGGTGTTTGTATAGTGCAAAGCACAATGGAGTCCTTCTCCATGACTGGGGATCCTAGACACCCCTGCAACACATACTAATCATAATTAATAATAGAGTAAGATCTGTTTAACAACAAGTAAAGGCTGAGATGCATCCTCCTCCTAACCTTGCTCCTCCCCCCCCCCCCCAAAAAAAAGCATAGAAGAAAGGAGAAAGTCAGTCACCAGAAAACGACTTGAATTATTTACACAGAAATCAATGCACTGACAATGGAGAAGAGAAATCAAGCCCATTAATGATTGAAGATTAACAAACTTTTGGCTTCTGTAAGGCTCTCTCAAAAGAGACAGAGAGCCTCATAATGAGTGCACAAGAGCAGTCCTTAAAACGTAATTGTGTTCAGAACAAAACTGACCAACAGAACCGCTCCCCAAACTGCAGAATGTGCTCCATAAAGGAAGAGAGATGCTGATTGCCTGCAGGTGTCTGACTGGGAGAGGATATAGGAACAGACATAATCAAGTCACCAAGCATCAGCACTGGTACAGGTTTAAACAAGCCATGCAGTGTGATGACCACAGAACTGGATGAAGAGGCAAAAGATTTTATGAGATCTGGCAATTGTCAGAGACCAAACTGTGTAGGCAAACAGGCTGGCTGTAGTTGGGGAAAGGAAGACAAAGACCATGTTAATTGATATTACCAGCCGACGGAAACACAGAAGAGAAATAAGAAGAAAAGATGGCAGAGTATGAAGAACTCTGAAGAATATGAAGAACTCTGCCATGAAGTGCATGAATGAGCAACTCAGGAACATTTTAGAAGTGCAAGACATCACAATCAGTGATCTCAACAAGACAGCTTTCTTAGACAAGGAATATTAAGGAAATCAAAGGAGGATGAGTGCATCTGAGCACTTAAAATGCAGCAATTTTGTTTAAACCCGTGGGTTTAAACAAAACTCCTGATTGACCAAATATAGGAAATCAGTTTGTGGGAAGGATTTATTGGTGACTCATAGGGGGAAACAATTTAGACAGATGCGTTCCTCTTTTTATGCTCAAACAAATACCCTTCACAACATACCACAACCATGATATAATACTGAAGGATAACAACCAACAACTGTTAACTACATTGGTCCCAGGATTGGAGAAATCACAAACAGCTCCTTTGCACTTCCACACCGTCAACTGCTCTTAGTGGGTATTAGGAAAAATTTGAACTCAATGGAATTTCACTTGTGTAAAACCATTGTGAGATTGTCAGGTTGTTAGAGAAAGGGACAAGGAAGAGATCTGTGGAAGGCAAATGCATTTCAATGAAATAAAAGGTATTCATACTGTAGTTTTACAAACCACAGCATAAAATCACACCCCAGGAAGACTTTAGGGAAAATAACCATGGTTACTGGTTTTTCCATACAAGACATTTACAAACTCAGAACCACACTTTGCACAGCCACATAAAGGAAGTCTGGCAAAGTTTAAAATATATTGGTCTTTTTAATTTCTTCAGTTCCTAGCAACAATGTCCTTCAGGATTCTTTATTACAACAGCTCTGTATGTTTTCCTCAAGAGACCACATCCCATGTCAAATTCATGCTGCAAAACAGAAGCCCAAACACAAAAGTAATATTTTGTTAAAGCAGTAAATTTCTTAAATAAGAACAAGAACAAAATATTGCCTAGAGTTGTCACTATTGGTTAGTGTGTCTGCTCAACTTTCTCAGGCAGTAAGACAGACCCTGTATAACAAATAGTTTTCCATTATACTAAATCCTTAATATGGGGATAAAAAGGAATGGCTTCTGTGACAACTTAGGTTGAGAGTGCTAGCTTTATTACGGTCATATCTTTCCCTCTGGCTACAGTTGTGGAGCCCAAGTCGAGGGAATAATATATTGTTACCTTGGGAAGAGGACTTTTAAATATGTTTTTTTGGTGGAATACGCAGAAGTGTTAGAGAACTTTTTATTATTTGTTTCAAGGACTGGTAGGGACAGAGTGATATGGAGTCTGACAACGGTACTGAATTAATTCCTGATAAAACAGAGGGGATACAGTATCTGTCCTTTGACTGGTGAGTGTCCCACACTATTTATCTTAATCACAGAACTAAGGAAAATAAAGCGCTCATCATGAAGGCTGTGTCTTCTTTCCTGTTCACGTTATGAAAGAGAAGAACATTGAGCTGAAGCACCGAGAGCTGAATTTGGATGGTTATGTTTTGAGGCAGTGGTAAATCGACACTATTTTAATGAGTTTATTTTAATGATGAGTGTTTAGTTATTTTCCTTAGGGAAAAATAAAAATATAGGTCTGGATCCTGTGTGCGAAATATCAGTGATATTAATGGGAGTGCAAGGTGCACAAATTTGGGTACTTATGTAATTAGATTAAAATTACCAGTTAATTTCATTCACTTGAGTAAAAAAAAAAAAAGTGCCTACAAGAAATCAAAACTAAATAAGAATCTTTTCACTCCAGTGGATTTTTCTGACTGTGTGGTCTAATAGGACACTGCACTGAGAGTCAGGAGATCTGGTTTTTTACAGTCGATATCTGGCCCTATTTCCCCTCTCACTGTCTCTGTCAAATGCTTTGGAACTGGGGCTGATTCTTTTGACATGTATACACAGCATCTAGCACAATTGGTTCCTAATCATGGAAGCTCTAGAATGGGTTACCCAGGGAGGTGATGGAATCTCCATCCTTAGAGGTTTTTAAGGTGTGACTTGACAAAGCCCTGGCTGGGATGGTTTAGTTGGGGTTGGTCCTGCTTTGAGCACAGGGTTGGATTAGATGACCTTTGAGGTCCCTTCCAACTCTAATCTTCTATGATTCTATGATTAAGAACTGTAGTTACCACAATTCATTTCCCTCTGATGGATTCGGAATGGCTTATTTGATGTGAATTGATCTGCAGTGTATAGGAATCCTAGGTCCTCCAATTAGGGACCTTTTCTTTCACTTGTCTGTGAATCTACATCTACACTTATGTTGCTGTATAAATAATCACCAAAGAGTGTCACCACCACTTAGAACTGATTGATAGTAGGATGACGAGATGGCAAGTGTGAAAAATCAGGACAGAGGTGAGGGGTATTAGGCTCCTGTATAAGAAAAAGCCCTGGATATCCCAACTGTCCCTATAAAATCTGGATATCTGGTCACTCTAATTAATAGCCTTATTGATAGGGCCAGAAAAGGAGCCAAAAGTTGCATAGAGATATACACTCAGAACTTTTGATGGTCTGTATGGTTTGACAAAGAAGGCAACCAGCCAGGTGGCATGGGAAGCTTTCTGTCCCATGGATAAAGGAAGGATTTGGGTCTGTAGAGCTGTCACCTGGCATTTTTCATGAGAGGAGGGGGAGGGAGAAAGAAATAATCACAAAAGCAGCTAATAAGAGCAAAGCTCCAGCAAACATGCCATTAATTGTTACAGAGTATAAGTTATCAATAGGAGCCAGTTATATACCATCTGTCTCCTCTACCTCATACCATATCAACTTCTGTAAATTGAGGCTACAAACATAGGACCAATTTTTTTATTTTCACAGATTTACAGCAGCTGAGGATCTGGCCCATTGAATTTAAATTATGCAAAATATGTAGCAGAAATAGCGCACCACCATTCATTGCCAGATTCATCTCCGATGTATAGTCATGTAAATAGGCTTACAACACTAGCAGTATAGCACGAGGAAGGCTATCACGATACAATCATATATTGGTAGATTAAAAAAAATATGGTCCTCATGGACTACAAATGCCACTGAGTTTTTAGTTGCCTGGCCCGTTTTTATTCAAAACTCATTCCCAGCCCAGCTAGGAATGTTGTTTCTAACCACTAAAGGCCAACTCTGAATACTGAGATTGTAGAACAATTGACATTGTGAGCTGTAAACAAGGAGATCTTTCATCCAAAGCACATTACAGCTGCTACAGATGCTAGTATAGCTTCCAGCTCTGATAGTGATGAATGGTGTACAAGTCAGTTAATGCTGAGATACTGCAACATATAGAGAAGGAATATTCCAAACAGGGGAGAATTGGCTTTACTGGGAAACCAGGTATGAAAATTATCTTTTTACTTGGATCTCTGTTTTTGCTCCCTCTAAAACAGAGGGCAACCTAAACTTAATCTTTAAGGTGCTACAGGACTCTCCTTGTTTTTACTAACAAATTTCTGTGGGAATAAGCTTTTGTGGTGCAACAAACTTTGTCAGATGTTTTTGCTGGATACAGACTAACACAGCTACCCCTCTGGAACGAAATTTAGGAGGTTTTCCCCCTGGCCACTTACTTAAGGTGCAAATTTTCAATAGTGGGAATCATGTTTTGATGAGGCATAGGAAGTAGTACAATTTTACCACAAGTTTAATAGCACTAGTTACTTCACTATCACGCTGCTGTTTACATTCATTTTGCAGGAAAGAGATTCAAATAATCTATAGACTTTTACAGAAATTGAGTTTAGTAAGCAGTAGGAGAGCACTGAAATGTGATCATCTATCTGGGTATTCTCTGAGATGCTGTGCATATTTAATTGGTCACAGTGGGAACTGAGGGCACACGGTACCTCATTGAATCAAGCCCTAACTCTAAATCATTCTCAATCATGCACTCTGCCCTTCCCCTGCCAATCTGCCACACTGCAGCTTTAACAATTCATTAAATTCTCTCTTCTTGATGTGTTCCACCCCTTGCATCAATCATGCCTTGAATTCCACCCCAGTAGCCTCCTGGTTTCAAGATCCAGCCTTATTTTCTAATTTATTTCTGCCCCAACTTCTCCCCTCCCACTCTCCACTTACTGCTTTGAATTCCTCTCTCACTAGGGCCACAAGCTGGCTTTCTTCATTTATTTTAAAGAGTGTTTGGGTTACCAAACTAACCAATATCTTGTATTGATCTGCATTAAAGTATATTTGTATACTAAATAGGAAAACTTATGGCATAGTGTTTCACACCCCAATACCTCAGTTATGATTTTTTTAATTATGTATCTTGGCTTCTTTAATTCTTCAGCATTTGATTTTCAAATTCCTGAGAAAATGGCTTAGAAATCAGCAGTATATAAAAGAGCTGGAAGAAGATGCAGACTGGGAGTTGCTTCTGTATGTAATCCCCCAGTCCTGATGGTGTGTAATGTAGCAGCGCTATTATATGCTTATGTTATATAGACATGGCAGAATTCACTTTTTCTTCATAATTTATACACATCAAGGTTTAAGCTCTTATTTTTATCTGTTTAAATTTGGTTGTGCAAACATGGGTTGTAAGCATTTTTTTAGTTTTATCAATTTAATTTGTTTAGTTGCAGGAAATTATGGTAGTGTCATGACACAGGTTGAGATTAAAGAAGTTAAAACTTTATAACTGTTAAAACAAAATTGTCTACAGTATGTGTCAAAAGAGGTAAAGTAAATAGCTCATTAGTTCAAACCAATGAGTTCTCAAGCTGCATTTTTCTTTTGCCTCTCTACATTTTGACTATCAATGGAAATATTTGTCTCTGTGTGTGTACTATAGCTGGAGATTTTTGTTTCAAACTATTTGAATCTGCTAGGAAGAGTAGTCAGGTAAAAGGAGTGGCAGAAAAGCCTCAGAAGGGGTGTAAAATCATAACAAAAAGAACAGTAATTACTTGGATAGATAAAGAGTGGTATCGGTGTTTCGGCATTCTGTGGTATTTAAAATATTGGCAATTAGAGAATAGCTCTAATCTCTGTTTGCTCCTAACTCCCTTTTCACCCCTAGCTCCTCCTCTCCCCATTGTTGATGTTCTCACTCCTGACCTGGTTGATAGATAGCTACTGGTGAGTCGAACATTCAGCCACTGGATAGAATGTTGGACTGTATTGTAAGGTTTTAAATAACTTTTAGGTACTACTTATTTCTAAATATGGAGTGTAACCCTCCTGCTAGACAAACATGACAGTCATTTATTTGTCAACTTTTGTTATACATTATATCATCCTGCTCGCTTATGCAAGATTGCAAATCTTCATAATAAGTATGAACATAAGGAATGAACAGACCACATGAGGAAATCCCACATAAAGAAAAAAAAAGTAGAAATTAATGCTCATGGTGGTCATCATAAAGGAAAAATCCTGTGGAATATTGGCAAGCCAATAGGTGTGATAGCAACCAGTGAGTTTATTGTAGTCAGTTCTCAGCGCTACACTGCAATGTAGATAGTCTCCATTATAAGTGGTTTTCATGGTTCTGGAATAGCCTTCCGA
>ML675601.1:46218838-46292770 GCA_007922155.1 Mesoclemmys tuberculata
ATCATATTGGTCCCTTCTGACCTATGAGTCTATGTTTATATTTTGACCATAGACATTTGAATTTCTTTGAAAAGGTTATGCACCATTGAAATTTCTCTCTGATCTCAGCACAGGAAAAAATAAGACAAATTTTGAAGTGTTGTATCTATTTAAAAAAAAAAAGGATCAAATTTTTCTGCTCGTGTAAATTGGGGAAACAAACTAAGTCAAAGGAGCTGAGCCAGTTTACACCACAAATCAATTTAGTCCTAATGTTTACTCAGGTTTAGAAGGGGTGGGGGGCAGGTTTGTGCTGCCAGTCTCAATTTTTTTTAAAAAGCAACCAAACACAAACATGTAATTGTAAACAGATATTAGTGGTATATAATCCTTTCAGGATCTGCTCCCTGCTGTACTAAGTGCAGGATATGCAGACAGGAAGATCTGTCCCGAGGAGTTAGTTGACTCTAAAAAAGATATTGCAGTCTAAAAATCCATATTTTTCCCTAAAGCAGAATCAAAGCTAGCCACTATATATATATATATATATATGCATGAAAGGTGACTATGAGACATATTGGTTAACACTTATTTCAGTGAAGAGCTCCCCAATAAGGGTGAAAAATCAGTGTGGTCTGTTGCCTAGGGAACTGAACTGAGTGTCTAGGGTCTTCAGTTTTATTCCTGATTCTACTACTGACCTGCAGTGTAATCTAGGACAAGTAATTTCCTGTTTCCTCTTGCATGTTTTGTGTGTCTTGCCTATTTATACTGCAAATTTTTCAGGGCAGAGGCTATATCTTACTGAATGATTGTACAGTGCCTAGCACATTGGGGTCCCAGCCTCACATGAAGCCCCCAAATGCTACCGTAGTACAAAAAAAACAGAAGAATTACTCACCCTATGCATATAAAAATTGCACAGTTGATCCCACGTGTACTTTTAGCAATGATATACTTTGTTGATATCAGGCTTATTCCTGCACTCTTACTTAAGCAAAAAAAGCCCATTAGCTTAAATTGAGAAGTTGGCCTGTACACAGGACAGCCCTCGGTTCATATGCATAGCAACTAGATTGATGTGACAGACCATAAGTAATGGGATCATTGCATTTTCAGTCTACCAGGTCAATGATCCACAGATAACAAAAGTCTAATACTTTGCATGAACCTTTCTTAGAACTTTGTAAGTGAAGAGCATGTATGGGGTAGTCCTTTGTGCAAATCTGTGTTTTGAAAATTTGGACACAAAGAGTTATTTAGTATACCAAACAACTGTAAATCAACTATTAAGTCCTGTCAAATATATAACAGATTTGAATGTTTTAGACATACATATTACCTAAGAGGGAGACCCTGGTGAACGTGTACCTTGAGTGTGCCAGGCTGCAGCTCTCCAGAACCTTCTGCTGAGGTTCTGGCTGCACTTCTCCCCACACTTGTTCATCTACGCACACCCCATCCGTGGCCCCACGAAGTCCCAAGACCTCCTTGTCAACTTCTTAGCCCTGGCCAAAGTGGCCAAGACGAGGGAGACGAGGTATGCTCTGCAACTGTGGGGCCTACTTCCAGTCCTCCATCCATTCACACATCCAGGCAGAGTTCCTCTGGGCAGCATCCGCTGACTCCCTTGACACCTTCCGGGAGCAGTGGGCGCTATCCAAGGTTTTCTGCTCGGTGTCCCATTCTGTTTCCTTTGATTCAACCGGGGACCCCCACGCCTGCTCTTTTTTCATTAGTTGTCCCATGAAATTGTCCTGGGTCCAGTGACTCCTCCCCTTAAGGGGGAGGGGCCTTTAGCAGTGAGCAGGCACACTTCCCAAATTACAAATAGTACAGGTACCCACTTCTCTATTTTTTATCTGAATGATTTCTGTGTGGTTCTTTGTTTCTATCTGTTGCATAACCAACCATGCTAAAGAAATATTTATACAAAAACACTGAACTATTTTTTTTTTCAAATCAGCTCTCACACTTGCACACCATTGTTTGTTTTATTAAAATTAGGGATAGTCAACTATGATACAATAAGAACAGCGTAAACAATGATAATGCTACCTGTGAGTTGAACGTAAAGTATTTTAAAAGGGTTTCAACAAAGTAAATGCTATTCATGTCATGTTTAAATATTGTAGTCCCTCGCTACCAGTAGCAGATGTTTGATTTCTTCTCTAGTAAGCCACTGACCTTCAAGGCTCCAGTGATGTTGTGTCTGCATATATTTTTAGTATAACTTGTTTTATTTACAAATACATACCACTCCTGGAACAGAGGTGGTGCCAGCAGCACACAGGCAATTCTTTTTCCAGGCATCTTAGCCCAGCCACTAATGTTCAGTTTGCTGGGAGTAGCTCTACCTGGAGAGCTGACTCCAGTTAGAGAGTTTAAGGCCAGGTCTTACAGCAGCACAGCAATACTGATGCAGCTGTGCTGCTGTACGGTCTCATGTAGCTGCTCTATGCAGACAGGAGAGAGCTCTTCTGTTGACATAATTAAACTACCCCCAATGCATGGCAATAGCTATGTTGGTGGGAGAAGCTCTCCCACTGACATAAGCACCGGTGTGGACAGCACTATGTTGGTGTAACTTATGTTGCTCAAGGGAGTGTTTTTTCACACCCTTGAGTGACAAACTATATTGACGTAGGCTGTCTCCACTATCACTTAAGATAAAACAGAATCCCTTGCTCCTTTCCACAGCTTCCCAAGATATGTTACAACACCACCTCTAAACAACAATACATTATTTCCTCCAAGGCAAAATCCTGGCTCACATATTAAAAATTAATCACAAATTAAAACATTATAATATTATGTATAACAGCACCGTTTGATGATCCCTAGTATAACAATATATTTACTTGTTGCAACATTACTTAAGAGTTATTGTCCCTTGTGTGACTATTGATTTGCAGTATGACGTTTGTGAAAACTTAACATCTAGTCAGCTCTCTGTATGCTACGATCCTATCTGAAACAATCCATTGTATTTGATATATGTGCTACGTTGCATTCATGTTGAAGAAAAGGCATTGTTACGCTAAACTTCTAGAACTCAGTCAGCTTACCATGAAATATAGTTTTATGAAATCTGTTTTGCTGCATTAGAAGAGACTCCTCCAGTTGCAAAGAGAAGGTTTTAATTTCTTTCCCCCTGCTAACCAGGATTTACTGATTAGTATTCAGCCTAAACCTTAGCCATCTCATTCTCATCTCAGCTAGGCACTGGAAAAGTAAAGGAGATACATCATCCAGATATGTCAAGAAGGGGAGGAAGAGCTAACTGTTATTGGGCCTGATTCACACCATCTGAGAATCAAGCCTCACTAAACTCCAAATTACTCAAAAATCTCCCCTGCAGGGACACATACACGTTGAAAAAGAAGAGAGACAGTAGAACAACATCCTGCAGGTCCTCAAGGTACATGACCAGTCACATCAATCAAAGAAAGAAAACCCTAGAATATATAATTTAAAAAAAAAAATCTTATTTATAAGCCAAATTCATGATTGTTAAATGTGGTTAACAATATTACATTGCTCTTGGTACAATTTCAAAATGAAAGGCACAGAACTATTGAAAAGCAACTCTCAACCCAGCCTATCCCCATCAGATTTCACGGATGACTTAGCAATATCTTGTCATCAGCAGTATCAATAGGCTACTGGCAGAGCTCTGGAAGTCAATATGGACATCTGACCTTTGACTAAGTTAGTGAAATTTTTGTAAGGAAAAACAAACTGGAAACCATGAAACTGATCAGGATACAGAAAGTTAGAATAGTTCAGATGAAGATGAAGCTACTCAATGAAGGACTATCCAATAGCATTCCCCAAAAGGGAAGGTTCCAACAAGGTGGTAATTAATAGTCTTTAAGATTAAGTACTAGCTATTTAGTAAGGGCAAGGGCATAACCCCTATTTGTTTGAAAGCAGCCAGTGTTCTGCTTTCCAGAAGGAGATGTAATACCATGGCCACTACCTCTCTTTTATTTGTCTCTGTTTCCCTTCATCAGTGCACTTTTAAGAACTCACTCGGTTTCCAGTTGCCTTCTCAGCCCAAAGTTCTTTAGTTCATTCTTCACCAGGCTGGTAACAGTGTCAAAAACAGAAGTCAAAATCCCAACATAAAAACAAAATGCATCATCAGTTCTAGCTCTACAATCACATATTTCTCAAGGTTGTGAGAAATAGTCTAATAGTCTCAGTTGCTTCTCTCACTCAAATCCTCTCTAATAGTCTCAGCTGCTTCTCTCATTCACATCCTCCCCACAGCTTCCTGTTGCCTTTTATATTTGAATCATCTAATTCCTCATAGGTGGTGCTCATCTTGTAATCAGGGCTGGCTTAGTCCCAGCCCAGGGGCAAGCTACCCTTTTACAGGAGATATTCATTTTATCCTTCAGTAACAGACAAAATCTACTCCTGGTTTTTACCATAAGAGATGTTTCACAGGCTATGGCTCATGGCACCTTCAGGTCATCCAGAACCTGTATAGCTGAAACCGGATAAAATTCCACTAGTGAAAATATTCTTAATTCCTTCTGTTATGACACTACTTTAAAGGCAACAGCCAAACTGGAGAAGAGCCAATCAATCTTTTCCTTGGGGGAGGAGAGGGGAGGACAAAAGAAAATCAGAAAATTTCTTACAGTGATAAATAATTGTATCTTTTACTATTAGAATCAGTCTAAAGCAGATATACACAGAACTCAGGGGTTCAGAAGCCAAATTAACGATCAACATTACCCAAAAGAGCCACAGTTGTACGCATTCACTATTTCATTTACTATAGTACTATTTGTATGTAAACAGTATGACAGTGGGAATATTTAGTTTATATAAAAATATAATGTAATAGTTTATATTGTATTACTCTCACAGCAAAGAAGTTAATAACTTAGTGAAGTTGAAAACTTAATTGGTTAATAACATAGTAAAAGCATCCTGACTGGTTAATAACTTAGACTGGTTGATATTAAAACTGTGTGATTTGATTATTATGTGCTGCAGAGTCACAGGAGACACAGTAAAGAGCTCCTTGCAGTCTGCAAGCTGCAGTCTGAGTATCACTGGTCTAAAGTCTTTAGGCTTAATAATTCTAGTGGTTTGGATTTTGCAAGGTGCAGGGAACACTGTTTGCCTCCACTACGTCAGTAACCTAGAAACATAAAAAGCCTCTCTCTGTTTTGCAATCCATCAGATCTGGATTGAACATTTTTTGCCACCGAAGGTGCAGTCTCCTCCCTTTCCTTTTCATTTATCACAGATTATTTGTTTACCAAGGAATAGGGGTCATTTTCAGGGGTCTGGGACATTTAGGGGCCCATATGTGAATGTCTGAAGACAAAAATGCATAGAATCAATTTCAAAAGTGAGAATTTGGCCCTCCTGACCCCCAATGTCTCTTCAATTTTAGCCTTGAGTGTCAGATAAGGAACTAAAACTAGTGATGGATGTTCTCAAAACAGTCGTTGAAATTTCTATAAAAGGCAATTTAAGCGAAGTGCCAAAAAATCCAGCCATAATTCCCTTTCAATGAGCACAGTCAAAAGGGTTTTCCCTTTCCTTAATTAAGGTTCTATTTGAAAATTTGGCTCATTTGTTTAAAAGCTTAAGCATTCTAGCAATTGATGTATCATAGAATAAGTTAGAGAAGGTACCCAAAGGTATGAACAAAAGAGAAGAAAAGGTAGGGAAAGCCAGATTGTATAGGACTGATTGTCAATATAGTTTTATGTGCATGAAATGAGGTGATCTTTATTAGAATAGCACAAGGAACATCAGGTTGCAGTAAAATAATCTTGATGACATGGCTTGGAAATTGTAGGTCATCTATTTTATGATTCCCAGGGTTGTTGTGGTAGGCTCCTGGGGATCTTAAAATTAATTAATCCCATTTCAGATTTAACAGGGAAAAAGTAAAAGAAGGAAATAACAAAAATGTGCTAAAGGAATATAAATGCAGCAGACAGTCATTATATAGGAGATGTTTGCCTGAACATTGTAGAGTACAATGTAAATGTTCTGAATTCTCTGTATTTGATGGGAAGACAAGTGATGATCATCTTTCTGGATGATTTTTGCATACAAAAGAAAAACAATAAAAACAACATATTTAGTTTATTTCATGGTATGTTAGTAAATACCAAATCTGTGAAACATACAGACACCCAATCTAAGGTGGATGGCATAGATTTGACACTCTACTTAGGTTAATACCCAGTTTTGTTCATGAAGTAATATAAATAATTATCGGAATATTTTAAATATAACCTTTTTAAGGGGAACTTTATGGGCAAGTGTCTCTTGATCATTAACTCTGCTGAACATTTGCTTTATGCAAACCATATCCCCTGGCAAAGTCACCCAAGAAGAGAATGAACAAGTATCATTTTTGTCACTGCTGCTGTGTGAACAAAGCCTATGATGGTATGCTTTTGATACATGTTCTGTACTAGTAGCCTATGCTCTCTTAAAAGGGTTGAATTTTTGTTTTTTTTTGTTTTGGTATTTATTGGTCCTCGCAGGTTACTTTGTTACTCCGATTTGCTCTCACCCTTGAAGAAAAGTACTGCAGTTCCAATTATTCTACAGTATATTACAATTAGAGGCTCACTTGTGAATGAAACCCACCAAAGTATGGACGTTCATTTCAGGTTGATACTTCTTCCTCAGTTCAATTTCATGTGCTTGTATGTAGCAGAGCTGAGGTGGGTAAAAAAAGAATCTCTGTCTGCTGTTGGGCATTTTGATGGATCCTAACAAAGAATCACTTCAGATCTTCCTTAATCTTGTGTTCACAGCAATGCAACGTACATTAAGAAGACACAATAACATTTACATAGACATACAGATAACAGATTCCCTAGACAGCAAAGACCTCCTAGAGAAATTGATAACATTTCTGACATATTGATGGACAGGCCTGTTGTCTTAGAAAACTTTAATATCCAAGTTGGCAACACCTCAGACATAGTGGCCCAGTCAGTCCACTGATAAGGTTTCTCATATGCGAGTTCTTGTTCAACTCACATAGCTGATCAGACTTGAGACTGGATCCTTAGCTTAGCAGCAAACATCAGAAATGGTAGGAGCAAACCCTTTTCCTGACAGAGCACTATCTCCCCAAAGATAAGATCAAAACAAATTTAAAAAAAAGATGCTGCCTTTTATGGCTCACCTCCACCTTCACCAACTGAAGGTCTGAGAAGTGAAAGATCTGGTCAGATTTCATGAGGTGGCACTGGAAGCTGCCATTGACGCACTGATGCCTACCTGTGTGCTTCAATTCCATCTTTCCCATAGAATTCTATAATTACCAGTGCCTGACAAATCTGGATAAAACACTGTTGGCTGAAGCTGAATCCCAGTAAGACAGGGGTGCTGTTGGAGAGAAGAGGAAAACATTCTGAAGACCAGAATGCCAGCATCCCCTCATCCTTTATCAAGAGTCTGTCACCACATTGTCAAGTCATTCTGTGTCCATTGAATCCTTTCAGACTTCTCACACCTGCTGGAATCTCAAATACCTCCAGCTGTGAAAAACACCTTCTTCCACTTGAGACTGGCTAAAAGACTGAGCCCCATCCACTCAGATAATGGCTTTCTCACTGTGGTTCACACTTTTTGACCATCAAGCTGAGTAGTACATCACATTATACAATGGAATGTGCACATCAACATTACAAAAGCATCATTCAGTCCAGAATGCAATAGCCTTCCTCCCAAAAAATACTAGTGGCTCATGGAATCTCATTCTGGTGATCTGCTCGTTACAACAGGTCCCCAGAAAATAACGTCAGTTTTAAAATTAATGTCCTAATTTTCAAGGCACTCCATGGAACTAAGCATTTAACTAAGCACTCCATGGAACTAAGACAACACATCTCTCTACGTGATCATAAACCTCTCAATAGCAATATTCCTCAGGAATTAAGACACTAAAAACGTCACCGGTGAAGTTTGGGAGAGTGGGACACAGGTCTTTCTCAGCAACTGGAGATTATGATGACATGAAATAGAATTAGGAGGAAGAGGTGCTAAAGAGACAAGAAGGAAAAGAGAAGGGGGTAATAAAACTTAAAAAAGACAGAAAAATCTAGGGAAAAAAAATTAGCCTGACTGCCTCAGGACACATGAGAAAAAAAATCAGACCATGGGCTAATTATTAACTTTGGCTTTCAGATCTTTAGGAAACTCTCAAATTTTACAGTGATGGGTAATCATTTTAAAAACACATGTAAGGGAGGGAGAGAGAGAGATTTGAGCTTAGAACCAAATCTATATTTTATATGAAACTAATTGAATAACAGTCAGCATTTCAAAAGTACTTATAGTTACAACTGGCAAACAATTATTTTATGAGTGCAGAGCCGACCAGATTAAAAATATACATTTTTAGTCAGATAACAATGAAATGTTAGTCAGAGGACTTTAAACAAATAAACTCAGTGTGAACAATTTAACAAATAGAGAGAGACATTTTCCTCACGCAAAACTTTGTCCCCAATCAAAAGAGATTTCAGTCCACCTTATGGTAAAAACAGAATACAATGACAATCTGCTGTGTTTTATACTTAGTGTCATTTTGTTTATTCATTGTACTGTACTGTAGTTCAAATCTTGAACTGTACTGTAGTTCAAATCTTGAAATATCAATATACAATGAGTATGTGTCTAGAGATATATAGCTATGTCATCTAAGTGAAAGAAATACAAAACAACCAACTTCTGTAGATAATATTCCTGTGCTTTTCGGATCATAATTTGAGTTAAGTAAAAAGGCAGATTTTGTTTTCTAACTTTGTTTTGACATTTGAGTTCAGCTATCACCATGACAGAATACTAAACTATTAGGTCATTTTCCTCATCTAAATGGGTGTCTGAGTAATGCAACTTTCAAAGGGTAATTGAGAACAGAATAGTGATTATATCCATCAAACCAGGCTTTATAATCAAGTAAATAATACTTGGCATGTAGCAATAAGCCGTGTAGATAGAATGTCTGATTGGCTGATATTTAGACTAAAAATGTGGATATAAATTTGACAAGAACATTTGAGGGAAGAATATGAATAAAATAACGATTTATTTCAAAAAGAATCGTATTTACAACTAAATTTACCCAAATCAGGCTAGTCCGAGTTGAGAAAGCATTCTCTGTGAAACTGTTGTAAAACACTGAAGTCTAGAGATCAGACAGTTCAGGTGTGGTAGAGCATCAACATCTAGCACTGCAATTATTTGCACATCTTCAACTTACAAATACTGTGTTTGTTTATTTATTTGTTTATTCATCAATTCAGATTCAGGCTTATGCTAGCTGCACACCAAAGGGTGGTCAAATCCATTGCTCTGGGCTGCCCTGCCATACAGATAAAAAACACAAAAAATATGAATGATAGAAAGTAAAACTTGACCAAAGCAGCAGCATTTCTTCCTTCCATTCTAATGCACTTCATTTGATCCAGTCATGTGACCATTTTAAGACCACATGTTAAACTTTCCAACACAATACAAATCTCACCCTCAACTGCCTCGGTCCTTAGCCAATGGTCATTCAAACAGCTGATCTTTGCAGGGTGCTTGGAAAGTCAAAGAATTGGATCTATTTCTGATCTTGTGGGAGGTCGGAGGCCATTACAGGGAATGTTCTGCCAGCAGCTATCTCATATTTGTAATGAGGAAGAAGCTCAAGAGTCTCTAGTCTGTGAATAGCCAACCTAAGTTCACAAGTTTCACATTTCACATTGTGGCAATAAACCACAGCAGGTAGTGTTATACCATTACACACTTAACATTGTCTGCTCCTTTGGATTTCCTTTCCAGAACAATTTATTTACTTCAAGAGTTTTCTATGGTTTATTAGCTACCTAGTCGTATGAAAATGGCTCAGCTAGTTGAACATGCATTCATTTAATGTGGATCCAGGCATTGGAGGTATGTGAAATCTGTTACATACTAAGCTAGGCTTTGTTACCAGAATATTTCAGAGATCTGAATGTGTATTAGCAAGTGATATTTATTCACAACACCAATTTTAAGCTCAGTCTCATGAGTTATAAAATCCAAGATGATCAAAATAAGAAAAGAGAGTCACAAACTGAATTAGATTAGATGCAGTTGGAGTTCTAACGTCCTCAGTTTCAATACATCTGGGAAGTGCCTCAAGAATTATAAATCTGTGTTTTTGTAAATGAAATATGCTATGAGGTAAACCTAAGAATAAAACTGTAGTTAACTTTTTTAGCCATACAAAACAGAGAAGCCTTTGGAAGAAGAAACAAAAGTAGGATGCTGTTCAAGTGATGCAGCATGGCTTAACTAAGGGTTAACAGAAGACTTCAATCCAAACTCAGACCAGACCTGCACCATTTTGCAGAGTTATGTATGGGAAGAAGAGGGTGGAAAACCTTTTAATTAAAAATATTCACATACTTCTGCACTTTCTGTATCAAACCAGTATCATAAAGAGAAAGAAGACTGGATCCTGCACTCTGGCCTCGATCCAGCAAGGTACTTTCACATGAGTTTAACTTTAAGCACATAGATTGTGCCATTGACTTCAATGAGATTATGTGTATATTTAAAAGTAAAATCACTCTTAAATACTCTGTTGGATCAGGGCCAGACCACTGAGCACCTTGTAAATTCACTCATGTGCTGAAACAGAATAAAGAACATTCCATTCCCTTTCAGGGAGCTCTAATACCCAAATCAAATAGGCTGAGATGCTCAGATAAATGACCATTCAAACTTTGAGATGCCTAATAAACCTTCTGAGATTCCCCCATCCTTTTACACAGTGACCATGCTAAGATGGTACAACTAGCACTGAAATATTTAGAGAAACTCTGACAGACTAGAGAGACAGGCTGACAGTACTTCCTGCTTTTTGCCAAGTGTCCCTCTTGATTGTAGCTGTGGCCTCTGTGAACAACTTTTTTAACTTAAAGGGCCAAGAAGCCCAGAAGGTTAAGAGCGCATGAAAACTCTCAAATGAAATACAAACAAATGGCAACCAGATAATTCAGCCTATATAACTGGATCTGTCCAATATACATTATATCCTTTTGGGTCTGCTCCAGCCCCTACTGAAATCAACACTAAAACCCACAGTAATTAAATGGGAGTAGACTCAGTAAGGGAACCATATTTTAAAAAGCAAAGTCCCAGTGTTTTATAGGAAAGATGTTTAAAGGTTTCAATACTCAAGCACTCAGCATTCTGATCCCTTTCTTTGATTGGCTCCAATTGGAATGGCAAAAGCTGTACCTGGAGCTGTGGAGAGGAATGAAGAAAGGCTGAAGGAAGATTGAAGACAAGGAGAGACAGAGAGAGCAAAAGTGCCCACTCCCTCCATTCACTTCCCTCAAGGGGCCAGAGCAGAAGTGTCACCCAGGTTTTAGCATTAGCTAGACGGTTTTGCTGATATAAAACCTGACAAGCTTCGTACTCAAACTCTGCTTGGAACAAAACACACACTCAGCACATAACGATAATGAAGGGGGGCTGTACAAAGCACTTTGTATCAGGATAGCAATCTGACTTATACAGACATTTTATCATTATAAATTGCTTAGCATCGTGACTGATAACATGTAAACCAGGACACTTTAGGTATCCTTGCAAATTAAGATTTTTGAAAAATCAGATGAAAATCCAGCAATCTCCCAGGAAAACTGGGACTTATATTTTCTTTAAGGCTCAAACTCTCATTTAAACATAATATAACATGGGATAAGGCACCATCTTTTAAGGAAAATAATTAAAGACACCAATGCACTTTTCAGTTAATAGGTAACACGGAAGCAATGGGCAATATTGGCAAAAATCTACTACAGAGCACCCTGCTGTAAGATCAAAGTAAACTGATAACAAATTCTATCAGAGGTTAGTGAATATAAGGCATTTTTGAAATATAAAATGTCCATTCAGCTCACCATGCATACTTTTTTATGGTTTATCTTATTTCCATGATTCAACTTCTCACCTTTTCATCATATCCATCAATTGCTTCCTTGTTTAGAAATAATTCTATGCTTGGAGTCTCTTGAACTCATTTATACTCTTTCCTTTATTCACATGTCCTTGTATCTTACTCTATGGATTTATTACCCTTTGTATGAACCTGTTCTGTTTCAGTTCCCTATTTGCTCCTAGTGTATAATTTTAGAAAATGTTCCCTACTTGCTGAATCTTTAACCAATGCATATCAATTTTATCAGAAATTGGAAAGCTAGATTTGGACCCATCCCTTGGGATCTGAAAATATGTCTTTAGCCATGCTGACAGAGCTCATATGTTCTCTTCAAAAGATTAATAACATACTAATATTTCAAAGCAGGAAAATATTTTTTTCCACCTGTAGCCACATGGACACACATTTCACACTATTAAATACATTTCTAAACCCATAAGTAGATTAATGATAAGCCCAAGTCATGTTCTACTAGAGCTTGAGATGAAGGAGCATTGATATAATGTACAAAACACATAAGCCTAGACTTGCTGCTCTCACTCTCTGAAGATCTTCTGTTTCAACTGAGTGCAGCAGAGAGATGATAATCAGGAAAACAGTTACAGTTCTAAGATATCCTGGCTGGTCCTATGTCAATACTGGCCTCTGTGGAGTTTGAGCAGGCTGGAGGCTGCCCTTAGCTGGCAGTCCACGAGTGACCCTCACCAGTAATACACTTCTGGTTACATGTCCTTTACGCTGCCCACATTGGTGTTGCTGTAAAAGGTGGTATTGGTGCTGATTGCACACATGCGAACTGTGCACTGTTGTGTGCCAAGGGAATCCCCAGTTATGGAGATGCAGCCAGTTTCTGCTTTCTATTTGCTGCCCTGACGGTGAGAGAGAGAGAAGAAGAGATAATATCCCCAATATTCTGTATATTAACATATGATTACAGCTGTATTTCAGAGTAAATTGATTTTTTTCCCAATAAGATACCTCTCCTGTAAACACTTGTGCTTAACTTTTTGACCAAGACTAATCATATGCACATGTGTTTGCAGCACTGGGACCTAATTATCTTGTTTCTTAAAATAATTGTCAAAGAAATGCATGGCTGGGTTTATTTTAAAAATGGGTTTTAATTTATTCAGTTGATTGATAACAATGGCCTGAGTAGGCTCTATTTGTTGGGAAAAAATATTATCTGTAGGACTCTGGTTTATATCTGACTGAGGACAGCATGGTCTGAAATTTGCCTAAATCTGGTGATTGTTCAGTAACATATAAAAATGTAGATGTTGGTGACAGTTCATTTCCTGGGAGACAAAGTTGTCATCAACAAAGCCACCTTCAAAACAAGCATTCTTTGGCAGCTTCATCAAAGAGACCAAGGGTTAAATCAGTTTAGAATAAGAACTATTGTCTCTCTTTCTCTCTCCTACAAATGGATTGAGGTCAGTTTTGAGGCACACTGGTGAAGTGCTCTAGTGATCATTGGCTATAGTAATAGGCCCACTGCAGCTGGCAGAATTTAACATAGCCATTGACGTTTATCTGTGAGTCAGCCCTAGGACCAGAAGAGACATCTTTGCTCCTTCTCTTCAACTGCACAAAGCAGAACTCTGCTGCAATCATTGGCTTTTCTTCACTATGATGCTAGTTCATGTTATCTACACTCAAGTTAACTCTTTGTAAGTTAGCCTAGCTCAAGAAAGATTGGTCAAACTGTCAAGCAACACTCAAGATGCACAGAGTAATTGGATTAGCTGCACAGAATAGCTGAGTCCTTGATGTATGACTAGCTGCAGCATCAGCAGAACACATCCTTTAACCCACACCTCTTCATAGGTTGGCTAGCTAGAGTAACTCAAGTTCGAGATTTGTATGTGTAGATGGGTTTTGGGTTGACAGCAGCACTTGTGTTATATTAGAGCTAATAATGCAGTGAAGACAAGAGTCCTAAGAACTGAGCCCTGAGCGTTCAGTTTTTGAGAGTCTAGAGAGAATGAACAAAATAAAACTGTGACAGGTGTGAAAGCTATTTCCCATTTGATAAGAAATTGAAATATTTTCTCTCTCTTTAGAGCATTTTTTTGTCACTGCTCTGAGTAAGTCTTTGTTAACACTAACACCAAACCCAGGAAGACAAAGTCATTGCTGTAAGTTCAGTGGTACAACTAAGATAAAAAGTTTTATAGAAAACTAAAGGGTGTCAATGGTTCATCTTTATTTTTGGGATATGCATCTTCAAACTGTGCAGTCTGAATGCATAGTTTTGGATTAAGTGATTAAACATCAGAAGAACTTGGGCCTTCCCTTTCTGGTATGTATGGACTTAAAAAATAGGGGACACAGGAACCAATATAGCAGAACAGCTCAGTTCTCCAACTAGACTGTTATTCAGGAGTAACCATCTAGGGAACTAGAAAGAAAGGGAGAAAAGAATCAGTGATGTATGCGACATCAGAAAAGAGTTAAACAGCTCTCAAGAATAGGATGGAGTCTGTGACTCTGTCCCTCAGAAAGTGAAACAGCAAGCTTGATGGCTGTACAAACTATTTATTTTATAGCCATCTCAGGGTGCTTCCCTTCGTATACTTTCTTGATGTATCTGTGGCTGCTGCTGTGGCTGCAGGACCTAACTGGGTAACAGGGATCCTAAAGCTCCACACCACATACATACTTCTTATTGTGCCTAGATGGTCAGAGAACAGAGAATTCAATTCAACATGCTTCTGTTGAGACATGAACTCTGCAAACAAAATACTGTCCACCTGGCTGTCTGAAGACTACACTAGCATAGGATTCTGGTGGAATTATAATGGCATGAAATTGTGAATCAGGCCCAGTTATCAGAAAACAAGGATTGACTTAACTAAGACACTTACATTTTCTCATATTATGCTCTATCCCCTCGTAATGCAGTAGAAAATGTATTTGCTTTTTTGACTACTTCTAGGAAGTAAGCAGATGTTCCCACTGATGTATGGATCTTTTTCGTAGCAGATTGGAAACTAAAAGTATGCCTACACAGCAGCTGGGAGTGCGCTTTCCAGCATGGTAGACAGATATGTGCTAGCTCTGCTTGAGCTAGCATGCAAAAAATAGCAGTGTGTCCCTGGCACCATGGACAACAGCTCAGGATACCCATTGACTAGAAAGCTAGGGGGTCAGGCAGATTTGTACTGGTGGCCAGCCCAAGCTTCTGCCTGTGCTATCAAAACCACACTGCTATTCTTAGTGCATTCGCTTGAGCAGACCTGATGCATGTCTGTCTACAGGTGCTGGGAACCACACTGCCAGCTGGTGTGTAGACATCCCATAATTCGAAGGCTATCAGTTTTGTACGAGTAGCTTATTTTTTCCTTCTTAGGTGTAATACTTTGCACTTGATTACAATTAATATCATCTGCTATCATGTTTCTTAGTTGCCTGTTTTAGATAGGTACTTTAGAAGTACCATACAGTTATCTTTGTGTGGACATCCTGAATATTTTTCTGTTATCAGAAGATATTTCGTTTTACTCTTCACCCTGTACTATGTTCTTCTCTCTTCCTCTTACCATAACATGTGACAAGCTCTTGGCATCCTAATGACTTCCCTCTGTTTGAACATCCCCAGACAGAATCCCAGAACATCCAATCATTTCTGTCCTTCACAGGGTCATAGAACTCTTCCAACTTTTTTCTTCACACTATTGCAACAATGGACCCTTCTGCATTCTCTTTTTTGTTGTTGATATAGGTGCTGGAACAACTGCAGCTGCCTTTTGCTTGAGTCCTTTAAATTTTTGTTTTTTGCACGGTTGGGTTTCCTGTGCTAGAATTTTCCCACTGTGCATTGTGCGTCCGAATGCAATCTTTACATTGTGTAGCACATAGTAGCAAGCTCATCATAGATGCTGAATCTTACATTTTTACTTAAAAAGATAACATCTCCCAGAGCCACCTATTATTACATACTTTGACCCTAAAATTGTTTAATTCTGATTGGGAACAGAATTGGGGTTCAGGCTGGTTCTTAGTAAAAGTAAATTGTTTTGCTCATTCCTCAGAAAAACGATAGATTTTATGTTGTGGAGGCATAAGAATGCGGAGTTTACATAGGGCTTTATGGAAGTCAATGGAAAGACTCTAAGTGACATCAATGAATTTTAGATCAAGACTTCAGTCCAGTACCCTTCCTCCAATAATACCTCTTGTGCTTCCAGCAGCAACAAGTAAAAGAAAAGGAAAAAAACCCACTAATTTTCTTAATTGCTGCTGTAGGATGCGGCAGTGGCATCGGTTGTAATTCATGGAGAAGTATAGCTGTAGGAAGTTAAAAAATGACACTTCAGCAGAGGATGCAAAGATATTTAAAAGAAGTGAGAGTGAAATCAGAGACCCTTACAATTAATTTATCAGAGTGTTTGCAGTTCCCATTTTAAGGCAAGTGAAATAATAAATATTGAGCAAAAGAAAGTTAATCTGTATCTAGAACATTTTAATAAGTAAAGAGTTTTAAAAAATCAGCACAGATCAGTTGGCGCTAGCTGACTCTTGTTTATCTTCCATCTCTGTCTGTCTTTGATGGATGTTTTTCATGCTCTTTGGTTCACAGTAATAAACAGCTTTTTAATTTTTGTATCTTCTATCTCTCCAGTGCCAGTCTGTGATGGATGATGTGACAAAAGATTCCTCAGTAAATTCTGAATACTAAATAAATTAGTAATGTAAGAAGTGGTGCTGCATTCACCTTTGACAGCATTACAATTGCTGCTGCTCTCTTGCTTGTTCCCATCACTTGCCCAATCTGTGTCAATAATATTAATTCAGCACAAACCTGATTTACAAAAGGTATATATTTCTCTGATGTAATAATGTAAAATACTGTATAGCACTACCTAAAATGAAGTATTTGGGTTTATTATTGGAGAGTAATGACTAATAAGTGACCAATAGTGCCCCTACAGCACCACTAGCTGTTTCTAAATGCCTGCCCATCTTAGTGTATGCATCTTCCATGGCACTCTCAATATATTTTCACTTCTCCACAGATGAGCTATGTCCTACACTTTGGAAAATCCTGCCCTAACGTTGATATGTGTTTGGATCCAGGGATGGGTTCTTTTGGTTTAATGTTAGTTTGGATTCTTTTTCTGTTTCAATACAGAGGAGCCAAGCTTCAGTTGTTGGACATTCCTTAAACATTGCCATAGTGCTCATATCAGAAATGGAGGTGATAAGACTCAAACAGTCCTTTGGTTTTTCAGTGTGAAAAGTGTTTTCTTTTAAAAGCAATGCTTATTTTAAAAAGGAAAATGAAATATTTTGTACCGTAAACTGAAGAATTGATTTACCTCTCATTGTCACACTAGTTTAATGTCTAGTTTCACCTGAACCACAGCTGTATTTGGCACAAGAGAACAGGAAGAAGGAATCACTTATGTCTTCCTAGTTCTTAGGGATGGCCCAAGCACAGATGCTAGTTAGTGCAAAAGTCACAGTCTGTTCTTAAAAAGGTTGTATTAACTGAATAGATCTTTCACTGCAAATACTTCACCCAGGTCAAGTAATGAACATCCATGGCTTTTTCCTTTTTCTCTTGGAGCCCTAGCTTATCGCTCTTGTCATACACCATGAGCTGGAACCAAAGACACAGTGCTTCTCACCAAACCACAAGGCCAGTCACCACAGCTGGATGTTTCTGAGCTGTATAATCATTTCTGGTCCCACATGTTGCTTTCAGTATTAGGCTGGAAATTAAGGACATTGTATCTCACAGCACTTTTAGATGTTCCAGATCCAATGGAAAATAATAATAATAATAATAATAAATAAATCATTGTTCCACTGTAGTTCTAGGGAGATGGGATAGTCTATTTCTCAGAGATTAAAAAATGCAGCACCATGCTGCTGGCATAGCAGGTGGCATCTTTAGTACAACTATGCTGCACATAAAGGAAGATAAGTATAATAGTCCTAGGATAGGATTTAAAATGTGAGTACATGGTGGGAAGTAAAACAGGTTATAATCACCAGTATATCAGAACCATATTTTAGCTTGGAGGTCTGCATCTTAAAATTAAAGTCTAACTTGAAGGTCACTGTAAATATCAACAAAAGAAATGCTCGGAGTAGAGAAGAATGAAAATCAGGCAATAAAGTATAAGGGGAAAATCTATGAGGTAAAAATGTGTCAATTTACCATTCCCTTGCTTTAACAGAGAAAATAATGGGGGATTAGGGGAAAGAAAAGTATTCAGAACGCATCTGCACCATTCTAGGCTTCATAACATAGTTCTGAAAATAAAGGGAGATAAAACCTATCCACTTAATAAGATGAATCTCAGATCTAACTGTGTTAGGAATACATTTTGTGATATCTAACCATGGTTCTAGTCTTCTTTATCTCAGCACCAATGCAGGGAGGAAACAAGTTAGATGTGACAAACCACAATACAGTTCAGTCCTAGCTGCTCCTTGTTTTTATAGATTTAGTCAAAGAAAACAAATTGCTAAAATCTGTAAAACATTATATAAAAATCATACTCTTATCTGCTAAAAACAGAATTCCTCGAGGAGGCTCAAATCTGTGAAAAATGATCCCTTAAAGGGACAATGTCATCTCAGTTAGATGTAAAACAACCTTTCTCAGCTAAGCCATGTCAGATTGCTGGCACTGGACATCAGATGGAGAATGAGTGCATGTAAAATTTAAATTAACTACAAGGAAACAGTCAGACTTCAGATGTTCCCAGCTTTATTTGAAAAGGTAGATTTGAGAAGGGGGACAAAAAGCTTAAAAGAAAAAAACAAGCAAAACTCTTTCAGGTTAAGAGGAATCTAACAATTTTTTTCTTTTAAGTGGTTGAATTGTTCATCCCACAGTTGCCTATGAGGCATACTTTCTCTCCAGGATGCTTCCAACTAGCTAAAATTATTATATGCAAAATTTATACCAGCAAATGTGTTTACAGGTGAATACAGTGCAAGAGAGTTCGAGTTTACACTGTGTGGGCACACTGCTGCATCACTGTAGAGACCCAATAAGGTTAGTGAGCTCATTTGTCCATCTGTGCACTGCACCATTGTATCATTGATGCCTAACTTTAGATTGTATCAGTTTAACTGAAGCACAGGTTCGTAGTAAGGAAAAATTGCTACCGCCTGTAGAGTGATTTCTGATAAATATGTTCGTCCCAGCTCAGTTCCCAGTTTACTTCACAAAAATTACCATTTTAGTTTGCATGTGTTTTGGTTGTGGTTGTTAAAGTTAGCATAGTTTTTGCAATATTCCCTGATATTCCACTATTATTAATATAATCATCTCAGTAGCATTTAGACGCCCTAAACGTGATCTACCTTCATTGCACTAGGCACTGTACAAATATGATAAGTGACAGTCCCTGCCCTTAAGAGCTTGCAATCTAAAGAGACAAGAAAGACGAAGGCTAGCATTATTATTGCCATTTTACTAATGGGTAACTGAAGGCCAGAGAGGCTAAGTGACATGCCACAGAGGAAGTCTGTAGCAAAAACCCTAACTTAATGTAAATCTCCTGAGTCTAAAGCCCCTGTGTCTTCTTTTTCCCAGTCCACTGCTTTAACAACAAGACCTTGCTCTCAGGCTGGTTTTCTCTGAGTATAGGAAATGCTCCAAATAATGCATCACAATCAAATGCCATGCTGTGGTACGAGCTGGTTGCATTTTATTTTTGAATGGCAATCAGTTTAGTCCCAGCGGAAGCTCAAATTCCACAGAAAACGAACGACCCTGGCAGTGCTAGAAGTTGGCCCTACAGGTCAGGATTAAGGCGTGTTGGCAGTTCAGTATGTGATTCATCACCGCTGCTCACTTTGCCCTTGCTTAGTGAATAAACAGAGAACTGAAGTTTCCATGGTTTTCAATATGGCACCTGTCATGAGCACCAAAATCACTTACAAATACAGAATCAAGTGACACATAATAGATTATAGAAGTCCATTCATCTGCTTTGAAAAATCTACCTTTATCCCATTAGATGAACTGTGCACAATGGAACTTAAGGTACCTTGACAAAATGTCTCCTTACTGAGACTGTTGAAAGGGGTCTCGGATGTCCAATCCTAGGCACTCAATGGCACTGAACAGTTACTTAAAAATATGTGGGAACTGTGAGTTACAAGGGGAGAGAGAGCTTCAAACAAATACAGAATTCAATCAGCAGGGTTAGTGTTCTGAATTTAAATGAAAGGGGACAAGAGAGAAAGGACTAAGAGAGTGGGACTGGGAGATAGGGTGAATGACTCCAAGCCTCTTGATGGACTCAGGATGGACCCTGTGCCTGTGAAATCATTTGTTATTGTCAGCTTGCATACAACATTTGTCTGTAAGCTTGCAAGAGATCTAGTCTTTTTTTGTGCTAGACTCCTGTAAGAAGGACAGTGTGTGACTGTCACATTGCAAATGCAGATCAAAGAATTACGAATTTTATTTTCTTTCTTAAAATAGTTTCATACAAATACACAGACCTACACCTCCTATAGTAAAGAGGAGAACATCCCACTAGCTAAGTTAAAAAGGCTAGAAAGAAGAATCAGTCTATACTGGGAATACTGAATATTTTCACTCAATGAACAGCTCCTCCAATATTTGCCAGTATGAAAACCCATCTTTGTCCACAAGCTTTTTCCTGAGCTGCAAGATGACCTTGACTGGAGAATAGAAAGATCTGGTTTTTTACCCTTCTGTAAGTAGGTTCAATCTGTGGGAAAGAACATGTAGCTTTGCTCTTCCCTGAGAAAACTGATGCACTTCAAAATCTATAATGGGCCATGGCATTCAGATACTTACGGTATGTGTCTTACAAATACAAAAAAGGATAACAAAACCAGTAATAATATACCTAACTGTCTCTGACATTCCTGTGCCTCAGTAAGCCCCCATCACAGTCCCTCAATGAAAATGAGTAGGAGATTAATGGAAAAGTTCATTCTGACTATTGTTACTTTGGCGTTAGTATCTCAGTGTGTCCCAGCTGTACCATTACACATCTGTTTCACTGACAGGATTATTTACCCAGGATAAAGTGGCATCATCAGTTCTGAAGACACAGAAATGCTCATATTTTGCTCCCCTTTTCATTCTGCAGACCAACTGGCAAGCAAAATACTCTTTCATAGATCACTCCCTCTTCCAATACTCCAGTCACCCCATAAACTGTTCTCAAACTATCTAATTCTAGGAGGACTTTGAAAACCTCTGTTGATCTATTGACCCCAATGTGAAAATTGCTGATCTAAAATGAATCAACAATACATAAAAGCCAACCATCAAAGAAGGCTTCTCTAACACTGGTGTGCTAAGAAATGTTTTCCCCATTACTTTCAGTTTCCCTTTCAGTCTGTTCTAATTCACTTCAGTGACCAGATTGGCTGGCCCCCAGATTGCAGGAACATACAGGTGCCTTCAGAATGCTTCTGTCCTGTCATGGGAGGGAGGGGTCCTTTTTCACCCCTCCCTCCCATGATCAAACACTACTTGGTAGTGTATCTACCACATCATATCTTCCACCGAATGACAACCTGATCCCTAATGTGTGGTGCTTGTTGGGAAAAAAAAAATCATACAAGTAGAGAAAAACAAAGAAATACAGTATTTACTTCATTTTAAAGTGAACATGGCTTTAAAGGTATTTGGTTGTTTTTCTAAATAGTGAAAGAAAGAAGAAAAAAGTATATTTAAACAATCCAGCAAAGAATGGAGGACATATCTTTGCTTCTATTCAAAGGCACACTATGGACAATAATATTTAGACTAAGGGAAAGACAGTCCTGACTGCCACTCTGATCACTTTGCATCATTCTGAGACTACAAACAGCGGGAAACTCAGTGGATCCAACCTCCTGAGGATTCCCCCTCAGGTTGTAAATAGAGACTGTAGCAGTTCCTCTGGTACAGCTCTCACCCACAAAATAAGATATGTGCTGGATAATCTTGCAGCATGGTGCTCCCCAATTACATTCAGCATTCCTCACCTGTAAAATAAAGATATGTACTTATAGCAAGGGATGTTGTGGGAATAAAAAAATTAAAAGTTCTAAAGTGTACTGAGATCTTCAGATGAAAGGCACTACATACAGCAAGTGTAAAGTACCAGCACTTCTTCACATGGCAATTCACTCAACTCTGGAGAATGCACTATTATGAAATAGATCATCACAGAGTCTCATGTTCGACCCTAGCAAGACAAATTTAAGATTAATAGCTGAGATTTTAAAAGGGGACAGTTTAAAAGAGAGATCACAGGGAGTGAAAGCAATTTGAAAATGTTTAAAATGGCACAAATCTAGTCAACATATTCTTTTCTATAATATTATCAAACTTGGACATAATTCACATATCTGTTAACAGGTTCAAATGATCAGAAGAGTGTTACTAGCAAAAATCTCTGCACATGCCCTTTCCCGCTACCGTCACATCTTGCTCTTTTTCAAATAAAGTCAATATATCCAAAATGAATACACTATAATATCAAGTACACATCTAATTATCTAAACAAGTTCTAATGTGTCAAATTCATAAAACAATTTCTCATCAAAAGACCTTGGATATTTTCTAATCTACCCTCAGCACCCAATGAGTTTAAATTATTTCCAGTAATCTGTCATTACTGATGGAGCAATAAGGATGAGGAATATTGACTATGCAATAAATGTTTCCATTAAACAATTGACTTTTGGTAAAAAAAATATGCTCTGTGAAATACAACTCCCTTAAAGCTATTCCTATGCTCAGTAGATCACAAAACAGTTGCTAGTGGTAATCTAAAAGACATGTAAAGTAAATGCTTTTATCCAGGTGAAAAGTATGTGCTAATCAAGGTGTGTGGTTTTATTAGAATATGGAATCCACATGGTGAGTTTCTTATTAAAACACACTGAAAGAGCAGCAATTAAGCTGTAAATAAAATCACAAAACTTGCCAAAGATGCAAAGAATCCGGCCCACTATATTTTCTAGTGCTTTTTTAAAGTTAGAAATCTACTCAAGAGCCCACCGTATCCATACAGTTCTGATATTGTCAGTTAAACAATCTGTAGACTGAGAGAAGCCTTTCAAAGGATTTAAAAGTCCAGTTTGCCCAATACTATATTCATATTCTCAACGGGTCAAGAAAAAAATCTCTGAAGAACGCCAGGACAGTAACAATGTACTACTAACATCTCTATGATTTTCTCCTCTTTGTCAAGGCTTGATTTTACTGGTCAAGTGAAGGATCACCAACAGACCGTACTTTCCAAAGTAAGTTGACTGGACTGAAAAGTAAATCTCATCCATGGAGAAAAGGATTTCATTGCAAAAAGCTTCAGTGGATATGTTTATCTCCCATAGTGAGGATCCAGACCTATTTGACACAATAAATTGCCTTGCTGCTCAATGACTCCCACTAACAAGTACAGATTACATGTTTAACACCAGTTGTTGCCTCCAGCCAGTGTACCAGAAAGAGCGTTAACTGCCCATCTCTCTGCTTCCCAGATAGTAAAAGGAATTTGACTCTGTGGATTGACATCTAAGAGGAAGCAAAGTGGAATGCTGAAAAAAAACAATTAAAAGAGGGATACATATGTGAATATATTTAACACTGACAATTGGCATAACAGTCCAGACATATTAAGTGAAGCTATGCTTTCAATTAAGGGTACAATACTTTGTTATTTATTGGAATGCAGAAGAGAACGCAATTTCATAAGCCACACATATCAGTGTGCCAGATGGGGGGAAGGGATATAGATTCTGCTATGGTGATCCCTGGAAACAGAGCTTCATGCTGTAACAGGCTGAAAATTAAGTGGAAATTCATCAGTGTAATCATTTCTTCTTTTCCTTTTGTGGGGGACATATTGAAGACTGGACATCTTTTACTTAATCACTGATTACATTTGTTGCAGTATATATGTGTAAAACAAGTGTAGCAAATCTATTGCTACGCTGTATTGTCAGGGGTCCCAGTTTCTGTTCTTGAGTTTGTAGCTATGCTGTATGAAAAACAGAAAACTCTCTTTCCCCTGCTGGTGGTTTGAATTGCTCTAATTTGTTCTCGTAATGGGCCCCAGATGTCAGAGTATAAAAGGAAGCTGGACCCGGCACAAAGATTGCCATTCTGACCTTCTATTGAATTCTAAAGCTCTTGCCCTTTTTTGTCTTCTGAGCAAATCAAGCATTCACAAACACGCTGAATGGAGTGGAAAAAGCAGCTTGACTTGTGAAAAAAGTCACAAATAGAACTGAGATGGCCGCTTGCCACTTTCCCTGTCAGGGTGACATCTGCCACTGTTGGTTGAGCTGTCTTTTGTGGGGGGAAAAGAACCTTAACTTTAGCAGGGCTGTCTCTCCCCCGCCCCCCTCCACCTTTGTTGCTGTTTCTTTTTCTTCAGAAAGGCTTTTATTTTTAATTCAGTCCTTGGAGTCTATCTTTTAGGAAAGATGAAGGCTGTATCTTGTGGGCTTTTTTCTTCTGCAACTAGAGCTATGACAATTCCTTCTTCTCATACTATGAGCATTTAGTTTATTATATTTACCACTCCATTTGTCTTGGCAAAACAGGTTTACATCTGTAAAAATGCTCGGTAGAGTAAATCAAAGTGAATACATCCAGATGCCTGCTAACATTGATAACAGTCCACATTCATGATAAAGTCCATCAACTTCTACACAATTTATGTGTCTGAGCCTTTAAACCACATTTTTGGTTAACGGATCTTTAGCATGTTCAAGGAAATCTATGCAGGGTATATCTTTCTGTTTCTGTGGAAAGATAAGGTTCAGAAGTAATTTTTTAAAAACATATATACTTCAACTATGAATTTATTTTGCATGACTCTTGTTTACATAGGATTAGACTGCAGATTTGCCACCAGAACTGAGGTAAGAGGCAGCATGCCCCAAGAGCAGACTAAGGACGCAGAGTGACTCAGGAAAATCTGTGAATCACAGTATGGCTTTTAAGTCCCCTCTTGTTCAAGTGAGAAAGTATTCTGTGTCACCCCAGCGATGGCACAGATTATTTTACCCTCCAAGTTAGTTCAAAGGCACTGGCCAACACACTGTGGGGCAGAGAGAAAGCACTATCTCTACAGCCCCATACCTATATTCTGAGTAGCCTGTGCGGAAGGGTAAGGTGCTGGTTCATGGAGGAATATAGAGCGAATGATAATTTTGCCCATACCACAAATATTGATATTGAGGATTTTCACCTCTTGGGGAGGTCAGATTCTGCAGCCTTTACTCATATTGAGTAGTATTTACTCCTTTAAATAATCCCATCCAGTGTGTGTTATGGTTCCAAAATGGTGCTCTTTGGTAGTTGGTGAAGCAGAATTGTAGAAAAGACTTTTGTTTAATGTGCAGAGCTCATATAAGAAGAAAGTCCATCCTTCTTGTTGATTTTGTGCCTCAGGTCCAAGAGAGTTAACAAGAAACAGATTTAGGGCTAAAGATAAAGAGACTCCCAGCTCGCTCATTCTTTGAAATTCAAACAGTGTATGTTGGACCTCTGGGAAAAGGCCTGAAAAGGTTTGTGACACTGTTTAAACTCTATTTGCTCATTGCATAGAGGAAACATTTCACTATTGAGGATGAAACTGGGGTTCATTCTAGAGCTAATGGCTGGAGAACACTGTCTGTCATAACAGAGTTCTCCATTATTACTAGAGAAATCTTTTAGTTGTTGTTTTAGATTGATTCATCATGACAGAAGAGCCAATTAGTTACTTATATGCCTTGAGGATTTTGAAAGCTGTGGGCACAAAGAGTCTACCTTTGTAACAGGTATGTCATCATCAACTAGACAGGCTCTGTTCAGGGCTGACAACTACAATATTCATGGATCAGGGATTCCTGGAGTTGAGGATGAGGCCAGCTAGCAACCTAGCCCTATCTCTGAAAATGTTGCCCTGCAAAGAGAATTGTAACCTGCTGGACTCATAAAACAGAAAAGAGACATATGGGCTCTGAGTCTGTTGGGGATGGTGTCCTGAAGGTATATTAAATCCGTGCCCAGGCTCACTGAAAGTTTTACAAACATCACTGACCCTTTTTCTGCACAAAGGCTGAGTTGTGTGTGTTGAGACAAATGCTTTGCACATTGCTTACCACATCCAGTATTAAGTCAGAACACTAGCAATTAGCCAAAGCAAGTTTCCCTGTTGTTATGTGGTGTTGCTGTGCGCTGTACAATTTTTCCTTTGTTTCACTCCAGAGCTAGCAGAGCTTCAGTGTTGGGTGAAGGTGGTTCTTGTATTATTAACATCACCAGGACAGTTCACAAAGCATGGAAGGCTGTACGTAAATGTACAGTAGTATCTTCAGCAGCAAAATCAGATAACTTGGAATCAAATAAAAAACAAATACAATGCCTTCTAGATTAATACTACTTCTCCCAGGACTCATATGCCTTGGAGATTTCTATTTAACTCTTCCCCACCCTCATTAATCTCCAATGCACCTTCTCTTTTTCCATTCTGGAGCACTAGCTGACACCTACTAGCAACAGCAAGACCAGGTCACCAAGGCAGGTGCTTGTATCCTGCTAGCATTGGTCAGTGATCGAGCAGAATGGTGCCAGATAACAGAGCAAGGTCATTCAACTTCTCTCCCTTGGTTTTTCATTTCTACACAGGTGACTCCACTTCAAGGTTCCTCCACCTGTCATGTTGCTTCCTATTATACAGCAGTATGAAAAATAAAGACAACTAACTTTGATAAGGTCTTTATTAAATGTAGCTTTACATTTCAAACAGTTCAAAAATATATGTTCTATAGAAAATGTTAGCCAAACTCAAATGAGGTACAGGAGAAAAAGGATTTTATCCAGTAACAATTGCCACAACAGAAAAATTCCAGGAAAGAAAAAAAAGCTTACTCTTTAAAAATAACCTATTAAATCTGAATGGTAATATGTAATGGAGGAATTGTATATCTTCAGGGCTGACATAAAAATAACCTAATGTGATGCACAAATTCACTCAGATACCTATGATAGTAATTTTTGTTGATTCTGACCACTTTAGGATAAATTCCATAACTGGCACTGGGCTATTTATTGTCAAGCAAAAGAGCTTTCAGCAGTTATGCAAGGTCTTTTATTTAAACAGGATAAACTTGTACATCACAAATAAGCTTAGCACGTGGATATTCCTTTTTGTCTCAAAAGTATTTAATGCAAAATATATGTATAGATGAACATGTGAAACACACTTCACTTTCCCAAGCTGTCTCTTTCCTCTCATCAATCTGGTATAGCTAACTTTTCATGTAGGAGTGAACACCACATTCATTGATATAATAATTGATTCATAATTTCTACCTGACAACAGTATAAGTATTACGAATGCTTTTAAGACGATCAAGTTCAACAATGCAAATACTTGTTCTGATGAAAGGAAAGTAATACCACTAATTGTTCTGATTCCCTGGTCCCGGGAATAAAGGTGTGAGACCAAAATCTCAGAAGTCCTTTCTGAGCCCTTGACATGACCTAAAAGAGAGTAAATACAACCAATTTTATAAAACTGAGAATTGGAATATACTGAGCCAGATTTTCAAATGAGATCCAGCCTCACCAGTTTTGGTGGATGTCCTCACAGGTCTTGATGTCACATTACATGTTGACATGGCATCATATTATTTGGTGGTGACAGGACACAGCAAGAGAAAGAGAATAGGAACAAGAGAAGAAATATATCCTCAAGAAGTTGATGTCCTTGGTAAGAGGACGGACAGCTATATAAGCAAAACTTTCTGATTCTGACCCAGCAAATCACATAAGCACACGTTTAATTTCATTGCCACAAAATATAATTGAGGCCAAGAACATAACAAGATTAAAAAAGGATTAGGCATTTAAACAGACAATAAGAACATTACACTTTCATTAGATAACTTAAAAATATTGGAAGGGTTATAAACCTTCATGAATTCGACATAAGCTGATATCTAACTGATAGCTAGGCAGAAATTTCTCTGAAAAAGTTGCTCTATAGTTGACACTTATGGAATATCTTGTACCTTCTTCTGAAGTAAATTATACTGGCCACTGGCAGACACAGGATATTAGAGTAGATGGGCCACTGGAATGATCCCATATGAATATTCCAACGTTCCTGACTAGGTGTAAGCCTTGAAAAATGCATTTAAAGTCATAGAATCATGGGCTGGAAGGGACTTTGAGAGGTCATTTAGTCCGTTCTCTTGTGCTAAGACATGAGTAAGTCTACCAAAACTATCCCTGAAAAATGTTAATCTAACCAGTTCCTAAAAATCTCCATTGACCGGGACTCCACAGCTTGCCTAAGTATCCTGTTTCAGTGCTTAATTATCATTATAGTTAGGGAAATTTAGGTTGGGCATTAGGAAAAGCTTTCTATCTGCAAAGTCAGGTACTGCAGTCCATTGCCCTGCCTCCATTGGGATGTTCTTTATTAAATGTTGCTTTTATTTGGGCCAGTCTACATTTAAATGTCCTGAGCAATAAATCTCCCACCACTTCTTTGAGATTAACCTACAGTCTAATGTAATCTTATTGTCTGGATGTTTCCCTGGTATTCAGCTTTAATATTCTATATTTTATTTCCAACCCGTTACTCATATTTATATATTTTACATTAGCCAAAATAATTCCTCCCACTCCTTTCTGTTAAAAACCCTTCAAGTAGTTTTACACTGGTATCTTGTCACTTCCCTTTATCAGCACTTAAGCAGCTGTATAGACTTAACCCTCTGAGGCCAAGATTCTCCTTTATGAGAGTGTAAAGGGGTTCAAAGTGAGTGAAAACGTAATCCATCACATTTTAAGCCTCCTTTATACTTTTAGAATGGTATAAAGGGGCCTTAATAGGAATGAGAATCTGTCCTATAATTTTTTTCATGTAAATCATTCCTCCAAGCCCCCTAATTATTTCTTTTGCTCTTCTCCGAAGCCCTTCCAATTTGTGAATCTCTTCCTATTAATGAAGTGCCCACCATAACCCAGGGATGATTGCATCATCCCTTTGTTCAGGACTCTATGTATGTAGCCCAAAACTGCATTTGAATTTTTTGCTGCCATGTCACAATTTTAACTCATGTCTAAATTTGTTGCCCACTATGACCCAAGTTCATTGATGTTCAAGATGTCTTAACCTAGAAGCTCAGAGTAAAGGTTGTCACTGAAATGGCCAATTGTAAACGTTCGCACCTGTCCGGGTGCACAAGGTCTGATTAGTTTGGGGAAACTTAGCTCCTCCGTGCCTGATCACGGAGGCAGCAGTCTATTGCGCCGGCCCCTAGCAGGGCGGGCAGGCAAGCAGTTTTATCGCCCCAGCCCTTGGCAGGGCGGACGAGTCAGCGGTCTATTGCCCCAGCCCCTAGCAGGGCGGACGAGTCAGCAGTCTATTGCCCCGGCCCCTAGCAGGGCGGGCAGGCAAGCAGTTTTATATTGGGTCTCGGGGTACTCGGGCAAGTCTGGGACCGGAAAGGGGGTGGGGGAGGGGGGACGCAGGCCCACCCGACTCCACTGCGTCCCAGCCCAGGGCCCTACCAGTGACACGAGACAATGGCCACTGGGTCAGCGGGGATCCGCCCGCAACACGCTGACATGGGCTTGGCCCCTATCTCGGCCACAAGCTGTGGCCTCCCTGGGCCACTTCCGCCCCCCCAGCCCCGGAGTACCTGGGACCACGTCTTACTCCCTGGTGCCGGGGTGGAGGCGGTGAGGGGCAGTCCGGCCAAGCCTTCCCCGTCGGCAGGCGGTAGGTCTGGCCACTCCTCGCGGTCGTCGGCCAGGGGTAGCTCCTCCAAGTCGCAGGGCCCGGGGGTCTCCTGGAGACGGTCGGGCTCTCGCCACGCTGAAGAGGGGTTGTCGGCATCCGGCAGTTCCTCAAGGTCGGGGCTGGCCTCCGGGGTCCCCTCGCTCTCTCGGGGCCACGGGTCCGGCACCCACCCGCGGGAGCTGGGCGGGCTGCCCCCCTCCAGGGGCCAGGGGGGCCCCCTCAGCCTGCCTCGGCCCGGTGACCCTAGTGGGTCCTGGGGCTGGATTCGCTCCCCCCAGTCATCTATATCCAGCGGGTCGGATCTCTCCCACCCGTGCCCGTCAGTCGGGGTTCGGCCTGGCCTGCCCGCTGGCTCGGGGTCAGGCCCAGGCTGTTGCCTCCGGCGAGGCACGTCTGACTCGGTCAGCAGCTTCCTCCTGACTGAGCTGCCTGCCTGGGCTTTTATACTTCCCCCCAGGCTCCTGGCCCCGCCCTTCTGCTTCCGGGTGGCTTGGCTTGCAGGGCCAGGGTTTGTCCACCGGGGCCCCGGGGAGCGCTCCTCCCACTCCGGCTCGGGCCCGGGCTCTAGTGCCTTGCTACACCAATATATAACAGTACCTGTGCATAAGCCCCCCAAATGCTCACATATCTGAAGGCTTATCCTAAGTGATTTCATTACTGGAAGTGCTGCCTCAGGTAGGTGACACATCCAGGGATGTCAGTACAGTGCTAATATTTATTGTGTCCATCCCCAAACTGTAAACCAGCTCCAATATTGCTATGGGATGTACTTCTAAGAGAATGACAGCATCATTTTAAAACAGGCACACTGTAACTGGGTAACAGAAATTAGAAAATGAGTAAAGATGAATGGAACATTTAGACAAAATAAAATGTCATTGGAATGTGCTTTTTTTGAGAAGAGGTTCCAGTTATAATGGAGATTTAATCAGGAAGGGTTTTGAGATCCAGGGCATTCTGTTCGCTTCTGAGCAGAGAGAGAAAGAGAAAGAGAGAGGCCTGAATAAAAACCCTGAGCTTCTGATCTGAAAACAGCTCTGCTGAGATAATTCCATTTTGTGAAAACTTTCAAAAATGTTTGGATTTGTTCCATTCAGAACAAAAACTAATTTCTCGAAAGTTGTCATGAAATGGAACCATCTTCTTCTAGACAGGTCTAAAAATAACCATTCTGGACTACTTTGAGCCTCAAAATACACCCAGGGAAATATGAAATTTCCCATAGCTTTTCAAGCCAATCCAAAGCGTTGGTATTTCAAACACAAATAGCTGTATCCAGCCCAAATAACCATCTGTGTAACTCCTGAATGAGACAGGGTGCTTCCCATTTTTAAAGGTCATATCAGTAGATCTCTTTTGACTGATATCAGTGCTGCTGTTTCTCCTTCATTCACCTCCCTACAAGCTGTCACAAAGGAGCAGATGACCATATTATATGCTCATGTCACAGGATGGAATCCAGGACGGTGAGGCTCAATATTATGTAGCAACTAGAGTTTCTCTGCCCCAGAAGGATTCTGACTTTGCCTCTGTCAAGATGATATAATTCCAGACCTATGTGGTTCCTCTGAGGGCAGGACTGAGCCTTACTTAGCCTTCCTTGACCCTCTAAAATTGAAGTTTCTGACCTTTGGGATTTCAATATTTGATCTGTGCAGAGAAGAGCAATGGAAGAAGAATTCAAGGAAGAAACGTGCTTTAAGAGGGGATTGGAGGAAGAGAAGGCCCTTGGTTGACAAGAAATAAGGTACTTCTTCAGCCATAGAAGCAGCATTACAGAGATTGGCACATAGAGTAATAAGAAAAGAGGACTGTGAGGTCCATAGGGACTAGAAGGAAATGAGAGGAGAGATATAGATGGGGTGAAATTAGGTAAAACTTTAAAGATTAGCATCTTGAATTTGATGCAATGCAATATGAGAAGCCATGTCAGGATTCAAGGTTGAGACTGATGAATTGTTGGGTGGAGAATTTTGGATAGATTGTAGGGGGAGAAAAGAGATGGACCCAGAGGATATTACAAATATTATGATAAGAGATTAATAAAATTCATGAAAAATTTCAGGCAAGTGGATAGAAAGGAAAGGGCAGTTAAATGAAATATATTGCAATTTTATGTTGTACATGTTAGTGTGCGTACAATAAAATTAGCAGTGTGTGCTGGTTTTGTGAGGAACTAAAATTATATTTGTTTTTTTTACAAAAAGGGAGTTAGCAGCTATCACAGCTAGAAGATTGAGAGTCTCCAACCAGCACGTACAATAGAACTGCACAGTGGTTTGGGGTGATAATGCTAAATCATGATTCACAATCCACCAATATTATTTTTTTCCTTCTTAAATGTCAAGTGAAATGACTGAAGCGTTAAGTGGATTATTTAACTCACAACATGACAGCACCGTTAACACTTTCAGGCAGGAAATGAAACCTGAAGTTGTAGTAATCTCACTGTCTTTAAACAGATAATTATGTAATATCCTACTTTGTGATTAGGAGTCCCCAAGCCATGGGAAAAAGACAAAAAAATGTCAAGCGGGCATTTTTTGATTTCTGACAGAGGCCAGTCGCTTCCCCTCCTCTTTGTGGCCTTCATCACCCCACTGCTCAGCTGTCTGCTTTGCATTGCTTGCGAATGGCAGAGCAGACTGCTCTTGCAGGAGGTGGAAATTGAGAGGCAGTCAGTCTTTATAACAGGAGAGGGCAAAAGCCAGCTCTCCACACTGAAGATTTCGGAGCAGCCTGATGAATGGCTACTTGCCATTTCTGAAAGAGGGAGGGAGGGAAGGAGGCATGCAATGGTGGGATTGAAAGGATTAACGTTCCTCACACACACAGTTCTGATATATGTCTGAGTAGGCAATTTAAAAGCTTTTTTAATTTGTCCTCAGCACACTGAACCATCAGTTTTTTCACCCTGGTTGGCTTCAGCTAGTGCAAAAACACCAAAAAACAAAAACCTGAGGTGTAATCATGTTTTTTTCTGATGAATGTTGTGGTTTGGAGGACATGACAGTGAGCTACAAGAGTCATTACCTATTAATTTTAGTGATTTATTTTAGTAAGCAATTATATCTTTTCCCAGAATATCTTTTGTATTTTCTGCTAATTAATTGAGTCCCCATTTATGCTGCTCCTTTTACATTAAAAGATGTATTGCACTATTTAGAACCTTAATTTAGCCCATATGTCAAAACTATATCTAAATGAGCCACTTACAGTACTTTAGTGTGAATTACATTGCATGTCTCTTCTCCCCTCCATCACAATATCTTTCCCCTTACAGAGACAGCTTCTTCAGCAAAAGTAAAGTATTGTCCTTTAATCAAAAGTGTAATAAAAAAACTGTATTACTGAGAATAATATTAAAAATATGGGGAAAAAATACAAATCTTGGCTTATCACACCAAATTCAAATTGTAGAAGGTTTTCAAGGATATTTAATCCTTGGAAAAATTAGATCAGATCCTCAAATGGTGTAAATTCACTTAGCTCCACTGAAGTAAATGGAGTTGATTTACATCAGCTAAGGAACTGATACAATGCAATATAGTCCTGGAATAACTTTGAGTGCCATGCATTTATTTTTTATTTTTTTTAAAAGCCTGAATAATAAAGTAACGTGGCAAACTGCCAGCTTCTCCCTAGTGGGTCTCGCACTTTTGCCTCTTGAAGTGATCCAGGGCATTGCCGGTTACCCCGTCTCCCCAGGGAGGGGAGTAGGGACCCGGGACCACCCGCTCTTCCGGGTCCCAGCCCAGGGGCCCTATGAGTAGCAGCTATGTGCTGCTGGCACCGTACTTGCAGCTCCAGGCTTTTCCCCTGAGCTATTTTCCCCCCTCTATTCTTTTGGCTTCTTGAGCCCAGTGCCTTCCTTAGGACTCCCCCTCTCTTCCACACACCACTAAACTCTGTTCAGCTCCTCTTCACAACTCCACACATGCCCCTCTGTTCAGTAGCACAGCACACCTACTCTTCCTGCTCATGCACTGTCTCTCAGGAGCAGAGGGTTTTTATCAGGCACCTGGCTGGGACTTAATTGGCCTCAGATGCCCCTAATTGCCCACTAATGACTCTGGATACTCTACAGGGAATAAAGCCCAGAACATTCTGGCACTTACATACTGCCCTTCTACTACTCTCCTACTGCCCTGTACCCTCGCTATACCACATAACTCTAAGTTGTTTTTCCTGTCAGCTGATCATTCTTACCAAAATAAACTCTGCATGTTCCCTAAAAAGAATGTCATCTTGTAAAATTTTCTCTTCTGTTGCCACGTTGTTATACTAGCAGAACAGGTAACTACAGTATGTGTAAGAATAATGAATATCTGTCTGAAGAATCAAGACAAAACATTTCTATAAATTCTTTCTCAGAGGTTGTGTGGAGTTCCAGCTGTTTTGGCAATTTTTCTACTGTAGAACTGCCAGATAGAAAGATTGGGTGAAATCCTAGCCCCACTGAAGTTACTTGAAAACCCTCTCATTGTCTTCAATACATCTAGGATATAATTTCTTCTGTTAAGAATTGCCACTGAGATAAGTTCTTCTACTGGAATATTTTATCTTTGTTGTTATTAGTCCTGTATGCACTGGGCCAAATCATCAGCTGATGTAAACTAACATAGCTCCTATGACATCTCTATTAAATTTCCCACTGAATCCAAAATAATACATTTACAGTTGAGTAACTCCTTACCTCTCTTGACTAGCACCAGAGTGTGATTTTTTTTGCCTTCTGGGAGTTTTATCTCTGCACTGTTAGAATATGTGTATAACTTGCATGATGATACTTATGTTCACAATAATGATGTTTGTCATTGGCTCCATTGCAAATGGGATCTGCTCTCTTCCATTTAGCACTGTACAATACTCTTCATTTTCACAGCTCTTAACTCTTAATTCTTCATTCTGAGGGTTCAGTGCAGTTTTGCATTGATTTATGTACATAAGGCTCCTTCTCTGTTCTAATGATACCAATCTCTACTTTCCCTTTTAATGAGGAAAGCATGGGTTTGTCTCTTAATGATTTATGAGCACATATCATTTAAAAAAAAAATCTTAATTAATATTAATCTAGAACTTTTTTCCTGTCCTTAAAACTCAGAATATTTTCTCCACAGGCCCTTTTTAACTCTGGAGTACTCTTTATTAATATATTGCTTATTACAAGATACAACATTACCGTGGTTATAATAATGATATTGAACATCTGTTCATTTAAAATACCAACTGCTCCCTAGTTCATTACAAAATTTAAAAAGAAGTCTATTGCTAACACTCTAATTCAGTATAGGTTATATTTAACATCGGAGCATTTCACAAAGTTAGGATCCATCAGTTGACTTTGTTTTTTAGTATTGTATAGTTGGTTCTTAGCACTTATATAGAACTTTTTTTTGTTTTTTTGCTCATTGCAGATAGAGTTGATGGAGTCAAGGGCTTTACTTTTTATCTAGTTATATATTTGCTTTCAAACCTTGCAAAATAAGAAATAAACAATCCCAAATTCTTCCTATGTGGAGTTTGGTTCTAATGGAATTTGTGGTATCTGTGTTGCATTTAGTCATGTATAACCATACTGATATTTCTATAAGTGTTTGTTTGTTGTAAATAACAACCACCTCACACCCAGTGCTGAGCAAAACTAATTAATTCCCTAGTTATGGAGATTTGTTATGGATTTGACACACAGACATGTAGCCAACACAACTATTCTCATTTTTTTGTAATTGTGTAAGTTTTAACAGGAACCTAAATTTTGAGCAGCCCCTCTGCTGTTGTTTCTAGTTGCACAGAGCTTATAGCTCATTGTAAGGATCTTTTCAGTACTTTACATACATTGGACTTGACAACTTTTCAGTCCTCTGGGCCTATTGTGGCACCTGATCCATCAACAAGGACTAGAGTAATTTTGAATCCAAATCTTGAAGGTTATTGTTCAGGTCAGTAGCTGCCAAAAGTACTGCATAGCATGTCCCTTTGCCCATGGAGAATCTGATTGACTTTAGTAGGGCTCTTGATGGTTCTCTCTTCAGAAATCACTAATGCATTCTGTATTGATTCTCCATTTATCTAACTATCAAGGGGTCTGATCAAAAGCCTATTGAAACAAATAAAAAGGCTCCCATTAATCTTGTGCATCAGATATCTGGGGTTGGGGAGGTTGTTATTTTGCTGCCAGAGTTCCAGATCTAGGGTATCCCTTCATAATTGCAAGCACAACAAAAGGCAGGGAAAAATTGCTATGTAGAGAGTGGATGGGCTGGAGACTGAAGTGCAGTAAAAGGAAGAGCGGCAAGCAGTCAGAAGGGAAAGAGATTGTACTGGAGCAGAAGTTTCATCTCCCTCTTTGATTCCAAGTATTATGACACCCTGTTCCATTTGCTGAAGAGCCTTCACTAGTGTACCATGTTGTCCCAGTCTGAGAAGCCTACTTCTCATGGTTGGTGATGAATGACCCAATGTGGCTCAAAGAAAGAAATAAAGTGAACTTTCAACCAATATAAACTTTTTGCAGTATGTCCATGCCAATTCTGTCTTAAAGGCAATTCCCAAGTGGTGAGACTCTTTCTGCCCATTTCAGTCTTGGAATCTCTCCTGAGGCCACAAACCAGAATGCCAATTGTGATGTCAGTCTTTATGAACTGAGCATCTATCCACTAAGGTATGTTTCAGAACACCAACTCATTTAACTTCTGTGGCCATTAGCTTGTAACTATGACTTTAGGACACTACTGATTTACTGTAAATGGGATTTGAACTGACATCTTAGCAGTTATTGGAAGTATTCCACATTAACTCCCTTATTAACCAGGTCATCTGTCCCACTCCGTATGAAAAGTTTTGTTGCATTTTGATCAGGCCCAGGTCTATGAAATCTGGAAGGGCTTTGTGCTTCTAACTACTGAGGATTAGGAAGAAACTACTGAGGATTAGAAAGATTAGGTTATCCTATAGCTATCTACTAAAGGGTTTCTTGTACCCTCCTCTGCATCACTTGGTACTGGCCACTGTTGGAGACCAAAGACTGTTTGAAATGGTTCCAGTAAGTGCTGTTAAACAGTCTCTCACAATATACCATCAAGCAAAAATTTCAAGAGTGTAATGGGTTCAAAGTGTTTTTCAGCATAAACTATGATCATGCACATCAGCTTAGAAAAGTTTATAAAAAGGCGATTCCTGTCTATTTGGTTCCTGGCATGAGATAAAGCAGCCCAGATGCCAGCGTAGAGTGATATAACTTGTTTGCTTGAAGATGTGGCTGAAACACAGCTAAATGCACTGTTCCAGAGTAGTACACCGGAAACTAAGGCTGTACAGCGGCAAATTCACTTTTTGCTTTTTGCACCTTTATATAATCAAGTTACTTTGCTTTAATATATATTGAGATTAGAAATTAAAAGGGCAAAAGCTCAAATCTCACTCTAACAGAAGTGTCATAACATTTACTTGGTACGATTATTAAAATAACCAGTTCTGTTAGAGTGTTCCACAACTATTGCTCAATAAGGTATTTGTCAGGGTAATTTTAATTAAAATTCATAAAGAAATTTGGAGCCAAACCTGTTAGGTGACCAGGATTTGGTGGTAGTATAGAAAAGGCTGCATTATTTAACACTGAAAAATTGCTTTAGTTCTCTACCATGTCAATGCAATATACCATAAATATCAAAACCAAACTGTGACCCAAGAATCTCTTCATGCCAACTGGCAAGAGGGAGCAGAGGGGCTACAGGAATCTCCTAATTCTGGTCTATACATTCTGGTTCACCAGAGAATGTCATGTAAATTTTGAAGGAAAGCCAGTGTCACACAAGTCATCAATAGCATTGTGAAATATAAGTACTATGCAAGGAGTTCTATATACATATCATGAAACTATGTCCTTAAAGTTTATATCAGGATATTAATCACCAAAAAAAGTGAAAAACAGGGTTTCCGTGAGACAGGAGATGTCTATCCATTTATCTGTTTACAAGTAAGGTTAGTATTATCTTGTTCCCAACTGGTCCTCTCTCCCCTCTCATTCTGACCTGAATGCAAATGGAGGATTGTAAGAAAGAAATTCAGAAAGTAAATAACAGGAAGAGAAACACAGTAGGGAAAGAAAAACTTATCTTAAGGTGCATATCAAAGGTTTGCTTGAGTATATATGGGGAGACAAAAAGGATGCCCAAGCAACCTTCACGGAGGAAGAAAAGGACCTTTTGCTTAAGAAAAAAACCATGCTTGGTTGAAATCTCTGGAGAGAACTTTGGGTAAGATAAGCTTCTTTAGACAAGTGAATAACTTGTTAGTTAAGTTTAGTCTCTAGAAAACGTGTTATGATTTTGTTTCTCATATAATCATGTTTCCAATAGTCCTAGTTACGATTACTTGAATCACTAATCTTTGATAACAAACTTTCTTGTTTTCACTATAAATACATCTAAGTGCTGTGGTATTAAGCAAAGTGCTGGTCCACAGCTGACTCTTACAAACTAGTGTATACTGTTCCTTTGTGATTAGCAGGCCTGGTAATTCTGTGAGAGGTCAGTGGACAAGGGGCTGGATATTACAGGAAATGCTCTGAGTATTTGGGGGTTAGTAGCCTGTTACTACCTATATAGAGAGTGTGCGAGATCTGTGAAGGTTTGGAAGATAGTGCTGTGCTGCCAGAGGCTTCTGGTTTCAGGAAGCTGAACCACTGCAGACACAGACAAGACCATATAACACTAAGGACCAGTAGTGGTGAGGTGACTCTGGGTACCCCTGGGGAAAATTATACAAACATTGTGCATTACAGGGTTTCAGAAACAGATTTACTGACATAATATTCATTACATAGATACAGTACTATTTTTAATGAGCCAGGTTATTTGCTGCATTGATGCAGAGATTTTTCTACAGGAAAATACGTGGAGAAAATTGTATAATTTTCACTGGAGATGTCAGTTTAACAGTAAAAGCTGCTTTTATTGATTGATTGATTGATTGATTAAGTTAAAGTAGAAATACTTAAAAGCTGTTAATATTTCTTTAGGGACGTGCAGGAAAGTTTCATGAATCAGGAACAAAAAAGAACCCAAAGCATTTATACTTAAATCAGTTGACATGAACAAAAATCTTCATGTTCTGTATTTTAGAGAATTTAATATATAATCTATATCAGGGATCTCAAACTCAATTGCTGTGGCGGGCAGCATTTACATTGAGTGGAGTTCAGGGGGGCCGCACATGACACACACTACTCTACTGTACCTTTCATGCTCTACTCTCCGCCGAAAAAATCTCCACGCAGGGTAAAATTCGGCGGCACAGTAGGAGAGAGAGGCTCTCACAGGGACTTGCAGGCTCCACTGTCCACCGTCAAATCTCTCTGTGGGGCCCACATTCGGCGGCCATTTCCTTTTTAAAGCAGCACAGCAGAGCAGAGAGAGAGAGAGGCTCACACAGGGACTTGCAGACTCCACTGTCCGCCGTCAAATCTCCCTGTGGGGCCCACATTCGGCGGCCATTTCCTTTTTAAGACGGCCACAGCTTCCCGGAGCTCCGCTCAAAAAAAAATGCCAGCACAAGCCTGCAGCCGGATTCGGACTGCGGGCCGCATGACACGAGCCCGCGGGCCGCAGTTGGCCCGCGGGCCGCGAGTTTGAGACCCCTGATCTATATATATTATATGTAATTCTTACTGGAGTTGTGGGGTGTATAGTTTAATGTAGCAAATCATTATAGCACTGTCCATGTAAATATCTCCATAACTTTTCATTTGGAATCTCTTAATTGAACGGAAATTAAAGATGAATAGTCTTTTTTGAAATTGAGTTAACATGCAGGAAGAGGAGTATGTGCAGGTGTATATAATTTTTAGCAACTTGCTAGAGCACTTATTCTCAACCAGAAGTATGCGTATCCCTGCACGTATGCAGTGGTTTTACAGAAGGAACATCAACTCATCTAGATATTTTCCTGGCTTTACAAAATGCTACATAAAAAGCACTAGCGAAGTCAGTGCAAACAAAAATTTCTTACAGAAAATGACTTGTTTATATTGCTCTGTATACTATACACTGAAATATAAGTATGATATTTATATTTCAATTGATTTATTTTATAATTATATGGTAAAAATGAGAAAGTAAGCAATTTTTAGTAATAGCGTGCTGTGACACTTGAATTTTTATGTCTGATTTTGTAAGCACGTAGTTTTTAAGTGAGGTAAAACTTGGGGGTATGCAAGAGAAATCTGATTCTTTAAAGGAGGACAGTAGTCTGGAAAAGTTGAGGGCCACTGTGCTAGAGGACTAAACAAGGCCATAATAACAACACTTAAGCACTTAGATAACCCCTTACATCCATATATCTCAAAATGCTTTACAAGAAAGGGAAATATCTTCATTGTGTAGATAGGGATACTGAAGTGGTGGTAAAGCACTTAAAACATGCTTAATTGCTTTCCTAAATAGAAGCCTTAAGCATATCCTTAAAGTTAAACAATTGCTTAGCTGAATCAAGACAATACAGATTAATTTGTCCAAAGTCATTCAGCAAATTAGCGGCAGAGGAACAGAATCCAGGTTGTCTCTTTCCCAGTCCAGACCCTATCCAGTGGTCTACAGTACTTCTTGAATGAGCAAAGAGACTGACATTAGAGCAGAGTGTTTTTTCCAGGTCAGGCCCAAAGCATTTTGTAAGGCAGAATTTAGACTGGCACATGACATTCCTTTTTTTTTTTTGGAATAGATAATGTAATTATAGAGGCTTTAAAGCAGTAAACCACTATTTGCCTCTAAAGAAATCCACTGGAAATCAGTGATGATAATAATTTAAAACAAAACTTGAATTAAACATTATTTAACAATTTGCATCAATGTGAGACATTGAGTGCAAATTCTACTTTTGGATGTTAGCACAGGGCTCCTGTTGAAGTTAAATAGAACCCAACGTGTGCAAGGACAAGATTTGATCTTGAACAGCTTAAAAAAATATAAAAACATTGACACTTAAATAAAGAGCGAGAAAGAGAGAGAATACTTGTCTCCTAAGAAGAAAATGTGAAGTTTTCTATTTTAGAACTATTTTTTCAGCTGTATTCTGCTTTGTTGAGCTGGTGTAAAACAACAACAGTAACTCCACCGCATTACATTGATATATAACAAGTGACAGCAGAATCAGATTTCGTTACCTTTGAGCTAAAGCTAGGATAAGAATTTATATCTATCTGTTCTTGCTAATGAAGTCCAAATGTTTGATATTTTTGCCATTCTAACAATAATAATAATGTTTTGCAGTTTTACGGGGCTGACTTCCACTGACATCAGGCTTTGGATTGGGCCCCAAAAATTTTTTACCTGAGATTCTCAAATTACTTTACAGAATGAGTAAATATTATTTACAGTTCAGGAGTCATAGAACAGAGACGTAACCTAAAGAAAAGTCAAACAGTAAGTCATTGGCAAAGTAGGAAAAGAGCCCAGGATTCCTGATATCCAGTTTCTTGCTCTAACCAGTACACTACAGTGCCTCTCTAGCATCATATTTAGCTAACCGGATCCCTAAAGCCTTTCAGACATCTTGGAGTAGACCTGCTTAATAACAATAAAAGCCATTTTTCACTTCAGGCTTCTTCACTGTTTGAAATCCCTTGACCTTGCTGTTTGCAAAGTAGGCTGGCTGACAGTGAAACTGAGCAGGCTGGCTGCTGCATTAGCTGGTTCTCCATCTGGCTGGTGGTTAGTTGGCTGGCTCCCAAGACAGGAGTGACCTTGCTGACGGGTAGCTAGCTCTTAATCTGATTGGGACCTTGCTGTCTTGCTTCTAGCATGGTTTCCTCTACTCCTCACTGCCACAGTAGCTGGTTCTCCATCTGGCTGGTGTCCAAGATGACCCAGTTGCAACTTCTCCATCTGGTTTATTCTTGGAATGATTTACCGGCTGTTTCTAATTTAATATAGTCACCCCACACATGCTTCCTACAGCCTTTCTACTGTATATTCCCATTCATTTTTGGCTTGATTTCTGCCTAATGCAGAGATTGAATCTGGCTCTCTCTCTTTTTCTGTGTCTCTTCTTCATTTTCTTTACTGTTCTGCAGTAGCTGTCAGAAACCCCCTAACAATCTCCAGTCTTCACTGTTATTTTACTCTTTTCTGCAGCCCTCCATTAACAGTCTGCTGTAGTCCTTTGCAAAGCCAACTACAGAATCCATTTTATATTTTAATTGTATCCTCAAAGTCTTTCCCAAAACTTCCATAACAGTCTTATACATCTCTTTTGTTTGTACCCCTTCACCTGGGAAAATACTGCTTCTTATAACAACACATTCACTTTGTAAGCATCACATTTATAACACTGACCCACATGGGCTGCAGCAGTGGGAATCAAACCTGGGACCTCTGGAGCATAATCCATGAGAGTCTAAGGCTATGTCTATACTGATAGTAGCAAATTCGCCCGTCAGATTGATGTCTCTGGATCAACTGAGCAGTCTCAGTCGATTCAGAAACTGACGGAGGAAAACCACCTCTGTAAGTGGCGCAGCGCAGTGTGGACGGGTCACGGAACAGACACAGTGAAGTCAACGGGAGATACGCAAGATTTTTACATCACTTGCATATCTCCCGTCGACTGCCACTGAATCCGGAAGGTAAGTGTAGACCAGGCATGAAATACATGTCTGTTAGCCAATGCTGTAGTAGACTTATAAATCTCTAAGGGGCCTAGCCACCACTGACGGGGGATAGACTGCCACTCCATGCAAGCAGTGGATTACACATGAGATTACATTCCAGTCATTCAAATTCCAGAAAACAGAATGATATCTTTAAAATCAAGGTCTTGTCTCCTTTGGATTGGCAACAAATGGTTCATGTTTATATACTATTTTCTAAATGCAAAGCACTATATGGATGAATAGAATGATTATTTTATTATTAATGATCCCATGTCACATGGGTTTGCTGCAAAGTGTTTCCTTCCTTCTCCTGTTGTGTAGTGCTGTGTGTTTGTTTGGTCATCTCTCTCTGGAACCTTTAAGGTTGCTGCATTTCAATGTCATTATATACACATTTATTTCAAGATCAAGTTTAAAGGAGCATAGGCTGTATTGAAATGAAGGAGCTAGACCAAAATTACACCATCTGAAAATCTGGCCTATATTGTTCAAATATCAGCATTTAGCAATGGCTATTACTCAGTGGTATGTGAAATATGAGTTAATTAATAATCTATTCTAAGTACTGGGCAAACCTATGGTATTTTAGGTACATCTTTGTGAAACATTTTAGCAAATGCTAACTCATTAATACTGATCCTTGCTGTGAAATGCTTCAGGATGAAAAATCCATTCATGAAAATATTACTATTAATTGTTATTACTATGGTGAAGCTGAGATTTTGATCTTAGGAGGCTATATCCACAAAGAGAACTTAAACTCAAAGTTGCAACATTTACCCTCTAGGTGCTCTGCTTCCTTTAGAATCCACAGCCATGAATTAGGTATCCAGGTTCCCTCTACAGTGCATTCAGTGAATAAGGCACCTAAGAATGGGATTCACAAAAGCCAGTACACTGAAGAGGGCGTTGCCTAAACTAGCCAGTAGGAAATGCTGAGGAGAGGGGTGTGGCCTAAACCTGGCACCTCAAAGGGAGTTTGGTGCCTAATTCTGCTCTGGAGAGCGGTGCTGTGAACCCTCACCTGGAGATAGCTGCTCAAGCCACATCAGTTCTTTCTTGCAAAACAGCAATGAGGAAGAAGGGGATAGAGGTGGTGGCAAATTATATTGGGAAAAACAGAAAATGAAATCTAAAATAATGTTCACTCTGTAAACACTATTTTACAACTTCTGTTGGACTTACAACTTCTTACTCCCACCTCTGCTAAGTACCTTGACTGTACGTGTATGTTTACATTTAGAGCTAGGGATGTGATTCCCAACTGGCGTATGATAGCTTTCATCAAGCTAGTGTGGTTAAAAATAGTGGTGTAGTGCAGGCAGTCATGAGCAGTGGCATGAGCTTGCCATGCTGAGTACACCTCGCATGGCTAGCCCAGGCCACCACTTGCTGCTACCCATGCTATCCCGGCAATGCTACTGTTTTTAGCATGCTAGCTGAATGAAAGGTAACATGAGTATGTCAGAACAAGCTGGGAATCACACCCCTCGCAACAACTGTGGAGGTAGCCTAAATCAGAAAGAGTGAGTGAGTTAACTCTTTCCTCTGAAATAATCCAACTAATCCTGTTTCCCATAGGGAAAACGAGTTTATCTCAACCTTTATTTTCTTTCCTTTCAACTGGTAATCTTGTCAGTTTGTATTAGGTATGAATAATGCGGCAATTTAAAGATGTACCTTCTGGGTAAAAACAAGAAGAAATCCCAGCTTTCCACTGTGACTGGGATTAATCACACAAAAACTCATTACCATACTATACTAATTCTTGTAAAACCAAATAAATCCAGTTTCAATTAAATGACTGCAGTAACCTTTGGGGAAAAAAAATGAAACTACGATTAATTCAACTTAGTTAACAACTCAGCAGTGGGCATACACATTTAAGAAGGGACCTGGGTGCAGCTGCAGCTAAAGGGAGTTCTTGGCAGCATGATTCAGTTCTGCCAGGAAGCAGTGGAGTAATCAGGGGCCAGCATTTTTGTGGTGGAACAGAATTACCCTCATCTCTGGTGTCTCTCTTAGGATACAGAATGTTCCCGAATGGGCTCTGTGACATTTTCCATGGTGGGGTCACCCTGTGGCAGAACAAGTGGAGTGGGATCCCCCTTGAAAAGGGATTCTCCAAAAGATTCATTTGTCCTGAGCCCATTCCCATAAATTTAATCCTGTACAATGAATGGAAATAGGAAAAAGTGTCAGAGTTTGAGTATGTTCTTTTTCTGACACAATCCATAACAGCAATATTGACGGCACTATTTAGAAAAAGAAAGCTTCACCTTTGGAAAGACATGATTATACTATAATATTTGGATCCTTTTCATTAAGAAGGGTATGCACCATTTCCACAGAATTTTCACACATTTACTAAATATACACTTTTTCCCCAAGTAATTATGTTTTGCTGCGATTCATTAAATTCCTACCCTCTTTCAAAAAAGATCCTCAATATGGAAATGAAGAGTAAAAGATGGAAGGAAAAAAGCATGAATAATAAGGAATACACAAAATTATCATTCAAGAACAATATTAAAAAAAATAGATGAAGAAACGAATTGCCAAGATTACCAAGGGAAGGGGTCTAATTTGTCACAAGGAAAATTAAATTAGGCAGTTTTTGCTTAATGTAATTATCCTATATATAAGGAATTAAGACTGTTATGTTCATTCCTTGATATTGCATACTGTATGCACACATGTTGGCTAAAGATAATTGACCAGCTCATAGTTTCTGGATTAATTGTTAATACATGTTGCTTATAATAGTTTTCACAGAGGAGGTAGGATCAAAAAGGCAAAAAGGGAAATGTTTTTATTCAACATACAGGGTTCAAGCTATCCAGTGAGAAGGTGATGCACAGATACACCATCCCAGTACAAGCTCTGAGAGGCACTGTATCTTAGGTAAGCACAAAGGCCATAATCCAAAACACATGACTACTAAACAACAAACTAAAAGAGGCAGTTAGGAGTGAAAAGGCATCCATCAAAAATTGGAATTCAAATCGTACTGAGGAAGATAGAAAGGAGCATAAACTCTGACAAGTCAAGTGTAAAAGTATAATTAGGCAGACCAAAAAAGAATTTGAAGAACTAGCAAAAGACACAAAAAATTATGGCAAAAATAAATTAAGTACATTAGAAGTAGGAAGCCTATCAAACAATCAGTGGGCCATGGATGATCAAGATGCTAAAGGAAGACTTAGGGAAGACAAAGCAGTTGTGGAGAAACTCAATGAATTCTTTGCATTGTTCTTCACTGCAAAAGATGTGAGGAAGATTCTCACATCTGAGCCATTGTTTTTAGGTGACAAATCTGAGTGACTGTCCCAGACTGAGGTGTCAGTAAAGGAGTTTTTGGAAAAAAATGATAAATTAAACAGTTATAATTCACCAGGATCAGAGGGTATTTATCTAAGAGTTCTGAAGTAATTCAAATTTGAAATTACAGAACAACTAACCCTGGTCTATAACTTATTGTTTAAATCAGCCTCTGAATCAGATGACTGGAGGATAGCTAATGTAATAGCAATTTTTTGAAAAAAGTTCCAGGGCGATCCTGGCAATTTCAGGCGAATAAGCCTAACTTCAGTACTAGACAAATTGGTTGAAACTATAGTAAAGTATGGAATTATCAGACACATAGATGAATACAAAATAAGGGGGAAGAGTGAACACAGCTTTTGTGAAGAGAAATCATGCCTCAACAAGCTATTAGAATTATCTGAGGCTGCCATCAAACATACAGGCAAGGGTGATCTAGTGGATATAGTAAGCCTATAGTAATATCTAGTAATCCACTAGTAATATCTAGTGGATATAGTAATATCTAGTAATATCCACTAGTAATATCCACTAGTAATATCTAGTAATCCACTAGTAATATCTAGTGGATATAGTAAGCCTCCCTCCAGGGAGGATGGAGCTAGGCTGTTCTCAGTGGTGGCAGAAGACAGAACAAGGAGCAATGGTCTCAAGTTGCAGTGGGGGAGGTCTGAATTGCACATTAGAAAAAACTTTTTCACTAGGAAGGTGGTGAAACACTGGAATGGGTTACCTAGGGAGATAGTGGAAACTCCACCTTTAGAGGTTTTTAAGCTGCGGCTTGACAAAACCCTCACTGGGATTATTTAGCTGAGGTTAGTTCTGCTTTGAGCAGGGTGTTGGACTAGATGACCGCCTGAGGTCCCTTCCAACTCTAATATTCTATGATTCTACAATAATATCTGTGCGTATCCCTTTTTTGTGCATCCATCCGGGACTGAACAAAGTTGACCCTGCACTGAACATTAAGCCAGTATTTAAATATCCTTCAATCTCTTATATTATTTCTATAAACTGTAGGTTCAATAAATATGTAGGTTTATATATATTATAGGTTATTATTGGTGAGCTGAAAATGTATCACATTAAAGCCCTTTCATAAGAATGAAACTCTTGGGGATACCCTTCCCTAATTATACATCAACGCTGTACAATTTTGAAAAGTTATAAACTGCACATTGATAAAAGCACAATGTAAAGAGATACACAGAAGAAGCAATTTCCAATGCATAACACCTTCCCATTTTATTGGTCCTATGCAAAATCCAGGAAAGATGCTAACATATTCTGGAGCGCCATCTATTGGCACTTTATCTATTAACTAACTATTTGTTTATCTGGAGACAGATCTCATTTATACATAACTCCCATAAAATACATCAATTTGCCAGCACTGTGGCAACTTGGAAGTCATTTGATTGGTTTCCATTAACCTCTTGCCAAAATGTTCACTTGTTTTACAAAGCGATTTTTTTTTTATTTTCCCTCTTTCTCCCTCTGGAAGCTATTCTAATGACCATGCTGCACTTGGTACAAGTGATTTATTTTTTTACCTTCTCTAAGATCCATAAATCTTTGTAAAAGAAAAAGAAAAGGCAGCTTTGTTTCTGGTGCAATACTCTTTTTTATTTTTTTTCTTTATACTCTTCCCTAGTTCCAGGGTTCTTAGGCTCAGTGTGTAAAATTCAGGTCTATTCAGAGGCCCAGCACAAAGCTTATCTATCACTGAAATCCCATTGAAGCCTTTAACAAACAATGCAAGAAAAAAAATTATATGGCTCGGATACAGATTTTTCTAAAGTCCGCTTTAAAGGAAAATACTCACCATCAGTGTTGCCTAGTGGTCAGGCAGAAGTGTAGAAAGTTGTCTCCCTCCTTGACTTTCCCCCTTTACAGATATATAGTCCTGTCTTGTGGGGTTTCTCCCTTCTTTTGTGGCTCAGCCCCCTCCCTGGCCAGTTCACACATCCCAGTTTACCCCTTTCAGCAGCTGCACAGGCTTCAGGGTTTGCACCTTAGTTTGGGGACTTCGGATCTGGGCCATTACACGTTCAGGGTTTGTCTACACAGCAAGGTAAGCCTAGGGTTAATGGGACTCGAGACATATGACCGGTGTCAGGAAACCCTGGGCTTGAGCGTCTACACTGCATTTTAACTGTATGTTAAAGATTTTCTGACCCATGCTTGAACCAAAGGCTCTGGCATCCACAATGCAGTGCACAGACCCTAGTCAAAGTAACAATATCCCAGAGTGCTAAGCACACCCACTCTAGCCCTACAAATGCATTGCACTATGAGAAAACTCTACTGCCCACCCTGTGTTGTAATTGTGACGGTGCTATTGATGGGACTCAGGTGCCCATAAGGAATACACGAGTACATACGTGGCATAAATAGCTCCTCTGGTGGCTGTCTCAGTAGAACAAATGTAGTTTGAGAAGGCTGTATACTGAACTACCATCTAATCTGAGACCTGGGCTCTCCAAATCCAAACTGTGTCACATGACAGGAAAATGCCCATGTGTACCTGTTCTGAGGATAATTAGGACATCAGTCTCCACAGCTGTCAAACTATTATAATGAAATGTTGCAATTCTTAATTTATAAAATGGGATGTTGAATGAAGTGTTTTTGGTTGTTGGTTTTTTTTTAAATTTATTTTGGTCTGTTTGTTTTGAATCTTGACATAAAATGTCGGTTTCAGAGGAAAAACACCCCCCACCGCAACTTGCTGTGGCCGGCTGTGGAGCAGTGAAACGCAGCCCCAGGGCTTGGTTTACAGTGTGCTCCAGCACCCCTTCAGCATCCCTTATCCCTGCCCCTGCCACACCCTGTGAGGCTGGGATCACGTATCCCTGGGTGGCTGCAGGGAAGTTTTAAGGCTGGCTCCCACTCCCCATCCTCACAGTTCATGTTACCTGGGAGGCTGTGCACAGGCAGCCCAGGGAGAGTGCGGGGAGGGAGGGGACTGGGAGCAAGGCCCAGAGCGTGGAACAGGGACCAAGTGGCTTTCCTGCAGGGAGGGGGAGGGATGCAGCAATATGCCCGGCTCAGCACTGCCGGGGAATGGATGACCCCCAACATCCTGGTGGCTGAGAGTCTGATCCCACCTGTCAACATTGCTCCCTGCTCTGGGCCAGCTCTATGAAGCAGTGAGGAGTATCAGGAGCTGCCGCTGCCACAAGACGGGCAGGAACGGGGAACATACTTGGCCAGGGAGTAACGGTGCTTCCGGCCAGCTGTGCTGGTTGCCTGCAGGAGAGTGCCTCTGTCACCGAGAACTGTGGGGTTCATCCCGGGGTCAAGATGGGGCCATGTGCACACAGAAAAGCAGTAGGGCTCAGACCCTAGGTCCCAGCAGAACATGGTCTCGGACCCTACAGCCCTGCGGCTCCTGAGTCCCTGGGTCTGAGCCCTAGGTTAGCAAAATTGGTGTGTGGACACAAGGGGTTAGGCTTGAGCCCATGCTACATTGCTGTGTAGGCAGACCCTCAGGGCCTTCCCCAGATGGATTCTCCACTGAGGTAAAGACTGCTATTGTTGTCCCATCCTTTGGAGTTAGTAGGGGAGGCCAGGTTCATCCTCACTACTGGGCTCTGATCCACTGATTGTGAAGATCAGAAACTTGCCTCGTGGTTCTTTAATTTACAACGGAAGGTTAAAGGGACTTACGTAGGAGACAGTACTTGGGTGCCCACTACTGGGCTCTGATCCAGCTAAATTCTGCTCAAGGGATGCAAGCGCTAAGCACTATCTCCTATGTAAGTCCCTTTAATCTCTCATGGTAAATTAAAGAACCACAACACAAGTTTCTGACCTTCACAATCAGTCACCAGTCTCTCCTTTGCAAGCTCCAGGTTTCAGGCAATGAGGGCTCTAGGGCAGTACTTCCTCTGAGCTCAGAGGAGAGCTCTGCTTCCTTCCACTGCCTGCCTCCTCTGAGTGGCTTCACTTCTCTTTTTGAAGACCACCTCCTACTTGTTCAGGCTTTGCAGGTGCGGCAAGGCAACAGTGCCTGGGCCAGAACTGCTCCTTAACCCTTTGTTCTTCAGTGTGGGGTTTGTAAACCATGTCACAACCACTGGTTCTGCTAGCTGAATCCACCAGAGTGGTATCACTAGAAAGTAATTTGCAGTGCTGCCCCTATTGTGCTACAGTGAGAGCTTTGTTCTGCTTTAATTGGTTTATTTTAAAATCTTGGTTTTTTAAGGTTGCCATTTCTCATTTTCTTCAATTAAAAGGAAGTGTCATAACCAGCACTTGTTTAACCTAAGGAAGAACAACTTGGGTTCTTCACAGAGAACAATTAATTATTATATTCTGGACATTTAAACAAACTACTCCTGTAATTATCTTCCACTAACCGAGTACAACAAAAATATTTTTAAAAAACGTCTTGTCTCCTTATATTATATTATTATATTTGAACAGTAATGCAAGACTAAATTCCCTGGTAAAAGGTTGAAAGGAGGTTGAATTGCAGTTGTTTAGATTGATTGGTTATTGGGCGAAGCTCAAAATTATTCAGTTATTTTAATCGGTACCCATTTTGACACCTTATTTTATCTTATCCAGCTAAGCACCTATCAGAGGTATCCAGTGCTTTTCTGATCAGTTTAAAAATAACATGGAGGGAAAGCTTTGCAGCTGGAATTTTGGAACCTCCTCCCCACCCCAGTCCCCAGGTAGTACACATTACTATGAAAATAACAATTTCTTTATTTTTTAACAAATACTCAGCTTACTTCACCCTTCAAAATAGTTTTTTTCAAGTGATGGACAAATGTTCAGGATGTTGCTTATTTTAGCTGAACTGGTTTGCCCATCCCTTTTGATTGTGCTACAAAATTTGCTGTCAGCAAGGAGAGGTTTCCCCTGTGGAGCTAGCTGATGTTAGGCCTTTAATGTGCCTTGGAGGGAAGCTGTGAGAATAGTCAAGGTGACAGTGGCTGCTAAAAGGTACCATATTTCTGTGAGATACCTCTCTGTTGGAAGCAATATGGACTGTAACCTGTGAGACTCAGGGAAGGGCTAACAGGGTAATTTTATTTGTCGATATATGACAGTCCTAATTATTTACTTTAATTTGAATGTTAATAACAAAAAGTTCCAGTGGTAATTAATACATGTATAGATGGAGAGAACAATAATTTTAATACATCAGTAAATCACATTGGGATGTGTGCAACTAGCCAAATAACACATAAGCAGGGTGTTCTTACGTTGTTTTTATGCTTTATTGCCAAGAATGGTACATTTAAATACTTTACTGTTCCATTTATTTTTTCCGACAGTAGGTCATCCTTCAATCTGGTGGTCACCGCTGAGCTAATTTGCATTGACCAAAGTCTGGGAGCTCTCCTCAGAATACATTAATTGGGAGATTTCCTCTTTGGATGCCCCCCAACCTGCTTTCAATTTGTTCTTTTTAAAGCAGCAAAAAAACCCATGCTTGGCTTTTTCATAGCTTTAAAGGGTGTGTGTTCATAGTGCAGGCTATCCTAGCTCACCTTTCACTGCCATTTATTGCTGTGATGTCACCTGCTTCAGGCCAATTGCTCTCAGTTCCCCTTTTCATGTGATAGGTCTGTTATCATAGCTGGCCTGTCCACTTAATCAGTTCTACCAACTGTCTTTCTCATCAACCTCTACTTCCAGTAACTTCCTGTTGTTCCTTTCTGTTCTAAATGCACTTGGCATTCCCAACTTAGGGCTTGTCAACATGGCCCCACAGTTAGGAGTATGGGAGTGTGAGGTGCAGCATGTCCTAAAGTGTATTATAACTGCTCCATGTAGACCCTACTAGAGCAAACTAGAAGGTACCTAGTTCTCATTAACATAAGTCCTAGCAGTTCACACAGCAGGACTTTAGCAGCTGGGTCTACACAGGGCAGATACAGCTTTAATGCATATGTGATAGATATGACAATATTCTGCAGTCTCTTGGGCAAACCTTATGGAATTAAGATAAACATTATTGAATTAAGTTTAATACTTTCCATTCCATTACAAATTCAATTGTGTTTGTTTTATTGTGGAAGTTTATGTAACTTCTTCAGGAGACTGAACACCGCAATGTCTGGGAAACCACAAATATTTTCTCACTAATCCTTTGAAAAGTGGATTTCCTAGGAAATACTTGGGGTGAAGGGAATGCAAATGACTGACCTCCAAATTCATCCTTTTGAAGCTGTGCATTGAGAAAAACTCTTTCCTGTTCCTGGAAACTGCAGATAAAACCCTGAACGTTATAAAGCATGGACTAAACTTTGCATGAGTATTGTAGTTCAGACCTGAGGCTGCTGTGAACAGTGATCACAGAAAATATCCCTTGGGGGAAGGGAGTGCAAGGCTAAATAGCCCTTGTTGGAGACAGTTGGGAGAAATCTGGTAAGCTTATCTGTTTATTTTATTTTATTGCTTTTAATATTTTTTCTCGGTAATACTTTTATCCTAAGAATAAATATGCATTCATAGGAAGTACTTTGTGGTAACTTATAACTTTTGGCAATTACTCTATTATTAGTCTCTGTTTATGCCTATCTTTTTCTGGGAATAACATAATAAAGGTCTGGAAATACCCTGGTCTGGAGGGAGAGAGACAGCCCTGGCTGAACCACAAGGGGAAAATACTGGTATAGTTGCCTGAACTGTGATAGTGCACAGCAACTCAGGCTCCTGGCTGCTGGTCCACGCAGACAGCTTAGATGATTTCCCGTCACCAGATTCTGTCCACAGTCTTTTTCCATCTCCTCAGTGAGTGAGCATATTGCTGTGCTCCCACTCACCCTGGTCATGTTGTCATCTTCTCCTTCTGCCTACTTCTATGTTGTTATTGCTGTTTCTGCCCTGCTGAGTAAACCTTCATCTCTATTGGACTTCTTGAAGAGACAATGACGAATAATAACCTGAGTAGTAAGGGCAAAAGTATTTCCAGTGTGGCAAATCTCAGCACACCACTGTATCTTCTCCATATACCACCATAATTCTCCACTCTTCATAGATACAGAAAGAGGACCTAACTTCACCGCATAGTCTTATATTAGTAGTCCTCCATGTCCTCTGGTGGAGGTGAGACTTCTTGCCTGATCCTTTAAGGAAATGCTGTGAAGTGACAGCTATCAGGACAGACATCATCTTAATTTCCCAAAAGTATGTGTCTTTACATGGTATTTAGAACCTATTCTCTGAATCTGATGCAGATTCACTTTTCGTAGGAAGTTACAACTCCTTCTGAGCACAACCATTTCAGAGGTAAGAAGGAAAACATTATTTTAAAACTTAGGCTAGACCAAGATTTAAAAGTGTGATGTTAGCTTACTCTAACATGTTCTGCATTCTAATCCAGACTAAGCAAGATGTATTTTAGCATGTGCTCAATGGGTCACAATGCCACAATTCTGAAAGCTGTCTTGCATAGGAGGACCTCTGCACTCACCCACAATAACTTGCAGGATCATGGAAAAAACAAAAAAATTCACAACTTGTACACGGACAATATGCAAATAGAATAAAGACCTAAATTTGCTGCAACTATTCACTGTGAAATGTGGGCCTGGCTTTAAATAGGAGAAGAAAATACACCTCCTGAAAGTTTGCCAGACCTTAACCAGATTTGTCAAACCTGAATTTCACTCAGGAATAATTGTAATCAAATGAAATTACAACAATTTACATTTGCTTTCCTTATATAAAATTAGCCGCCAATAAATAAATAAATAAATAATTACAATTAAAAAGAAAAATGCAGTGAATTTACAAAAGAAACAGGTTTTAAAAAATACTGTAAGGTATTTTTTCACTTCACAAATTAATAAAAATGGATCAAAATGAAACCAGATGAAGTGAAAATATAGAAAAAATCTTGGAATTCATGCTTCTCTTGTTAATGAGAAAATTTCAATCACTTGTGCACATAAAATTGTATCTATAATGACAGAGACTATTTCATGAAAAACCTTTCTTGAATCCCTTCTTCTGTCCTTCAAACAGCCCCCACCCAATCTTAAAAGAAAACTCCCCACAGACCAGAAGCACCAACTCAAAGCAACACCTGTCAGAACAACAAATGATGACCTACAGACATATCTCCACTGCTATGATGATCTGTACCCCCTACCACACACCTTTAAAGATTAATGCATCTGACACATGCTTATCCCAAAATGTGATGACCCTCATCCAGTGCATCTCTGGTCTCCCGTTCACCACTTGAGTGGTGGCAGGACTGCAGTGGCCACAGTGGGATGTGGCTGGAACAGACTGCAGAATCCCCTGGAAGGGGTGGAGGGGAACATGGATTGTGACTCAGCCAGAAGGTCAAGTTATGAGAAGGAAGGTCCAGTGGTGACAGGATGGAGGGTGAGAGACTTCAGAGAGGGGCATCTGCCCAGCTGATAGCTGATTCCTTAGCTAGCCAGCAGGAGGTGTCAAGGTACTGAGTCGAGCTCTGTTACAAGCATGTTACTTGTCGTGTCCTCAGAGTTAAGGAGAACAATTTATCCTCCTCCTCTCTATAACATACTTAAAGACTGTGATGTCCTCCCTCAGTCGGGTCTTCTCCAGACTAAACAACCTAATTTTTTGTCTTTTCTTGGTAGATTATGTTTTCTAAACATGTAATCATTTTTGTTGCTCTCCTCTGAGCTTTCTCCAATTTGCCCACATCTTTGCTGATGTGTGGTGCCCAGAACTGGACACAATACTCCAGTTGAGGCCTTATCTGTGCCAGGTAGAGGGGAAGGATTATTTCTAGTCTTATGCTTTGGATGATTTTGTTATGAAAAGCTTCATTCACCTCATCTTCCTGGTTAAATGCTCGATTGCAGAGGTTCTCCACCAGGGGTATGCGTATCCCTAAGGGTATGCAATGGTCTTCCAGGGGGTACATCCGCTCATATAGATATTTGCCTAGTTTTACAACAGGCTACATAAAAAGCACTAGCAAAGTCAGGACCAACTAAAATTTCATACAATGACTTGTTTATACTGCTCAATATATTATACACCAGTGGTCCTCAACATATTTCTCATGGGATGCATATGCAATACTACCTGTGTGACCCTGAATATGACACATGGCTGACTGGGCTCCAAGCAGCCCACAGACTGCAGGTTGAGAACCATTGCTATACACTGAAATGTAAATATAATATTTGTATTCCAATCAATGTATTTTATAATTATACGGTAAAATAAGAAAGAAAGGAATTTTAAGTAATAGGGTGCTGTGACACTTGTATTTTTATGTCTGATTTTGTAAGCAAGTAGTTTTTAAGTGAGATGAAACTTGGGGTATGCAAGCCAAATCTGGAAAGGGGTACAGTAGTCTGGAAAGGTTGAGGATCACTGCTCTATAGTAGACCCCTACCATGATATCACTGTTTTTTACCCCTTTTATTCTTACCCACAGACTTTCAACAGGTCTGCCTCCCACTTCTATCACGATGTTACTGCAAGTGTATACATCTTTGATATACAAGGGAACATCTCCTCTCTTTTTACCCTCCTGTCCTTCCTGAACAAACTGTACTTCTCTACCAATATTCCAGTCATGAAATTATCCCACCAAGTTTCTGTGATGACAATTATGTCATAAGTATGATTCACTAGTATCTCAACCACTTCCTGATTATTGCTCATACTTCTTTCATTAGTACACAGACATCTAAGCTGTACCTTTGATTTCTCCTCTATATTCCCTCATCTCACCTTTGTCCCTGCTATGATTGCCCATGTTTCCCCCAACCCCCACCACTCCAGATGCTGACCCTTCAGCCAGGTCTCGGTGTTTTGGACTTAGCAGAGAGCTTTTGTCTCTGTTACCATCAAACCTAGTTTAAAGCCTCCCTCATTAGGTTAGCCAGTCAAGCACAGTGTGGTGCACTATGAGTAACGTATCCCTGTGTGCAACCTGGAAAGTTTTGGCAATGCATGATGGAGCAGAAAAGTCACACAGATGTGACTGGGAGCAAGGGGTCATCTTCCCAGCATGCAACTGTCTCCATTCCATAAGGTAATCTACATCCCATCATTTTCATGCCTTTTTGGAAAAATCCCCCAAACTCTTGTAACTCTCCTCATTGTCCGCCATCTCTGACAGAAGCAGAGAGTCTGCACCACTTTGACTATTGTCATAAGCATTGCAAGCACAGGATGCGAGATCTTCCAATATTTGCAGAGCCATAAGAACTGAATCAGCAGGAAACAAGACAAATTCTTAGAGGACTTATTGAAGTGGGAACCAGTTCAAAGCTTTTGATGCTGTTCCCAGAGCAACTGCAGATGGTGAAGTGCTGCTTCTGGGCTCAAGATCACATTGTAACACAGATTTGGGATGATGAACAGTGGCTGCAGAACTTTCAGATGAAGAGAATGCTGCATTCCTGTGTACGAAGCTCAACCCAGCCCTCCAGTGTAGGGACACCAAAATAAGAGCTCTACCGACAGTGGAGAAGCAAGTGTTGATCACGCTCTGGAGAATTATAATGCTGGATCACTGCTTATAAGTGGGCAATCATTTTAGAGTTGGAAAATCCATTGTCATTTCAAGTGTGCTGATCCATTAATTGTCTCCTGCTACGCAGGATTGTGATTCCCAGAAACGTGCAGGACATAGATGGATTTACAGCACTGGGGTCCCCAAATTGTAGTGGAGCAATAGACAGACTTCATCTCTCTATTTTGGCATTAGGCCACCTTGCCACAGAGTACCTCAACAGAAAGGGCTACTTTTGTATGGTTATGCAAACATTGGTGGACTACCAGGGACACATCACCAACACCAATGTTGACTGGTCAGAGAAGGTGCATGATGCTTGCATATTTAAGGACACGGGACTTCAGAAAGCTACAAGCAGCTCAAGGAAAGATTCAACTACCAGGTCAGCAGGCTCAGAATGACAGCTGAATGCACTTTTGGTAGATTGAGGGGATGCTGGCAGGGTTTATTCACAAGATTGGATCTCAGTTAAAAAAAACTCCAAAACATCCCAATGGTTCTAGCTGTCTTCTGTGTCCTGAATGTTGTTGGAGGCCCAGTACAATTTGAGTCGTTTGACCACTGCCCCAGAGGCTTAGCTTGCTTGGCTATTCTGACCCCTGTAGCATGACATCTTCCAGTTGACAGAGATGAATAGGACTACTGAGTAACCTTGCAGATGTCTCAGTTTCTGCATACCATGGCACATAACAAGAGAAAATGCAAGCATGCATGTTGTGTAGCTCCACATAGATAACAGTGATGGGAACAAGAAGTTATCTGGGGGTACACTTTTTCATTGCCAAGGGGCATATTTTTACAGTGCCCCTCCTATCACCAGATGTTGTTTTGTTGACTCCAATTATCATGGTGAGAATGGACTGTGGTTAAGGGTGAAAACCCAATGTAGGTAATATATGCATATATGATAATGAGTAGAGAGATAATTAGGTGAAAGCTGTTTATGGAAGAGAATAAGAAGTCACTACTTAGACAAAGGGGCGCGCTCCATCAACACCTGACTCCGCGGGAGGTGCAGCCATTTGGACCAGAGGCCACTGACACCCTGTCAGGGCTCCTGAAGAAAGCCATTCCTGTACACAGCCTTCTGAGTGACTCTTAGCTCTCCAGGATTGGTGAGTATGATATATTGTAATTAATTTTAGGCTTTGTATTTAATTAGTATATCTATAGAAAACCATGCACATTAAACCTTATCGATCTGCAAATCAGGCTCACTGTGTCTCGCTGGTATTTACTGATCACTGAATGTCCAGTATCAACAATTGGTGTCCTTGCTGGGTGGGCTTGATCAGCTGTGAGTGAGACGATCTTTGAGCTGTATGATGGGCTTTTCTCATTGCGTGTCAGCAGGGCAGCACCTGTCAGGCATGGTTCTCTGCGAAGCTGTATTTGTATTTGGCTTCAGAAGGAGGGCATTATATCCTCTACAGGAATGTGTTGTGAGTCAGGCGCTCAAGGGGTTGCCACTCCCATTCTCCTTTCGCTAGAACCAGTCTCAGATATGGAAACTTTTGTGATAACCTGTGTAAAAACCCATGGTCTGTAGGAGCATTTAAGGATAAAACAGCATATGCTGACTTGATGCTCCAGTGGGAACAATTCACAGAGACAAAACCTGATCATAAGAAAAAATGCTTGGCTGCTTTACATGGGCTTGTTTTAGTATATAAAACCATTACTGAAGAGTTAGGGAAGTTAGCCAAAGAAAACAAGGAGCTGCAGGAACAATTAATAGCATGCCAAGGTCAAGTACAGAAACTGAAAATAGAATATGAATCTTCAGTGTCCCACTGTCTTACTCAGGCTAATGTGCTCTCTAACTCTCAGCATGATGTAGAGGGGTACAAAGAAGAAGCTAGACAGTGGGACAAAACAGCTCATATTTCGGAAGCAAAATGTAAGGACGCGCAAGCTGCGGTACGCATTGTCCTGGAGGAGAGAAAGAAGGAAACTGCAGGCCATTCCCATGTTATTTGTCAGCAACAGTTGTCTCAGTGTACAAATCGATTGGCTGCTGCTCAGGGAATTATTGCTGTCATGCAGGCAGCTGGAGGTTGTGACGGTGCAGAGAGTGATGGTATGCAGGACTTTGATCTGTCGCCCTCTGTTATGCAGAGGCTGTGAGTCATAAGAACAAGTCAGATCAGAGCATGGAATGTCCTTCCCCCTGTGCTCCTCTCAGGCAGATAGTAAAACAGCTGGCTAAGGGAGATGTGCCACGGGCTACTGCGCCCAGGGCTCCTGTGATTGCAGAGACCAAGGAAGAGACTATTGGAGGGGGAGGAGGAAACCACCACTCGCACTACCACCCAAGTGAATAAGATACTGAGACCTGAGCAAACACAGACACTGAAAAAAACTTCAGGAAATATCACACCTGAGAATGCAGTTGCCTGGTTTGCACAGTTTACCACAGTGCCTCAGTTAAATTATAGTGATTATGCTCTGCTCTTAAGGGAATGTGTCCCATTAGAAACCTTGGGTCTTCCCGTGGATACATAGAAAGGAGAGAGAGCACAGAGGGGTACCCATATGAAGGATGTTTTTGAGGTAGTAGATCCTAGCAAGCACATTGAGGTTCATTTTCATTTGGAGCAGCAAGCTCTAAGGGAATGGGTCCTGATGCTTACTTACAACATAAAAAGATCCTATGGCAAGCTATATGGCATGAGGAGGAAGGTCATAACCTTATGAACACAGACTTTCCAACTTTTTTCATAGAAGGGCTACGTCCGCAAGTAAAAGTTGCTTTGGGTACTCTGAATTTAGTAGCTATGACTTGGGAGGCACTGTTACAGAGAGTGTGGCAAGCTTATTTACTAGTGAGCCAAGCCTTCCCTGATAAACACAAAGGGAAAGCTGCTGCACAGATGGGAGGAAAAGTGGCTGCTCAGATCACCTTTCAGAATCAAAGGAGCAAGGAAGGTGATTTAGTCCCTGAGGGAGTTAACAGAGGGTGTGGCCAAGGGCAAGGCCATGGGAGGATCGATCCCCTGCATTGGGTACTGTGGAATTGAGCTCTCCAATATGCCCCTAAAGCTCTAATTGATGGCAAATCAAATAATCAGCTGGCTGACCTGATTTGTCAGAAGGAAGGGGAGTCACACAGTCCGGAGAAATGTGTTGATGTGGGTCAATGGCTGACCCCACCTCCCAAGGGGAAGTCCTCAGAGGCATAGGGAGGCCAGGTGTCCCTGTATCCCCTGATTTATGCGGCACCTTTAACATCTGATAAATGGGGACGACCCACTAGCTGGGTGGATTTCGAACAGGGGGCATTTGGACAGCATATGCCTGTAGATACTGGTGCCACTATTTCATTGATTGATGACTGCTTAGTTCCTGCAACGGTCAAGTTAAAGGAAATCAATGGCAGAGGTTAGAGGGTTTTGAAGGTTCCATCATAAATATGCCCCTCTCTTGTCCGCTTTCTTACACATCATAAGGAAAACATGGGCAGGGATTTTTGGTTTGGCACATGCTGGAGAAGCAGCTATTTTGGGCATGAATTGTATGCTTAAGATGCAGGCTGTTGTTGATTTAGCTAATTGTGTGTTGTGGATTGTATTGGGAATTCCTAGAGTTGTTGCAGCTGAGCACAGGGTGGCAGCTCTTAAAGCACCAGAGCCACGCTCAGTTAAGCAGAGCAGTATTCCTTGGATGTTGCTAACATAGTACAAGCACACACACAAGCATGGGCCAAGAATACATTGGATTGTGGCTGGGTGGATGCCTGTATTCTTATTATAGGACCTGATCCACCACCCTAGAAGCAGTACAAATACCCAAAGGAGGCTGAGGAAAGATTGTTACCCACGATTACTGCTTTCCTGCAGCAAGGAGTGCTAGTGGAAACTAACAGCATAAACAACTCCCTTATATGGCCAGTCCGTAAAGAAGATGGGAAAATCTGGCGACTTACATTAAATTACAGGGCTTTTAATACATGTACACCCAAGACATCCCCTGTGGTGGCTAAGTTACCAGAAATGATGGCTGAAATAGGTATGGGAGCTAAATGGTTTTCAGTATTGGATTTAACAAATGCATTCTTTGCTATTTCTCTGCATTCTGACTGCTGGAATAAATTTGCTTTTACCTACAGGGTCTGTCAACTCACTTTCGCGTGTGTTCCACAAGGGCTACACTGTTCTCCCATGATTTGCCATGCCCATGTTATTAAATTATGGGATAGGTGGACAGCACCGATGAATGTTATCTCTCATGTGGATAACGTTATTTGGACTGAAACTGAGGAAGCCCAGATGCTTTTGCTCGATGAAGTAATCTTCCTGACTGAGCAAGCAGGTTTCTGAATTTATTTGGAAAAAGCCCAATTGTGTCAGCAAGAGGTCTCATACCCGGGTTCAATTTTAGGACAAGAAGGAATTACCCCTGATCAGCAGAGAGTGGAATTAATTTGTAAACTGCCAGAACCCATTGATGTCTCTGCATTGTGTTCCTTCTTAGGTCTTACAGGATGGCTTTGCAACCACGTAGAGAATTTTGCCCTAAAGGTATAGCCACTGTACCAGCTACTGAGGAAGGGAGTACCCTGGAAGTGGGGTCCAGAACAAGATCAGGCCCTATTAAAACTGAAGCAAGTGGTAATCTCCACCACTGCACTATCATATCCAGATAATACTAAACCATTTGTGTTGCAGTTACTCATTCCCCAAAGGGAATAGGAACTATTTTAAGCCAGGACGGGCCCTCTGGTCAAAAGCCAGTGGCATTTGCCTTCTGAGTACTAGAAGGGCCAGAGATCAATGCTGGCATTGGTATGGGCCTTGGGGGAACTGGCAATACCTTACTGGTTCTGCCCCAATTATTTTGCAAATGGCCCATGCCCCTCTTAAGTACGTAGTGCCAGGGAAAATCAAGATTGGCTAAATGGACTATAGCTTTAATAAATAGAAATGTGGAACTCAAACCACCTACAGCTTCCAACCAAGCCCCATGTGCCCTGATAATTGAGGGTACTGAGCATAACTGCCTTGTCCCTCTGATACAACCAACCGTTCCCAATTCTTTTCAGCCTATAAGTGGCTGGGAAGCCAGAGGTTTGGTTTGTGGATGGATCCTCTTACACAACACAATCTCCCAAAACAGGGTATGCAGCAATTTGCTACCCAGATGGAACCCTTATAACAGGAAGATGCATGCCACACTCCACACAAGCAGCTGAACTGCATTGAGTGGTGCAGGGACTAATACCCGTGTAGTTATAGCCTCAGGCTCTGACTGGGCTATACGAGCATGCTTGGGTTGGATGCCCATATTGAAGGAAAGAAACATGCATAGCTTAGATGATAAACAGATCTATCATGCTGAAAAAACTGAGGCATTATGGGAATCTGGACTGCAACACCAAGCTCCAATCTGGCTGCTGAAAGTACCCACCCATAAGAAATTGGGAATAGTAGCAAAATGGAACAATAAGGCAGACAAAGCAGACAAGGAAGGGGCACAAACAGGTTCAGAATGGCAGGTGCCAATCACTCCAATAGCTGCTGCCTGGGGAATCCAAAAGGAATCTGTACCCATTTTAGATTTAACAGCCTTGCAGAAAAGTAATGCTGGCATACAACAGCTGCTGCAACAAGGGGAGGTGAAGGTGTGGAAAATTGAATAGCATTCAAGTGATTTGCTTATGGCTAATCAGGGGGATCAAGGACTACCAATATGGATTGTTCCAATAGAACAACGAGATGATTTAATACAAGTAGTGCATGAAAAGGTCCATTTTGGTATAGAAAAACTTTGAGCAGCTTAAAAACAGTAGGATGATGGCCCGAAATGAAATGAGACACGGAACATTGGATAAACAATTGCCTAGCCTGTGCAGTAAATGACCCAAATGTTTCTAAAAAGAAAGTCTCACTAGGCCATCAAAGGCTTGAAGGACCCTGGAGTCATCTCCGGATGGATTATATTGAGTTACCCACAGCTAAAACAGGCCATCGTTACTGTTAAGTGATTATTGATCGATCCATTTGCCAAATGGGTCAAGGCCTTTCCCACTCGAAACAACATTGCTCGTACCACAGCTAAGATACTGGTAGATCATGTTTTCTACAGATGGGGGCTTCCAAAGGAGATTAATAGTGATAATGGTCCTCACTTTATTGGTGAGATTTTGAAATACACCTGTGAAGATTTAGGCATAAAACAATGATGGCATATACCATACCATCCTCAAAGTTCGGGAGCAGTAGAACGCACTAATCAAACTTTGTCCTGAGCATCGATTATTTTTTTCAAAGCCAATTTCAGAGATTGGGATGCCAAATTACCCTTAATACTCATAGCTCTGAGAGTAACAAAGGCAGCTGATGGGTATTCCCCTTTGAAGTTATGGCAGAATGTAAGATGAGATCCTTGGAGCACTGGTGGACAATAGTCCTCCAGAAGAGCTCCAACCCAAATTGTTAGCTGATCAGTATGTGTTGCAGGTGCTACAAAATATTACTTTCGTACATCAGCAAGTGGCCAATACACTTGGTACAAATATTAGGAAAATGAATCAGCAATTTGGTCCTATATTAAAACCCCAAGAATGGCAAATTGGAGATCAAATGCTGTACAGAATTACAAAGAATTTTGCACATGATTTGAGCCCACAATGGATGGGACCTGTGTTCATACTGGATAAAGCCAGCCCCACTGTATATCAGGTAGAGATTAAAAATAAAAAGAAGAAAATATTGTATTGGTTTCATTCTTCACAGCTCAAGGCCTGGAAGGGCAATACCTAAATTATGGGTGAAGATGACGAAGCCTGTGGCCCGTGGTACATCCTTTAGAGTGGCTGTTATTGATATTTTTGAATCACGTTGTTGATTATGCCATAGATAACTACCCTGAATTCAAAGAACCCGTTATTATAATATAACAAGCCTTTTGCCACAGTCCATTTCAATTTATTTACTTGCAAAGCAACTGCTGCATAACCAAATGGCAAATTGAGTGTGATGACAGCCCACTCATGTGGTTCTCAGCAGGACCAATAGAGTTTATATGTGAGGGGAATTATAGAATACCACAGTACAATTCCTCTATTACGCCATATGATTTGGTAGGCCAATGGATAACAGCAGATATGGAAATTAAATATATGTTGTAAATAATTGATACCAATGGGGTCTATAGATCCTGCTTTTGTTTTGTGTTTTGTTAGTAGATAGTTATCACACAGATCCACGATGGCACACGGAAGCACAAGATCAAGATACGCAATATGAAGGAGAGTTGTATGGTTTTATTGCTATTGTTTTACTGTGTGTGTTTGTTGTGCTATGCTGGTGTGAAAGATGGTGCAAGCTCAGATGGATGTTGTGGAATGGTATCCCTGCCCACGACTGTGTGGCTAGAGTAAGATGGTTTGGATCTTAGGATAATTACTTTCTGTAATTCTGAGGGGCAGATGATTTGATTTGATTAATTTGCACAGAGTGAATTGGACCAGAGAGGAACAGAGCAACACACTGCTATGGTGTCAAAATCAGTCTGAAGTAATTTACAACAAAGCCAATTTTAGCTATTACTACATGGGAATATTCCACCTAATAATGGAAAAGACACCTGTACTGAACTGAAGGTATACCATCCACAGTGGGTTTTAGTGAATCCCTCTGCAAGTGTAGTGATGTACATAAACACCTATCTGAGTGTAGTTGTACATTGTGCTTCCAAATCCAGAGAATACAATGTTGGGGACTTGGTGTTGAAAGAAAATTATAAGAGCAAAGTACTGGAGACCCCAAAGGTACACCTTCTGAAATTACATGTAGACATACAAAATATTAACATATCCCGCCTACATCCCATTGTGCAGTATTTGTAACACCCTAGTACGAGAATAGCTGCACTGGCTGGATACCTGGATAACACACAATGCTAACACACATGCACGTCCCAAGCAAGACATTGGAGGAGATATTTTGGGAGGTATAGGAGCATCAGCAGGATCAATGAATGCAATTAATGAAGAAATTTTGACAGATAAGATAAGTATCCTAGGCAGAAGTCTTGGAGCCCGACCAGATCCCATAGTACACAAACGTTCAGCCTAGGGATATGGAGAAAAGTTACTTGGAGATATACTGGTACCCTGGGGATTGAAAATAGGAAATGAAACTCCACTGGTTAGTTTACAAAGCTGCACACGCCATGTTGGAATCAGAATTGGGATATATTTGTGAAGAACCACTGACACAATATACTTACCCTTGTAAGAAAGGTGAATTAGATGTATGGAATTGTCAATATGCTTTGTTACCCAATAATAACATTAATTCTACCATTGTGTACATTGGACAAGGTTGGATTTGTGTATGCACAGAGCGTATCCAAGTTGTGAGTAACGTAATTTATAAAAATGATATTAATCCTGCCCAAAACAAATGGTATTGCAATGTCGCTGGAATTGTGTGATGTAGTTTATGAAGTATCAAAGAATATATTTCTGTTATTAGTAGTAGATATTAATGGTGTAGAGTATGTTCAACCTGTGATATTGGGAGTCAATATTGATTTCGTACAACACATGCTAATATATTCAGACATGATAACCCTGCTTACACATTCAAGAACAACCGAAGATTGTAAATTAGACAGTCAGAAATGATAGGACTAAAGTTATCGAAGTCCTAGATGCTGCAAAAGCTGTCACAAAGCACAGTTGGTGGGAAACCCTACTGGGATGGTCCCCTACTGCCACTAGGATTTTAAAGCTAGCATTGCATCCCATTGTGCTTGTGTGTGTGTTGCAGATAGTTTCTATAATGGCTCCACTAGGACTCTTTTGGTGGACTAGAAGATCCCTAAAGCAACTCAAGGGACTAAATGACCCCCGTATACAAGTGAGGCGGTACTCTGCGATATACTTTGCCGAACAGAAGACGCTAATAGCTTGGACTCTGTCTGGGGTGCCCTGAGCCATAGTCGGAGGTGTGTATCAAGGAGCCGTTGTGGTGGCCGTGGCCTATTAAGCTATGGTGGCCACCAAGGAGAGGAATGTTGGAGGCCCAGTACATTCTGAGTTGCTTGATCACTGTCTTACAGGCTTAGCATAGCTTCAGTTGCTTGCTTGGCTATTCTGACCCCTGTAGCATGACATCTTCCAGTTGGCAGAGATGAATTGGACTACTGAGTAACCTTGCAGATGTCTCAGTTTCTGCATGCCACGGCACATAACAAGACAAAATACACAACATGTATGCTTGCAGCTCCACATATATAATGGTGATGGAAAAAACAACCCTGAACGTCTCAGGGTACACTTTTTCATTGCCAAGGGGCATATTTTTATACCGCCCCTCCTATCACCAGATATTTTGATGACCCCAATTATTATGGTGAGAATGGAATGTAGTTAAGAGTGAAAACCCAGTGTAGGTAATTAGCATATATGATAATGAGTAGAGAGATCAAATTTTAAGTCATGAAGACATACTGTGGTGAACTGGAAACTAAACTTCCAATAATAAATTACAGTATTTTATTACTGTAGCAAAACGTTTCACAAGCTATTTCTATTATTAACTTCATAAAACTCTTTAAAACATTTTATTATATTATATTCTCTTTTAGGGTCATTTGGAAAAGCAACGGGCCAAAAATTAGCTTTATTAGTCAGTTATAAGGAGGATAAAATGAGCTTTATTTCACAAAGCTATCAGAAAACATAAAACTATACTATGAATATGGTTTTCTCACAGTTTATTTGGTAAAGTCATTGCTGGGGGGCAAAAAACAGACTGCTGAAAACTTCTTTTTTTATAATTTTTGTGACTACTTTAACTTTATCATTTGTTTCCTGATTAATCTCTAAACAGACAGCATATGTCCCTTTCACTTGCAAAATACTGTCACGGAAGATGAAATACCTTCTCACCTCTTCAGCTACATGCCAATAAGTACTTTATTTTTCCACTAGAAAATAGAAAGAAATAAGATTGTATTTTGCTTGCTAGAGCCTTCTGCATTTTAATTCTGGACTCTCAGTGAACTTCAGAGGGGCCTTATGATGTTTTGCACAAAAGTGCCTGTGTTCATAGTTTTACTCCAGGCACCGAAAATAGCACACAGTAAGCAGTGACATACTGTGAGTTTTCAAAACTAAAAGAACAAGTGTTTTTTACTGGCAGGAAACTGTAACTTCTAAAGTTTTCTGAGAAGGCTGAGAAGTTTAAAAAAAAAAAAAGCTCCTTCCTTTCTTCATCAGATGTTTAATCTGATATTGTACTACTCGTTTCTTTAAGGCCAGGAGGCTCTGGACATCTCACAGGTAAGTTCTTGATATTTTTTCTTCATTATTTGCACCAATCATAATTCAGAATGTTTACCTTGGTGCCTCTAGTGTACATTTGAAAGACCAAGAAAAACAAAACAAGAAGCCATGCTAGCAGGGCTCTGCTTCTGTAGAGTTTCCTCAAAATTTATTAAAAATCTTGTAATTGTTGGAGACTTGATTTTATTTACTTGGATTCACATGATGGAGTCATTTACTACATTTACATTAGTATACCTTCCATGTTGGAATTCTCCTGCTGATTATCAATCTGTGTTCCCGCAAGGCATCGCATCCTGACAGACAGTTTATGAAGACATCCTCTACTCCATAGTCATCCAGGAGATTTTCATTAATTGTGCTCACAGTTTTTGTGACCATATAGGAGATGAGTGAAAATCCTCCTGTTGTCTTGCATATATACCTAGAAATGTTATCTGTTCCACAAATCAGCATCCTATTTCAGCAATAAAACTTTGTAGTCTTCTATGCTTTACATGCACATATCTTCTTCTATTTCACTTTATAATCCTATATCTGACAATCAAAATGCATTTCATACCACAGAAAGATATTGCTGTGCTTTTATTTGATCTCAGTTGTAAAATGGTGCTTGCCAGAAAAACAAGAGTTTTCAAACATTGGTGCAGTATACCATAAATATATTATAACTGAAATGTCCTTTGTAAACCTATTAGCCATCAGAAGTAAAATTTTCAAGAGTATTAGTGGTGGGTTTTTTGGCTTGTTTCTATCATGTACATTTCTGAGATGAGATGAGACTAAAAAAAAAATCAGAAAAAGAAGTATTTCATTGTTGAAAATACATCATTTCAATGCAAAATATATACCTGTGTGTTGAACTTTAAACATAATTTCTATTATGAAACAAGTATGGGTGATATGACTTTATTTCACCACTGTAAGATATGGTAATTTGGAGACAAATTCTGCCTTCGGATGCACAATTTCACTTGGTTTCAGAGAAATCATTTAGGATTCATACTAGTATAATCAAATGCAGAATTTGGTCTGTGGACTCAACCAACTATAGTTACAGATGTATTTTAACATTTGGCATCTCTCTATTGTAAGTGTTATGTGTAATAGATGGAGCTAAATAGATGCCTATAGTTAAGGTTGCCTGTCACTTTTCATTTTAACACTGGATTTTCAGTTGCTTGTAGTTTTGATAAATTTTAGCTATTTTGGATAGACATTTTCAATGTAGGTTCAATTTTATTTTATTTTATTAGGTTTGATCCAAAAGTGTTTGGCCATTATAAAGAATGAGAGTAGTGCAATATAAGGAGGTTTTCAAACCTCTTTACAGCCTATGTGGTTTGAAGAAGGCGTTTGAAATTTACAAAGGGGCAGTGCTCAGAGTCCCCAGAGTTATATGCCACAGAAAAATGCCCATTTCCACATGTGCAATAACACTGGTTCCACACCTGTCCCTTCATTCTGTGAATGTTCTGACTGCACTGCACCTTTTTCCCAGACCCCATGGAACCTCCCCATAGTGAATACTTAAAACACACACAAAGCTAGAAATCTATCTGGAGGAAGAAAAAACCACTTTCCCCATTTACCACTATTCCCCCCCAGTGCTTTCACCCCCCCAAAATACTCTTTGGCCTAGGAGAAGATTCGCTGGACTAGGAGTCAAGAGACATGTTTGAAGTTACTAGTGTTAATCACAAATCTTATTATTTGACAGGGTCTCATGCCCCTATCTTAGGAATTAGGCAAACATCACATTTCCTATCTTATAGGTAAAGTAACTGAGGAGCAGAGAGCTTGCACAGGATCCAACGTGGGAGAAGTGAAATACAATCCAGGTTTCTAATAAGGCAGACTCATGTGTCATCCCTCTAACCAGATTGCTTATAGGAAGGATTATACCAAATAAATGCATAGCTATGGTGTTTTTAAAATGGAATTGCTCTTACATTGTTCCTTTGAATGACATACATTAATAAGGGCTGCGTAAATGCAAAGCTTCATTAACAAACAAATAGCATCCAAGACCCCTAACTCAGAGTGCACATCTCTAACCACTACACAACACTCTTCTCCAGGTGCCGGGAATAAAATCCAGGAATCCAGATTTTCATCTATGTGCTGGTGTTTAGCAAATAACATGACCAGCTGGCAAAATGCATGTCATTTCTACTTCAAATGACTGATGTACACAGAACATAATATCCTATTTCTGTTTTCAGTTGATGGAGTTATTACTCATTTAGGTCAAGTCATAAATCAAACCCTGCTAATGACCCATGTAGGGAACTGTTACTCAGAATTGAGGGTTGTTCTTTTTTTCATTTTAAAAAATTGGATGATAATTACATTTTAAAAATCTGTATATTTGTTGGTTTGGTTTTAAGGATGCAACTCAAGTTAAGAAATGCCAGAACTAAGATTGCCCAGAAAACCTCAATTCTGCCACCTTGTGCTCTACTGAACAATCTTTAATTTTTGGTCAGAAACTCTTTTTGCAGAGGCAACTTTGATTTAGGCATTTTCTAACTTTTGAGTGTTTGTTAAAACCCATTTTAAGATACAAATTCAGATGTTTTGTGTTTGGTATGGAATTGTTACATAATATGAGTCAAATCCAATTCCTATTAAAGTCAATAGCGACACAATATTTGACTTATTGCAAACAAGAGTTGGCCTTATGCATTTATTATTAGAATAATTTAATTCTAGTGAAGCTAAAATTCCTCTGCTAAATCAACTCTCTTTCATTGTGTCCTAATCCCTTAAAGGAACAGCTCTTTTCCTGCTGCTCTGGGTAACTAATATAATTATTAGGTCCTTTACCAGGAAGTGGCATTCTTCCTGGTCATTTCAACAGAAGTTATGAAGTTGATGGAGAAATTATTTGGTGAAGTTCTTTGATCTGTGTTTTGCAAGAGATCATATTAGATCATCATAATGGTCCCTTCTGGCCTTAAAAAAATGAATACAGAAAACTATGTGTCTATGGAATTCATGCCAATAGTTTGAATTCTAGGGATGTCAGTAGAAACGGGTAGAAAACTTATTGTGAGAAAAACTTTATTTAATATTTTTCCTTCAGATTATTGAAATTATTTACCAGGTTTAGATATCAAAAGTGAAAGTTAACAAAAGAAAAGGCAGAGAGGTGTCTCATACGGTGTTTCTGAGTGTAACTAAGTGGAGATTTAGATCTATTTGTGAGGTGGCCACAAATTCTGGTGCAAGATGGCCAGGCATCCTAGAACAGAAATGATCTATGGTCTTTATTCACAAAATAGAACACTAGGAAACATGACATAAAAAGAGAGAGAGAGTGGGGTCATGTTTCTGTTGTAACATTGTTTCATTTTATAATTAAAGTGACCCAACTCCATTTTAAATTAGTAGAGGTGTAAACTCATTGGGCTGAGGTGTAAAATGTTAACTGCTTTGTAACAACCTCCAGCCATGTATTACAATAAAATCTCTGTGAAACTTCATTTAAATAGTATCCATTCCTGTATTGTAACAAAATCTCTGTGACAAGCACCGGGAAAATCCCAGAAGGTGTTAAATACTAAAGGCAACCAAAATGCAATCAGTATGTAACCTGAAGGCTTTGGTAAACCTGCTCCTCGAAACTCAGTAAATTTCATTTAAGTAGTATTCAGACATGTATTGTAATGGGTGAGTCTTTGTCAACAGCAAACAGCAGCTGGACAATTAAGAAAAATAAAATCAAGTTTCGCTGTGTAGGTTTTGCTGTGTCAGGGTGAAGCCCCCAATCACCTCATCGCTCTTAGGAACTTCATAATTGGCTAAAAAGTGGGCATATGGCTGTGAGGAAGAGAATATAAGGTGTTCATAAACAAAAGGTAAATTGGAGATGTCCCATATCTTGGAAGGGCACCAGAATAGCTCTACGTGCAGTCTTGATCTACCTACTGTCTCTCCCCAGTTTGCCGCTCAAAACCTAAGTATAGAGTGTGTGGCTGTGTAACCTGAGTGTGACGGTATTTTCCACTCAGATAAAAAACCCGGGAATCCTACTAATAGAATTGGAGTACTGCTTTGCTGCTGACAAACCTCACCATTGCAGTGTAAGTATAATAGCATAAGTATAATCCTATAGTGTAAGCTAGCTTTGTAAATATAATTGTATAGTTGTAATTGTGATTGTGTTTAAGTAGTTAAATCGTTGTATTAAATAAAAATGAATGGTGATTTTTTTAAATTGTAATTGATGATGTATAGATTGTTGCAAGTAAAACAAAGTTGTATGCAAAGCAGCCCTTGTCGCTCCTTATTTGAGGGATCCATATAAATCGAACCTGACAGCAAGCTGGTTCTTGTTGTCACCTCAGTTTCCTAGTGCTATATTATTTTGTGAATACATATATATGAAATAATCTAAATATTTTGTAGTATATAGAAAAACATTAAGTTATTTCAGATCCTATCTATCAGATCTGAAATCATCTAAATATTGCAAGATTTGTAGTGTTATGTTATAGAAATAAATTCACATATATACTCTTAAAGGGCACAATTATGTCCCATGATACATGCCAGCAGAGAAATATGGGGCTACAAAGTGCTCTCTTGTTTCCCCGTATGCGCTATCTATATTGCAGGTTGTAGCATGGAGGAGAAGTGATCTTATGTGGTGCCATTATTCACTCTCCTGTGCAGGTGTGTGAGGAGTGGATAAGCATAAACTAGGAGTAGACAGTGTCTTGATTCTGTCTCCCCCAACACACAAGTCCTCTCAGCTGAGTTGGTATAGGGTAGGAAATAATCTTCACCAGATGTTGGGCTGCTGCAGATTCTTTACCTCATGGAGCTGGGGAGAACCAGAGACCATATTGTGTTTCCATCCATAGTTGTGCTGCCCCTTTTCCAGGGCTTATGATAAAACCACATTGTATCCTACAGTACTTATTAAAGTATCTACATTATTAAATCATAATTAAATTATTTGAGAACGTGCGTGTACTTTTTAAAAGTACATATAAAGATAGGGACACCAATATACTTTAATGGGAATTACCTGCCTCAAACTTTCTGAAAATTCAACTTCATGTACATTTATGTGAAGTTAGTTTTGGGCCCACGTCTGTTCACACTGAAGTTGGTAACAAAACTGAATTTAGTAGTAACAGGATTGATCCCTAAAAAATGCCACCAGAAACTCTAACATGGTTATTCACATAACAGCAGAGTTCCCTTTTGAATGTTGAAAGATGAAGAAGAGTTTTCATTTTATCTCATCTGGCACTATGAAATTGCTTCAGCTACCATATGTCTTCTAGGACTGTGGAAAATTGAACTCTTTTCCCAGAGTGTTTAAAGCAATAGAAATGGCCACAATTGCTTTATACAAAATGATTCTTCACTTGAAGGAGATAGAAAACATTGTCAATTAAAGTACCAACATTTTTCCAATGACCAAATTTCTTCTTTTTCTTTTAAATTCTTGCACTTTGTTTTAAGACACATGTCTGTTGAATTCTCAATAATGATTTAAAATAAGGCTCCCAAAATTTCTTATTAAGGCACATTTATAGCTTATATAATATCATCTTTTCAAAAAATCCATATTATTGATTTTGGCTAACTTCTGGCTTTGTCCCTATACTCCAAGTAAAATCCTGTTGGTGCCCTACCCCAGAAACAGTCAAAGAACCAACTCGTGACTCAGTCTAATTCATGGTCCCATCCCCAAACCTTTATCATGCATGGGGTGTGGAGAAGTAATCTGTATTAACCCTAGTCCCAATGGTGTGGTTTATATCCCCATAACGCCAGCCTGTTGTGAGGCAGTAATAAAGGTTCCATTCACTCACTGTACAGGTGCAAAGGCTACACTTTCCACCATTGTGCTACCCTTAACACCTATCCATGCAACTATGTTAGGTAGGACATATTTTGGCCCAAATGGTAACCCCCTCATGGTGGGCAAGATAGCATTGTTTATTTCAATAATTAAATTCCATGCTATATAGCTCTGAAAAATAAAAAGGGCAGAATTCCAAACAAATTAATAAGATGAGAACCAGTCCTACATAAAGAAAATGTGGTGAGTGTACCTGTTTTCCACTAACAACAAATGTAACATATAAATTGAATTGGTTTCAAAAGGCCAGATCATTAGATAGTTGAGGTGCACCGCTATTTTCATAAAGAAACTGACCCATGAAATATATAAAAGCACTTGGAAATGTCACATGGAGATAGACTGTGCTGATGGCTCAACTTTTCATTGTGTATTTGAGAAATATGCTAATGTTAATAAATAAGGCCTTTTTGAACAGCATAAGATAAGTAGTGCCTTGTGTATAAATATTGTGTTTTTCAGTTCTTTAGCTCAATCTTTAATCATTCAGTTATCCTTTGTGAAAAGCTTTTCTCCTTTGAAAGCTTAAGGGAAAACCAGAAATGAATCTGAAGTACAGCTACACAAAAATAGGGAATTTTGTAAGAAAGGTGTATAAAAATATGATAATAGATTGTGCTATTCTAAGCTGCATGTAACCATATCTTTAATGGAAGATCAGTGAACCCTGAGATGCTTATCCAGGGTCAAGTTATGAGCCTTTTTTCACATTTGGGAGTAGTTACTCACATAAGTCGTGTTGCAGTCAATGAGACTACAGTGGCATGTAACTGCTTACTCCTAGGAATAATGTGGTGACAGTGTGATCACAGTTAGCAAACTTTTTACCTGTGGACAATCCTACAGGTCTCATAATTTATAGAAAGCTCCTCCATATATTTTCTCAAGTCTTTCCATATATATTGCATATATATTTTTACTTGAATTATTTTAATAATACAAAATTTATGAGTAGAAAAATTAAGCATATCTTAATCTTATATAACAAATCTGTAACATCAACTATGTAAACGGAGGCAAGAGGCATCTCTTATATCTCTATGAAAAATTTCCAGTGCTTTCTAGCAATAATAGCAGTTCCCTGAAACACCAATATCCAATTCAGACATAAGAATATAATGGAATTTTAAAGAACATCACTGCATCCAGGGATTTTAAGTGACATTTCCAATTATATTTGTGTCCTTGCTTTAATCCCACAGTCTGAAATTAAGCTGAAGGCAATATGTTCCTCCTCCCCTCCCCCACCTCCACCTCCAGCAAATAAAACAGTTCATTCTGGAGATAAGAGAATGTAAAGTGAAGTCTCACATCAGATGCAGTACTTGCAAATATTGGGCTTGCATGATATAGGAAGTGTTCAAGGAATCTTTAAAATAATATCTCCACCCTACATGATAACAAACTGAACATGTAAATAATGTGGAAGTGTGAATAACTGTCAAGTTGCCATAAACTATAGATGCTTGCTTTTCTTTTCAGCTACGGTTTGGATCAGATAGTCTCTTTAACCTGGAGAGGGAAGCAAACAAAGTGAGAGGGGATATCCTAGT
>ML675601.1:46297770-46330228 GCA_007922155.1 Mesoclemmys tuberculata
GGTTTTTCACCCTGGTTCCCCAAGAACACAGAGCTGCCAGGTAACAAGTCCCCCCGTTGATGGGGTGCTAGCGTTGAGCAAGTATCCCCATCATATTCTTACTCCGTGGTACCAGGTCTGTTCTTCAGTCCATTGTAGCCGCCGCATCAGTCGTTGGATCCAGCAAACCAGCATAGCCAGACCAATTGCTAATATAATTTGGAAACCAATGATCACCACAATGGGGTGAAGCATAATATTCAAAATACCTGTTGCACTGGGGCTCCATCCAAGCAAAGTTTCCCACCAGGAGTGATGGCCTGTGTCTTTAACTGTGGCTGCTAGCCTAGAGATCTCCTGGTTATGGTGTTGAATTTCCAGTTTGCCATTCTCTCCCAAGGTTTTGAGCTTTTGCAGCTCAGCTTGTAAAGAGGGATGAGTTAATAGTTTCTTAATGGCAGGAAGACCCATTCCCAGTGAAATGGGGGAAACCTCCTTGTATAGCTCTGGATAGGCATTTAAATGTTGTACGGTCCATATTGGGACAGTAAACTTAATATCACAACTAACAATGGTAGTTACATTACAGAAACAGCGATTAACATAACAGTATTGTAGTGTCCAAGAAGTGGATTTCTTGTGTGGACTGGCCCAGGCTGAGGTTGATGGTGGGGTAGAAATTATTGAAATCCCACTGGAATTCTTCGAGGGACTCTTTCCCATGGGACCAGATGATGAAAATGTCATCAATGTAGTAGGTAAAGAAGAGGTGCTTGGGGACGCGTTTCGAGTAAATGATGTTCTAGGCCAGCCATAAACATGTTGGCATACTGTGGGAAAAAGTGGGTGCCCAAAGGTGTGCCACTGACATGAAGGTATAGATTATCTCCAAATCTGAAGTAGTTGTGTCCCAAAGTCCCAAAGTCCCAAAGTTCAGCTACCATGTATGCCATATCATCATCAGGGAAAATGTTCCTGATGGCATGTAGTCTATCTTTGTGTGGAGAGTTGGTGTAGAGAGCTTCTACATCCATAGTGGCTTGGTGTTTTCTGGGAGATCACCATGGCTTGTAGTTTTCTCAGGAAATCAGTGAGATAATTGAAGACCAGATGCCCTGATTGTTTGACAGTCTCAAGTCTGTTGTAAATTGTGCCAGCTGCAGTGATCCTTAGAGAGTCTAACCATGGCATTTATCCTTGGCTATCTCTCTGGCACATCCTTAAATTGTTTAAGAATTCAGTGTGCCTGATTCAAAACTAGGGTTGGCCAAAAATGTATTTCATTTTCCACACAAAAAAATTAAGAACATTAATATTTTTCATGTTTTTTCAAAAAAGTCTCAATTTTTCAGATTCTCAAAAACTGAAAATAAGCATTTTTTGGTATTATAAAAAATTGTTGGTTGCAGGGAGACACAAATACCAAATTTGTCAAATTCTATTTTTGCTCTGTGGTTTCTATTTTGGCTTCTGTAATATTTATATCAGGTTATTTTTCATATTAATATTTTTCATTTTAATTTCATTAATATTCATATTTTTCATTTTCTTTTATATCTGGCTTTCATTTAGTGGTTCTGTTGCTAGACAAATAGATATAAATGGTGACAATGAACATCCTTTTCTCATTCCCCTTTTCAAGGTATTTCTTTAGTGGGGGAGTCCTTTACCCAAAAAGTAGCAGTTGAAGCCATTCATTTATTTTCTAAATTTGGTTTCAAATCCATAAGGCCCAAAACAGTCTATTAAAATGGCTACTCAACTCTATCAACTTTTTCTCTGCATCAAGAAATAATAAGGTAAGTCTCATCCTGGAATTTAATTAACCAATCAGCCAGAGTTATTAAATTCAGTGTACGTTATATCCTATTATGCCTTTTATACTGAGTCCCTCAGCATGTTATCTAAGAATGTAATCCACAAAAAGCCAGGATACTAGGCAGGGAGCCACGTAAGCTAGTTGATGGGACATGCCAACAAAAGCGGGTGTGCTAAATCCTGCCCCTCTTTTAGAGATAGGTGCCTAAGTCTCTGACTATTCAAGTATTCATCCAGAGAGGAACAATCATTGGGCAAGAGAGAGAGCAAGAGTGAGAATGACTCTGCAGTCCAATGGTTAGAGTACCCACCTGGGAGACCCAAGGCCCAGTCCCCTTGTTCCAATCATTCTTTCATTCTTTATCCATACTGGAACAACTTCAGCAGGGAGCTCCAAATCAGAATATCTCATAGGTCAATGGTTAGATTACTCCTGTTCAACTTCTTTCTCCCCCTCTTGCAGAAAGGGAGAACTTGAACCTAGAAGAATATCTCATAGGTCAATGGTTAGATTACTCCTGTTCAACTTCTTTCTCCCCCTCTTGCAGAAAGGGAGAACTTGAACCTAGAAGACCTTTCCACAATCCCTAATATTATTTGAATGGTATGCTCTGGCAAAGCCTATTTGATATCTGATCTTTAGGTATTAGTTATTGGATTCTTGTGGCTACTATTTTAGCACAAACGTTAATATTAATATCTGAAAAATAAATCTGTTGATAGGATCCTCAGTCAACTATGGCGTTGTCCCCTCGTAGATCAGTGTCATGGTAACTAACTGACTGGGTTTCTGGGCAACAAATCTAATTTAAATTTTTATTTCATGCTGCTTAACCAGATAATAAGTTCTTGACTAAAAGTTTTAAAGAATCTTCTCTCCCCTCAGCTTTTCTCTATCTTTAAACTGTGCAGAGCCCTTTCAATCTCTGCTCAAAATATTGGCTCTTCTAATCTAATCAAATGTTCTAATATAGAACTGGTATTTTATTTGGTATTAATTTTTAAATATCTTTGTATGTGTTCTGTAGGGAATACATGTTGTAATGTATAGAAACTGTTACAGAAATCCTTAATGGCAAAGTTAATACATTTATGATCTTACCTTACTCCATGCACTTTTTATTTGACATATTACCTTTTTAGGTGCCTTCTGTTTAAGGATATATACTAGTTTTTAATACACTTTGTTACCCTTTTCATAAAAACTTCTATTAGCTAATTTTATTTGCAAGTCATTCCATTTTATTTTCATTCAATGTGTAAAAGTTATCACATTACATTTATAAGGTACTCTGTATTAGTTTTGATTTCCTGTACTCTTTTGAAGAAGTCTGGATCTTTGCACTTCTTTTTTAAGAAAATACGTTCATTCATTTTTTCTTTATGTTACTATCCAAGTAATCTCTCCTGAATTACCACTTTAGTCACTTCCCATAGGATAATATTACTACTATCCCCTATAGGATTCAGAATATATACAAAGATATTCTTATTAATTTTTGTGACTATCTTAAGATTCTGTAATAATGTATCATTTAAAGACTAATTTTTTTTGTTAATTTTACTCCTTTATGATGTGTACTATATAGCAAAGACAAGGGGATGATCTGGCACACTAATATCAATATTACCTTTATGTATTTTGGCTTAGATCTTCAGCTATGGTTGAAGAGCAAACAGTGATACTTCAAGGCAAAGTGGGACTGCAAAAAGCCCACATTTTTGCTTGACTGGTGGGTGGGTGCTGACACAGGACCAATAGTCTGCTCTACCTTATGCCAGCTACCTAAGTGCTCAAGGGAGATGAATGGCAGCTAGCCAGAAACCCCCTACAATAGTAATAAGGGGATAAAGGATGGCTTAGGAAGATCTCTACACAACCAACAAACTCCCTACATTGGGGCGATCAGCCTGAGACTATTTAAACCTGATGTAGGGATATTTTTTGCAAGCTAGATGGTGTCAGCAATGCAGTATGGAAGCTGGGCCCTTACGTAGATGTTGGCAGATGAAAAGCATAAGATTTTTTTAGCGAAGCATGAACACTGACTATATAAATATGTCTAATAATGTCTAATTTTCCTCTCCAGAATGTATTTCCCACCATGTATTCTGCATTTCATTCATCATTTCTGGGGATCTCTTTTCACATTTCCTCTCCCCCTGCATATGTTAATTTATAATCAGGCTTTATTTGTTTAGTTGAGGTAGCCAGTTAAATTCCTTAGCACAGATGAAGTCCTTGAGAGGCAGGACAGGGTTAACAAAACAGCATTAGTGAATTTTTTGGTGCATGTACCAACTCCATATAACTATTAAAGCCTGCAGCACCATGGCCACTTACTGTACACCCCCTCCACACCAAGAGTGCTCTGCAGTGCCCTGCTTCACAGAGTTCCTTAAATAGATTCTACACAGTCTAAAGGAAAACAAACACATTCCTTAACTGCTGGGGTTTTATTTTTTCAGTTCTCAGATGTACCCCAGCCCTTCAGGCCCCAGCCCCAGTTCAGTGTTTTTCTCCTATTAACTAGGGACCAGGGGGAGGGGAAAAGTGTAAAATTGTTCAAAGCCCTCTTTCCCCAGTTGGGTCACAGCTCAAAATCTCTGCATGAGCTAGTCTTGCTCCCTGCAGCTGCTTCTTCAAGTCAGCTACAGCTTCTCAGGTTTCTGTTTCCTGAGCAGTCCCAGCTTCGTGCCTCCAGCAGTTTCAGCTACTCCCTCACCCACACCTTTCTCTGAAGCGTTCTGCTGCCTTTTATATTGAAATCAGGTCATTCCTTTCAGGTGGAGCTCATCTTGTAATCAGGGCTGGTTTAGCTGTAGACTCTCCAGCCCCACCTTGCTACAGAGCCCACCTAGCAGATTGTCCACTCCTATTGTCTTTCCTTTGTCATGATAAATATGTATTGTAAATGGGATCTCACTGTTTCATTCCATTGAAACAATTTTAATAGCCTTTTAGCAATCAATATGCCTGTCTGCTATTTTCAGAAAGTGCATTTTTAATCTGTTTTAAAGGTCTAGCAAAAAAGTATGATATGAGAGAAGAAGAATTATCTATTGCAGTGGTTCACAATCTTTCCAGGCTACTGTACCCCTTTCAGGTGTCTGATTTCTCTCATGTACCCCCAAGTTTCACCTCACTTAAAAACTACTTGCTTACAAAATCAGACATAAAAATACAAAATTGTCATAGCACCTTTTTACTGGAAAATGGCTTACTGTCTCATTTTTAGCAAATAATTATAAAATAAATCAATTGGAATATAAATATTGTACTTACATTTCAGTGTGTAGTATATAAAGCAGTATAAACAAGTTACTGTGTGTATGAAATTTTATATATTGACTTTGCTAGGGCTTTTTATGTAGCCTGTTGTAAAACTAGGCAAATATCTAGATGAATGGGTGTACCCCCTGGAAGACCTCTGCGTATCCCCCCAAGGGTAGACCTTTAAAACAGATTTAAAATGGACTTTTTTTAACACAGTTGAGAACCACTGATTTATTGGGTAGGGCACTAGCCTGAACTTGGATTACCTGGTTCAAGTCCCTCATCCACCAGAAATTTCCTGTATGAGCTTGGACAGGTTAATTTGGTCTGTGAGTCTCAGTTCACCTATCCCCTATCTTTGGGGATAATAACACTTCCCTGCCTCACAAGGATGCTGGGAAGATAAATGTATTAGTGATTGTGAGACACTCAGATAGTACAGTAATTTGGCCATATAGATACTTATGACAGAAAAATAGAGTATTGGTAACTTCCAGAATGGAGGCTAAACCCAAAACGTATTTAATTTTCTCTCAGAACCCTGTGTTTTTTTGATGGCAAAATAAATTAGGACCAACAATTGACCTAAACCACAAGCTCGCCTTCCACATTGGTTTATTCCAGAATAGTCATTTAAAATTCCTTCTCCTCAGTCTGCTTCAACAAAGCTCAAGTATAATGTTTAATGTACTGTGTGAATGAGACTAATTGCTTTTCTTGACCTCGATGAGCATGAGATTGGGATTGTTTTCTCAGAACACTTGCACATCTTCTAACACTTTGGGTAGGATTTTCAAAACCTCTGCTTCCATTCACGTCAGTGGGAGTTACCATGTAAGAGTGGTTAGGCCAACGCTGAATGCTTGGGAAAATCCCTGTCAATTTTTCTTTTTTTCAAAATAGTCCTCTAATTTTGAATATTCAACTTTAGACACCCTGGGTCAGACTCTTTGAGATCAGTTCTGATGGTGAAAAAGAATCTGAAATCTAGAGGGGCCTACAGCACATCTCTGAGAGATCTCCCCAGATAGGAAATCCCACATAATGGTGTGACCCTCAGTGGACACAGAGCCACTATAAGGAGCACACCTAGCATAGAGGGCATGCAGTGGATGGGAAACAGGAAACAGGAGGGATGGGTGTAGAACAGAATCTAACCCTTAGGACCTGAATTTCAGAGATGCTGAAGGTCCACAGATCCCACTGACTTGAGCTGGATTTGTGGGTGCTCACAAAATCAGCTGTTAGGCACACAAAATTAGAAATCACTAGCCCATATAAGATGCGTTAGGAGTGAAAGTGGCTGTACACCACTTTTGTGGCCCCTCAATTCTCAGAGCAGTTGGCATGTATTAAAGCACCCTAAGGGCTTCTATAATTGATTTCCATTGCACAAAGCCCCAACAGTCCTTTCCACCTACTGAGGATTGCCATAGTGTAATCCTCCCTTTTCTCTACCTGTGCTTTTTATGTCATGGAGACAAAGAGCTGTTTTGGAGTCTGTGTGACACTCAGGAACAATTCTTATGCAAAGAGAATTCCCAGATAGTTAAACTGCCTTCCACCTGCTTCGTGTCAAACAGTCTGAATTATGTCTTGATTCTTGAGTCTACTGACACTTTGAGGCTGTTTTAAATGTTCTGATGATACAAATCAAAGATGGGCTTGCTTCTGAGGGAAACAAATTTACCCAAAGGCAGGCTGAGTGCTATTATCACTATTTTTAAAATTACTATTAGCATTACAGCAGTGCCTAAGGTCCAGTCAAGGATCAGGGCTGAACTGTGCTAGGGATTACAAAAATGTAGTGAAAGAAACCATCCCTGCTTCAGTGAGCTTACATCTAGTGTTATGATAACATGTAGCAGGAAGATACAATAGACAACCTAGAGCAGTAGGGGAAAGGCAAGATGTGAAGAATGCGGGAGGTATCTGATTTCATTTTTAAGAATGTTGTATATATCTCAGTAGGTGTGGAGGTTATTGCGTTGCTGTGAAAATGTAGCTAAGGGTTAAGTCCCACAGGAACCCAAAATAAAGGATGTAGTCAGAGCCCTATTCTTGGTGCATGAATGGATAGTATTGGGAATCTACTGTTGGTATGCTCTCTGGAGAAATGCATAACCCAGATCTGACCAGGAGCTCAAAATCTCAGTTCACACAAAGGAACTTGAAATGGATAAAAGATATGCTATGTCCCGATGGAAGACACACACACTGATTGGGGATGAGGGAGGAGGGGTCAGACTGTCAGAGAGGCAGTGCTGGGAGTGCCAACATCAAGTGGTACCATCTAAAACTGGCAAGAAAAGCTTAAGTTTAAGTAAGACAATTCGTGTTTTGTCTTTTGGTATTTTTAAGCCTTTTCTCTTGGCTTGTGAGATCCATATGGATAAATGAATCATACTTTATTTTGAACTAGCTGTTTTTTATTAATGCATATACTGGTTGGTCACAGCCCCCAGGAAGGATTCTGTAGTAGGGGCCAAACCCAACTGGACCTGCTGGAGGTTATAGGTTTGGGAAACAGTGAGTGCTGTCGCCTTCTGAACCAATCTTAAAGTGGGGGGTGAATCATAGGATTCTACTCTGAGAGAAATATAGGTGTTGGTCTGTCACCTGAAAGAAATCCCCATGGGGTGGGGAGAATGGAAAAAGAGGACACAAATACAGCTCACCCCTGAACTATAAACACAAGGTGACAGTAAAGTTAGAATATTTTAAAATAGTGAAAGCAGTAGTCTAAGGTTCCCACATGTGCTACACATATCAAGCATGCCATATTAAAGTAAGTGGAGTGCTCCAGAACACCAAGAGAAAGTGATGCAGCACCTTGGGAGAATCTAGTAGTCCCATGAAATTATATATCTAGGATATTAGATTTTACAGAATGGGTTATATAAAATAATGGAAGCTAGAGATAGAAAAGACCTAAGAGATCATCTAGTCCATCTCCCAGCCAATGCAGGATTGGTTCCAGTCATACATTTATTACTCTTACATACAAGGATTATGGATAGGTAAAATGACTTAGGGCAATTAAAACACAGTGGCCTATATTCTCCACTGCTTTCACACCTAGTGTAATCATTTACACGGACCCCTGGGGGTATCCAGACTTTGTCTAAATTTCCTAAGGGGTGCGCACTTCCATTTGAATTTTTTTAGGGGTCCAGAAATGAAAAAAGATTGAAAACCACTGATTTGCACTATGGGAAGTGGGCTTTACATGCTAGTCAATCAGAATGGCAGCATTTTAGACACTGCACAGTTATAAATGTCTGAAGAAAATGTACGGCAATGGGGAATCAGGCTCAGTTCTTACGTATGAAATTATGCACAGGTAGAAGAACATGTCTGTTAGTGGTAAGTAGTCAAAGTGAGTGTGTGATGACCAAACACTTAATAGGAAAAAGTCATTGGAAGGTCAGGTGGCCTAGCGATTGGCCCCTTTTTTCCCTCCTTCCTTCTCTCCTGGTCCCAGACCAGGGCCCTGTGTGAGTCAACCACTGAATAGGGAGCCTTCCCACTAGGGAGTCTAAATCCACTGCTTGGGCCTACTTCCTATCACTGTCCCTTCAGTGTGGGATGTGGCCCCTATAGTCCAATGTGCCGGAGTGGCTTGCCTCCTGAAGCACTCTCTCATGGATCTTGTGCTGCAGTGTTATGGACTGGGAGGTAGGCAGTCTTGCCTAGTAGTCAGAGAAGGAGTCAGGTCTAATGTGTGGAAACAAAACCAAGGATCAGCACCAGAGTCAACTGCCAGTTACCAGTGCCAAGGGTGAGGCAAGAGTCAGAACCAGGAATCAAAGCGGAGGGTCTGAGCTGAGGTCAGATACCAAATGTCAGAGCCAAGGGTCAAGCCAGAGTGAAGGTCAGAAGTCAGAGTTGTAGCCAGGACTGGTCACTGAGAATAGGAGGTGAGGCATAATGGCAGGAGGAGAAAGAAGGGTCAATCCTGGAGCAGGAGCACAATGGGAACAGGGACACTGGTGGGCATAAGGCAGGAGCCGGGAGCAGAGCAGGAACCAGGAACAGGTTTGGGTGGCAAGCAGGGACCAATGCAGCCATAAGAGGAAAGCACCTTATTGCTCAGAGAAATTTCCTGTTCCTCCTTCTGGTTTAAGTGGCATAGTTGAACCAATCGGTGGACTAAAATGATCCTCCAATCAGAGCTCCCATGAGTGGTGCATTGGATGGGATTATAGCAATTGTAGCTTCCCAGCCCACCTGGTTTTAGTAACCATTTGGTGGAGGCCAGGATGTGGCAACCATCTAGGGACTGCTAGGCCTGTGCCCAAGACCTGGGATAGCACATGTGGTCCCAGGCTCCTTTGGTCAGGACAGCTTTAAGTTTAGTGAGGCCAATCTCCACAATGTCTCTGTGCTTCAGTTACCAGAGGCTCCTACGTCATTTCTACAGTCTCCCTTAGCTAGTAAGACACTATGTGCTGTCTCAGCTAGCACGCTTGTGATCCTTCCTCTCAGGTAGGGTGGCAACTAGCTCCTGCCTCTTTGCCAGTCAATTCTGACGTGAGCCTGGCAGGCTCTCTCCTTTTCTCCCCCTCCAGACCTGGCACTGGCAACAGGTATAACAGGACAGGCTAGCAGGGTCCAAAGGCTCTCTTAACCCCTGCCATGCTGGCAGGCAGTTTCTCTGCTTCGTCACAGAGACAAATACATAGAGAAGCTGGCCACTTCTCTGAACTCATGGTAATGTGTCATATTTTGTTACTTAATTTGACACATTCCATCTTGACATCACAAAACGTAACAGATGACTGCATCAGATCACACACATTTCAACATAACAGAAATCAATACATCAAAATAAATGGGACATCTCATGACACTGATGTAATGCATCAAATATTTTCCAAAAGCCTTTTTCCCCTGCCCGGTTGCACAGCTTGCTCATTATTTGGGCAAACAGTGCTCTTCACAAATTATATTTGTGAACTGGAGCAGGGAGAACAGAGTAAAGGCCCACCAATTTTCATTAGCTTGCAAAACCAAAAGCACTTTGCTCCCTGCTACTGCACCGTCCACACTATTTTTACAGAGATTAACTGTTGCACTTCTGAGATCTTTGTTACTGTGCTTATCAAAATAAATGTCTAATAAGTTAATGGCACTTATCACATTTTGTACGTTAACATGAAAAGAATTAGTGGTACTGAATTGTGGTCTGTTCCTATTCATCCACTTGACTTCCTTACTGCCTGAATGTCAAACAAAAAGTGTTTTTGTGCCAGTATGGGGCAATCAAAGCACATATCTTACTATTAAGGAACTGACACCTATTTATTAAATATATATACACATTTCATTGGCAGTGGTCTTTATAGACAATACATAAATAATTAAAAACTGTTACTGTCTGCTGAATCTGAGTTCTGGCTCAGGCAGACCACTGCATTAACTCTTTGTCCAATCAGTTACTATGGCAACATTATGGCCTGCCCAATTTTGTGTGACTCAGGATGAATTGTATTAAATAGTCAGTATCCCTGACGTCTGAAAGAAGGAGTATCATGTGGGGAAAACCAATTCTAAAGAATGATTATATGGAGAAATGTATTTCAATTTTTTTCTGTTGCAAGGGTTTATTTTATGTAGTCAATTATAAACGATTCTAAAAGGAGATTGAAATCAAATCTGAGTGTTTGTGTGTTTTATGTGTATATATATATATATTATTTCTACTTGTGTGTGTGTCAGTTTTATTGGATGACATTCCGCCATGAGTGTAGAGGCCAGATAATGCCCCAGTGCAGCAGGGTAGCTGAAAGGGGACAGAAATAGCTAGAAGGCAAAAGCACAGGAAGATCTCATACTTTGAGGCTGACCCAAGGCCTTTGAAATGGATGGAGAAATGCCTATTTACTTCAATGGGCTTTGCCACTATAAGACCCAGAATGTCTCAAACCCAGAGCTGCCAGGCAATGAACACCTCCACACTGCCACCTACCCAGCAGCTGCAGCAGCTGTAACCTGCTCATGCTCTCCTACCCATGACCCACTTCAGGCACAGGCAACAAGAAGTCCTTCCTCCAGAAGGTCAATGGAGTGTGAAGTCTCATGGCATCTGATTGGCTATCTTCCCTATATAAACCGAAGGAACTGTTGCATGTCTATGTAAATGATGACTCAAGATTGTCAAATAACAGGCTTCATTGGAATTATTTAATCAATTATCAGTTAGAGATTAATACAGCACTGTACAGAATACAGAAAGAATAGATACATTACCATCATTTGATGTGATGAAGAGCTGGCTCTGTGTCTCTTCTTCACTGAAACTGTAGGGACATGCAATTCTAAATAAGTTCCAACACCAGTGTCACTATATAGCATTTTCAAAGAAAGAGACCCTCTTTGCCAAAAGAAACACATGCATCTGATGTTGTTTCTATATATTCTCAGTTTACCTGATTTATTTGTGAAGCCATAATTATTTACAGCTGAGAGGATTAACAATTCTTCAAGATAATATCCTTCAGTGTATGTTTTTTTCCCCATAGTCATTCTTCCCTATCTGCTGTAACAATTATCCCTTATTAGTCTTCCAGGTTTATACATGTTTATGGAAGCATTATATATAATGTTAAGGGACTGACTCCCAAGAATATCTGGAGTTTATAGACAGAGACGCTACAGATTGTTAGATACAGTCTAACACAAGAATTCCTAAATCGGGTTACTTATCAGTCAGAAACCAGGGTTCTAGGCCTTAGAATTCAACATACTCTTTAATAATATCCTAAAAATTCTAAAGAATAGTTAATATATAAGTGAGTCAACTATACAGAAAGGAAAGGACTAAAAGAGTTAATATTTACTAACAGATACTAGCAGGTGTTCCAGGAAGTGTCCAGGCAAGAATTCAGATTACTAGCTAGCTGCTATGAGCACTCTGAATTCTCTGTTCCTGAACTCCTGGTATTGACCTTGGCTTTGTGATGGTATTCCAGGGTTTGAGTGGGAATTAAAGTCCAGGTCAGACCCTGATACTTGCTATTGACCCTTGGTCTGATCCCTGACCTGTCTTCCACTGTGCTTTTGATCTGACTCTCAGCTTGACCCGACTATTGACCCCGATACTGATTCCAAATGTGGGTGGTTTTTCCTGACTACAAAGCTCCTGCCACTAGACACATCTAGCTTTTCCCAGTATCCTGACAATTTTCCTTGACCCCTCTAACACATGGAGAAGCCCATCCCTATGGGACGTGGAGGCAGTGGGGTGCCCACTACCCAACATCACTTGTTCCCTTGTGCCCTACTGTTCTCGCAAAGATACATTGGCAGAACAAAATTATGAGATTTTAGATAAGGAGCTGCTAGCAACCACAGCTGCCTTTGGGGAATTGCATCAGCACCTCATACGCCTGACACCTGATACAGCTTTACACCGATCATAAAAACTTTGAAAAACTGCAAAAGGCAAAGGAGCAGAAACAAAGACAGCTTTAATGGGCCCTGTTCTTCACCCGTTTTGATTTTACCATAACCTATCATCTAGGAGCCCAGAACAAGACAGTCAATGCTCTGTCCTGAAAGGGAGAATACCTCCCAGCCATGAACACCGTTGCCCAGTGCCACTGCACATTCTCAAACCCCATAACTTCCTGGATGCTGCCATTCCCCAAGAACCCCTGTCCCTAATCCATTTTTCTATGAAGGAGGAGAATACTCCCAGGGACTCTGAGGCAATAAGGGCAGAACAAAACCAGGTACAGGATGGCTTTTCTACATCAAGGATCACTTATACATTCCACCAAGATTCCCCCAGCAGGAAGTGCTGCAGCTCTTTCATGATGCTCCATAAGCCAGATATTTAGGCCAACTCAAGACTTATCATTTGGTTGCCTGCTCCTTCTGGTGGCCTGGATGTGTCCCAGAAGAACCCTGCATCTTTCAGCGCCTCATGTCCTTTTCCCAATTTGATAGCCCAGCTTCCAAATCTCTCCTTTCCCAATGAACTTCCTGGTCTTTGAAAGAATGCTGGCACTCCCTTTGGATCCCATGAACTCTACTGGCTACTCAGACACACTATTTATTTTAGAGCTGCATAATAGTCTTCCTTTTTAACATGGTCTGATCACGCAACATCTGTAACACTACTATTTCCCTGTTCCAATCTTACTTTTCTGTGTCTGGAGACTCGGTCTCAAACCCTGCAATGTTATATGCTAACCACACAGCACCACGCACCAGCCCTATTATATAATGTTTTTCTTAGTCATTTGAGACAATTGTTACAGGATTTAACATTTAGAATTCAGTACTGCCATCTACAAAAGATGAGACTCCTGCAGTGGGCTTGCACGCTTTCTGCAAAATTCAACCCAACAACAGAAGATCGCTTTAATAATATTTTTGAATCACCCTACCAGATGAAAACTCCCTGAAGATTTTGTCTAAAATCTCTAATGAATGTTAGAGATGGAGAAGAAAACTGCAGCTTTTGACAGCATTCTATAATGATTTTTATTATCCTAGTGTATGACAGTGGGCATAGGACACTGAATTATGTGGAAAAAATGTGGGACCAAATCACTCGAGACTGTCTATTGCTATTGTTTCCATCTGACACCATCTAGGTTCTAACACAGTGCCTGGCTATTTTCCCAACTATTGCAGGAGTATTAAGCTAACTTTATTTTGTTTTGCGTTCTGAACGGGAACCTCTACCAGTCATTCACTTCTCTTTGTCATTTGCCTCTAATTCAGATTACCGCTCCATTAAGCCTCACTCTCTCTCAGACTGGCCAGGATTTATTTTCTGATGTGGACTCACTCTGTTTCCATCTTTTACCTCTGCTGGCTTCTCAGCTTGAGTTGCATCTCTTGGGGAAAGAGAAAAGTATGTAATAAAGTTTAAAAATCTACAGTTTGATTATGCATTTTAACACTACAGAAACATATAAAGTACTGAAGATATCAGACACTGCTCAATTTGAGATATGAAAAATGAGACTACAAAGTAGTAGTAGCTCTTGAGGTAGACCAAATTACCTTCTGAATGACTCACAGAGACTTTGGTTCAACAATATAATACAGCACAATTTATTTTTTACAATAGTGTTCTATGAAGTAAAATATCAGAAAAAGCTGTACAGAGAGCTATGATTGAAAGATAACATTTAACAGAGTTAGCTACAGAGACTCATGTAGGTAAAGAGGGAATAATGACATACAAAGATTGAAGAGAGTTAGGAAACTTGGATCAAGATGCAATAAAGTATTCTGGCAGATAAGTTACAGTAGTGGGGATAGAACTGACAGGTGCTTTAGTGAGTAGGTAGATGATCAATCTTAGGCTCAAACAAGCAGGCAGGTTTTAAATTAAGATTGGAAGAAAGAAAGTGATTTAATATCTTTATGAGAGGGGAGGGAGAGTTTTATGTAGGCTGGGGAGAGCAAGTAAAAAAGTGACTCAGCATTGCAGTCAGTCAAGGAAGATAAACTGGATGAACAGAGAAAGTGGCAGGGAATTTAGGAAAGACGTAGGGTGGAGAACATGTCCCTGGATAGAGATGAGGATGGGGTTGATATAGTCCTATTTCTTGGGGATACAAAATAGTCTGACAGCATCCAAGACCCCATGAAGTTCACAGAGTAGGGATTTAGAAGGACTAAACCTGCCTCCAGAAAAATACAACAGCCCAGAAGGAAATTGATTATTTTACTAATAACAACAGTAGTTATACCAACAGCTTTTAATTTCTGAGGTATTTGTGCTATGAGGTCTCTGGCTATATTGATATTTTGAATTGCCATTGCCTTGTATCTTATATAATCATTTAATATATGTGCAAAGTAAGAGCAAATTGGAAATATACAATGCTACCATACAAATGACTGTACCAGGTGCAGAGCAGTGGGAAGGAGACGACTAAAAGGACGGATAGCATAGATTTCTATAAAACCATGAATGATATGAAGAAAGTGAAAAATGGAGTGTTACCCTTTCTAAAAATGCAAAACCCAAAAATCCCCTATGAAATTAATAAGTAGATTTAATACAAACCAGAGGAAGTATTTTTTCTGCACAATGAACAATTAACCTGTGGAACTCATTGACATAGAATATTGTGATGGCCAAAAGAGTAATAGGTAAATTAATGGGATATGGTCAGGGATGTAGCCTGATGCTCAGGGCAGCCCTAAACCTCTGACTACCAGAAGCTTGGAGGGGAAGATGGGGGTGGATCAATCCAACTGCAGTTCTGTACATTCCCCCTGAAGATCTGGTACGAAGCACTGTCAGAGAGAGGATACTGGGCCAGATGGATCGTTAGTTTGACCAAGAATGGCAGTTCTTATTAAAATAGCTAAAGATATAGTTTTTCCAGGAACAAGCAACATATCCTGCTAAATTAGAATAATGATCTTGTGGCATTGTGTGGATCACATTGTGTGGATCACATATGGAATACTGTATTCAGCTGAAATGCCTACAAATTGGAGTGAAGTCAAGAAAAGGAAACAACAAACATAAAATGATGAATTGTCTGGAAGCATTGCTTCATGGCTACAAAACCTCTAAGAAGAGATATGAACATCTAACAGAACAGGAAGGACAGAAATGTTGGGAGTACAACAATGCAATACAAGAAATAATATTTAGCCTATTTTTCCTTTTGTGTTTCCTCAGACATATTTCCAAAGAGTAAGATATACTAGACTATGGAGCAGCCTACCAGGAAATAATGGAAGCCTTATCAACCGAGATTTAGAAGACTGGTTAGACTATAAAATATGGTGTGGTGAACAATGTTGCCTTGCTAACAGGATTTACTAATTCCATCTCTAATTTGTTATTCTGCGGACTAAAAATAAAGATCTTTCTTACTCAGCATCAGACAACTTCTATTTATTCCTGTCATAGTTAGTTGCAATCTTGGTCTGGAATTTCATATTTTTCTGGTTCACATTCACAATGCTTGGGGGGGCAAAAAGATTTGGTGGCAAACAGTGAATTTTTTGCTTTTCATATACGTTTAGAGGATGCAATGTTTGTTCATGGATCTGAATCATTTTTTTAGGCTTATTCATGTTTGCTAGAGCAATTTTTATGGCATATAATGCAAACTCTTCCTATGTTCAGTGTTTTAGTTATCTGCATATAAGTGTTTACTAGTGAACTGAGCACAAAGTGGGCTACTGAAAATACAAATGATCCATTTTTTAAATTGAAGACTAGGTTGGTAAACTGCCCATAACAGTGGTTGTGCCTTTTTGGTTTTTTATGTAGTTATTTCACGTAAACATAGAAATGTAGGGATGGAAGGGACTTGGAGAAGTTATCAAGTTCAGCTTCCTGCACTGAGCCAGGACCAAGCAGATCTAGACCATACCTCACAAGTGTTTGTTCAACCTATTCTTACAAAGTTCCAATGATGGTGATTCCACAACCTCCGTTGGACGCCTACTTCAGTGATTAAATGCCCGTCCAGTTGGAAAGTTTTTTCCCCAATATCTAACCTAAATCTCCCTTGCAGCAGATTAAGTCCATTATTTGCCCTACCTTCTGTGGACAGGGAGAACAACTGATCACCATTCTCTTTATAAAAGTCTTTAATATGTTTGAAGACTTACCAGGACCCCCCCCCCAGTCTTCTTTTTTCAAGACTAAACATGCTCGGTTTTTTTACTTTTCCTCATAACTCAGGTTTTCTAAACCTTTTAGCAATTGTATTGCTCCCATCTGGACCCTCTCCAATTTGTTCACATATTTCCTAAAGTGTGGTGCTCAGAACTGGACACTAAACACCAGCTGAGGATTCACCAGTACTGAGTAGATTAGGACAATTGTCTCCTATGTCTAGCATATGACATTTCTGTTAAAACATCCCAGAATGATATTAGCATTTTTTTGCAACTGCATCACATTGTTGAATCTCATTAAATGTGTGACCCATTATAACCCCCAGATCATTTTCAGCCAGTTCAGATCACCTAGCCAGTTATTCCCCATTTTGCAGTTGTGCATTTGAATTCTCCCCCTATAAAAAGCATTTGCATTTATCTTTATTGAATTTCATCTTTTTGATTTCTGACAAATTCTCCAATTTGTGAAGGTCCTTCTGAATTCTAATTCTGTCCTCTAAAGTTCTTGCAATCCCTTCTATCCTGGTGTCATTCTGCAGATTTTATATGCATACTCTCTACTTTATTATCCAAGTCATTAGAAAAATATTGAATAGTACCAGACCCAAGACCACAGGACTTTATTAGATATGTCCTCCCAATTTGACAGTGAATCATTGATAACCGCTCTGTGGATGTGTTCTTTCAATCAGCTGTGCACCCACCTTATAGCAATTTCATCTAGACTGCATCTCCCTAGTTGCTTATGAGAATGTTATGTGGCACTGTGTCAAAAGCCTTATTAAAATCAAGATAGATCATGTATACTGCTTCTCCCCCTGGCCACTAGGCCAGTAACCCTCTTTAAAAAGGAAATTCGGTTCTTTTGGCATGATTTGCTATTGACAAATCCACTATGGATATTATTTAACCCTATTATCCTCTAGGTACTTACATGTTGATTGTTTAATAACTTGATGCAGTATCTTTCCAGGTATTATAGTAAGGCTGACTGGTCTATAATTCCCCAAGCCTTCTTGTTCTCTTTTTTAAACATAGAACTTATGTTTGCTCTTCTCCAGTCCTCCAGGACTCACCCATTTAAGAGTTCTTGAGGATAACAAATGGTCCTAAGGTTGCTTCAGCGAGTTCCTTAAGTGCCCGTGATTGAATTTCATAATACCCTACTAATTTATCTAAACATTTAACCAGTTCTTTCCCTATTTTGGCCTGTATTTCTTCTCCCTTATTGTTAATATTAATTGTGCTGAATTTCTAGACATCATTTTTTTTAAGTGAAGATTGAAGCAAAATAGGTATGAAGCACCTCAGCTTTCTGGATGTCATCAGTTATCAGCTCTCCTTCCCTATTAAGCAGAGGACCTACACTTTCTTTTCTCTTTTTCTTGCTCCTAATGTATTTAAAGAACGTCTTCTTATTATCTTTTACGTCCCTTGCTAAGTGTAACTCATTTTGTGCCTTAACCTTTCTGACTGTCCCTCCATGCTGGTGCTATTCTTTTTTGCGCTTTCTTAGCAATTTGTTCATATTTCCACTATTTGTAGGATCACTTTTTGACCCTGTCAGGTTTTTAAAGAGCTCCTGATGAAGACATATTGGCCTCTAATTATTCTTCCTCTTTTTCCTTTCATCAGGATAGTTTGCAATTGTGTCTATAATATTGTCTTCTTTGAAGTTACCAGCTCTCTTGGTCTCCTTTTCTCCTTTAGACATTACCTACCAGCTGTCTGAGTTTGTAAGTCTGCTTTTTTTGAACTCCATTGTCCTTATTCTGCTACCCTTACTTCTGCTTTTTCTTACAGTCATGAAGTCTATTATGTCATGATCATTTCCATCTAATTTGCCTTCTGATTCACTACCAGTTATTCCTTGTTGATCAGAATCAAGTCTAAAATGGCTGTCTCCTAGTTACTTCCTCCACTTTCTGAAACTAAAAAGTATCCTCAATACATTCCAAAACTTTATTGGCAATTTTGTGTTTTGCCATATTATTTTTCCAACAGATGTCTGGGGAGTTAAAGTCCCCCATTATTACCAGGTCTTGTTTTATGAATATTTGTTATTTATTCTAGAATTGCCTCATCCACCTCCCCTTCCATATTTGGTAGTCTATAACAGATTCTTTCTATGACATAAACCCTATTTTGTTACCCTTTTTATCTTTATGCAGAAACTCAACAACTCTTCCTCCCATCTCCTCTGAACATCAGAACAAGTGATATTCTTGATGTACAATGCATTGCCACCTCCCTTTTTATTGTGCCTGTCCTTCCTGAACAAGCTATGTCCCTCTATAACAATAGCCCAATCATGAGAGTTATCCCAAGTCTCTGAGATGTCAATTAAGTCATAGTTTAGCTTATGTACAAATATTTTCAGTTCTTCCCGCTTATTATCCATATTCCTTGCATTTATATAGGCATCTAAGATGTTCAGCAGATTTAGCCACTGATTTCCCTCTTGTTGCTCCTATTATCCTATTGGTGATTTGCATGTCTCCCCCAATGTCTAGCCCTCTGTTAAAATTGCTTTTTATATTTACCTAAGGGCTTATGTTAGATGACTGTGGAATCTAATATTACTCACATATAAGGGCCCGGATCTCATCTCATCCTGGTTTCCTATTGGTAACTCCATCAGAGTTATTCCTGATTTACCTCAGTGTAAGCGAGAGAAAAATCATCATGATTCACCAGAAAAGACAGACCTAGCTGATGATACTGAACCTCTAGACCTCTTTGGGCCTATCTCAGTGATTTTAATGGGAGCAAGATTCAGGCATTTATGTTGTTAGTTTTAACATGAGAAGACAAATTTGAATGAAGACATAAAGGAAACTAACCCTAAAGAAACATGTCTCAGGAATGTCTCAGGAAGTGCTTTCCTAAAAGATTCAGATATGAAGTCACAGAATGTGGTCCTTTGCAAAGTTATGATGACAAGTGGTGTTGTAGTGAGTTGTATCCTGTGGAGTTGACAGTGTTCCTGCAGGATTTGTCCAGCGAATCAAACATTTTGTAATTAGATTTGCTATTTCTCTACAATAGAAATTGGGTACAGAAGGCAGCGATTTTTGTTGCTGCTGTGTCTGTGTTTTTTAAAATCATCAAAACATTTATGTTAAGGACATGGTGTCAGTTTGTTCATTGTTTATTTTAAAAAAATCTATCTTCAAAAATATCTAGTCAACGGGGACACTTAGAAGAGGCTACAATTCAAATTTAACATTTTCTTACTTTAGTTTATAGATTGTATTTCAAGCACTGACATAATTGAATCTTTAGAGTCCAAGCATCTGTTTGCTAAATTGATTTTTTGATTTGAGATCTCTACATAAAATTGCTGCCATTACTGAATGACTGTAAAAGTGAATGTAATTTGACATAATATTCAATTTGTAGGTAAAGATTTCACTTTTTCTTTAGCATGGCAGCATCCAGCTGCAATTTGACTAATAGGATTTAGTTTTATACTAGTGTTATCTGTAAAGGAGAGCAAGAGATAATTATTTATTAGACAGTGTTAAAAATAAACACTATTTTTAATCTGAAATTTAATCAGACGTATTAAACTTCTTACTCATATTGTGATTTCTGCTGGCAAAATAGAAAGTAATCTGAAGGGATTTGGGATTGAGCTCTTCTACAGGTATATCACAAACTCTGTGCATAATCTCCTTTGTGTGACTGTTATAATGTATTGATCTGATCATGGCGGCTGGCTTGGAACAAATTTTTGGTTTTCTGGAATGTTTTAAAACAAGTATTTGAAATAATTGATGCAATAGTTCTTTAACTATAGTATTAAAATAATAACACTTTTGGCTCATTATTTCTTTTTAAAAATCAAACAGTGTAGCTTAAACAATAATAAATGTGAAAAGATGCCCCAAGCAACCTCATTCAAATTAGATGTAAATAATGTTTATTTCAGTCTGAAGACCCATGCTTTCCTCTGCTTCTGCAAGCAGATAGGATGGCACCTATATTGCCTGGGCAAGGGAAATGAAGAAGGAAGGGTGCTGCCTTCACAGCACCTCACTAGAACTTGTGTAATCTCCTTCATGGCTTTTCCATGATGAGCCTTAAAGCCCTATTGGGAATTCCAGTAGACTCCATCACAATCATTCAACTGTCATCTGTTGGCATCTTCTGATCTCTGTTCAATTTTTAAAATGGCCTCTGTTTGTTTCAGGTGAAAGAGCACTAGTTCTAGAAACTAACGGGGATGGATTAAGGCAATGTGGAGCCCTATTTGGCCTGACCAAATATAAAGCCTACTTTCAGCCTCACCCCACTACAATTCCTTCTATAGACACTTTTTGTGCAGTTAGGATACATAGAATCTACTGCTAAGGTAGAGGATCCACTATTCCCACAGAGCCCATTTTCTGTGGGGATAGTCCTCTCAATATCCTTTCCTCTCCATGGGGCCCTCTACTCATATGTTGGGAGTCGTAGGGAAGACACATCTGTCCTATGACTGTCTGTTTGTGTGGGGAAGGCAGTCTTCATAGACCTCTCTCTTCAGGTGAAGGCTGAAAAGGGGCAGTGGTGGGCTACCAGATCTTGTTCTCTCCAATGCTGCCAGAAGAGTTGCAATGGTAGAATCTGCCATTGTGGCAGGCTGTGGAGGAGGCAAGATTGGGGCTCAAACAGTGAGTGACAGGCCAATCTGGAGAGAAGTCCTAGCCTTCCAGAAGATCCAGTATCTTTATCCTCACTTGTCTTCCTCAGAGCTGCAGCAATGGCAGCAATGGCAGTGTCCTTCGGCTTGGGGGAAGATAAGCATCGGAGATAGGCTGATGCTCCCATGCTTCAGGTATGAATCTCAGACTGCTTCTGTGTCTAACAGCTCTGAACCTAGGACTTAATCCAGTCTCAGGAACATAGATCCCCAGGAATCAGTAAACCAACAAACCAGTTGCTCTGTTCCAAAAATATGTTGGCCAAATTGAACCAATAGGAACATGCTGAAAAATATCATTTGGAATTTTTACGGAGGGGAGGGACACAAGGGACCAGCTACTCTATGCTGCATATTCCCATATAGACCAACAGCATCATAAATGGCTGAAGCCTGAGAGTAAATGTTTCAAAATACTTAAATGAATTAGGGCCTTAACTCATTGAACATCAATGGGATTTAGGAACTTAAGTGCCTAAGTCAATGTTGAAAATAGGACATAAGCACTTCTGAAAATTTTACCCTGAGTCTTCACTTACTTGTGTAGTTACAATCCCTCCATTTGAGGGTCCACCCCTTCCCTGAGAACTGTGGAATCTCTCTCCTGCAGGAGACACCAGGGAATAAGAGGTGCTTAGCAGTAGTTTGGAGGAAAGGAGATGCTGAATGGGTAGTCTTTGCCTGAGGAGGATCCTAGTGGACCTGAGGATTTAGGGAGTTAAATGTAAGTGATAACACACCTGTCTATGTGACAGAAATGACAGCAAGAGAAATAAAATGTGAATGGTTGCATTTCAAAGACATTAATATTATCAGGAGCAAGTCACTGTCAGTCTCTCTGAATTCTGATTCTAGTTCCAAGAAGTGACCTATGCTTGCTCTTTACATTTTGAAAAAGCAGTAGTCAAGCAAGATTTCCAGGAGGAAGTGTCCCTTCTTCCAGCACCACACCACATTGTCTCTTTTAGTAGTTTTCCAAATTTGCTTTTAATTCTCAGCACCTCCACATATAGGATTCAGTAGGAAATGACCTCCACTCTGCTGATTCTTCTATCATATATAACATTTAAATCAGGTCCTTTAGCTTTTGCTATTGTGACCAATTTCTTGTGTATTTTTCATAGTGTGTTTGGGGAGGAGTAGTTAAGAAGTAATTATCATTAGGGTGCCCTGCAAATATACATTTTGGGACATATGGTTAGAAGTGACCAGTGATCCCTTTGCAGGATTATGTTGTACCAGGTCTCTTTCCTAGTCATGCACTGTGACCCTGTCCCCATGGCTGCTCTGTGTGCTCTTGCGGTGGGTACCAGCACACTCTAGTTTCTTGCACTCTCCTAAACTGAAAGGCAGTGATAGAATGCTAGGCGTCAGGAATGGTCTACATTTCTTATCAGATACGTTTGGGTAGTCAAAAATTAAATTTCAATGAAAAAAGTTGTAAACCTCTGCAAAATTTGTAATGGATTTCTCCCCCTCTCTTTTGGTGGGAAGTGGGGCGGCTCTAATAAGCATAATAATTATTGTTGTGACTTACCTGAGGCCACAAGGAAAGTTCAGTGGAGCCAAGATTAGAATTCAGGAATTCCTTATTCCCAATGCCATACTTATTTCACTAGATCAGCGGTTCCCAACCTGTGGGTCGTGACCCCGGCGGGGGTCGAACGACCAAAACACAGGGGTCGCCTAAAGCCATCGGAAAATACATATTTCCGATGGCTTTAGCCGCTGAGAAGTCGCGCTACCATCTGTAGCAGCGCTATTCAGCTGGAACGCACACCGTTATGGATGCGTGTTCCAAACTGAATGCCTGCGCGCATGCGCAGACATGATTGCATCATCCGCCCGGGGCCTAAGGGGCGGGGGAAGTGGGGGGAACGCTCCACAGTCCATAGCAGCGCATTACGTGTGTCCGGTGCTTGCTGACGTCATCAGTGGGTGGACGCAGCAAGCGCCGGAGGACAGAAGCCTAAGAGGCGGAGAGCCAAGAGGCGGAGAGCCAAGAGAGCCTGCAAGACAGCCTGCTGGTGTAAAAAAGGTTAATAATGTAAAAACAGTACACACACCATACACACAATACTGTGTAAGTGTAAGGTGCTTTGTGTGTAATCATTATACAGTACACAAAGCAGCTTACACTTACACAAAGCACCATACATTTACACAGTGTGAACTACATCGGTCTTATACTATAAGAGACCACTATAAGATGTAGTCTTATGTCCGAATCATAACTGTAGCAAAATTACAGTTATGTCCAAATCATAACTGTAGCAAAATTACAGTTTTGAAGTATCCACCAAAATTATTTTTTGGTTTGGGGTCACCGCAATATGAGGAACTGTATTGCGGGGTCACGGCATTAGAAAGGTTGAGAACCACTGCACTAGATCTTAGTTGTGATGTTGTATGATTGAAATATGACCACATATATCATTGTTGCTACCACTGTTATACAGTTGCCATAAATATTGTACAAAGTATGTCGTGTAAGGTGCCAATTGAAAAGTTAGGATTTGCTGAGTATGATTATCCTGTTTACACATGTATCATCTTTGTATCTAAAGTTACAAATATTGATTATATACTGGCATCCTACATATGTGCTGCATTCCTGGGTAACACCCACCAGGTAAAATCTACATTGAAGCCAGAGAGTTTTGTGTTGATGGTCAATCCAGGGCAATTGACTCTCACAATGTGCAATAGAAGAAACTCCTTCCACCCAGATGTCTCTTCCTGAAGATGTTTTAGCCTCCAAGTGGCCAATAGCTTGGCCCCATGAGTCAGCAAGCCATGAAGGGCAAGTGATTTTCTCATGTGACTCTGGACTTCATTTTGTGCCTGTACTTTTCCACAAACTCTGCTGGGGGCTTTGGGATAGTGAAATTCCCTCCACGTGGGCCAAGGTATAGGGTAAGACCCTAGAAACATCTCCATTTCTTGCTTCATTTCTCTGGATTGGATTTCTAAAAAGGAAGTTCTAAACAAGCACTGATGAGCCCCGCAAGCTAGAGAGATTCTTGCAGCTTAGCAGTTTATTTCATCTTGGCTTCAAACCTGATATAAGAACTTCGCAAACACTTGTATGTATATGATTTCCTTAACCATTTTGTGTCTCTAAATTTTTTCTGTTAAAAATAAACCTTTAGATTTTAGCCACTAATGGATTGGCAGCAACATGACCATTGGCTAAGGTCTGAGTTAAACCACACCGCTAGGTGAATATATATCTTTTGAGATCAGAAGAACTCTTTACGATGAGTGGTTGTCGAAAACCAGCTTAATCAAACAAAGTGAAATAAGGGCTGGGATGCCCCAAGGAGACTGCATTTACTTCTTTACTTCTTGTTAACCAGTGTGGTGAGATAGAAGTTTGCTTTTGTTACTGGCTGGGTATATCTAATGGTAGAATAACCACCAGTCTGGGGGTGAATCTGCCTTATTTCTAAGCAGTATGTCCTGAAACTGGCATCCTCAGCTGTGACTTTCTGAGGCACAGTAACACGAGTGTATGGCTTTTTCTAGGACACTATGCATGGTATTCTTAAAAGAACTGAAGAGTAAAATAGTTACGTCAGACTATCCTTCACACAGATTGCGAAAAGATAAAAGTTACAATTAAAAAGCGGGGAATAATAACAAAGAGGTTATCACACCAAGCTTGCAGTAATTGATCTCTATACCATCTCTGTGGAATTCACCAATCAGAAGCAATAAGAATGGAATCATTCATAGATTGCAAGTAATACACCTGCTCTGTGATGATTCTGTATTTACAATTACATTGAAACCTATCAGTCAGCCAATGTTTCATCCATTTAATGTGTGCTGTGTTTGTGTTATATCATTCTAGTTTTTCATCAAAATGTCATGTGATACCAAGTTAAACACCTTACAGAAGTCTGAGCATATTACATCATCAACAGTACTACCTTTATCCACCGAACTTGTAATCTCATAAAAAAGACATCAAGTTAGTTTGATGGATCTGTTTTCCATAAACCTTGTTGATTTGTGTTAGTTACATTATCCTCTTAATTCTTGATTAAACAAGTCCGATATCAGCAGTGCCATTATTTTGCCTGGAATCAATGTTAGGTTGACATGCTTATAAAATATCTGGAACAGCCTATTTACCTTTTTTAAAAATTGGCACAAGTTTAGCTTTCTTCCAGTTTTCTGGCACTTCCTCAGTGTTGCAAGACTTACTCAGAAGCCACATAAATGATCCAGCAAGCTCCCAAACTAGCTCTTTTAGAACACTTGTATGCAAGTCATCTGGACCTGCTGATTTAAAAGTGTCTGACTTGAGTAACTTCTGTTTAATATTCTACAGCGATACTGGTGGAGTGGAAAGAGTGCTATTATCATATAATAAGACTATATCATCCATTTTCCCCCCAGTTACAGAACAAAACTATTGCACACTTCTTCCTTTTCTGAATTATTATTGACAACTTTACCAATTCCATCTAGGACCAATACAACTATCACCCTTTGCTTCCCTTATCAATTTTCTATTATTCCTAACTTTTATTTATATTAATTTCCATCAACTTCTCCTTTCTCCCATTTGTATTTAGAAAGAAAGACCACATACTGCCTTCACTTTCCCACTAAACCAAGTCAGTTTTTTAACCAGTATGACCATCTTCCTCAGTTATGGGATTGTGGTTTTTTGAGCATCTAGGAAGAGGTCTACTACTTGGCACATGAGGAGAGATGTAATCATTTCACACATATTATTACATAGTTTTTTTCATTCAAAAAAAAAGTAACAAAGAAAAACAACAAACTAAACACATTAATTAGCTAGTTTGATCTATATATATGAGTTGTCCCTTGGGAATTACAGAAATAATGAAGATAACATTTCAAACAAATATTATCCTTACTTGCTGAATCCTATGTGGTTGGTGGTATGCAGTAGCACATTTTCAGAAGTAATCGTTTTTCAAAGAAACATATAACACCTTACAGTTTAATTAGGGCTGTCAATTAATCACAGTTAACTCAAGTGATTAATTGGTTTTGAGTTAACTCGATTTAAAAAAAATAATTGTGATTAATTGCAGTTTTAATCACACTTTTAAACAATAATAGAATACCAATTTAAATTTATTATAAATATTTTGGATGTTTTTCTACTTTTTCAAATATATTGATTTCAGTTAGAACACAGAATACAAAGCATACATTTATACAAATATGTATTCATTTATATTATTATTTTGATTACAAATATTTGCAGTGTAAAAAAGATAAACAAAAGAAATAGTATTTTTCAATTCACCTTATACAAGTACTTAGCGCAATCTCTTTAACATGAAAGTACAACTTACAAATGTAGCCTTTTTTGTGACATAACTGCAGTCAAAACCCAAATAATGTAAATCTTTAGAGCCTACAAGTCCACTCAGCCTTTTTCAACCAATATCTAGGACAAATAAGTTTGTTTACATTTATGAAAGACAATGCTGCCCATTTCTTATTTACAATGACACCTGAAAGCGAGAACAGGCATTCACATGGCACTGTTGTAGCCTGCATTGCAAGGTATTTATGTGTCAGTTATGCTAAACATTCATATTCCTTTCATGCTTTGTCCACCATTCCCGAGGACGTGCTTCCATGCTGATAACATTTGTTAAAAAAATAATGTGTTAATTAAATTTTCGACTTAACCTCTTGCGGGAGAATTGTGTATCTCCTGCTCAGTGGTTTTACCCACATTCTACCATATATTTCATATTATGGCAGTCTCCAATGAGGACCCAGAATATGTTGTTCAATTTAAGAACACTTTCACTGCAGATTTGAAAAATGCAAAGAAGGTAATGTGAGATTTCTAAAGATAGCTACAACACTTGACTCAAGGTTTAAGAATCTGAAGTGCATCCCAAAATCTGAGAGGAACAAGGTGTGGAACATGCTGTCAGAAGTCTTAAAAGAGCAACACTCTCATGTAGAAACTACAGACCCAAACCACCAAAAAAATAAATCAACCTTCTATTGGTGGCATCTGACTCAGATAATAAAATGAACATGAATTGGTCTGCACTGCTTTGGATTGTTATTGAGCAGAACCCATTATCAGCATGGACGTCTGTTTTCTGGAATGGTGGTTGAAGCCTGAAGGGGCATACAAATGTTTAGTGCATCTGGCACATCTGGCATCTGCGATGCTGGCTAAAACTGTGACATGTGAATGCCTGTTCTCACTTTCAGGTGACACTGTAAACAAGAAGGAGGCAGCATTATCTCCCATAAATGTAAACAAATTTGTTTGTCTTAATGATTGGCTGAACAAGAAGTAGAACTGAGTGGACATGTGGGCTCCAAAGATTTACATTGTTTTGGTTTTGAGTGCAACTATTATTTTTACATATTTCTATATTTTAAGATCAACTTTCATGATAAAGAAATTACACTACAGTATTTGTAGGAAGTGAATTGAAATGCAATTTTTTGTTTCTTTTTTACAGTGCAAATATTTGTAATAAAAATAAATATTGTGTGAGCACTGTACACTTTATATTGTGTTGTAATTGAAATCAATATTTTTCAAAATGTAGAAAACATCCAAAATATTTAAATAAATGGTATTCTATTATTGTTTATCAGCATGATTAATTTTTTTAATTGCTTGACAGCCCTAATTTTAATATAATAAAATTATGACTAGCTGATCATATAAAATAGAGCTAGGACTGAGATATATATAAAAGTGTAGAAGTCATATAATCAAATACCACATACATAGCAGAAGTTGTGAAAGTATTCTAATCTTTCAAGTCTTCTACTGAAATAGCATCTTCTAAAAATTATTTACAAAACCTCTTTTCCTCAAAACCTACTAAGTGAAAAATAAAGGTTATCAAGCACTAGAAAATGTACAAATAAAGATACATTTCAATATGCTCTTACCAATTTACAACAGATGTAAATTGAAAATTATGTGGTTATACCTATCTACCACATGAAATAGTTAATTCTGAAGTTATTTTAATTAAATTTTGCCTGAACCTTAATATTTTAATTAAAAGAGACACATGAATTGTCCATATGTTTTTTTTCTTGTCTTAAAAAACCCCCAAACCCAAGAAGGAATATCTTACCCCATTTTAGAAAACAATGCAATTTAATGTGTAATATTGCTGATGTAGCAGGTTTGTGTGTTCAGTCAGCAGGCATAGTGGTCAGGACCTGCTGCTCCAGTCTCTCTGTCAGTTCAGTGCATCTGAGACCCACTGAATGGGGTTCAGCTGAGTCGGTGTCCTGGACAGTAAAGCCCTAGTTCTGCTCATCCTAAGGCTAGGCAAAGTGGAATTTTGGGTGTGTGTGGGAATGAATGCAGACTCTCCCATTCCACCAGGTTCTGGCCCAGAGCTCTGAAAATGTGACAGGATGGCTTTCACTCAGCTCACCTCCTGCACACTTTCCCCTGGGTCACATCCTAGCTCGGGTTGTCAACTTTCTAATTTGTGAAAACCAGACCCTCCTGCCTCCACCTCTTCCTCCTAGGCTCCACCCTCTACTCACTCCTCTCCTTCCTCCTCCACCCGTAGTTCACTGCTCTCACCCCTTCAATTCTGTGAGTAGTCCCAAGGGACTTGAAAAGCCCAACTCCAGCAGGCCACCTGGGAGTGCAAGTAAGCAGAGCACTGCAGGTGTGAGGGCGGGCAGAAAGGAGGGTGTCATCCCCAGAGTGAGGGGCCAGGTGCAATTGGTAGATGGCAGGGTGGGGAGGTGTCAGTCTCTTGAAATAGGGAGGCCAAAGGCATGTAGGGAATTGTTGGGCAGAGGTGAGGGGCAATCCCCAGAGCAAGGGGCCACTGGCAATAGTGGCATGGCAAGGCAGAGGGGGCTGTTCCCAGAGTAAGGAGAAGGGGGCAACTGGGGCACGATGGGATGAGGGGTTTTGCCTAGGGGCAATCTGGTCACAGTGGGGTGGAGGTGAAGTGTGGACGAGATGCCCCTCAGCGATGGCAACTACCTCTCTGCCAGACCTGGGACAGGAGCCAGTTATCTCATTAGTGGAACTCCTCCAGCTCCAGCAAGAGCTGATCTTCTTCCTACCCCACCAGCGGTGAGGCAGAGGTTGATTGCAGATACTGACTAGACTTGAGATGTTTGGTCAGCAGTACTGACCGGATACTGCCAGGTTCTCTTCCTTACCAAACTTTCTAATTGAAAACCAGACACCCTACATTCCTATCCATGCAATGCCTCAGTTCGTGACATGGCTGCTATTTAATGATAGTCTTTTGCTCCAGACCTCACAGCCTTAGGGCTGATGGAAATAACCCTCTGCTCCCCCTCTCCCCCACACATGTGGTTCTCCCTACGCCTAGGATAATGTCTTAAGAGAAGAGGAGGGGACTCACTGCCAGATTTCAATTTGAAACCTCATCAGACTAATGATATATCTAGAATAGTAACCTGTTTCTGGCCATTTGCTTAAAATAAAGGAGTAGAACCCTGTGATGGTTCTTGGTCACCCAGGACTGTGGGTCACCTTGTTACCCCTGTCTCTAGCTTGAGGAAGTCTTTCATGTGCCTGGCTGGTTGTCAGCTGCTGAACACAATCAGCTATTCAGCCACTCAAGCACTCTCCTCTGGTCAGTATCAGCCTTGTCTTCACCTTGCAGTTTAACAATAGGTGCACCCAAGTCCCAAAGCCCATTGGAATTTTTCTCCTATGATATCTAGTCCCTGACACTGCTGACTCACACTATCCTAGATTCTCTGCTCCCAAAGCTGCAGAGTACCCAGTTCACTAGTTTTACATTAATCACCACTCCAGTATTGCACACAAAATGTGAGAGCACTTTTAAAAATAATAATAAAAGGTTTATTTAAGAAAGAATAGAAACAAAAGCGAGTGGCAGAAACAGATGATTGTAACACAAAACAAAATAATTAAATGTGAACCTGGGTCTACTTAATAATAGTTCCCTTTCCTATCTAATAAAGTAAAAAATTTCCCCCCAAATTTCCATCCATTCCAAAGCTGGCTGGTATCACAAGAACCAGGATTCAAACGTTAATGAAAATACCCCTGCTCCACAAGTGGTTTCCTTAGTGAATGCATCCAGAGGGCCTCTCGCACCAATGTATTTTACTGAAACAGTCTTTTCTTTCTATTTATAGATAGGGAAAACCTCTGTCTTGTTGTAACAATTCCTCTTTTTATTTATTTATTTGGTTTACCTTTAAGTGGTTTGATTGTTTGCAGTTGCCCCTGATGGTTTTCCACTGAAAGCTTTAGTAGTGTGCAAGGTGAAACAAATGAGTCTTGCATTGCATCACTGCCTAACCAGAGCAGGTGACAACTCCCTTCTGCCTGAATGGGCCATCACTGAGACACATCATTGGCAGGTGATTAATTTTTACTCCAAATCCTTTCAATATAAATACATTATTCATTAAATAATACCCTTACATCCATTTCACAAAGATTATGAATCTTGATAAGTTATGAGCTTTCTTTATATACATTACATTGGGGTTCCCAGACTCTGCTATGCATACCTCTGGGGGTACGTGAGACATCTCTGGGGTACATGGGAGAAACGGGGGATTTTATTTATTTATTATTTTATTTATTGCATTTTCATAATAGGCTCCTCAGATGAAGCTTTTAAACTCTGTATTTGTTATATAAAATAGAGTAGTTAATTTACTTCAAGGTGTACCAGTGAAAACACAAATACACAGAGATACTGACATACAGAGCCCTCACCACTAATCATTGTACAGCTTGGAGTCAGTTGCCCAGCAACCGTCCAAGCTAACTGAGCTCAGAACTTAGTCAGGGGCTTGGGTTTTTTTTTTAGTTGTATACGTTGTACTATAACTCTATCTGTATGTAACAGTGAACTATGGACAGATAGTGTTAAGAAGAACACACAAAGTATGAGGCTATATCTGCACTACAGAATATGTTGGCAGAACGTATGTCGCTCAGGGAGCTGAATAAACTACCTTCCAAGCATCATAAGTGACACCAATATAAGCCCTAGTATGGACTGCACTGTGGTGGAAGAAGAGTTTCTCCCACTGACAAAGCTTCTTCCATTCGCAGAGGTGATTTTATTATGCAGAGGAGAGAGTTCTTTCCTGTCAGTGTAGAGCGTCTTCACTGGACGTGCTGCAGGAGGATACACAGACAGCTGGTAGATCTGGAAGGGGGCACGAAATAAGAAAAGTTTGAGAACCTCTGCATTACATTACTCTGTATGATAAATATGCTGTAAGACGTGTTTTGTGTAGTGAGCTTCTCAGGTCTGACATGAGAGTTGTTTCCAAAGAATTGGAGGTTTGCAATGGAAGTAACTACAGCATACTTTAGATATCCTAGCCATCATCACAAATAAGAAATACAGGAGAAATTGAAACAGGATCAAAATGTTAATTCTGTTCTTTAAATTGTCTGTCATTGATGGCTAGCTGTTGAATGCATTCTTAATGGGTGAGCAATAGTGAAGCAACATAGTCTTATTCTTTATACTTATTAAGTTGATGTGTATACATACAATGTCTGTCAGATGAGTTTACTAACAAGCTTCTGTTTCCTTTAGCATGAAATAGTAGTTAATAACATGCTTGGAGATGTCTATTAAACTGGATGGGTAAGGAGGGTAGCATCAAAATGGATGGTTGAAAAACAAGCTAATGCATAGCCAGAAGCATTTTCTATGACCTAAACCCAAACCAAACACCTGTCAGTTGAATTAAGCATTGATTGAAATCATTTTCTTTATGTATTATCTGAAAAGGCATTTTGTCTGGTTTTTGTTTTTGTTTTGTTCAGCATGTTTTTCCTTCCTTACCAACTACAGCACAATCAATTGTATGTGTTAGATTACAATGACTTCTTTGTCCAGATTGAGAGAGATTGTAAATTACTCATCCCTGAGGGTAAAATTCACCCCTGTGAAGGGGAACAGCCTAAGGCCTATGCACTACTTAAATCCTCTAAGCTTTATTTTAGGAGCTGCTAAGGTATACCTTTTTCTGGCCTTCTCACATGCTATGAAATTAATCTGAAGCATGTGTTAGGGAACATAAAG
>ML675601.1:46330238-46451761 GCA_007922155.1 Mesoclemmys tuberculata
CATCCAACTCCCACTGAAAGTTGAAGGCAAAGGAGTACCTAACTTCAATTCATTCATTTCAAAATCTTCCCTATGATGATATAGCTCTAATATGGAGGAATGTGTAAGAATTTGAAAACCGAAACATACAACTCCTTCTACCTTCCTACTAGCAGTTTTTTCTTTTCTTCTTGTCCCTCAGAATGTACATTACTTCACTTTAAATTCCTTTACACCCACCTAATAATGAGTAACATATGACACTTTGCATTGTAAGACAGAGACATCACAGTTCCTCTCCAAATCATGCAGCCTGGTAAGATTCCATTTCTGCAGTGCAAGATTATATCCCAAACTCCAGGCCACATAAAATGTCTTTAGTGTGTGCTGATATTCATTACTATTATTATTATTAATATCATGTTTAAGGGTAGGTGAATTGATGTTGTGCCTGGGTAGGTAAAGTCACATCACAATTGTTTCATGGTTAAATGAATGTATAGACAGATATGTCTACAGGGCTGGCAACCTTCCTAATTTTCTAAGAGCTGACTAGCATAGAGTCAACTCAAAAATTTTTTCTCATACCTGGATAATCCCCAACCCCCTGGAGACTGGATTTCAGAGTAAGGCTTTACAAATGTATGTGGCCAAGTATTAGAAAATCCTTTATTTAATCTCATAGAGGATGGCCATTCTCAGTCAAGCATTGCACTTTATTTCTAACTGACAGTTACTGTTAATTCTGTCAATGCAGAAACCATACACAACGAACGATAATAGCATACATCTTGTGCAGAGGCTTGGCTTACCTAAAGAATATTTTGTGTGATCAGTTAAACTGACTGGTAGAACCCAAGGGATTCCAGGCTGTATTTTCCTTTTGTCTGTTTAATTGAAACCATGAAATGTCAGAAGAGATAGAATCGGACAAGACAGTTAATTTCTATTGATCAGGAAAGGAGAGATGTGCAAAATTTAGCTGCTTCTTCTTCTTACCTTGCCAGCTCCTTTAGCATTTTCAGCAGGAGGATTTTGTTGAGATAGGAGGGAGGGAATGAGGAAGTTAAAAATATTCTGTGCACTCCTCCATTTCAACTGTCAGTCAATAGGATGACCAGTGCTACTTATTCACCCTTCAGGCAGTTCTGTGAGTGCAGCTCAAAATGAACCCTATCTAAAAAGAAATGTACAGTTATTCCAGTCAAATTATTTATGGCCTACACAATACAATTACCCAGCTTAATTTGGAGGATGAATTAATTGAAGGATGATTTTCTTTTTTGAATAGAAAGTCCCTCTGAAGGGATTTCATAAAAAGGAAGTTGAACACTTGAAGTTTATCTTTGAGTCTGTAATAAAATGCCTCTCTTTTTTAATCAGAAGTTGATTTCATTATGGTTCTTCTCGTTTAGGAATAGGAAAAAAATTAATAGTGAAAATGATCTCTTAGATTGGCATAGAATCAATATTTGTAAGGGGTGAGGGAAATGCTACATTGTAAGAGCTTCTCTTTTTTTCTTCCAGAGACGAATTTGATTGAAAGGAGGTTTCAGTATGAATTGTTATACTTGGCTATCCCTTCTACTGACTCTTGGTCAGCTATGGCCTTGCCTTCCGAGTATGCAGAACAATAACTCTCAAAAGGATCAACCTTTTGCAACACCTCAGAGGGTGAAACGTGGCTGGGTATGGAGCCAGTTTTATGTACTGGAAGAACAGAATTCTACAAAGCCTTTGCATGTTGGCCAGGTACAGTAACTGTTCTGTGGGAGGTATAGTAACTTAGTTTAATTACTTAAACTTAGTGCAATGTTTTGACTTCACATGTTAATTAACAACTGTTTTCATCATATAAATCTGGCCATCACCTCCAGAGATTTGGAAGTTTCTGCTCAGAGGTAGGAGCGAAGGTGCACTGGCAGAGAGGTTTGTAAGGTGTCTGCACATTTGCCTTTATTCAGCCCAGATTTTGCAATCAGGAAGCTCATTGCAGACTCAGGGACCTATATAAGCCAGGCTTTTATCAATGCTAGAATATTAGTCCTTCACCTTCCTCAATGCCAAATTCATTGTGCAATGAAAAGTAAAATCACCCACAGTACATGTTGACATGAGACTTAAATTTCCCTTTTATCTTCTGAATGAAAGCTAAGGACTCATTTATCAACATCTGGCCATTTGCTTATGCTATTTTTGGCACTGTATGGAAGCAGCCATACTGAGTGCAGTGTAGTTTACAAACAGTATTTAGCATGATTTTCTATTACACTAAGTAGCAGGTGATTTACCCCTCATTAATTTTTAATGAAGCAGATTAATACTAAATCCTTTTACCACTGAGAAGCTATAGGAACCTGCATGGTTCATTAGATTAATGTAGCTTTAGCACAATGAGCAATTATTTTTCAACCTCTTTTAAAACTTTGCATTAAGATAATTTCCTTAATGAGGTCTCCTCTCTGCTTATTTTTATTTATTTATTTATTGTCTTTTGTTTTTTAACCAGAAGTAATTGTAATCTCTAGATCTGGTGTCCTTTTCTGTGAAGCACTTTCTAGATGAATGAACTGAAATAAGTTTAACCGCTAATTAACTAGCACTAAAATTTAATTGGGCCCAAAGGGCGAAGTGCTCAAAATTCATTAATTACTTTTTCACAGCCCTTTCAAAGTAACTACTGTGGAAGCATGATGTCTCACTTCTAAAGAAGGAAGTGTAGATACAGTGTATGATTTTCTGGCTAGGAATTTTGTTTCCTGCAAAATAAATACTATATATTTACTTGGCTGTGTCTACACTAAAGGTTACAGTGGGACAGCTGTATTGCTTTAACTGCACTACTATAAGGTCTCCTGTGTAGCTCTCCCATCAGCATAATTAAACCACCTCCAATGAGCGGTGGTAGCTATATTGTTGGAAGAGTGTCTTCTGCTGGCATAGCACTGTCCAACCAGTGCTTCTATTGGTAAAACTTACGTAGGTCGGGAGTGTGTGTTTTTTCACACCCTTGACCAACAAAAGTTTGACCGACAAAAGTGCTTATGTAGACAAAACTCTTGACTCTTCTTGCCTTTTTGTTCTTCACAGTGCTACAGGTAAACTGATATGTAATTGTAATTGAGGATTATGATTAATTTACTGCTGTCTAAGTGCTGTTTAAATCAGCCACATCTATGTGTGATTTTCCACTGAGAAGTGGTGGTGATTTTCCACTGTTGTCAGTAAGAGAAGTGACAATCTAAGATCAGCCAGTGACTTTTTAGTAAATAGGCTCTGCAGGGAACTGCATCAACAAGAGTCCAAAGACAGACTGTCTCTGTTATTAACTGCTATTTGTTGCAGCTCACAACTCCCCTCCACACTCTGATTGTGTAATCAGGGCTTATGTTTCTGTAACTACAATTCTGAATCCGTCCCTTGCAGATTTCCAAATATATAATAATCATATTAATACTTCTTCAGTGATCACATTTCTGCAAAGGAATGTGTCCATCAACATCATGTTTTTCTGAAAGAAATACTCCAGGAAATTATTTTGGAGAAGTTCTATTGCCTGTGTTATAAAGGAGGTCAGACTAAATGATCACAATTGTCCCTTCTGGTCTTTGAATTTTTGAATCTATAACAACAGATATATTATTAAACCAAATACATAACATCTTTTAGGCCTAATTCTCATTTGCAATACAGGATCATTTACTCTGCTGTTACACCTCTCTGACTTAATATAATTTACACACACTTTAAAATCCCTTTACATCACCAGGTTAGTTTAAAGGGATCTTAGTGTAACTAAGAATTAAGTCCTTTGCATGTATCTGCAATAAATGTTAACTATAAGAAGTCTCCTATTTTTATGTATTATGGTCACGTTAGCCAACACAATCTTTTGGATAGAACTAATGAAAGTGGGATGGTAGCACAATGCTGGTTAAGGATGAGACCAGCGTACTGTTTTACAGCTGATTTTTCTAAGAGGTCTAAAATCCACATGCTTATATTGTTTGTCTTGAAAATTAGTGTATCCCATGGGGATTTAGGGGTAGAGCTGGTTAGAACATTTTTTGGTGAAATTTAATTTCACCCATCGGAAGCATTTCATAAACATATACTGGTTTTAACGATGTTTTTGTAGGGAAGGAGGAAGGAAAAGAGAGAAAAAGAGTTTCTTATACTTCAAAGGTAGGTGGTTACAGTACTAGCCTGGGATGTACGAAACTCAGGTCCAAGTCTCTATGGTGCTCATAGTGATCTGGGATGATGGATTCTGCTCAGAAAAAGGTAGAACCAGCACTTAAAATTGGGTATCCCATATCCCAAACTGTTGTCCCAAGCACTTGGAAATATACATTGAATCTACAAGATCTGGCTGTGGTCCAAAACATTTTGAACTAATTCCATCTCACAAAAACATTCAAAAGGTCTTGGCTTTGTTCCAATGTGGAATGAAAACAAATTGTGAAACCTCAAAAGTTGCAACAAAACAAAATTGCCATCCTCTGAACATCTCTAGTTAATAGTCCAAATTTGAGGTAATTTAAGCAAGAGGTACCCACGATACAGACCTCCTAAAAATAATCACAGGACATCAAAATGTTTTGGGTCTTTTTGCACACATTTTTACACACACTTTCCCCAATTTTTCTTCACACACTTGGACTGTGATCCTCCTCAAACTGATATCATCTACCTAGGACTGATTTTAGCTAGTGTCTGGCACCTACTGTCCTTGTGGGGAAGCAATATTTAAAAATTAATTCCCAATAAATTTGGGTCTACAATGAGGATCAAGCCAAGATGATATTCCAGAGAGAATTATTTGCACATGTGCAGCAGTTCTGTTATTTTGTTGCAAGCTAATATTTGTACATAACCTGATCTCAGAGTGTGTGGCTCAAGGTGACATACTGTGGTCATTGAACCTGAGCAAATTCACGAAACCTATTCTATGTGCAGGGTCAGTTAGACAGGCAGGACTGCAGGATCACAATGCCTGGATGAGATGACGGGTGTTCAGAGGAGGGATTTATGTTTATCAGGAACTGGGGAACCTTTTGGGAAAGGAGGAGCCTTGGCATGTTGAAACTGCATATATGGTGACAAAAGTGCTGTTAACTACTGTTAATATTACGAAAACACCCATGATAGCATGCACAAATACAGCTGGACCACAATGGTGTCTTTGGCTCAGCCTGATCAGAGTGAACTTCATCCTAAAGCTAGTCTTAGCAACAGGAACAGAGACCACCTTGTAAAGAAATGGGAATCAACAATCAACTATATCAAAATAAATAACATAAATTACTCCTCCCTCCCTTTCTCCAAATGGTTTTGTAATATACATATATATATATAAGCTTATTCTTGTCATTTACAATAGTTTGGAAAAAAAATGGAACAAGTTTTTTTCACCTTCACTATTCTGTTACATAGGTATATAGGCCCTGATTCAGCAAAGCACTCAAACATATGCTTGTTTTCCACTGACTACAATGGAACTTAAACATATGCTTATAGTTAAGCAGGTGCTTAAATGTTTAGCTCAGTTGCGGCCATAAATCAACAACAACTTCTCCATGGCTGGATAGACATATTACAATACCCTGTAACCTCAGCTTAGTATAAGACCCGAAGAAAGCTCACTGTTGACTAGATTCATATCAGTCTAAAAAAAAAATTCTTTTAAAGTGTTTTCCAGAAAATAAATATTTATTTTTTTCTTTCTAGCTGAAGTCTGATTCTGACCAACATGATGGCACTTTCAAGTATATTTTGACTGGGGATGGAGCAGGAAGTATCTTTACCATCGACGAGTATACGGGTACAATTCATGTGATACAGACGCTTGATCGAGAAAAGAAAGCCTTCTACACTCTAAGAGCTCAAGCAATTAATAGGAATACCCAGCTGCCTGTTGAACCGGAGTCAGAGTTTATTATCAAAGTTCAGGATATCAATGATCATGAACCAAAGTTCTTGGATGGACCTTATGAAGCCACTGTTCCGGAAATGTCTCCCGAAGGTAAAGAATGTCAAGAACTAGCTCTTTTTCCCCCACCTTGCTGGAGAGTTATAATATATTAAAATATTGATATCCTATTTTATAGAGTGCCTTTTACTCAGAAGGGCTCCAGAGCATTTTACGAAAGGGGGGCTCCAACCTTGTAAAAGCACACAACACAGGCTTCACTTTAATGTGTGATTAGTCCTATTGAACCCATGGGCATATTTACCGTTAAGCATGTGCGTAGTTTTATGTGCATAAGTCTCTGTAAAATCAGGACTATATCTCTAGATACATCGCTTCAGACACCAATGAAACAGCCAACTTCTAGGTTTGAAAATAGTAGCTGTTGAATAAAAGGAGCAACACTACATTTCAAGACTAGAAAATACTGTATCTCTTTGAGGTTGCAAAAGGAGAAGTGAGGGAAACAGAATGTAACATTCAAATTTAAATTTGGGTAGGACACACTCTTCTAATATCTCAAAAAATGCCAAGTATCATCTTTTACTGGTCACAGCCTGTCTGCCCTATGGGCTTATATCTGTGGAAAACCAACAGTACACATTTAAACTGCAAGGGCCTATAACCTCCACTGACATTTCTAAGTGCATAAATATGAGATCAAATTAACAGAAAATTACTTAATAACCTCTTTTGGGCTGCTCTTAGTCTGTATGATGATTAAATCATAAGCTTTTATTACTGTCCATGTAACACACATTATCATGTGTATAATGGAACAGAAAAGAGTGTCATTCACATCATGTCAGTATTCTCCCCCTAATATAGTGCTAGATTTTGAGTTTAATAATCTGGTTTATGCTGGGGGTAGTATGAAGCTGCACTGTCCAAATGTACAATTCCTTCCCAATCTCTCTGGCATGCAATGGAGAGTGTTCATACTTCATCATCCTTTAGACTGGTGAGTTTGTTACCTAATCTTCCCCTGGTCAATTTCCCTCCATTCAGGATGAATTATGCCCTGGAGGTGCAATAAGGGAAACACCCCTCAATTCCTTAAGCATAGGGGCTGAAATTTTCACCGCCCTTTTGATAGGTTGCACTAGAGTGGAGGGATCTTGAAAGTAATTTGTATTCCCTCTCTGTCCTTGCACCGCTATGTTAGGGCCAGACAGAATATAAACCAGGATTTGTAATGTGTCTGGAAGGTTGGTACTGAAGGTAAAATAAAGTAAAGATGCCCTCCAAACAAAAAAAGAAAATTAGGAAAAGAAAACATCTGGCAAAAATGAGCAGGTTATAGATACTGCCACATCCAAATTGTCTTAAAAAACTGGAAAAATTGGATCCTTTAAAATTTACTCAACATATCCCACTAATCTTTTTAATTACTACCTCCATCTACTTCAGTTATTTCCATTACAAATAATACTGAAAAGAACGTCAAATATTGTGTCAGTTAAAACTGTGTGAATTAATAAGATCATTACCTCAATAACATCAGTAATCATAAAAGGTAATAAAAACTATGTATCATTCAGCATTACACATTTACTGTTAGAGCAGCTTCACTGAATCTGTCACAGCCTCAGAGGGAGATGTAAACTACAACTTCCTGTGCCAGTCTGGATCTCAGCTTCCAAGTGGGGGAGATGTAAGCCTGGTCTACACTAGAGAGTTTTGTTGACAAAAGCTGACAGGAAGTGGCAGTTGAAGGAGAAGAGGAGGGCAGTGGAGGGACATAGGCAGGCAGGAAAGAGCCTGAGAGAGAGATGAAGAGAAAGAGAGTCTGTGAGTAAACTGAGAGATCCAGAACAAGAGAACCAAAGGCCCTTCAGATCCCATGGGACTGATCTAATGTGCACCCCCAAGCAAGCATAACTGGAGTGAAGTCCATTTCTTCAGGAAATCACAAGACAGACTTGAGGCTCAATGACTGACTTGGGTGTTAGACAACACCCAGGGAGATATTTGGGGAAAGGGGAAACTTGAGCTAATAATAATAATTATTATTAATAAGTAATAACAACAATAACCTGGAAGATAATAGCTTGTACATATTGAGGTAGATATAGTGGGTTGTTTTATTTAGAGGGTTATATTTAGGCAAGTACATTAAGTAGTAAGTTATAGAGTGAGTATGTGTGTCTATTCAAACCAATATTTTTTATTATATATATATTCTTCAAATATTTAATATTAATGTGTATAGGTAGAATCCAGTTCCATTTGTTCCAATTTAAATAAAATCTCTGTTATATTGTTTTTTGACAATCATCTTATCTATCATTAAATAACTTTTTATCATGATGTGACACTCCCACTCTGCCCCCAGCTCTTATATGCTGAGTAAATTATACCACCACTATTACAGACCATTACTAAATCTTGGTCAGTGGTTTTGGAAGAGAGTGACCCTCGGATGTATTTCAAATTACAACATAATAACCCTACTCTGAGAGGTCAGTTTACACTCACTAGGGCTTCTGATAGTGGAGCACCTTCATTCTACAGCCAGGGATCCATGAGACCACTTATGCTGTTATTAATCAGTATATCTCTCTCCACAAGGCTATGCCTATGCCCTGTCAATGATGACCACTTTGGAGCTTCTGCTGAGCCCTCTACTGCCACAGCCTTCTGTCTTGGCAAACATTTTGGCCTTAATACATAAGGTATAAGGCATTTATGACATAAGGCATAAGGCCTTAAGGCATTTATGCCTTAAGGCATAAACCTAGAATTGGGCCTTATTCTACGTAAGTGATGTTTAGAAATGGCTATATATGTGATATGAACACTGAATTAACATAAAAATAGGATCATAAACAAGCATCAGTAACCAAAGAAAAATGGTTTTAAAAGTTGTTTAAAATGTGGGAGTAAACTTTGTACAAAATATCACAATAGAGTATGAATTAATAAGGAATTCATAACTAATCAAAAAATGTTTTGCTTCCCTCTGTTTTCTGAGTTTACATTTGTACATTAATATTTTGTGAGTTATTTGTATATTTCTTTCCATTAATTATGTAAATTCTTTTCCATGAAAAGTGCTGGCTTGACAGGTCAAGAGATTGTAGGCCAGATCCTCAGTTCAGAGGAGCAATGACACTTAACACCATCTGAGGTTCTCGCTCAATATTCTTCAATCCTTCAGAGAGCTACAACATGGGGTGCAGTTGTGAAAGCTTTGCTGCTCTGTCCTGCCAATAAACACCAACCCTGAGAGGTACAAACTCAGACCCTGACCTCTTGGCTGAGTCTGCCAAGATGGGTATCAGTTAGGGCCAATTGTAGTGGTGGAATGAGTGTGTGGAGACACCTGTTCCCTACTTATTTGAAACCATCAGTTTTTTTTAAAACTATTTTTAGATATTAAAATCATTACTGACCTGGGATAGAAACTGATCATGTAAAATGCAAGGCTCAAAGCCCCATAACCAATCCCCTGTGTCATCTACTATATATTTCCATTTGAATACACCACAGGATTCTAGCATAAGATCAATTAAATATTCCCTCTGGTTTCTTTTATTCCTAGATATTCTTCTAAAATCATGTAAGAGGTACTTGTACTTTGACAGTGCCAGGGAAAAATTTTACAGATCTAATGCCTATTTCCCTCCCTTAGCACAGAAAGTACAGACACATCCCCAATCTTACCTAAATGGGTGATTTTTGAGAAGACTCAAAATTCCCTGCATGCTTCCCTCTTGGAGGCATATGACTTGGTTTATAGAACTGGCAGATTCATGGCCTTCTGACAATCCAGTATCATTAATATGAATCGAGGTCAAATCCTGCGGTTCTTGGGACATCCAATGAAGCAGCTTCTTCTATGTGCACCTCTATGGTGTGGGAATCCCTGTAGCACTGACAATCGGGTCACTTCAGAAGTTATATTCCACAGACAACTCACGTACACACATTGACTGAACATGCCTCTTCGTCCTCACTCATGCTTTCAATAGAACATAAATTGGTGTAAAATACTGGCGGCCAAATGCTACATTGTGTGTAGGACCTGCATCCTAAATCAGGATAAAGCAACTAGAACCAAGCCAAAGACCTGGCTCAATTTCTCAGCATCCTCAAACATCAATCCCAGTAGTGGGCCCTCTAATCTATCAGTAGATGGTGACTGGAAATGGCAAAGCTTTGTGACGTCAATCCTGTACCAGTTCAGCAAACCAGTTCTTTCTTCTCTCCCAGCAGACATAGAATTCCCCAGGGCTGAGCTAAGGATGTCAGTTTGCTTATATCTTCTAACTTAGCTTCCCTTCAGATCTGTGTGTCACCTAGCAAGCAATCAGCACTACAAGGCTCTATGCTCATCCTCTGTCTTAGGGAAAGCAGTTCTTTGTTGGCAGGCATGCACAGATCAAGGAGCATGAGGTGACAGTACTGCATAGTCAAAGCCAATAAAGCATTGCTTTCCCTAATGCACACACAGAAGGCTCTACCTCCTCATGCCCCCGTTCTCCCCCAACCATCACCCGAAGTTAGGTTCAAGCACGAATATCTATATTAACATAAATGCAAATTAGTATAAGAGTTAGTATGCTTTCTTAGCTCTCACATATTTGAGGCATTTAAATTTTATTAGGATTTTATATGCAAGTGTCATAGTAAATGAAAAGTGTATCAGTAAATCGACTCTTCTGGGAGTACAAGACTATAGTTTTCCCTCAGGCATTTGATATGATTTTACATGAAGTGCTTCCCATAGAGCTATTAAACTTCTACAAGTGTAGTACATCTTATAGAATGGTTAGGAGTCATATGCAATGATATATCAGTACTTAATACTTTTTATAGATTTTCTAGTTAGAAAAAAAAAAGATATTTCCCATGTGACCCTCCTGTAGATACCTAATATGTTATAATAGCTAAATAATACTGATGTTTGCACTATAGGAGGCTCCAATAATAAAGAGAGCAATCCTGAATAGTAGCCAGATACTGTAAAGCAGTGTACCCAAGTTAGATACTAATGTAGTACCATAAAGAATGTATGAACAGATATATTATCTACATTTGTGTTTGAACACATAAAACACAAATTTGGGTCTGAACTGAAGTGTACTCCAACAATACAGTATTTAAATACACAAGTGATTGAAAGCTGATATGGACATTTGAGTAACTTGCATCTTCAGCATACCAAGGTCAACTGAATTGTCTTTTCCATACAGCCAGTGGCATAAATGATACTTCCATAATGGTATCATAATTCTGAACAATACCAATTAGGCCATCAATTATGTAATTTCACTTGTGGTACTTCAGAAAGTGGGTTAAAAATGTCAGAGTCTATGAGTATAAAATATAACATTTGTATTTGCTGATTTATTTTTTTCTCTCAAGCAGGAAGCTGCAAAAATCTTTTATACTGTTGTGTCAGGGATGCTAAAAACATATTAGTAGTTGCAACTCTTTATTATTTGTGCCTAACTGCCCATGTTAACATGTTTAATGAAGCAGTGCTCCACTGAGGTAACTGTTTGCTTTGGTTAACACGGGTTAATGCTCATACAGAAATATCTTCCATCTGAAGTGAGAAATTCAAAATTGGAAAGGAAGCTATCCTTGGAGAAAATCAAGTGTTTATAGTTTTGGGCTGCCTACTCCCAAGTCTATATTTTACCCCTGGTGTGGAATCTCCTTTCTTGGAAAATGTGAGAAACCAATCCCGCACAAAATACAGTCCACCCCTTTCAAAAATTATATTCCAAATTTTAAAATAGAAGTTCTCTTCCATCTGAGGTTCAAGCAGGAAAGCGGCATTTACTGTTACCTTAAGCCTGATCTCTTTTTACCAGATTACCATGACTTGCTTACTTCTGCTTTTATACCTTGCCTCTCAGCCTGGCAGAGGCTACCTCAATGAGCTCCATGTTCCTTAACCGTTCCTTGCCTGCCTCTTTACCTCAGCAGAGCCAACACAGAACCAGAGGGGTTGGACTGGTGCAGTCCATTGGGTAGCGCTCCCCATAACAGTTTCAAATATTATTTTTTTAATAAAATGGTAGAAAATAAAATGTCTTTAATGGAATGATATCCAATAGGCTGTAATCATAATATTGCAGTCACATAAGCAATCGCTTTTTCTGTGCATCTTTATTCCTGATCTATTAAATATAATCCCATAAAACCACACATTTCTGAGATTTACTATTTGTATTTCGGTTCCTGTGTCAGAGCTGGCATCAATCACACACTGTATCCACTGGATTATCCACAGTGGTAGCTTTTGTCAATATTAGTACTCAATTACTACAAAAAGGCCTGAATTATGTTCATACTGTATTACTTACCAGTGATTTTCATATGCCAGGAGTGGTTAAATGAGACTAATCTCTGGTGACCATCTGTGTCTGAGTCCCAGTTTGTTCTGAGTTAACACTTAAGTACTTGAGTGTATGCATATCCCTTACTCTTCAGTCTTATTTGAGAACCCAGTTGCTTTTGAAGTTGAAAACTCCAAATGTTCGTGGTTGTTAGAGATTAACCTGTCAATTCACCTTTGAAATGTCATGACAGCAATACAGAGTTGTGTATATCACTAGTTTAATCAGTGACAGAGCCAAATTTTGCAATTAGGCGGGTAATGGGTTGAAAAAGTGTGGTTGATGCATCCCTTGATTGTGACTTTCGCTCCTTTCTGCCTTTATATCACTCCTCGTCCGTTCCCCACAATGCTTCTCCAGCCTTCTCCACTCATGTGGCCAGGGACACACTCCTCATCCAGCCCCCTCAACCCTTCCCTTGGAGCTGCTCAGCTGAGCTACAATGGGAACCCCTGCCTTTCCCCCTACACTCCCACACCCCTCCCCCTGCCTGGCCCCTTCCAGCAACTATAGTGAGAGCCCAGGGTGGTGGCAAGAGCAGCTGGGGCAGCGGGGCTGATGCAGACTGGAGCAGGCTTGGCGCCAACATGGAGCCAGGTGGGTCACTGCACGGTTGGACAAAGCCCCAGTCTCAGACACAGGTGCCAAGCAGCTCAAGGCTGCTCTTGATAGTACCCAGCTGTGACCATGATCTTATTTGCTTGGGGGGGTGAGGAGGGCCTGGGGAGGGGGTGGGAGATCTTTCCCAGCAGGAACACTCTGTTTGGGGGATGCTTCCTGCTTGTTGGAGCTTCTGAGAAGGGATTGGGAGCATTTCCCCATCAGCCCAGCAGAGAGCCATTCCCTGCTGCTCAGAGCCTCAGCTGGCAGGCACCCCGTGCACTGGGTAGCCCCAACAGCTTCAGATTCAGCTGCCAACACCACTGCCACCATTTGTGCCCATAGGAGGCCCCAAAATTTGCTGCCCTGGTCTGCGAACCAATCTGCCTGTAGACAGAGTGGCTGCTGCACAATATGCCTGAAAACGTGCCACACATACATCTCAAGGCCACCGGCAGCGGACCACTTTTTCCTTTCCCCCTCCCATTAGATTTACTACTGAGGGTGATATTATAGGTATATTCTGAGGGCCGTATTCTATCCTTTTCTAGACACAGAACTCCTCTTGAAGTCAACAGCAAGGGGACAGCATTTCACTCCAGATCAAGTTACAGGGTCTTTAGTCTGAGAAGTTTCTGAAATTATATTTTAGTATCCAGAGAGTGGCCTCCACTCTGATCAAGAGATTTTGAAAAGATACTATACTTTATACTAGTGACTCCAAACCCTCAGGGTGTTGCTGATTAATTATCAGAGAAAATATGCAACAGGAGAGAATATCGTCTGATAAGATGAGATAATGTGATCATATGTCAGAAAGTCATGGAAAGTAGCTCTAGGTCTTGTTTTTCCTCATGAGAGGCAGCTATTTGTGTTCTTATGTAGAAGTCAGGTAAGAAATAAGATAAAAATAATCATTATATTATACAATGATGATACTTAGGAATATTTCTTTGCAAGGATATCCTCATGGATGGCCCATGGGGATGTTGTCAGTTTTGGATCTAGGACGTGACTGACTTCCAACTAGAGATGAAATCATGTTCTGCAGATTGATTCTGCTATCGCTTTTGCACTAGGAAAGGCTCATTAAAGGCCTCCAGGATATAAAATGCTATCAGAGACTGTTCTTGTATTTCCTGGCTACTTTGCTAGTTAACCGTTTATTTCTATCAGCCCCTCTGTAGGTTTTAAATGAGAGGTTCATACCATATTTGTGTTTTATTTTGTTTTTCATATGGATCACTTTAATAACATTTCTTAAAACATATACAAGGGAAAATAAATCTGAAAGTGGCTCATTCACATATCATAAATTAGAAATTGCCAACAGAGAGATAAAAACCCCACTGGAAAGTCACAAGTTAATCTTTTGCTTTAACATAAATTGATAAGGAGAATGGAACCAATACAGAGGCTGAATAAGAAAAGAAATATTAAGTCTTCTATTGTGCCTATTTTTGGAATATACAGTTTACCAGTCTATGGGCTTTCTGCACTGTAGGATTACATAGCTGGGTACATGAAATGGTTAGAAAGTAGGATACAGTGTGCTATTCTATTCTGTGCTATATAGTTTTTTTTATTCCACACTCATCACCATAGTACCCAAGTGCCTTCTAGTAGTGTATTAAGCAACATGACTACATAACTATCACGTTTGTTTTCTCATTTCCTCACCAGTGAGAAAAGTATGTGCAATGGAGTCTCTTGTTTTGGCAATGCGTGCCTTATATATTCACATACCTGCTACTTTGTGGTTACATTAGGAGGAGGTAAGGTCAAAGAAATATGCCTTGCACTTGGAGCAAAAAAGTGATAAGGTTTGTAATGGTCCTTACTTCCTAGGGTAGTTAATGCCACAGTCTTAGACTGTCCCTGGAGAAGGTTTTATCTGCTGCAAAGATGAAATTTATTCTTAATATTGCGTATTATATTGTGCCAGAGGAACAGAGTCGTCAACTGTGGTCCTTGTCCCAGAGATTTAGATTTTTTTTTATATACTCTGGGCCCAGGCCATGGAGTGCTTTGAAGAAAAGGACTGAGACCTTTAATTTATTTTGAAGTTCAATAGGAAGCTAGTGTAGAGTGTGGAAGATGGGTTTGATATGTTTGTAGTAGCCTATGTTGCTGAAGAGTTGTGCTTCAACATTCTGAACTACTTGGAGTTTCCTAAATGCTGAAGACTTTCTGAACAGATATAATGCATTGGTGTGATCCAATGCAGAGGTGACAAAGGCCAGGTCTTCATTCACCAAGATGGAATAGAGTTTCCTAGACAGGTGGTAAAAAGTCTTTCTTGTGGATGCCGATATATGAGAGCTCAGCCTCAGAAAAGAAGATAGCAGGGGTGGCCAAACATACTGACCCCCCCAAAACTCACCTCCCAACAAGGCTGAATCCTTCAGCCCTACCATCCTGCCACTGGAATATAAAAATACTCCTCTACAGACCGAATTGACTACAGACTGAATTGACCAATTGTGAGTGCATTGTGGTTGCAAGCTCTTTGAATTCTGTCCTCTGTCCACCAGCATCACCTCTGTCTTGCTTGGCCGCACCTTCAGTCAGCTTTTCTTCATCCAAGATCTGATCTCATCCAAGCACTAGGCCTTATTGGTGGTGGTTGTGATGTGATCAGACGTGCTGCAGGATAGGTACAGCTGTGTATCATCAATCTATTCTAGCACTGAGGTCCATGTAATCTGACCAATTCACCTAGTGGTTGTGTGTAGATCCTGAAAATAACTGGAGAAAGAACTGATCTTTGTGGGACTGCACAAGTAAGGGGTTTAGTTGTGGAGGTACAGTTTCCCATCACTGCTCTTTAGGTGAATCCCTCCAGGAAGGACTCAAACTATCTTAATGCATTACCCTGGATGCCTGCCACCTCTGTGAAGTAAGACAGCAGAATTTTGTACTCAACAGTGTTGAATGTCTGTCTTCTATCCATTGACAGCAGAAGGTGATCCATCAATGTCATTAAAGTAGTTTCAGTTCCATGTCCTAGCCTGAATAGAGATTATTCAGGGTTTAGACATGTTAGCTTCAGTTAGATGAGCTTGTAGTTGGCCTTTTGCTAACTTTTCTATGAGCTTGCTCAGGACCAAGAGGTTTGACACTGGGTGGTAGCTAGCTAGGACTGAAGTATCTAGGGTCAGTTTCATACAGTATGAACTGATTTATATTAAATGAGGTAACCGAAAGAAAGATTTAGAAAAAGAGGAGAGAAGAAGAATTTGACTCTGGTTAAAACGTACAGATATGCCAAGAGAGAGTTATGTGTTATTTGTATGACAAACATTCATTTCCTTTTAAACAAATAGCTACAAGAAACTTCTTATTTCCACCCATTTTCTTTCCAGGTACTTCAGTTATACAGGTAACAGCTACAGATGCAGATGATCCTGCTTATGGCAATAGTGCCCGTCTGCTTTACAGTATTCTGCAAGGACAACCCTATTTCTCTGTGGAGCCAAAGACAGGTATTGATAGATCTTCCTATAACTCAGACTCATAAACTATTCAAAAATATCTATCTATCAGGTAAAATTATAATATATAATAATCTTCTTTTTCTCAAGACAGTACAAGTATAATTTCCTCAAGTCAAACAATCTACATAGCGATAATAGCACCCGCAAATGTAGTATCTGAATATCTTCTGATTTAGGGATTGATCCAGCTCATGCTCAAGTAAATGGAAAAAATCCCATTGACTTGACTATTGCAGCCTCAGGCTCTTTGGGTAAGGGGACCAGATAGCAAGTATGAAAAATTGGGAGGGGGTAGTGGGTAATAGGCGCCTATGTAAGAAAAAGTCCTGTATATCAATACTTTCCCTATAAAATAGGGACATCTGGTCACCCTATCTTAGGGCCTGATTTGGAGACCATTTAAGTCAATGGAATGAGTCGTATTTACTTCAGTTGTTTTTGGATGGAACCCATAGTAATTTTACTTCATTGAATAAAATGGAATAAATTTCACAGAAATTTACTAAAATTTCAGCATGCGAGACATGTCAGATACAACCTTATATTTAAGACATATATAAAATGGGTTCAAATAATAGTCATGATGCAAACATTAAATTCCAGGACATATAATAATACTCCCAAGTCTATTAGATTTTATGCTTAACATCTTAAACCAAATTGAATCAATATAATTTATTTATGCCTCAACACCTATCTGAAGTAGGAAATACTTATTCTCATTTCAGAGATGAGTAAGCTGAAGCACAGAAGTTAAATGACTTGCTAAAGGTGAAAGCGAGACAGTGGGATACCCAGGAATACATAAAACAAAAAGTCTTAATTCCCAGCACAAGGCCACATGTGTGATGACCTAATCAGTGTTTATATTATTGGCTGTGGCCATGCACTGAACTTGATGGCATTTGTCTGTCTATTTGTATGTAACACAACAAATTTTCAACACTGCATCTGATCAATTCCAAAACTTCAGGGAATATACCAGGCATCAATGAGCAGAACCTTATTGATTAAGGAAAACATGGGGGACATGTGGAGCACCCTTTCCTCTGGTTAGCATAGCCCCAGTTTCAAGCAGCTCTGCAATTATATAATGATTATACCCCAGGCTGATGACATCAATTAACACCTTTAAGAATGACAATATCCAATTTCTGTCCATCCTCCCAATGGAATTTAATATGTTTTCATGCTGAATGACAGAAAGAACAAAAATAATATGGGTGTGGGGGGAGGAGGAATGATGGTATGCTTATAACTCCTGGCATGGGCAAAGAATGGAGGACGTTGCCTGGGGGAAGGGTGAATGGGGGGGCACTTAGAATCCCTAGCATGGGGGAATGGAGATGCACAAAGAGCCCTGAAATGGGGGAGAGAGGGTGGAAGAATAAGAGACTTGAATGGTGGGAAGGAGCCACACAGAGCCACTGGCATGAGGGCAGGGGTGGAGGGTGCAGGAGCCCCTGCAATAGAGGAGGTTGGAAGAATGGCACACGGGGGTTGGGGAGAGAATGAAGGAATAAGAACAGCCTACAGATGTTATGAATTGTGAAACCCCCTAGTGATATTGAATCTGATGCTTCATTTTGCACTCTAAATGTGTGGTCGGATATTGTTAAAAATGTGCTTAGCTAACTGTATCTTTCAGGGGTCATTAGAATTTCTTCCCAAATGGACAGAGAAACTAAGGAGCAGTACTTTGTCATTATCCAAGCCAAAGATATGGTTGGGCAAATGGGTGGATTTTCAGGAACAGCAACGGTAACCATCAACCTCTCTGATATCAATGACAACAAACCCAAATTTCAACAAAGTGAGTAAATGCCAAGAATTTTTATGACACATGAAACCGTGGGAAAAGTTTAGACCTAGTGCAAAATCAGTGAGTTCAGTGGTGTACCCATTTAGATCATGTCTATATTTTGTCTTCTGTATCATACATTTGAATAAAAAAATTGATAAACCAATAACTTTTTCTGCAAAATATAACCTGGATTAAAGAGCTAGAGAGCTCAAGCCTGTGCTATGTTTTGTTATAGTTTTGAGATTAAAAGCACCAGCTTTAGGGAAGCTAAGTATTAAAAAAAAAAGAAAAGAAAAGAAAGAAAAAAAAAGGAGGTTTTTCTCTTGGGGTTTAGAGCACAATTTTTCTTTATTACTGTTGATATATTGACAACCGTAAAATTAGGTTTCTCTAAGGATAAAAATCCTCTCATTCAGGACTGACTAATTAAACGATAAATACAAACTGAACTAGTAGGGAAGCCATGCATCTCCACTGCTATCTAGCACGCAGCTGCATTCAGTAGAAATAACAACACTATGCTGGCTTAATACAGAGATCTATATTTTAATGACAGTCTTCCCAGAGTGCATACATAGAGAGATTTCACACCTCTGGTTTTCTGCATCCTGTGGTCACTATTCTGAAATAAAAATTAATTATAAAACTGTGGAAATTCAGAATCCTACAGTAAATCATAATAATGTTGCAAGTACACACCATACAAATGCTGTAAACCAGTGGGGTCCAACTTTTCAGCCTTAGAATTAAACTTAACAGATGAATTCCTAGACCGACTCGAGTCAATGTGAGTTTTGCCATTGATTTCAATTGAACTGGGACTTCATGCAATAGTTTAAAAAGGCCACAGGGCTACAATCAATCTTCTATTTCCCTGTGCACAGGCAGAGGCAACTGAACTGCTACGCTACCCTCCCTATGGATCCCACACCTAATAAGGAAACAGGCAGTGTAGAACCTAGATTTTCACTCTCCGCCTACATCCCAGTCTCCTGACAAAGGGAAGGGAGGTCAGGTGTCATGCCTAGCGGTCAGAGTCTGAATGCCAGAGCCAGGGCTCAAGACAGGACCAGGAAGCAGGGCTGAAGGTCAGAACTGGAGTCAGAGTCCAAATGCTGGAGTCAAGGGTTCAGACAGAATCGGAATCAGGAATCAGAGCTGTGGGTCACAGCCTGATTACTAGGAGCCAGGGCTGGTTTCCAGGCAGGAGCAGGGCTGAGACAGGATGGGAACAAGGCTGGGTGCAGGAAGGATCTGCGCAGGAGCTGTGGAGGAGCAGGGCTTGGTGAGAGACAAGCATGGGAAGGCGTGGGCATTGAGCAGCCAGTGAGCTACTGCTGATGCTGAGCTTAAAATCCAGCCTGCTGCTTCCTAACCAGTCAGGCAGGGTGGTTCGTCAGGCAGCTCAACGGACAGATTAGGGTGTCAGAAGTACGGAGCAGGCACAGCTGCAGGGCCTTACTCTGATAGTACCTTCCTCAGCGAGGGCATCCTCTCGGGGCCCTTGTTGACTTGTTTTTCTGTGAAAGGTCTCCAAAAGACCCAGGACATGAAAGTGATTCACTAGTTTCCAGAACCACTCATCCAGGTTGTAGCCCTCCCAGTCCATCAAGTATTGCAGTTGCCCTCTAACTCACTGGCAGTTAACGATTTGCTGAAATAAATAGTCACTGTGTCCCGGACTATTACAGGGAGCTATGGAGTGAAGGGCTTAAGCACTGTGGGAAGGGTTCTCTGTGTACGGCTTCGGAGGGGTGACATGAAATACAGGATGGATCTTCAGGGATTTAGATCATTGCAATCTGAAAGTTACTGGGTTGATCTGTGCTTCAGTCTTGATACTGGTGGTCCAATTTGGCCAAAGGGGCAGTCAATTTAAGATTGCAGGTGGAGAACCAGACTATGTATCCTATGGCAAATTCAGGGGTGGCTTGGCGATCTTGATCAGAATATGGTTTACATTCTTCCTTAGCTGCTTGTCAGGGCGCCTTGAGTTCCTGGGGCACCTGTTGGAGGTTGGTAGCTAGATCTGTGACAGCAAATATTGGGGAGTTTGTGGGGACACCTGGAAGAAAGTGGGGGTGAAAACCATAGTTGACAAAAAACAACAACCCATAAAACTGGGTAGAGACTGGTACTAAATTATTTACTGAGAATAATATCAATTGAAAATTCAGCCATTTTTTCAGGCAAAGTCCTTATATTTAAGCGGTAATGTGGAGGCAGTGGATTGGACTGCAGAGGGCAACCAGACTCCCTGGGGATTAACATGCTCAGACTCGGAATATTGAGGAAGGCAAGTTGAAGCATAAAGGTCCTCCCAGTCTATGGTCCCCACAGTCAGGTTTCAGGAGCCAAACTCTATTGTGCCTGCCCGCCAGTGAATGCATGGGTCTTGAGTAGTCAGGCAGTGCATGCTGAGACTTACTGGAAAGTGTGGTGCTCAGATAAATCCAAATTGGAGGGTCTGTTGGCTACACTGGAGAGTCAGAATCTCCAGACGTACGTTCTGGTGTGTAACCAGGCCTAATGAAAGGAGAAAGCCATCAACAGACTCCATCAACTCTGGGGTGTGTTTGTGTTGGGTGGGCATCTTGTGTACTCATGAAAAGTCCTGATCCATGAAGTTACCTGAGACGCCTAAATCCATGAGTGCCTCCTGATGGACCTTGGAGATGAAGGGGTATAGGACTTGCAGAAGGAGCTGGAGATGTGTCAGGATCCGCCTGCTCGTTTCCAGTGTACCAACAAACAGATGCTGATGCTAAGTACCATTGAGAGGCAGAGAACACCATCCAGCCCAGACCCCGCTGCTGGGGGGTTGGAGTTGGGCATTCACTGAGCAGGGTGCCAATTGCAGGACAGCCTGATACGAAGCATCCTGGTGAGGTGGGGCCGGGTCTTGGTTGAGCTGTGAGAGTTTGGGCTATGGGTAAGGTGCTGAAGGTTGGTGGGCCAGGACTGGCAGGCGTCAGGAAACTGATCTTCTTTCTTGGCAGCGTTCCATCAGGTAGCTGTCCATCTGGTCAATCAAGGCATCCAGAATGGATGGAGAGTCCACTCATGCCGACTCTTCTTTGACATTATTATTTAGGCCAAAGTGGAAATGATAATGCTTCACAACCTTGTTCCTTTCAGTATCCACGACCAGAAGGCTTGCTTTCCCTAGGAGAGGAGATGCCCACGCCAGAGCCTCCCCAGTCAGTAGGCTGATAATCAGCTATACCCTGAATTGATCAGTGGAGAACGACTGCAAGTGCAGCATATTAGGAGCCGACATTGATTGAGGAACCCCCAAATCCTGCCTCACTCACTGTTAAACTTATCTGGCCGGGGAACCTTTGGCTCACACGGAGCTGGAGGAGGAGCTGGGGATGCAGCTTCCTGCCTGTGCAGTGATGCATTCTGTGCCTTCCGGGAAGTGACCTGGGCCCGCAGGGTCTGTAAGGCAATCCCTGTCTCTGACAGGGAAAGATTGGCTGGGGAGAAATCCATACTAGCAAATGGTCTGGACCCCTTGTCAGCCTAGTTCCCCTCTCTCTCGGTTTTGGGCTGCTTAAACTGTGAGGAGAATGGGCTGCAGGCAGTCGTGCCCAGAGGTTGGAGCAGCAGTCAGGCCTAGTGGTCATAGTCTGAATGCCAGAGCCTGGGGTTGGGACAGGACCAGAACCAGGATGTAGGGCTGAAGGTCAGAAATGGAATCAGATTCTGAAGGGTCGAGACAGAGCTGGAGCCAGGAATCAGAGCTGAGGGTTGGCACCAGATGACCAGGGGTCAGAAAAGGCAGGAGCAGGGCTGGTTTTGACACAGGAGCAAAGTTGAGACAGGGTGGAAACAAGGCTAGGCGCAGGGCAGGATCTGGGCTGGAGCTGTGGAGGAGCAGAGCAAGGGCAGGGCTTGGTGAGAGACATGGACAGGGAGGCTGAGAGGGTGTGGGAACTGGCTAGCTGGCTTCCTGAGCCAATCGGGCAGGGCAATCTGAAGGCTGCACATCGGCTCGTTAGGGTATCAGGAGCACTGAGCAGGCGCTGCTTCAGGGCCTGATTCCTGATACCTCTTCCATACCCCTGCAATGTAGCCGACTACCAGCAGGATTACTGCTCAGCAGCGGCAGCAGGAGAATAGGAAGGACAGTATCTACTTAGAGAGCTCCCAGCTCACCTCAGAGCTGTTTCTCAGGCCACAGGGGAGCAGTTGTGATGCAGTTGTAGAGGTGCTGCCCCCTAGTGCCTCCCCACAGGAATGAGGCTGGTTCAATCTTTCCCACTGAACCTCACATGGCGTGGCTCAGGGAACACATTTTCAATTTATATTCAGGCAAAAATATTTTTCTTAAATAGTTACCCCCGACAGCCTCAGATGAGGGTTTTAAAGGCCACTAGTCGTCCTCAGGGCACAGGTTGCACATCACTGCTTTAGACCATTATTGATCATGGAGGAAGTTGACGAAGTTTAACATGATGATATTTGGATGTTTCTTTAAGAGTTCTACTACATGAATGTCTCTGAGGCAGCACTAGTGGGCTCTACTATAGGCAAAATCATGGCAGATGACAGCGACATAGGCGAGAATGCAGCCATGAATTATGTCGTCGAAGGAGATGAGTCACGCATTTTTGACATCATTACTAACAATGAGACCCAAGAAGGAATTGTTATATTAAAAGAGGTGAGACATAACTCCTCCCCACCCCCCACTAAAATGAGACACATCACTGAATGTTTTAAAATAATAATAACAACAATAATAAAAACACTGAACATTGTTGTTTCCATGTTTTTCTATCTGGCTTCCTTAGGCACTAATAATCTGACTGAAAATAGGATCTGGAATGGTGTGGGGAAAAAAAAGCTCACTAGCTGAGAAAATAAATTGATATTTTTGGTTTGTGGCTCCAGCAATTGGGGTCAGGCTATCTGAGTTTTAGTTCCAGCTTTGCAACAGTCTCTTTATATGATTGTGTCTTAATCTCTCTGTGCCTTGTTTCCTCACCTGTAAAATGGGAAGAAGAATATTTCCCTCCCTCAAACGAGGCATAACTCATGGTTAGTAAAGAATGTTAAGATCCTGAGATGGAAGGTACTGCCAGCATAAGTGAAAAGTATTATGATTTCTTTAGTGAAACATGTTCACAAAGCTTCAGTTGTATATGGGACTTATTTTAACATCACAAGAAAATTAAGAATTATCTATTAGAGCTGACGTGATGACAAGTTTTCCTTGCAGGGAGGGAAAAGATAGAAAGTAAGTTCATTTAGTTGATTACCTACATTTTCATGGCCTGGAAAGCCAAAAAATATTCTGTGATGAAACTAGTGAGCACAGGGTATTTACTCATACAATATCAGCACTTTGATGAAGTACGGGAAACTAAAGAATTTGATGTTGCTATTTTTTGCCCATTTGGAACAGTTACAACTAAAGGAAGCTGTTTTGCTAATATTTTTTTTTTTGTAATTTGTATTGCTATCACTTGACTAAAGAAATGGTATGACAGAGTGGATAGTGAACTATTTTCCTTTTGTTTTTTGAAAGGGGAGGAAGAGTTGTTTGTTCTGAAGACTAAACTTTAATAAATTCAGTTTGAGCATCTGCAGATGAATTAATTCCCCTTATTCCATATGAAAATTCATAGGCTATATTGTATAGTGTTAAGTCTGCATGTGAAATAAAGATATTAAGAAGACATAAGTGATGATAAAGTCAAGTAAGGTATCCATTACAATACTATTAAAATCATAACATCAGGGCAAGCCATGATGCCAAGGAAATCAATCCTTAATAATCAAAGCAAACTAAAGTAAGGCACATATTAATAATTAAACAGTTTTTGCAGTGTGTGTGTGTATACATAAATACATATGTAACTGCTTTTAAAACATTCCCAAAAGAAGTGTACCACTATTTCTTGTCTTTAATCTTACATCAGTCATTAATCAATTATTAATTTTCAAATGCTAAAAAAGGAATATTCCACTTCCCACTTTGTTTGTCTACAGAAAGTGGATTATGAAAGCAAAAAGAGATACAGTGTTAGAACCAAAGCTATCAACAGGCACACTGATGACCATTTTATGGAAGAAGGGCCATTTGAAGATACAGCCATTATCAAGATCAATGTGGAAGATGCTGATGAACCTCCAGTTTTCACAGCACAGGACTATGTGATGGAAATCGCCGAAGAGGCCATGAATGGCTCATCTGTAGGTGCCATAACTGCCAGAGATCCAGACAATGCCAACAGTCCCATCAGGTACAATATGTAAAATGTAAATAGGTATTCCAGGAGGAAGCGATTTAAAAACTAAGGCTGAGATTTTCAAAGGTGCCTCATACTATTTAAGTGAGAAAAATTTCCAGGGGTCTCTTTTCCATTATGCAGGACTTTGCTTCATGAATGAGCTAAAGTGCACCTATGTTATGATAGCGTTGATGCACCTTCATATCATGTTAAAGCAAAAAGTCTAGAATACTAAAATATCATTTCCCTCCTTCTGGGCTTAAATTCTGACCCTTGCACAAAGCCTGAGTAAATGTGTTTTGTAAATGAATTCTTCGTTCTAGCCAGTGGATGGAAAAATATATCAACTAGTAGATCAAAATAGATCAACTAGCCCTATAGAAGATGTGGAACAACAGCAGAACTGTAGTGTGATGTTCACAGCTAAAACCTCAGGCCTGCAGAAGCCTAGATATCCCAGTGTTATGCATAGTTGCTGGTCCACTGGCCATGCCCCATCCCTACTCCAGTCTGCTCCCCAAAATGTCCTTTACAGGGGGGCTGAGGGAAACATTGCAGAGCAGTGCTATATTTTACACTTGGATAGGGAAGAGAAATGTCCACTCCACAGTTGGGATCAAGCCATCTCTGTGTAACATAATCATACCAGTTCCCTTGCCGTTCAGGCCTTCCATGTCTGGTATTTGCCCCATATTGAAATTATGTATGGAAGGACTGTACAAAGTATGTATTTCACAAGATAGTTTCACTGTATCTTAAGGCAGGACACAGGTGATTAATCTTAAACATATGATTTGTAATTAAAATAGCCTGTAGGGTCAATTGGCATCATTGCATTCTGTTTAATTTAGACAAACTAGGGTACTGGACAAACTAGTTTAGTGCAAAATAATCCATTAATGTGGATTAAACTATCAATTTCTTAGTAGTTGATTTAATCTCTTATCATCTATACTTCAATATACTATAGATTTCCAATATTTTTGTCTTATTTAAAATGAGTTTCCTATTATATTATTTTACAACTTAATCTGGGGTAAAATTAAGTGAAGAAAAATACAAATATATGTACAGAATTTTTCAAAACACCTGTTATTTTGCTCGGAGACTTATAGCATCTGCTCTGAAACATGTAAATACTGTGAATATTTATAACATTTGTATAGTATTTTTTTCTAAATAAAATATTTCCATAGGGGTTGCTGTGATGTAAATGTGTGTTTATTGCTCCAATCCAGCAACGCTTAAGCAGGTTTGTGCACCACTGACTTCTTTTAAAATGGAACATTTCAATTTGCAGCATGCATCAAGTGTGATTTTAAGGCATATATGTATATATTGGAAAAAGTATATGCATATGCAGTCAATTATCGAACAATAACTCACCTGTCAGTGGTTTTTTATAATACAAAAAAAGAAAACAAAACCAGGCCTGATTTGCCATTCTGGACACCAGTTTGCAAACACCAATATATGTTCAAATAACTAAAGTTTAATTAAAACAAACAAACCAACAGACGTCTGGGAAGGGTGTATGAGTATTCTCATAAATGAAATACGTTTAAAGCTGAGTTATAAATCCCTGAAATGGGAGTTTATAAAGGATATGTTGACAAGCCTTTTGCTAAACTGCAGCAAAGACACACCAATATATTATGATAGTTCTTGAATTTAGTATCTTGCTGATTTTCACACAAGCTGCATGGCAACTATAAATTAAAAGGAGCCATCCATCCATTGTCATTTAAATTGGACTATGAGAGAAGAGTCTTAAGTGTCAATATATAATATAAAGTATTTATCAAACAATAATTACATCTTCTTCTCCAGCTTTTATTTTAAAGCATGGGTATTCCTGAATAGGACCGATGAAGACCTTCTGAGTATTTTCTCAGATTTCACTTCCTTGAAATAGCCCCCTTCTGTGCCTTATGCATAAAGCCACATTTATTTTTATCTTTAAAAAAATACTATAATTTAAAAATCTCTGTCATTCTAATCTATATATGTGGCTTCACTCAGTGCCTTTTTCATAGTCACTCATAATATGTGGCCAGTGACAAGAATTGAACTATAATTTCACTTGCAGTTTGTGCATGTGCTTATGGGCATGGCCTGCAATGCTTTTCAAATGATGGCTGTTGCAGCAGAGTTCCAAGTTGTACCCATTGTAATCATTCCTCACTTTGGGATTTTGTACCTTGGGTTAGGAGACACCTCCTTATAGATAGTCAGTTGCCTTTCTTTTTTCCTAATGCTCGTGCTTTTGACATCATAACATGTCAGCAACAAAAAAATAGATTTGCCATTATACCTCTACTTAGTTGCCAGTGTTATTCATTTTACAAGTGCCGTTTTTGTTGTTTCTTTTCAACCAAGTCATTCACCTGCTGTGAGCCTGACTTAGAAATAGGAATGAATAATGTATTTTAGATTCAGTTCATATTAATATATATCTGAGGCATATTTAGTTTTATGAAAAGAAGAGCTTTGATCTTGGCAGCAGTGAATTTTAAATATTTATAAGTGGACATTCTTCATAATTTCTGAGTTGCTGCAGCACACATTTATATGTATATATGCCCAGGACTGTTTTCTCAACTGACAATAGCTTTATAAGTCCTTGTGTCAGATGGAACATTTCAGTATTAGGCAATCTCTTTACTTTTTTGGTGCAGGTATTCTATTGTTCACAGCACGTATTTAAAGAGATTGTTCAGCATCAATGCACACAATGGAACAATCATTATAACTAAGCCTCTGGACCGAGAGACAGCTGCTTGGCACAACATAACTGTTACAGCCACAGAAATGAGTGAGTAAGAATTTAAGGAACACTATGTTTTATATCCTGCATGCACTTAGTGTAATTATCATCAGAATATTCCTTCTTTTAAATGGAGAATACCTACTACTTTCGCATTATATTGTTGTTTCTTGTTACATTAAGGAGCATTATTAAAATGATGAGTTCAATGGAAACAGGATGTTTTTGAGCTCCAAGGTCTTGTGCTCTTTCATAAAAGATGACCTTATGAAAAAAGAAAGAAAGAAAGAAATTGTAATGAGATGGAGACTCTAACACTTTCAAGTTACACTGAAGCATATGAACTGCTCCCCAGGTACAAGATCTTATGTTAAATTAGACCCCGGTTAATTTCACACCAGATTTTTGACTAGTATAAAATTAGCCAGCGTCTAATATAACACCCATCAGAAACCTGTGTCTCAAATTAATTGTTAATGTAGGGCCTAAATCATTTAGACTTCTTTACAATGACAATTAAAGCTGGGAAGCATCCTTTATATAGATTTCACCTGTCAGTTTTGTCTGAAAGTCAAATGCAAATTGCCTCTGTTTGTGCTTTCAGTTATCAAGCTAAACATTATAGAAAATGCTTGTTTGCTAATTTGGAACTAGGTGTGACAAAATGTGTACCCTCTTAGTTAAAATTAATCACATCATCCATAGGAAGAAAAAAGAACAAAACAGGAGGGTATCAATGGATCAACTACCTTTTGCCAGGCATTTTTACAACTAGCATGTGGTTTACACATTGTGTCATATAAAATTGTTTTTTTTCCTGACTATTTAGAAATATGAGTGAGACAAGGAGGGTGATGTAATATCTTTTATTGGACCAACTTCTTGTCTACCGTGAAAGAAACTGTCTAGAAATATGTTAATCCAATATATTCTGTACAAGAAAGCATTTCCTTGTTTATATCAGAATAGTAGATGCAACTATGATCTTAATATAGTGAAGTTGGTAGCAATATTTACTGCAATCATTCTGTATTTGAGAGTTGATATTCTTGTTTGCCTTCCTGGTTTCTCTGAGAGCTTTTAAACACAAATGTATCTTCTTTTTCACTTTGTTGGACAGCTGGCAGGTGATATGGTGGAATGGAAAGTATCTTTGGCATATTTTTGTCATGCCTTGAATAGCTCTATAGAAACATCGCAGGATGACTTTGGTCTAGGCTTCTGACTTCTATGTTTAGCTAAACAATAAAAAGGGAGAGAATCAAATGTTACAATTGAATAAATGTCTCCTGAAGCAGAAGAAATGCCAAGGCTTTCAGTGTCAAGAAATATTAAAATATGTATTGCAGGAGGGAGTCCTTCTCATTCTGCTATATTTATTCTCTAGCTCTTTAATACCTCTGGATGTGATCTGATAAATGGTGACCTTAACATCATTAAAGGTGGGTAACATTGGTATGGCTATCCCTGAAGATGATTTACATTATCAATCAATGACTTCTAATACCTGAAATATAATCATAAGTTATATCCTGTATATAGAGCAATCTTTACTTGAAAAACAAGAAACTATGGGTAAACTTCTGGCTCCATTGTCACCAATGGCAAAACTACTATTGACTTCAGTAGAACCAGGATATCATCTCATATGGGCCATTTATGGTAACAGCCCCTTTGTGCCTATTAAGTGACATAAATCCACCTTCAGATCCCACAAGTGTCCTTGCATCTGCACCATGGCTAGGCCTTGCACTTCCATCCCCCATCATTTTCTCAGCACAGGTGACTGAAGGGCACAGGGAGGAGTTCCACAGCAATCCTCCACTGTTGTAGGCTCTGTTAAAGAGAACACATCAGTGTCACAACATAGAATATGTCTACTTGTGCCGGGGCTGACCTTGAGATTCTCAGAGGCTTTTTTCTCCTACCTTACTTTAGATTGGCATTTGAGAATCCAAGACTTTCTTAAAATCCTGTCCAATAGATTCAAGGAACTAATCACTAACGACAATCACTGCATTACTTTAGCAAACTTCCCCTTTGCCTTCTGAGTGATTTGGCCAGTTTGGCCTCCAATAATTACTGTTGCAACCTTAATTCCTTCTTGCAGATCCTTCCTGGACACCAGATACTGAGTTACAATTGATCTCCTATTGTCTTGGAACCCTGCTGTCTCTCAGCTTCCTTTTCCCCTCATGAAGACTGTAATCTTCTTAGTAAATGTTCTGCTCAGCCTATCCTAGGAAATCAGTTATACAGCTATGCTCAGATCCAGATATCCTCTTTTGCTTGTGCAAGGGATAAGTGGTGAGGCAAGAGGTGCGTCTTTCTGCATGGACACTGAAGCCTTTCCTTTGCCTTGCAGTGTACAGCAAGGATCTAGCCAGATGCTACCTGGCCAGTACCTGAGACTGTAGAAGCAGCTCTGTATCTCCTACCTCAGTTAACATGCCCTGGACAGCTATTACACAGTTGTGACAGATAACTCAATAGTACACTATTTCCTGTCAAGAAAAACCTCCTGTGTTCTCTGAGAAAGGTGAAAACCCCCACACTGATAGCTCCCTGCAAGGTGGAAAAAGTCTTTTCTGGCTCCTTAAATGGGTGCTGGCCAAAAACTCAGAAAAAAGTTAGGAATCTATCAGTAGAAACAGAGAAACACCTAAGGGTAATTTGGGAAAGAAAACAGGTATAAATTTCAGTTCCTGGCCAGGAGGAACAATATAAACTTCCCACAATCACACATGCAGGGGGTGCTATTCAGCCAATGAAGTGCCCATGAAGACCATAAACGGGCCCAGCAAGCTCTGAGGGTGAGTACTCAAATTTCCTCGGTTTCACTCAGCTCTGCCCATGAGGCTGCCAAAAGCCATAGGGGGGTGCTGCTACTCCCTCCCAATCTAGCCAGGATTCCAGAGATGTCTTTCCTCTACCATCTCAGACAAATGTCTTTACCACACACTTCCACCACAATAAACAGGGTGTGGGCTGCAGCTTCAAAATTGTTTTTAAAGTGGATACATGCTGGTTTGTTTTTAAAATAATGCCAGCCTGGAAAAATCAACAGCCCAACCAATTTTATTAATACATTCCCAACAAGTTTTATTAACACTGGCGTTAAGCATGAAGAATTTCAAATCTTTCCTGCGAGATATGAAAGTGTTAAGTGTTAAGTAGTAACCCCATGATAAGGGGTTATCATGCAGTGGTTCTTTGATACCAACTACTGGTGCCCACTATAAATCAGCGCCTCTCCACTGTTTTCAATGGAGTTATGCCAGTACTCACCAGCTACGGATCTGACCCAGTAGATTTGCAATTCTTTCTGATCCCGTTCCCTCTGGCAGAAGACTCAGAGGTCATCAACTCTGATTCCAGTGTTTGTTGTAACAAACAAGTGAACTGTACATTTAAATATAGTTATTAATTTCTTTCCTTTTCTTTGCAGTTGACCTTCATAGTCCATTTGACTCACTTACCTGAGTAGAGGAAGCAGCCTGATGGAAAGTCTGAACAGCAGGCTGTTTATACTAGCCCACACCACCTTGCATTGTTAACTACTGTGAAGGGTCTTGCAGATATCAGTCATGCTGTATAGACAGACCAGGCTGTACCCTTCATCTTCTGTTTAGGGTCACAGGGATATACTATGACAATTTTATTCACTGGAAAATATTATGCTAAGCTCCTGATCCAAAAAAATGCCTGACTTTAAGCATGCAAATATTCCTGTTGATTTCAGTGGAACTATTTATGTGCTCAAGTGCTTTGCTGTATTGGGACAAAAGTAGGAATGTTTATTACGGTGCCTGTGACATGTGCATTCTTGTAGTGTCTCTTTCTCTCAGTAAAGGTTTGGTCCTGTAATATGAAGAGTGCTTTCAAAAGGTGTTGATCACCCTCAACTTGTCCTGCTCCTATTGACTTCAGAAGGCATTCTGAGAATCTTTTAATAAATGAGCAAGACTATTTCTAGGCCTGATTTACATATAAATTGTGTGCAAGTGAAACTACTTTGGTTAGGGTGTGCTTTTTTCACTGGAATATTTATACCAGAGTACCTGGTGGCCCTGGAAACTCTTTGTGCCAACTGAGTGAGGGAACAGGAGGTGTGGGGCATGGAGTTTTACAGAGCTCCCCGGGTCAAGTATATGCACAATAATTCACCAAAGTATGGCATGAGAGTTCTCTATTGAGAGCCAGTAGACCACTGGGCATCATAATTCTCTCAAAATGAATGTACAGATTATAGTTAAGGAGTTATGTATCTATCCTGGAAATTATGTTCTCAGTGCCTTGGAGTTAAGGCAAGTAAACTGGAGGTGACACTAACATACCTCATAGTGGTTCTTTTCCAGGCAGGGGGTAATAGACGCTATCTCCCTGGGTGGGCCTTGTGTACTGTCTGTTTCACAGTATAGCTCTATTTACATAAGGAGCTAAAATTTGAAGCAAGAGTTTATGAACTATATGAGGGAGGATATTTCCAGGAAGAAATAAGGGAGTGGAGGGAATACAGTTTACGAGTAAAGACAGTGGATGGTTGGAGTGTTTGTGGGGAGCAGAAGTATTCTCCTCCTTGCATCTCTCAGTGAGGAGGCAAGCTAGCAGCATGGCTGGTCTCATGAGTGGAAGATAAAGCCTGGCTGAAAAACACTGCAAGGTTTCTCTGTAAATCATGGAAGCTACTAGTTAAATAAGTCTAAGTTCTAGATTGTGTTAGGATTTCACTTTACATGTAACCATCATTAGTTCACAATATTTCTATTTGCTATCATTTGAATCTCTTTGTTAAATAAACTCTTGCTTGTTTTCACTATGAACATATCTAAATGTTATGTGTGTTAAGCAGAGCTGTGGTGTAAAGTGAAAATTGTAAGCTAGGGGTACTGTTACTTTGGAAGTAGAGAATCTGTAAAATCTGTCTCAACTGGACCATGGGCTGGACACTCAAGGGAGATGCTCCGGGAGCTTGGGGGTTGGAGCAAGCCTATCACTAACATACAGAGGAACAGTGGAGCCTGCTTTGGCTAGGAAGGAAGTGTTTGTGTTGCCTGTGGCCGGTGGAGTCAGGGAGCAGATACACGGCAGGCATAGACAAGACTTCCTGACCCTAAAGGCAGGTGTCTCACAACCCTGGTTACCCTGGAAAGCACCACAAGCCCCTACAGTTATGCTAATAAAAAAATGCCCTAAACAGGTGTATCTAAATCCCCTTTCCATATCAGAAAAAGCTGTAAGTAGAGGGGTTGTATCAATATCGTTGAAATGATACAACGTGTGTGTATAGACAAAGCATAAGAATTAAACCTTTTATATGTATGCGTATTTTGAATAAAGCTGTTGTGGAAGACAAGGAAAGTTTGGAAATATTCTGGTTTCTGCACCCATCTGTGCACTTGGAGGCTTGTACATACAATGGATTTGTTAATACCCACATACCTAATTTCTCTAGAGCACAGTTTCTTAACCCATGGGCATGACCCAGAGAAAGGTGCATCCATCCTGACGGGTTTACGAATATTTTTGAAACAGTAGGAATTTTGGTGAAATTTGTTTTTGCCCAGACCTATGAAATGTCAAATAAGACCAGCTCTAGTGACATCCTCGGCTCCAGTCTTCCAAGGTGTTCTGCACGGACAAAGCCTCATTACGTTCCATGGAGCTCTGTGCTGGTACAGCCATTGGGCCAGATGGATCAGTTTGTAGGATCCGACTTGCTTTTTTCTAAAAAAAAATCAATTCATAATATAATGCATGAATTAACAAATTGAAATCCAACATGTAACATAGAAAGCATTATGGACATCTTTAATTGCCTTTTTTAAAATATGGTGGTTTGTGGGATGGTGTTTTGAGACACTGGAGTCACAGAATAAAATAATAATACATAATAATAATAATAATGAAGGGAGACTCTGCTTTACAATTTTGGCTGCTTCTCCAAATGATTTACAATATCAGAAATTCTTCTTGGTTGCTGTTGCAATCTTTTTATCTTTATAATGGTTTTAGCTTGCTAAAATAATTTTATAACACAATGGATAGGAAAATCCCAAATGATGCAATATTACGAGCAGTATCTGTGTGTGTCAGTAAGGATTTCCTTCTCAGGTGAAGATTGTCATCATTCATCAAAAATGTTAATACCCATATTTCTTGAAAATACGCAGTGGGTTAGTTTGTAACTGTTGATTCTTGATTTCCTTTTCCCCATTGATTTAGGAAACCCAGAACAAATTTCTGAAGTATCTGTGTATGTTCAAGTTCTTGATGTTAATGACCATGCTCCAGAATTCCCAAAACGTTATGAGATTTATGTATGTGAAAATGCAAGATCTGGACAGGTAAGAGGCAGGGAAGTTGGTGTGTGTCCATGCATTTTTCCCTTTACAGTGGTTTAGACATTTGGTCTGGGTATTGCTATTTGCTCTAACACCATTTATTTCAATATTACAAACACAGGATGTATTTTATTCCTCTTCTAAAGCTTGTTTTTATTGGTGGATATATCTTGAAATTCAGGGTTCAGAAGATCAAGCCCTGGCAACCAAAGGAGACATAATCTGACATAGAATTTTTTTTAAGCAGTTTCCTTCTCTACCTGTTATAGTTTAATGTCACAGAGACAAAATCCTATTGGGACTGAGATTCTCAGGAATTATATATACCATTTTGAGAGGATTATTCATTGTCTTTTGGAATAAAGTTAGGTTTAAATCTGTAGTTAGGCAACTGATCTAAAGCCCATTGAAGTCAATTGAAGTCTTAGATGTCCTATTAGCATATTTTAATGTTTTAACTAAAAAAGCAATGTTATTCTAGTAAATGATATATTGCACAAAACGAATATTTATATGATCAATATTTTTTATTTGTTCATAAAGCAAAATGACATTTGTTTTCTTTTCCAAAATTAGTACTATTGCATAATATTGTTGTGTGCTGATGAATTACTGTTGCATTCTGCCCCAAAGATGACTTTTTTTCAGGAGCAGGTGAAGTAATCTCTGAATTTACATATAATTTCTGCATTGCTCTAGGAAGAAAGGCACTACTGAAAACAATAATAGACATTAATGAGAGAAATTTCACCAAACCTACCTGAAGTAGGAAAATAATATTAGCCCTATTTTACAGATGGGAAAACTACAGACCAGAGACGTGTTAAGTGACTTGTCCAGCCTCAAACAGTCTTGGGAGGAATAATAAGAAATTGTTAGTGGAATGCATAATTATCACAATCGACAATTAAGATATTTTACTTAACTTAAAGATATAAAAAACAGATTTTTATGCCTGATGTGCAATACAAATACAGTTTACCTTCTTATACTTTTAACAGATTGTTTCTGTAGACTTTCCATATATATAATATTTTCATTTTCACAGCAGGCGTCTACAGTTATAAATAGTATTTTTATGATGTCCTCGATGACCGCTGAACAAATCAGTTTACATTTTAGAATTGATATATAGTGAGAATTAATTCAAGGCAATTCAAGCTGTAAGCTTTAACCGATGAAGCTCTAAATGGTTTAGTTCCTGCCTATCTCTGGTTCCAATCCACAGCCCATTGAATTCAGTGAAACTCTTTCAAGCTCTCAGGGTGTGATCCATAGACAACTGAAATCAATGGAAAGGTTTCCATTAACTTTAGTGAGCTTTGGATCAGTCATTCAAATAATATCCCTCTTTCTGGCCATCTTTCCATAACTAACTATATGCTCGCTCAGGGTTCTGTCCACACATTGTCATTGTCAGGGCTTTTGGGGCTATCACAATAAGCTGGAGTGCTTGAGGTAGCTTCCCCCCTTTTTATGTTGGAAAGAGGTGTTGAGGGATATTTTCAGTGATGTGATCCTATCTCTGAAAATTGCTTCCCTCCTTAGTTTGGCAGAGCTGGAATTTGTTTATTTTCATGGGGCACTGCAAAGCTTATCTATATTCTCCGGTCTTTCAGGATGGGAGGAGGTACTGAAGGAGAAAAGTTAATTATCCTGTGGGCTTTGGCTGATTTTATTGTTGGTGTTAGTCCAGTCTCTGAGTTGAAAACAAAAAAACCAAATACCTAAAAAAAAAACCCCAAAACCAAACACCAAAAACCAAAACCAAACACCAAACAAAACCAAACACTTACAAAAAATGGCCATAGAAAATGAAGGAACTATAACATAAATAAATAATAAAAGAAAAGTGCTCTTTGCTTGTCCAAACTCAAAGGCAGTCTCAGAACAACACTTATATCTCAGAATAATGCTAACCTTGCATTTCATTTTCTATGTTTGCCAAAAAACAAAAGATCATCAACAAGTTCTGCCTATTTTTAGCAAATTAATTTTGCTCTCATGTTTCCTTGTGAAAGTTACAGATATCTTTGGTTTAGCTCCGGGAAGTGTCTCAATCAAAAGAATTGGATTTGGGCCCTTGGGACTTCCTGCTGAAAACATAGTTTGATAAACCGGATGGATGGATGTAGATCATTGCCAAAAATATTCATCTTCTTTTACATTCATTTTTATTGTCAAACATTTTGAATGGATTTTTCATTATCCATTTTATGTTAGAGTGCTACCTTTCCTATAATCCATCCATCAGCTGCATAGTAGCCAGAAAGGCAGCTTCCTGTTGCTCACTGAGAATCCACTTTCAACTGCACTACCATATTAAATCCATTACTTTCAAAATAACTTGAGTATGAAAAGTACTATATAAAATAGAATTCTATCCTACTGTAGCTATTTGTAGCATCAGATCTAATAGAACAATCTGAGTAAACCATGTGGATGTTGGATCCTCTTTGGATTCATATTAGATCTCTTTGACCTTATAACTATATATATAAATAATAGGCTAATCTATTTTAGGAACATGTTGACCACAACATGACATTATTGCTTTTGTTACAGTAGTTACAAACCATTGAATTCTATACCAAAATCTATAGAAATGGCCAGTAAATAAAATGGACCAAAAACACCCCTGGTAGAAGACTAGAGAGGTCACACCAGAAATTAATTTGGCCCTGCAAGTCTTACTCACAGTGCATTCTCAAAACTGCAGCTTGACAGCTTCAAATGTATTACATCAAATGACTTTCTAGGCTAGGGGAAAGTGAGTTGAACATCCAGAATGTGTCCAGTTGTATGTAGGGTAGTTTCAACACCCTTGTGGCTACTAGTCTTTCTTCATATCAGGTAAAAAGTAGATTTCAGCTGAAGGCAAGCTGCACTGAATTCACCTATGTTTTGAATTAGCGCTGTCTTCTCCAATGAATATTTATTTGGCAGGAATTCCTATAATTTGAGGATCACATATGGATTGAGTTTGATGTTGCAGTTTACTTGGTGATTTTACTTATCAGATCCAAAACCAGAAATGATATAATCTGTCCGTTGAGTTAGATATCCGAAAAAAAAGGTATTTCCCCAAGTGCTTAGCATATAATAAAATTACAATTATAATTGGTGATGTTAGCTCCCTATAAAATGAATTATTGAAAAGAAACTGCAAAGAATACCAAGTTGTATATAGAAGTGAATGCACATGACTCAAGTTGAAAATGAGCAGTTTGCAAAAACAGACAATTCCTAACAAGACATATATTTAAAGGATTTTTGAGATCAGGAGGGAAATTGATGGGAAAGATAACATTTATTATTTCACCTTCGTATGTCTATTGATCATGTACAAGTAGCACATGACCAGCTGTGATAAGAAAGCAGGAAGGAAGAGCAATGGGGATATCTTCACAGACCATAAAAGAAAATAGAAGTAGCTTGTAGGGACTTAAGTTTCCTCTTGCCCTAACTGCATCTGGTGATACATGGGAATCCAGCTTCTGGTATTTTGAGAGAGTGCACATGAAGGACCAAGTTGCCATATTGTAAATATGGTTAGCTAAAGCATTAACTTTTCCTAACCAGGAACTTAAGGTTGATCTGGTGGACTGTGCTCATAGAAGTGTGTCCAAAAATAATATTAATGTATTTTAAGCAGGCGATTTGTGAATAATTTCAAACAATGAATACAGTGGATAATAGGTTGTGAACAAGTTGCAAACTTCTGGCAGGCCCATGGTTCATCCAGACTGACAGCTGTGTCTGCCTCCAACAAGTCTGACATAAGGATCTGAACTTCTGTGAAAAGAATCAGTGGGCTTGGCCACTCTATGGAGAACACCAATCCACATCTTCTGGGGAAGAAATAATGGATTAATTTGAGATTAAAAACAAATGCACCTTTTCATATTGATTCCTAGATTATTAGAGTTTCCAGATTAATGAGCCTCGAGGTAACACCATTCACGGCAACTAGATTTCAGTCCAAACAATACAACAGTTGATGCAATCTTTTAAAAGCAATACCTAGCCTTGTTACCTTTCCCCCTCACTCAAAGCTCATAGGCTTTGTAGACCTTAATTCACAAACAGTTAATGCAGAACTTCTCAGATTGTGATGCTACCTTCACTGGTGAGGTTCCAGCTTGTTCCAGGTTAGATGCAAACAAGTCTAGGGAGACTGGAAAAATCTATCTTTTTCTTTCTTTTCTGGATCATTTTTACTTTATACTTAGAGCTGTCTGTTGCATTCACAATAATTTATAGATTTATCTGGCTTATGTTGATTCCCAGGAGAAAGGACTCAATAAGAAATAAAAATTAAGTCATTTCCCTGTCTAAATGTTGAGAATATTCTTTCTTTTCTACGATGAAACTCACAAGGTACATGCATATGCTTTGAAGAATCATAAAGAGACTATTTCATTTCATTTCTTCTTTTCTTTTCTTTTCTTATAGCACAGACCTAAACAAGGAAACAGTCAGACCGGTATTCTTCCTGAGTGAAAATGAACTTGTGGAAAGTTCATTTTGATTAATTATAACTGATACAATATGGAAAGACATATACAGAAGAACACTTTTATTTATATATTATTTATCTAGCTATCAGTACATGAATTAATAGTGGAATAGCAAACCAGCACCATTAACTTGAAATTGCAGAAATTTTGAGAATTCCAAACCTGATAGCCTTCTAATCAGGAAACAAAACCTTGCAAATCTATGTAACTAATCAGCACAATGCAAATGCAAATTGTGTGTATTGCAATCAAATATATAATTAATAGTTGTGTGGTGTTTTCAATGTTCAATGAGCTCCATGTGATCAGACTACGCTGTCTGTGTTGAGCTCATGCTGGATTGGAGTCTTGGTTAACTATAGAGTTATCAAATCAGGCAATAGAAAGAATTCTACATGACATGATAACTAACCAACAAAGCACAAATTGAAAGTTATGAGTTACACATTTTATAATCAAATAAGCCTCATTCAGGCTCAAAATTCATTTTTTCTGGAAACTCACATTAGTAAAGTTGAAATATCGAAGGAAAATGACCATGAACCTGCCACAAACACAACCAAATTGTAATTCACTTTTGAATTTCACAGAATCATAGAATATTAGGGTTGGAAGGGAACTCATGAGATAATTTAGTCCAACCCCCTACTCAGAGCAGAACTAACCCCAACTAAATCATCCCAGTCAGGGATTTATCAAGCAGAGCCTTAAAGACCTCTAAGGATGATGATTCTACCACCTCTCTAGATAACCCATTCCAGTGCTTCAGCACTCTCCTAGAGAAAAAGATTTTCCTAATATCCAACCTAAACTTCCCCACTGCAACTTGGCACCATTGCTCCTTATTCTGTCATCTGCCACCACTGAGAACAGCCTAGCTCCATCCTCCCTAGAACCTCCCTTCAGGTAGTTGAAGACTGCTATCAAACCCCACCTCACACTTCTCTTCTGCAGACTGAATAATTCCCTAAGCCTCTCCTCAAAAGTCATGTGCTCCAGCCCCCTAATCACTTTCGTTGCCATCTGCTGGAATCTGTCCAATCTGTCTACATCCTTCCTATAGTGGGGGCCCAAAACTGGACACAGTACTCCAAAGGAGTCCTTACTAGTGCCGAAGACAAGGAAATAATCACTTCCCTCAATCTGCTGGTAATGCTCCTATTAATGCAATCTAATATGCCATTAGCCTTCTTGGCAATAAGGGCATACTATTGCCTTATATCCAGCTTCTTGTCAACTGTAACCCTCAGGTCCTTTTCTGCAGAACTGCTGTTTAACCAGTCAGTCCCCAGTCTGTAGCAGTGCATGGGATTCTTCCATCCTAAGTGCAGGACTCTGCACTTGTCCTTGTTGAACCTCATCAGATTTCTTTTGGCCCAATCCTCCAATTTGTCTAAGTCACTCTGTGTCCTATTTCTACCTTCCAATGTACCTACCACTCCCTCCAGATGATCAGTGTCACCTTCAAGCTTGCTGAGGGTGCAATCCACTCCTTCCTCCAGATCGTTAATGAAGATGTTGAATGAAACCAGCTCCAGGCCCGACCCCTGGGCACTCCTCTTGTTACAATATTTGTTACAGAAATACGTGTGAAATACACTCATCCATACTATTTTGTCAGCTATAGGGATGGAGATTATTACTATCAAATCTGCTGAAATAGCCTCTTTAGTTTATTGAGGTACATGACAGAATGCATGAGGAAGCTGGATCACTGCTTCATGTGAAAAACTAGATATGTACATAAGCAAAGAGCTTCATTCTCTAATTCTGCCAATATTGCACGTGAGAATTACATTCACTTTTTAAAAGAGATTTTTGCATCTATTCTTACAATAGTATTAAGGTAGCAGCTTTCCCTGCTATGCTTGGGGCTAGTTAACACTTTCTTTCTGCCTCTTTCTGCGTATTTGAATCATGCAGGATACTCTCTAGTTCTGGGAAAGAGGAAACATCCCATTATTCCTAACAGTATATAGAAGATACCCCTTTGTCTGATATGGAAGACATCGCAAGCAATAGCAAGCAGAGTTCTGCACTGTCTCTACAAGGCTGCATAGGACTTCGGTTTCTCCATGGCATCTTTACGCAGATGGAATCGGGCTTGCTTACATGAACAAGAGGGACTGCCAAGAACATGAAGCACCCATAAGAACAGCATTTCCTTTTGCTTTCATAATTGCCTCATTGTACATTCTTTAAGTATCATGATAGCGGCAGAAAGAACAAATATCATGATACTCCCAGGATTATTATCTTGCCTAAAAGGAAATAGGATTTATGTTTACTTCTTTGAAAATCTTCCCCTATAAAAATATTTTCCACTCAGAGTTCTAAGACAAATCGCAGTTAGGTGCCAGGATCTCACTGGCTAACTGCCATTTGTGCCTTTGAAAATCTCCCATGTACCTCCCCAAAACTATGAAAATGTCTCAGTTTCACTGTGTTCAATTGGAGTTGAATGTACTCAGAGTCCTGGAGGCATAAATGCATATACAATATGAAGACACATTGATGGATAAAATGAGTGACATTATTCAAAATGGATGTGAAATTTTCCAAAGTATCATGGGTTCAGGTCTCGATTTTTGGTTTGGGCCCACATCAAATGAAAATATACTTTTAAAAAAATCAGTCTCTGCTAATGAAAGAAACAAATTGGCTTTTTTAGTGAGCTATAAAGATCTTCATTGAATGTTGTATTTGATGATGCATGATTGAGTGAGTAGCAACTGATAATAGTGACAATGATTTGCTCTTTGTAAGCAGAAATATTGCTAATTATATTAACTTCAACTTGGTTGTTGATTCATGAAGATGGAAGATATTATTTTCAGTGCTAAGATGATCATTTTGTTTTTGTTCTCCTGCAAATGACAATCTGGTTTGACACATTTGTAAATAAGGGCTATTTTGTTTTCTTGAAAACTAAAACAAGAACTCTATCATAATTTCAAGAATCAACAATTCAAGACATGAATTTGTCACCATCTCTCACTTACTGTCACTATAATACATCAGTTGTATGATGATGCTGTGTTTGTGGGCTTGAAGGAAATAGATTTTGTATTAGAGGGTTGGTTCAAATGGAGAATGATATACTTTTCACCTTGGGGGAAAATGGGAAGGACAAAATACTTCATATATTATTCTTGTTTGTGTATGAAAACTTTATTTACTCTTTGCATTTTCATTCTGGAAACCATTTTACCCTAAGCCTTTAACTCTTATCTTCCTCAAATCATCACAAAATCAAATGATATAATGGCAGGACACTAAAAATACATTAGAAATACAATAACCTCAGCCAAGATTGCATTTACATTTATTCACAGTGGAATTTGTAGCCTCCGCAATTCATTATAATGTCTGACGTATTGTGTTAAAAGAAAGTAAGTCGCATTTATTCTTAAACAATCATGTTTGTTGATGTTTGTTTCCAGCTAATTCAGACCATCAGTGCAGTGGATAAAGATGATTCAGTAGAAGGCCATCATTTTTACTTCTCTCTGTCTCAGGAGGCCACAAACAACTCAAATTTTACTGTCAGAGATAATCAAGGTAGTGTCATTCATGTAGCTTTTTAAAAATCTCTTTATGAAAGAATTATGCTTTTAATGGGGCTCACATCACCATTTTTAGATAACCTTTCACCCATACAGAAATTTTGGGTGTGAAGTTTGAATTAGGGCAAGAGAGTTATCATGAGCAACCTTTAATAATAATAATTCAAGAACCTCATGCAGAATAATTCTTTTAGAACCTAAGCAACTTTAACCAACAAAAAGATAGTATTACAGACCGAAGAATACTTAGCACAAAATCAAGCAAATATAGATTTGTATTACTTAATAGATAGTTAAATATAGCATGTGTAATGGGACGTAACTTTAATTCTTAAATTGTCACCTGCTGGTGTTAAGAAAAGAGTGTGTTTTTTTAAAAAGTGGAGAAATACTGTTAATAAGAGTTCATTCTTTTACTCAGTTCAGCAAAAACAGAATTATAAACCACAGCACAATTCACAATTATGCAACTTTTTATCTTACTATGTTTAAAACTATATGCATTGATTACTGATGACATCATATGAATGACTCCTTTGCATATCCTAATGCTATACAGTTCTGGTATTGAACCAGATGCTTCAGAAGAATGATGTAGGGGGTCACCAATCGAAACTAATCTGAAGGGAAAACAAGTTCAACGGCTGATGAAATTACAGGAAAGATGGCCAGTTAAAGTCTGTCTTCTGAGACTTAGAAGAAGAGCTGTTTCAAACTCAGCTAAAATACACATTGCTCATATTGACTTTGCTAATTATTTGAATGTTCTGGCTAGATGAAAAAATCAATGGGATTAACTTTTGGAAAGTTCACTCTATATTAAATAGGAAACTAGTTTTCTTACTGTCTCCAAAATGAAAGTCAGTGGTTTTCATTTACCTCTGACCCATTGCCAGAAGGTGGAATTATAGGGGCCTTGCTGAGTAAGGGTCAAACTGTGAATGGCATAAGGAGTCCTACCCTCCTTTGTGAACCCCACACGAGGTCCAAGGACAGCTTTCCCCAGAATGCAGGCACAGCTCCCTCTATGTGCCACGGGGGGAAGAAAGTTCTCCACTTATGGAGGAAAAAGCTAACAACAGGGCCGCTTGCACTGTCCCACAAAAGTAGTTGAATACACTGGAAAAGCCTGAGACCTGAGGAATAGCTGAACCTAAGGTTCCCTGTGAGGCAAGATAGTTCTGGCCCATCTCTTAGAGCTATGAATAAGTAATACATTATGGGCCTTACTAGGAGGAGTTAGTTTTAACAGAATGCCTGGATATAGTTCAGTACAATACATTATAGAAATAATACTGAAGGGGTTTATCTTTATATATATATAAAGATAAATATTATATAAAGATAAATATTATATATTTTATATATAAATACATAATAATATATAAGTATAATTTCTTTTTGGGGTGAGGCTTCAATATCTTAATATTTATAAATAATTTGTTTCTTCCACAAACCTGCATGCAAAAGTTTATTTTGCATTATGTATATTTTTCCAAGAAACTTAGTTAAAATATGTTTCTAAACTGAATGTGGTGGCCTGCAAAATCAGTTGTATCTGCTGTGTATGTTGGGTCACATTGCTTCATTTAGGGTCTATGCTAGTTTTTAAACAGCAGTTTTACAGACAACGCAAGGATGAGGGGTCTCTGGCAATTGTTCTCTGGCCAAAATAACAGGAGTTTCCCTGGCTCCTGTTTTGAGATGGTGGAAACTCAGTTTATCTGCTTCCCCCACCCACCTACCCCTATATTTCAGACAGCCACACTTTGAATTTTGAACCTACTGATTAGCCAGTACTACAAGGTGATCTACAAACTGTTGTATAGGATGGCAGCTGATTACATGGGTCCATTTCAAAGAATCAGTTAATCAGTTTGAATGGCGGCTAGATTTTTTTTTCCCTTCAGGTTTGAACATAAAAACAAAGTCCATTGGTCAAATTCTGCCATCACTTCTGAAGCATTTGCATTGAAGTAAATGGAGTTACTCTGGATCTACTAATGTAACACAGAGTAGAATTTACCCACTATTGCCACCATTGTGTGTAGATTACCAACAACCCCAGATATGCAGACAAGCAAAACTGATTTTTTTTTTTTTACACATCATTGAAAAACTTAGGATTTACAATATCTAAACTGGGGTTGTTTTTATCAGCAACATCTATACTCCAAAGTACAGAATGTTTGAATAAATGACTCTTTATTAGGCCCATTTATATATTAATTTACTAAAAAAAAAAGCTTGTTATATAAAAAGTCATGAGTTGTCCTTATGAGCTGATTTGCATATTCTATTGGAACTGATGCTTTTATAATCTATTAATAAATGACATGCCTCATTCTGTTCAGAACGTCCTTCATTTTACCTGGTTTTCATGATTTAGAAACTATTAAATAAATATTCCCCCCACACTTCTCTTTCCTGTCCAGTGATATACACCTTTGCACAAGGTCATTGATAGAAAATAAAGGCATGTTATTACCCAGACATTTTATTTATTTTTATCAAAGTGATAAATATCTGATGCATGTACTTCATCTTCTAGATAACACGGCTGGAATTCTTACAGCAAAAAATGGCTTCAGTCGACAAGAGCAGCTTTCCTTCTTCCTGCCAGTCCTAATTGTGGACAATGGAAGCCCCCCACTTAGCAGCACAAACACCCTAACTGTCAGCGTCTGTGATTGCGATTCTGAAGCTAGTGTCCAGTCTTGCCGATTTGGAGCTTTCATGTTTTCCATGGGTCTCAGCATAGAAGCTTTAGTTGCCGTTCTGGCCTGTGTACTAATAATATTAGGTAAGCAAAAATAAGTGAGATGACTTTAATATTCCACTGCACTCTTCTGCTATATGCTAAATTTAATTATATGAATAGAGGTGTCTTGGACTGGTTGAGCTAATTAAGATGTTGTGTTTATTATGTTTCACTGATCACAAATCAAATCTGTTTAGTTTACAAATTAAAAAAAAAATCTTAACTGCCAGCCCTGAAAATTTGGCCAAAGTCTAGGCGTGCGCCTGCCTGCACATCTATCATCAGCTGTCATAAAGATTTGGAAGACTAAAATCTTGTCTCAGCACAGGTAAAACTGAAGCAGAATTTAGCTTTGCAGTTGAAATTTAGCTGACAATTCTATTGATGATGCACCAGAAGGAATAGAATCCAGTTCACTCCACCATAACTATTATAACTTCAAAAACAGACTTCAAAGATAAATTGCAGAGCTAGAACTGATCTGCAAACTTGACACTATCAGACTGGGTCTGAACAGGGACTTGGAATGGTTATCTTATTAGAAGAAATAATTGTCACTGTTCACACATTCTCACCTTCTAATCAACGGCTGTGAATAGGCCTCAGCTACTCTAACTGTATGGACTTTGCTATTACCTACCCCACTCATTGTTGTACCTTCCCCTTGACTGTATATATATATATATATATATATATATATATATATATATAGTAACAAACAGCTGGTTTCTCCCTACTGGGTCTCGCACTTTTGCCTCTCATAGTGGGCCAGGACATCGCCGGTTACCCTGTCTCCCCAGGGAGAGGGAGAGGGACCCAGGACCTCCTGCTCCTCTGGGTCCCAGCCCAGGGGCCCTATGAGTAGCAGCTATGTGCTGCTGGCACCGTACTTGCAGCTGCAGATTTTTGCCCTGGGCTATTTTCCCCCTTCTGTCCTTCTGGCTTTTTGAGCCCAGTACCTTCCTCAGGACTCCATCTATCTTCCAGACACCACTGTACTCCATTCTGCTCCTCTTCACAATTCCATACATCCCTCTGCTCAGTAGCAAAGCACACCTACTCCTCCTGCTCATGCACTGACTCTCAGGAGCAGAGGGTTTTTATCATGCACCTGGCTGGGCCTTAATTGGCCTCAGCTACCCCTAATTGCCCTGTAATGACTCTGGCTTCTCTACAGGGAATAAAGCCTGGAACATTCTGGCACCTACATACTTCCCTTCTACTACTCTCCTACTGCCCTATGCCCTCACTATACCACAATATATATATACCACCTATCTGATTTCCATTCCCTGCATCTGACGAAGTGGGTTAAAGCCCACGAAAGCTTATGCCTACAAAAAATAAATTTGTTAATCTTTGAAGTGCTACAGAACTCTCGTTGTTTTCACCATAACTATGTGGTTCTGTAGAGCTAAGATAAATTTTTACTGTTTTTTTTTTAAATTTATTATTGTCACTAAAGAAGGCAGTTCTAACTCTGGATACAAACAGAGTTGATCTGTTAAGTACTAAAGTGACATTTTTACATAGTCCCTTCTTCAAATATAACCACTCTTAAATTACTCTTTCCTCCTCTTTGTCCCTCAGTAGCTACAATGTTAACCTCAAGAAATTTAGGAAGCAGAGTGCTATGCCTGATGTTACATAAGCAATCTGTGTACCTAAAATGTTTCCTCCATTTTGACAGACTCTACTGGTTTGAGATGTATTCCTATAAATGGAGGGATAGAGTGAGAGTCATCCCGGTGTGCCTGCACAGGGATGAAGGTACAAGCAAGAAGATTTCCCTTTTGCATTGCTGTGAGAAGACTGTTCATAGTAGTGAGCTCTGCACCCTTTGCACTCTGAGAGCAGAAACTGTTCGCTTCTGCTCTCTTCTCAGCTCACCCCCATTCAGAGTAGAGCTAGAGCATAAGGGGCAGCAACCTGCTCCATCTAAACTTGAAAGTTTCCCTGAGCCAATGATTCATCAATGATGCAGTTAAAGCAAATTAGTTTCACAGCCAAGGGTACACAAGGAAGGGATGTGGTCAGCTTCACGTGTGACCGCCTTTGACTGTCACATAGGCATTTGGAAGTGGGTGAACTGGAAATGTCCTTTCAGTCTGAGATTGAGCGAGACTTCAATCCATGACCTTTAGGATTGTAATCAAGTGCCTTAACCCATAGATTGCCAAACTGTGATGCCATTTGCCCTGGAACATGTCTGGACCTGATCCGCATACATTGCACCAAGAGGCCCCATTTTAATCTACAAAATGGCAGCCTTCACACAGTGTAACTTCGTTTGTACAGTGACTTAGCACAAATGGGGTTCCGTTGTGTGGAAACCACCATTTTGCAAATCAGAACGGTGGCCTGGTGTAGCATATGTGGAGCAGGTCCAGACACACTGGTGTCAGCACAGCCACCTGGACACAGCCAATTTGGCTGTTTGCACCATCTAGCTGTGCAAGTATCCAGCTGAGGGACTTGAATACAGAAAATCTTTATCTATGGGCAGCAGCTAATCAAGAGAGCCTCTTCTCTGCTCAAGCTGATAGGAACCGGTGATAGCCTTTTCTGAGATGGGAATCTGCAGTAGTTCATAAGATCCTTAAGGCAGGCTCCATATCTTTTTTTATGCCACTCTGAGTACCCTGTTGGCACTTAAAGACAAAGAATCATTGTGCTGTCCTAGTATCACCACAAAGGGCCTTCCTAAGCCCTGGCCTCATTTGCTGGACAGTGAATTCCTCTTGCAGATTTGTGATAAGAGGCACAGTGGACTCATTTTTGTCCAGAGCAGAGGAGACACATGGATGGAACATGCATGACATGGGGTCACATGCCCCCATCTCCCAGAATTGCTGCTTGGCTTGTAGTGAGCATGCTTACATAGAGTGAGCATGCTCAGTAACATTACTGAGGCTGGCTGCCCTCACTTCACTCTCCCCCAAAGATCAGCAGGCATGGGTCTTCTCTGACCTAGAACATCTGCTTCAGCCACCAGCGGTGAGTCTAATAGTGCAGTTATGAACAAAAAACAAGAGTCCATGAAACATGCTTGAAAATATGACGAGACTTTCTTTGATTATGATTTCACCAGTGTTTTGATCAAGAACGAAGTAAGGCCAAAATGCCTGATATATCACACAGTGTTATCTAGTGAAAGCATGAAAACGTAATAAGCTTAAACAAAACTTGGAAATCCTTCACAAGAAACACTTGGGCAAACTATGGTTATTTTTCTAGTGCCGGAAAGAAGAACTTTCACATCAACAACTGCAATTCAAGAGAGCTGGTCCATCTCCGAGCATGTGCAAAAGATATCATTTGAGGTGTTATCACATTGCACAGGCCAAGCAGCTTCACACAACTGGAGAAACTTTGATTTTGCCAGCTACAACTGATGTGATGAACATAATGTGTGGGGAAAATGAGGCGAGCAAGCTCAGAGCCAAACCACTTCTCTAACAACACAGTGAAACAAGGATCAGACTGACAGCAGCAGATTGAGAAAACACACTAGTGCGGTACCTGAAAAACACAAGTGCTATTGCTGTTCTAGTTGCTGTCAGTACTGAGGGTCATGATGCACATTTCTTGGCTTTTGTGAAATACACAAAAGGGTGCAGTTCTTCTGTTCTTCCTCTTCCCAGACACAAGATCAAACAAGAAATGTTCAATGTGCCTTTTGGCTACATGCAAAACCAAAATATACCATGTGATCACATGGAGGGCTTTTGCACAAATGCAGCTCTGTCTATGGCAGGCCACAAAGCAGGTGTGTGCGTCTTGGTAGAGAAAGTTGCTCCTTTTGCTCTGTGAACTTGCTGCAGGATCCAAAGAAAAAAACTAACATCTAAAGCTCTGAGTCCCAAGCTAGTGAAAGTTTTGCACCAGTTCTCATCTACTGTGATCTATATGAAGAATCAGCTTCTTCACATGTCTGCTTGCAAAAGTGAAGAAATGATGATGTGTTGTTGTTCCACACTGAACCTTGTTGGCTCTCAAGAGGAAAAGTACTGGGATGATTTTCTGAACTGAGAGACAAGCTGCGTGCCTATGCAATGGACTGTGACAAGAGTGGGTTTGTTCATTTTTCTGTGTGACCAAAGAAAGATGTGCCTTCTTCAAATCACAGACATATTTGGGAAACTGAATCAATTGAATATATGTCTGCAAGGAAAGAACACCACATCCTTCAGCTGAGTGATCACAATACAGGATTCACAAAGAAAATAGCTTTCTGGAAGAATAATCCATTGAAGGCAAACTATGAATCCTTCCTGCAGCTTTGCATGTTCCTGCCTGACACACAGGTGATGGCTCAGCATCTCAGCCAGCTGGAGGAACAGTTTGCAGCCTTCTTCCCTTTTTGGACATGATTTGATGTGAAACCTCTTTCAGTACGAGGCTGATGCTCTGGATTTACCAGCTGCTGAAACCAAACAGCTCAGAAATTTCCTGCAATCGATTTTTGGAAGGAATATATGCCCAACTTTCTTTCCCAGAGTTCTGTCTCACTATCAACAATGAATATCCTGCACTCTCCTCACGCATCTTGAAACTGATAGGGCCATTCACAAGCACATATTTCTGTGCAGCTGTATTCAGCACACTTGAGTCCATCAAGTCTTGGTATCAATACGTTGGAGATTTGATGTGCAATTCTATTTCGCCACTGGACAGCAATGAGCTGTGTCACAGGAGGCAAGCCCATGTGTCACAGAGAACATTAAATAAGATACTTAATGTGTAAATTCCTTGGGTGCTATAGTGTTTTATTGCAATCTGGGCTCACAGGGAACAGTAAGCCTCAAAATGGGTTCACACAGGCAAAAAGTTGGTGAAGCCCTACCTTAACCAGTCAGCCATCACACCTCCATGCAAATGTAATGCACAGTAATCCCTTCTGGCACTAGAGAGTTCATTCAGCAGTCCCTTATAAAGAGGCCTCAAGTACAGTGAACTTATTAAAGGTCTTGTTTTCTAACATTGGTAAACAGCATCCTTTGAAATACCGTGCTTTGTGACAGTGTGACATGGGCAAAACATCATCCATCATCCAAAGATTTGGGCCATCAAAAGCAAGGACAACTTTTTCAATGCCTCTTCATCAGCTACTATCAGAAACTATATAAATTCATCAGCACTAGAGTTACTTCACAGCTGGTCTGATTTAAAAGTCATAAGTTAGACGAACATAATTGTTTCACTACAAGTGAAATTTTAATTTAAAAATGATTCCACTAGTCACAAAGGAAAGGATAATGAAGTGGTGTTAGAGTTCTAAATCATGCAGCCATGGTGTGAATTGTACATGTTCTTTAACCCTTTAGAATTCTCTGTAAGAAAACTATCCCCAATGATGTAACATCAGAAATAGAAACATATTAAGAAAAATGTTCCAATGCATTTAACCCATCACCAAAAACCTGTACGAATAAATATTTTCTGGACTGCCTGATCTTAGTTAAGAGCTTAAAATAAATGGAAACTATTCCTTCTTGTCCTAGAACTTTGTTTTAAATAGTTGAAAGTGAATACAAAATCATCTTAAGGGAGCCCAACATTTTTAAAGTGAAGCATATCCAGAGAAAATAAACACTTTTTTAAACCCTCATTACACAATAAAATCTCTGCTAGCCTATTCCATACAACAAAACTTGTGATATCACTGATCACAGGAGAGTTTTGAAGCATGAAAATGAAGAATAAAGGTCTTATTTTGATCTCAGCTATGGCGGTGTAAATGGGAAGCAAATGCACTGGACAATGAAGTCAGTGGAGTCCCAATAGAAACCAGTGTAAATGAGATTACATATGTTACGAACAGCCATATTCTGCACTGCCTTGCACCTCATGCAACCATCTTGGCTACCGATTCCTGGCTTCCATTCACAGCAGTCTTTCTATGGACAGTCTTTCTATGGACACTCCTTCCATTAAAGAGGCCCACACTGGTACTTCTCCCAGGGTAGAATCCCATGATTCATTGCACTGTTAGACTGGGTCTCCAAGTCACAGCACCCCGTTTCACCAACTGTGAGTCCTCAGCAGGTCCAAATGGGTTTTGGCTTCTGGAAGTATAGCAACAGAAAACAACTAGTTCAAAACAAATGGTCATTTATTCATAGGAACACAACACAGTGAAAGAAAAGGGTTGAAACCACAAAAGGTCTACACATATAATTTTAGCTAAAATTTTATCATTTTATCATTTTAGCCCTTCATAACAGATTAGGTAATCCCCCTTTTTCCTGGCAGCATTGGGACTGGATGAGGCAAACTTTAGTCCTAAATTTTCTGACTCTCAGTCTGACTCTTCAGTCAGTGTCTCCCCAACTCCTGAGTTCACTTTCAATCTCTTATCAATCTAAAAGTCTCTGTGTCTGCCTTGGGACACCAGAAACTGGTCAATCCAGTTTATGTATCTCCCCTACATAGGCTGGAAGTTGACTCCCAGTACTGGATTGACTGTACTGTCCACTGAAATTAGAGTAATTATTTGGTCCCTGAATTCATGTGGAGACCTCCAGCTAGAATTAATCCTTAGTCTTCCATAGAGCCAGAGCCACCCAATATTCAAACAGATAAAACAGAATATTAATAAAAACAATACTGATATCTCCCACATTCTTCACATTTTATACATAAATGTGAAGAATATGAGAGATCTTGAAATGCATTAATATTATAAAATTTGCTTTGGTGAAAATTTAAGGTGAAATAAAAATAAATCATGTTTTGTATTTGCCTTTCAGAAATCAGTTATAATGTTTATGATATGCTTAATGTTCCTCAAGTCTAGTCCTGCAATCTTTCCATGAATCAATCTCTCACTGACTTCTAGGGGAATTCCTCAGGCAAAGGGTTTTGAGAATGGGCCCACTATTTACTATATTGTAAATGTAGAATGGCACTATCCAGACTCTTGCTATTTGCCTTAGATAAGTGGACAAGGGACTATAATTTGCTTTTAATATCTGCCATATTCAAAATATAACCTCTAGCAATTACAGGAAAATACAAAGAATACTGCAGGAACCTTATCTACTTAAATTCAGTAAAACTGTCATGTTTCTAAGTACCACCAGTGCTCTGTGCAACATTATGGATAAAGAATTTCTGTTTCCAGAATAGTCAATCAAATTTGTTTGGTTTATATTTTAAGCTTAAAACTATTTAATTTCCAATTCTATTTAGTTACAAATTGAAATCATGCTTCTTTTGGGATCCTATAGATTAGTTGAAATGGACATTTCAGTTTGGGATGAAGTAAGCCAGGATTTGGTAGGGTGTGGGAAGAATATTTATTTAAAAACAAACAAATGTAAAATCCATTCTACTTGAGCCAGTCATTTTACAATCCAAGCTTTTGTGTCAGTTACAAACAAGCTATTTTTAAAGATAGAGCTTAGTGATACACAGATATGAGGTAGGACATCCCCGAAATCCTATTTCTCAAATGTGAAAAACCAGCTACTAGAAACTATTGGACCAGAACCTCACCTGCTGTAACTTAGCTTAGCTCCACTGAATTCAAATGACATCAACTGAGGAGGATCTGACCCAATAACATTCCTTTTTTATTTCCCAGCCCTTCCTGTGGTTTTGATCTGGGAGAGGGAAATGAAATTTTGTATGGAGCATTGATATATTATGTAATAAAACAAACTAGTTTCAAAACAGCTCAGGTAACTTGTAATTCCCCCACCACTCCAAACTCTTATTGGTCAAACAAATTGCTCCTTTTCCTTAACTCATTTTATAAGTCCCTTTGTAGCCATTTTCCCACCAAAAATACTATGTTCATCTTACAACCATAAATCCATAAAAATCACAACTCTATAAATCCACCTAGATTGCCTGAGTTTGCAATTGCTTCAACATTTGGAAGTTTGACCATCCTTTAAGATTTTCCAAACACATATAACGTCTCTGGGTCTGTTTGTTTTTTTGTCTTGTCAGTGTTTATTTTGACAATGCTGGTTTTAAGGCAACAGAGGAAGCAGTCCCTATTTCCTGAGAAGGCTGAAGAGTTCAGAGAAACCATTGTCAGGTATGATGATGAAGGAGGTGGAGAGGAGGACACAGAGGCTTTTGATATTTCAGCGCTCAGGACTCATACTGTCATGAGAGAGCGTAAGTCTAGAAGAAACATCACAACAGAAATCCAAAGCCTTTACAGACAGTCTCTGCAAGTTGGTCCTGACAGTGCTGTGTTCAGGGAATTCATTTTTAAAAAGCTTAAAGAAGCTAATACAGACCCTACTGCTCTGCCCTACGATTCCCTTCAGACATATGCATTTGAGGGGACTGGCTCATTGGCTGGATCCCTCAGCTCTTTAGGATCAAGCATGTCAGAAGTGGATGAGAATTATGATTACCTTACTGAGTGGGGACCGGACTTTAAACAACTAGCAAGCATGTATGGCCCCATTAAGAGTGCAATGGATTAGCACCCACCAGGGGCCACATTTTCAGAAGTGCTTAGCCAAAATCAAGGCTGGATTTGAAAATGAGACCCATTTAAGCAATAAAATAAATGACCAGGTTTTCCAGAAGAGCAGTTCAAAAGAATGGCGGATGCCGTGAACCTTTAGAAAATCGGCCCAGGCAAAGCGCCTCTGCGAGGTGCTGGAGCGCTCAGCACTTTTGAAAGTTAGCTGTTCTTCAGGTGCCTGAATACAAGCTGAGCTCCCTTGAAAATCTAGTTCCAATGGTGGGTGCTTATAACAGGTCACACAAGTACAGGGGAAAAATGATTCCTAGAAATATTCAACATAGCTTAGGCTTTACAACTACTTCCATAGTTAAGGCTGACTTTTGTTTTTGTTTATATTAATTAACCAGTGTTAAAGCTTGCATATTTGTATTATTTTTTGTAATATAAATATATTTGTGTACAAAAATGTTCATACCAGACGTATTTTAGAATGATTCTCATAAATACTTATAACGTTTTCTATTTATTTTTTAGAATGATAAAACTATTTTTACACTGTTAAAAAGCTGCATTTGCTTTAAAGGCCTGTTACAGTCAACATTTATTGATTATTACATTTGAATTTTTATTAAACTGTTGGGAAAAGTGTTAAATTCATCATTAATTTCTCAGTTAATGCATTCAAAAATGATAAAGGACAAAAAAGTATTAGGTTCAAGTTTGAATCAATATTCAACTTAAATATGATAGAATTAACCATTTTACTGTGCATAGTCTCAAATACAATTCACGTCTGGGCATTTTCCCTTTTATTAAGAGCTTAAAAGATGACTGATTTCCCAGCACAGATTTTTTTTTTATGGAATATAAAATTAGCTTCCCTACTCAATTTTACTGTAACAGTATTAAAGATCTTTAAAATGCTAAGCTGGTGGATATAAAACTTTATGTATAACATTAGATATTAAGATAATAAAACACTTTAATGTTAATCCAGTTTTTCAGAAAATGATCCCACATCATTTTGAAGGAATCAAGTCAGACTTCAAAATTAATTTCCCATTGAATTTTTTTTTTACACAGTCTGTACTGAATATAAAATTGTCTCAGAACTATTCCCTTTCACTTATCTGTATTGGTGATCAACAGAAATGTATCGAAAAACCATCAAATATATTCAAATGGCTGGCTAAGAGAGGAAGGGTCTGCTTTATATTTATTCACCATTTTTCAATTAGCTATTTATTTTACAGCATCTGCAACATTTAATCAGTTGAAACATTTCAACATCTGAAGCTGGCATCAGGATAAGGAAAACAGAGCAATTAGCTGCTTCTTCTTTTTTGTTTTGTTTTTTTGTTTGTTTGTTTTTAAGCTCTCAGATAAGCTCCACCGAGTTACAGAAAGCTGGGCAAAGCTTATACAAAAAATGAAAAGGCATGAAGCATAGCAAACATCACAGCACTGTACAATTACTCATTTATTAAAGAAATACAAGGGATGTAGGATAAGCAGAAATATGCTAGTACAGAGACCCTTTAAATGCCTGAACACTAAAAATAAAATTCACGAGAAAGTAAGGGAATTAGGAGAACACTCGAAAGGGTTGGCGGGTGGGGAAAGTCCAGAGAAGAAAAACGGTGGATGCTATTAGTTCTTGGAACAATATTGGCAAGCATGTGACAAGCAGCTGATGAAGCAGCACATATATAATGGGGATGTAACATGTATAATGTTTTTTATGAGGACAATGTTAAGGCCTCTCCATGGAAGAGTTCCCACGGAGCAACTTTAAAAGACGCATGTCGATGAAGCATCACATTGATGGATCTAATGATTGTATTCAATGGCACACAAACAGATGTGACAAAATGGTTTCTAGCTGAGACAATATTGTGCATATTAATCATTTGCTCCATGGAGAATAGGGAATGAGAGAGCAAATGAGCTTGCTTTTGTTTTTTTTGCGGATTGTGACCAGGTATATAGGTGATGAGGAAAGCACCAGAGAGCCCTGTGTGTGTGGCTAGCTCCATCTTTTTAATCCTGTCAATCATGCATGCTAGGGAGGAGACCTTTAAAAAGGATGAAACTGCAGTCAGTTGTCGGGGAGAGATTACCTTCAGCAAGAAACTGCTGGAAGGGCCCACAGGAGAACTCTCACCCAGAAGATCTCAACTGTGAAACTATGAAAAGTCCAGCAAACTTCCAGGGCAAGTTGGACAGTGTAAGCCTGATTCAGCAGTCCAGCCAGAGGGACTTGTCAAAAACCGTTACACGGATGCTGTATTGTTGGTCTTTCTCCCCTTTGAGCAGCCCCAGGAAGAAGTTACTTTTTGGTATGCTGTGGCATTTAACTTTCCTTTTGATCACCCATTACAAGGGATTTAAGAAGGCACATAAAGGTCAGGGTCCCCTTGCAAAAAGTTAGAAACTGAGCCCTCTTTATGAGCCATCCAGTGTAAATAGCTGGGCGTGGCCAGGGCCTGCTACCATCTGGGAGAAAAACCTAAGGACGGGGTCTCTTTTTACAGAGTACATATTTAAATCCAGATTCTGAAAACCTCAGTAGTACCATATTCCACAATTGGTCTCACTGACTTTATGGAACCCATTATGGATTCAAATAACATTCACTCCAAAGAAGGGTATCAGCTTCTGAGTCTCAACATGGATTATGAGAAAATAATCACTGTTCAATTGTTCAGATGAGGGCTAGGACACAATCCTTATACTGATATTGCCTTTGATCTTGCTTGAAGTTGTGCTTCATATATCATCCAGTTTGGTTATAATAATCATATAATAATTATGAAAATATTTAATTGTGTTCCATTGGTTCAGTGTGTTATATAATGCCTTCTAGTAGCTGTTCCACGTAAAAGGATAAGAGACTACCACTGTTACTAGCTAAATAAGTGACTCCTTTAGCTCAAGTGATAGAGGACTGTGCTTTTGGTAATAAGGGTCCTGCAGTTAAAGTCCATGGTAAGCAGGGATCATTGCCAGTTGGCACTGAAATAGACTTCAACAAGGTTTCTGATAATCAGACCCAATGTCAACTATGTGGACTCATTTTACATAGGATAAAAAAATTCAGCAAATCACTGATCAGCTGTAGTAATTCCTGCATACCTATTTTGACATGATCAAACATTAAATGAGCAAACCATGTTTGACTAAGGAGTGAAATCATTAGCAGTCTAAAAATATAAGACCATAAACACCAAGAAGAGATAAGAAATACTTAAAGAGATGAAAGGGATATAATGAGGACTAGTGGGATGAAACTAATAAAGAGAAAGTGTAGGCTTAATGTCAGGAAATAATTCCTGATTGTGAGATCTCATAAGCTCTGGAATGTTATTTTCACAGCATAGACAAAGAAAAGTTAGATCAAAATGTAAGTACTCTTGTTGGAAAGATTGCAGTTTAACACTCTCTCTCATCATTCGTAATGATAACACACAGAAACACAGAAACAGGCTGAGCAGGCTGCCCCTTAAGACAGAGATGGACAACTCACCCCACCATTTTCTAGGCTGTCTTGTTCCGTAATGGATCTGATTGGGGACTCTGTAAGAAAACATGCAATTTGCAAGCATGAGCAGGAAATCGCTCCCACTCTCAAACTGATAGCTTGCAGTTCCAACTTAGTCATCAATACACCACATGGAATAATCTTCCCAAGGGAAAACTCCATTACTTAGGTCATCTAAAATCAGACTGGACAATTCAGTTCAATAGGTGCTATTGCAAACAATCCTACAATGGCAAGTTCATTGGTTCCCAGTCTGGGATTGGTGACCCAGGGGAGATTGTGAACAGGTTTCAGGGGAGTCATGACCGCTCTCCCTTTCTTCATGTTTATAAGGGGGAAATGTCTTTTTTTTTTCTTTTGTAACAGAGGGTCACAATTTGGAAAAGGTTGAGAACTTCTGAACTAGATGACCTAATGATAGGTCTTTTCCATCCTCTAACTTCTGATATTCTAGTGATTTGACACTTTGGGATATAAGGAATATCCTTATATTTGGAAGGTAATGATATAAAGGCTGTCTGTAAACTTATTATAAATCTGGTATAACAAAGCAATGTGAAGCAAAAACTGTGTGTTAACACATTGTGACTTATGAGTCATTGTTATGACTCAAGGGGGAGAAAGTCTTGCTCACTCACTTCCCAATAAAATGTTTGCATTTGCCTTAATTTGCATTTCAAATTGTAGTTTTATGATCAGAACACTGAAAAACTCTCTCTTGATTGCTGCTAAAAATAGTCTTAAAAACACTATTCTTGGGCAGACCAATGGTCTATCCAGCCCAGTATCCTGTCTTCTGACAGTAGCTGGTGCCAGATACTTCAGAGGGAATGAACAGAACAGGGCATTTATCAAGTGATCCCTCCCCTGTTGTCCAGTCCCACCTTTTGGCAGTCAGAGGTTTAGGAACACCCAGACAATGGGGTTGCATCCCTGACCATCTTGGAGGATAAGTGCATCAATAGCTATTAGCCAAGAACTTCTCTAATTCTTTTTTGAACCAAGTTATAGTTTTGGCCTTCACAACATCCGCTCACGAGTTTCACAGGTTGACTGTGCATTGCATGAAAAATATTTCCTTATGTTTGTTTTCAACCTGCTGCCTATTAATTTAATTGGGTGACCCTTAGTTCTTGTTTTTATGAAGTGATAAATAACACTTCCATATTCACTTTCTTCACAATACCATGATTTGTAGACCTCTATCATATCCCGCCTAAGTCGTCTCTTTCTTAAATTGAACAGTCTCATTCTTTTTAATATCTTCTCAAATGGAAGCTGTTCCATACCCCTAATCATTTTTCTTGCCCTTCTCTACTTTTTCCAGTTCAAATACACCTTTTTTCTGGTAGGACAACTAGAACTGCTGCAGTATTCAAGATGTGAGGATACCAGAGTTTTATATATTGGCATTATGATATTTTCTGTTTTATTAACTATCCATTTTCTAACCATTCCTATTGTTCTGTTAATTTTTTAATTCCACTACTCATTGGGCACAAGTTTTCATGTAACTATCCACAATCATTTGAAGGTATCTTTCTTAAATGCTAACAGGTAATGTGGATCCCATCATTTTGTGTGTATAGCTGGGATTAAGTATTCCATCACTTTACAGACAATCTTTAATTCACATCATGTATTCATCTCTACTGCTATAAATACTAACATTCTTGTACTAGCTTTGTTTGCTGAATTTGCATTGAAAATACAGTTGTTTTAACATGCATACTTAATCATATAGAATGACCATGTCAAATAAATGGAAGCTATGACTCAAAACCGGCATATATTATTATGCCTTAAAGTGATTTTTAGTGCACACTTTTACTCAGAAAATTCCTTTCTAGAAGTGGGAGTTAAAAGAGCTTATGTGATATTAAATACTGGCAAAGAATGTATTACCCTTGGTTCACAAATCATGAGAATATAACATAGAATTGTAAGGCATCCCAGTAAAAGTAGTTATATTAAAAATATGGTCTGGTATTATTTATATAAGGTTAGACTCCTTTTCACAGTAGTAATTTACATCACGTATTCACATATGAAAAAAAAATTAATCCTTCACAAATAGGTCTACATTCTCCGCTTTTTTCCTGCACATAGGGAGCAAGAGGGCAGAGGAAATTAAATGGTGCTCAGGTTGTGTTCTAGCCCTCTGCAACAGGGCTGAATTTTATCCATAAAGAGGTAAGAGAATATAACAATGTGCAAGACCATGTATGAGGTTCAAAGGCAAAGCTGCAAGCATTGGCAGAAGCAAAAAGCACCTGCGAACAAGGGGAAAGTATTAATAGCGAGAAGATATTGTACTTCAGAGACTGTTAACATCCAAGCTCCATCAACAGTGATCTCCAATAGCAAAGGTTGGGACAGAATAATCTGTGCTAGCTGAATGTTTAAACTTTTTATCAGTGTTTCACAACTGTATTGCTTTCTTTAATAATATAGAGGTCAACATACAGGCCTATACATAAAGCAATGTTGTTTATTCCTATGTGGGTTTTAATGAGATTGGTATGAGAAGAAATATGGAGTAATTTAGGTATGCCTGATCACACAGTTCAGTTTTTTAGGAGTAAATTCACCCCATCCCCACACAAAGTACAAGCAGACATGTTCATAAAGGGAATTTTGGCTCTTAGCAACAGTTGTCTAACCTAATATCTGCCACAGCCCCCCTGTATTCATAAACAAAAGTTCCAGGAGACTGGATAGCATTTAATTGTGGATGCAGGTTGCAGAGGTGCTTACTACTCCCAGGGGCCTTCTCTGCATGCTGCCTGATTCGGCAATCCTCTTCAGGTACACAGGATGTGCAGAAGGCCCTGTGAAGATTTTTCACACACAGTGCTAACATGGAGAATACACATAGAAGAGGGCTTTCTTTAAGCCCCACTACGCTGTGGACCAAATTCTCTTTTCACCATCAGAGAATCTGATCCTGTAATGAAAGTCACCCCATAGCCTCTGTTGTGTGGGCTGGGAAAAGGAGGCAGGGATCTCATGCCATCCCCAAGCCCCATGTGCTTTCCTTGAATACCAGCAAAGGTATTTATTGGGGTGGGGTGGACTTTCGATCCAGGACTACACAAATACACCCGCTATCCCCCCTCTCTCCAGGAGGAGACATGTGACTATTGTTACCAGATTGGCCCGTCACTTTGAGGTATGCTTATTTATTAGGGTCACCTTCCTGGAAGAGGGGGTGTGATTCTATTAATGTGCTGCTTGTGTTACTGGTGTGTTCATATGGCTACAAGTCCCCACCCAATGAGCTATCCTGCAGGACCTAAGGTTTTCAGGGCTGGGTTCCTCCAGCCTCAGATTCAAACAAACTCCACACAGATACACACAACCATGCCAGATTAACTGAGTGCGTCTGAGCAGACCGGGCTATCAGCACTCTCAGCTGACCCCTTATACGTCCCTGAACTCAGCAGGCTGGAATACACAGCACTGTCAGTTGTCACCCTTATGTTCCCATTGCACCGCACTAGAATGGAGCGCACTTCTGAGCAGGCTGGGTTCAAACAGCACTTTCAGCTGTCACCCTTATGTGCCCCTGGACTCCATAGGCTAGGCAGAGCAGCACTTCTCAGCCGCCCCCTTTATATGCCTCTTTGCAACACAATTCTAGCAGTAACCCCCTTGATAAGCAAACCCCATAGGAATTTGGACATTCCAGGGATCTTTGGCTTAGGTAAAAGAAGCGTTGCAGCAGAGCAAGGTAGGGAAGCCAAGAACACAAAGGAGTAAATGCATTTGGAGAGAGAGAGAAACTGGCAACGAGCTTGATTATAATAGTTAGTTTATTGCCAGGTATATAAAACTTATGATACTAATAGTGATGCCGTACAAGGAGAGAAAAACATTCTAACACTTACCATACAACAACATTACAGTAGGGGTATTGGAGAAGGCTAGCCCAGGTTTGATTACAAAAGTAGAAAGTTTTACCTGGATTAAAGAGAGAGAGAGAGAGAGAGAAAGAGAGAATTGGGAAAGATGCGGGGGGGAGAGAATAGCACCACTCCTTGTAGCTCAGAAGTTCCCAGGAGACAGGCTATTCAGCTTAGGGTCAGAGCGCTTGAGAGAGAGGCAAAGCCCACTACAGGATTAGTCAAGAAATGGGGAAGCAGGCAGCCTTTGGGTCCAGGCATCAGAAGAAGAGAGTTTGAATTTTTGGTAGGGGTTTTTTGTAGAACCAGGTTTGTTTGTGGGTAAACAATGTCTCAATGAAGTACCCCAGAGTGGTTTTCTCTATGCTGGACAATAGAAGATGATCACTCCCAGCTATGGTCAATGTTCCTCGGGGGAGCTCACAATGCAACCAGGCAGATTCAGTGTTTTGCATATCAATACTAGAATGGTCTGATAACTGCGGAGCTGGATGGTTGTAGGTGTGAGTTCATTTACATCAAGAGAAGAGATCTCCCATAATGCAGTGCGTCCTGCCTTGCCAATCCCAGAGTTCAGTGCAGTTCCTGCTTTGGAGCTTGGTTCTCCGTTCTTCATGCTAAGTCTTGTTCCATCTTCGATGTAAATGAGGCTCCAGTTCTCCATTCAATGTGCTAATTGAGATGCCTCTTTTTACATCTTCTATGTAGATGAGGCATGGGGAGTTGTCTCAATCCTATCACCCTTGTTTGGAGGGTTTTCAGTGTGTCTCCCATGGCCTTTTCATCGCTTTTGTTTCTGGGTCAAGCAGAGTCTGGGGGGGATTCAGGTGAGCCAGAGAGAGAGTAGAGGTTTTGCGCCCTGGTTCCCCAAGAACACAGAGATGCCAGGTAACACTATGGTATAGTTCCATTGACATTTCATGAGCTAAAAAGGATTATTCATTTCCCCCTAGGACCACCCATGTGCAAAGTCCAGACATTAAACTGAGTATAAAAGGAGGATTTTGTTTTCGGTTAACAAGGTTTAAAAATTCTTACTAGAGAGGAGCTAACCAAGCATGCTTTTATTTTTCCATTCAAGGCCCATTTCCAGGGCTAGTTTTTAAATAAATAGTTTTTTTGAGAAAAAAACAGAAAAATTACAACAAACAAATTCTATGTTTCTTTTTGCAATTAAAAACCATCCTCTCTTTATCAAGCCTACCTGTCAATCTTGATCTGATGATTGCCTTATTGTATTACAGTAGCAAACAGAGGCCCCGTTAAAGATCAGTTGACCATTGTACAACATACTGTGAAAACACATAGGAAGGGAGCAGTTCCACTCCTGAAGCCCTTCCGATCCAAACACACTAGACAGAGAAGGGGAAAGCATTCACAGAGCAGTGAAATGACTTGCCCACAGTCACAGCAGGTCAGCAGCTGAGCTGAAATACAACCCAGGTCTTTTGATTATTAGTCCAGTGCCTTTCTCACTAAAGCACATATTTTGTTTTTGATGAATTATTAGAACATTTCAGTTAATTTTGGTAGCTCTAGGCATACTTCCCAGGTGCCTGAGGGGAATACAGCCATTAAAATAAAAATTCTGTGTTCATCTAAGCTGACTAGGTCTCCTCGCTCTTTCTGTAGGTCATACTGAAAATTTTTTCTCATGTGATCACTGTGAAATCAGGTCAAAGTAATGCAACTGGTTGTTTTTCTTTATGATGCTTTTTCCCCACAAGCACTAGACCATGAGGGCATAGGAGTGGCTTTTTGAAATACAAACAAGTGCAAGTTAAGGGTATAGTACAGAAGCAAGACTGTATGTTAGAAATAAAAAGTATCACAAATGTTTTAGAGGATGCTCTTTTTAGTTTCCATTAAGTATGTACCCTTTTTCTTAGATCTTTTTGAGTTCCCTGCTGCAGGGATCAAAGCAGCAGAAAGTCCACGTAAATGTGGGTCAATGTCTCAAAACAAGAGTGATGGTAAATTCTAATCATCCATTAAGTTCTTCCATGTGGCTGGGGCTCAACTGCTTGTGAGGAAAAGGTGTGATGAAATGCGATGAGAGGAAGAGAGCTAAGGAGCATGCCCTTTCAGGGCTTTCTTTGTTTGTAACCAGGATTTTTTCCAAGAGGACATTCAGATGGGAGTTAATGGTGTTCCACTCCACTTTAACTCCCTTCTGCAGCTTCTAGTACACTTTGGAGAATGGTCATTTGCAAAGGAAGGAATTCATGGCAGCATGACTCCTATATGGGCTGTGTCAGCACAGGGAAGGGGCCTCACTAAACAACACACCAGGATTAGCCCTCCTTACGGATGGCCCCAGGATCCAAAGGACCTAAGACTTCAATTCTCCCTGGAGCCAGATGACATGCAGGGTTTCCAGGTTGGGCCTCCTGATTTCTCGTCAAAACTTTAGTTTGAAACCCAAATTCCACCAGAGTGGAATATTCTCAGATTGCAAATATCTGCTTTTTGTAAGTAGTCAGATGAAGAATTTTCAGACCACTGATTTTTCACAAACTGTTGATGTCAACTCTTTGTTTTTCAATATTTGAATATCTGTTTCCTGATCAGAGGACAAACTTTATCAGGAGAACAACAAAACTTTCAGGATAAGCAACTATATTCAGGGGCACTAGTGGCTGTCTAAGTATTCACAAAAAAGTTAGACAGCTCACAAATATAGAGATAAATCTGGGTTTTTTTGGAGGTTATTCATAAAAAGAACATTAGAATGTAATTAATAACTAAGACTGCATACGGACTGCAGTGTAAAGTTCTTGCTGAGAACAAACCAGGGTCATACGCTATCCCTTTTGGTTAAATGGGTCCTTGCAAACATTATTGAAATAATATATTGAGCCAGACACAAGAAGTAACCCAAATAAAAAAAGAATAATATTTATTGATACTGATTAGCCTGTCCAGCTCATGCCACCTTTCTGATTTTCTCTTGCAGACTAGAGAGCATACGTCTACTGCTCCGGAGATTCACTCATTAATATTATAGTTTTTAAGCTCTTTCTCCAGACTATCCAGAACAGCTTCAGTTTTTCAGGTTACACCTACTTATTGATCTACTGGCCCGAACAATTTTACCAGGTGTGCACTTTTTAGTCAGAGAATTTCAGTTGATGAGCCCTTTAGGCTATTCAGGAAGAAGATCACTTTTTTCCAAACGTTAAATTCTCATGAAGCATGACCAGCCAGAAAATAAACTCAACAAGTTATGTGAGACTTCAGCCAGGTGTATATACTATGGCAGCACACACTGTCAAACACATTCAGAGCTGGATCTGCCTGGCTACTCAACTGCTTAAACTCTAATGAATAAATAACATGAAACTTCATTTTCCCTTTGCAAGGCACAAGATGCCATTCATATATATATGAATAAGAAGATCTTATATATATATATAAGAAGAGCTATTTTTTAAAATACAGGACTCAATATTATTCTGACACACTAACATCAGATACTTTAAAAACTATTAGGAAAGGCTATTCAGGATGATTGGTTAAATAAGAAAAAGCAAAAGTCTAGTGACAGAGTTCACCTTTAAAAATAATCTACTGCCATTAAATAATAAACAAGTAAAAGGCATTTAGCCACCCTAGAGTAGAATGCAACTACATTTTCCATCAAAAGAAACCTATTCATAACTATAAGATGATAAGGTAGTGCGACGGTGAGGGACATATAAGTACTTATATATAAACCTACTTGTCAGTAGGCTATTAACAAATATATGGAGGGAGACCATTAGACAGGTCAAATAGTGAAGTCCATAGATACAACATGTAAAAGCTTTGGTCCAGTATAAAAAAACATGAAGTACACGTAGTATGGTGCACTTAGTAAACACCTTTGTTAGTCAGTTAACCTTATAGTGAAGTAACTTTTTTTTACAAGAACCACTTCTCTAAAACAGACGTTCATTCTATTTGGAGCTTCAATTTTCACAGTTGCAATGCAGTCAAAGGTATGTTACCAACTAAAAGATATGTTACCAACAAGAGGAAGATTAGGGAAAGTATGGGCCCCTTACAGAATGGAGGAAGCAACCTAGTGACAGAGGCAAAAAAGGCACTGAGTACTTCAGCTTTCTCCACATCCTCTGTCTTCACAGACAAGGTCAGCTCCAAGACTACTGCACTGAGCAGCACAGAGTGGGGAGGAGGTGAACATCCCTCAGTGTTGAAGGAACAGGTTCAGTACTACACAAGTCCATGGGGCCAAATGCAATGCATCAGGGGGTGCTGAGGGAGTTAGCTGATGTGATTTCAGAGCCACTGGCTATTATCTTTGAAAGCTGGTGGCAACTGGGGGAGGTCCCTGATGATTGGAAAAAGGCAAATATAGTGCTCATCTTCAAGAAAGGGAAGAAAGAGGATCCAGGGAACTACAGACCTGTCAGCCTCACCTCAATCCCTGGAAAAATCATGGAGCAGGTCCTCAAGGAAACCGTTTTAAGGCACTTGGAAGAGAGGAAGGTGATCAGGAACAGTCAGCATGGATTCACCAAGGGCAAGTCATGCCTGACCAACCTGATTGCCTTCTATGAAGAGGTGACTGGCTCTGTGGATATGGGGAAAGAGATGGAAGTAATATACTTTAGCAAAGCTTTTGATACAGTCTCCCACAATATTTTTATCAGCACGTTAAAGAAGGATGGGTTGCATGAATGGTCTATAAAATGGACAGAGAGCCAAGTAAGTCATCGGGCTCAATGGGTAGTGATCAGTGGCTTAATGTCTTGCTGGCAGCCGGTAACAAATAGAGTGCCCCAGGTGTTGGTCCTGGGGCCGATTTTCTTCAACATCTTTATTAATGATCCAGAGGACAGGGTAGATCACATCCTCAGCAAGTTTGCAGATGACACTAAGCTAGGGGGAGTGGTAGATACCCTGGAAGGAAGGGATAGGATACAGAGTGACCTAGAAAAATTGGAGGATTGGGCCAAATGAAATCTGATGAGGTTCAGGAAGGACAAGTTCCTGCACTTAGGATGGAAGGACCTGCACTTAAGATGGAAGAATCCCATGCACAGCTACAAACTGGGGACCGACGAGCTAGGCAGCAGTTCGGCAGAAAAGGACCTGGGGGTTATAGTGGATAAGAAGCTGGATATGAGTCAGTAGTGTGTTCTGGTTGCCAAGAAGGCTAATAGCATATTGGGCTGCATTAGTAGGAGCATTTCCAGAAGATCGTCGGAAGTGATTGTTCTCCTCTATTCAGCATTGGTGGGGCCACATTTGGAGGACTGTGTCCAGTTTTGGGCCCCCTACTACAAAAAGGATGTGGACAAGTTGGAGGAAGTCCAGCAGAGAGCAACAAAAATGATTAGATGGCTGGAACACAAGACTTATGGGGAGAGGCTGAGGGAACTAGGCTTGTTTAGTTTGCAAAAAAGAAGACTGAGGGGGGATTTGATAGCAGCCTTTAACTACTTGAAAGGGGTTTCCAGGGAGGATGGAACTAGGCTGTTCTCAATGGTAGAAGATGATGGAACAAGGAGCAATGGTCTCAAGTTGCAGTAGGGAGGTCTAGGTTGGATATTAGGAAAACATTTTTCACTAGGAGAGTGGTGAAGCACTGGAAAGGGTTACCTAGGGAGGTGGTAGAATCTCCATCTTTAGAGCTTTTAAGCTGCAACTTAACAAAACCCTGGTTGGGATGATTTAGCTGAGGTTAGTCCTGCTTTGAGGTGACTTTCTGAGGTCCCTTCCAACTCTAATATTCTATGAAAGAATTAGGAGCTTTCACTCTACTTGAGTATCCATAGATTTTGCTGTATCTGAGAACACTTTGAATTCCCCTCTATATCCAAACCCCAGTTAGTGAAAATGTGTTATCAGCACAAGACTTCTAGCTGTGTTCAATTTCCATCGTTGTACTTGCTGCTGCGGACTAGTCCTGAAATTAATGATTTAATTAATTTAATGAATAATAGCCCAATTAATGAAATGTCACCTATTCCTCAACTTGAAGTCTCACTATCCATACTTCTAAAAAAGTATAAATACTGTATGAGATAATATTTATTCCTTACCTTACTGTATACAGTGTGTTAAGAAGTTCTATACAAACTTTAATTTCCCCCTCTATAAAATTCTAAGTATATCTATTTCTGGGAGGCAAGTGTTAAACACTAATTAAAGGACAGAGATCAAATGATTTGACTTTGGCAACAAAATAATCAGTAATAGTAGGATAAGAACTCATGAGCTCCCACTAGCTTGCCTAGTCTCTGAAAGGCAAAAGTAGGAATGCCATACAGAACAAGAAAAATAGGCTCTAGATTAACACTATTCCATTACATGCAGGAGGTCAGACTAGGGGATCATAGTGGCTCTTTCTGGTTGTAAAAATCTATGAATACTGGAAGGAATTCTATGGGAGAAAAAAAAATCAGAAGAGACAGATATTACTACTTGTGTTAAAGAAATTGCAGTGCAACAGAGTAGAATTTGACCTATTTTTGCATGGTATCTGTGTGTCAAGTCTCCTTAGACAGGAAAGCTGTTTTGGTAACTTAATGGACAATAAATCTCCGAGGGCTAGAAAAGAGTTATTTATTAATTATATCTAAAATGATTCTAGCTAAAGGGAAAGAGAAGCACATGCTATTAACCAGGAAAAGCCATCTGGCTATCTATAAGGTTGCTGGTAGAACTCTGAGCCCAAGGCAAAGGATATTTTTAGCCAGATTTGTGGGAGGGGCAGGTAAGCTTGTTTCTTGCATTGTAGTTCGTATATTCAGACAGGAAAAGCACATAAACCCTGACTTCTGAAGTGCCTCGTACCACTATGATATCCAACAATTCATGGATAGGCAAACATGAAAATAGTTAGCTCAAGACTTGAAACCATCTGAAATTTACCTGAATTCATGATTTAATAGAAACTTCAAACTTAGAGCAGGTTCATAAAAAATTCACAAACATGGCCAAATTTTGGAGTGAAGTTGAGTATATTTTCTATGGTTTTACTGTGAAACCATTCATTTGCAATGTCCTGAAAAGCCCAGTGAAAATGCAATGTTGCCCAGGGAAATAGCAACATGACAGAAGGAGTGGGTCCATGTGGTTCAAAACCAAAGAAGATCTTTTTGCAGCCCCCCTGAGAAACAAATCCATTGGCCTTTGCATAGCTTTGCAAATAATTTAAAGGTAGGTATATTAGAAATATTCTATTTCCATCTCTTCTGAGAGGTTGCCACAATGAGCCGTTGCTCTATTTCTCTCCTCTCTGAGTACCTTGCACTAGTAGCCAGTGCCCTTCATTCATCTTTTACACTCTCAAAAGTGTATTTATTTTGTAATGCCAGGTATTAGTTGCCCTATCCAGAAATGATTTTTCAATTTCCTATCCCCCCTTCTAGTTCATAAACTAATCATTAAGTAGGGACACATTCCAGTCAATGGTCCAGGTCCAACTGACACTACAATTTTCACATACTTCCTCTCTGTGATCCCCGATGCCTCCTTTTTATCCTTCATGCTTCCTCATCAAAAAGCTAATTATCCAATTTACAACACATGCGCTAAACCCCTAATACCTGAACCTGATACTCCAAGTCCCCAGTGCACACTTAACCCCATCATTTACAAAATGAGGGCAACCAAATAAAACTACCCTTTAAACTCTCTTTTCAGTTACCTAAACTGCTATATGGCATAGCTTGCAAAACTGGGACCAGAGAAAGATGAGATTTTCAATCTACAGTATTTTCAAGAGCTTCTGAGCTGACCAGTGCCGATCAAAGGTCAAGAGCTTTAAAAAAACAAAATCACTGCAGTGAAGCCTCAACAGCCAATACTGAATAACCACATCGGGGATCAGGAAAAATAAAACATATATATTAGAGGTGGTGTTAAAACGCAAAGAAAGTTATAATGGGGACATTTTTAAATTATGGGATGTTTTAAAGTGGTTGCTTAGGCCAGAAGGTTACTTATTGCTGTTAATGCTTAGTATGTGTTTGCTAAGCCTAATGTATTAACCAAGAAAGAAACACAAAACCATAAAATAACTGTATAGAAGACTGAGAGTTCCTTTATCAGCAAACAGGCTCATTACATTGTTAATTTGTTCACCTTCTGCCCTAGTATAGGTGTAGTATGCTTCAGTTATTGCTCAGCATGCTTCAGGAAGTCGACTGAAAATATTGGTCCCATTCCTGTGTTATGCTGGCGTTGCTTTGCATGGCTGGAGCATCCCAGGATCCCCCTGGAGTGGAGAGAACATGGGCCATAGAGTTTTTGATTTTGTTGCAGTATGTTTATAAAGGAGATAAAGGATTGGAGTCCCTATATTAGTGTCGAGGAACCCAAACTCAGGGGTCCTAACTTACACGTCCGTTGCCCAGCAGATGGTCCAAATTAGCCAGACAACAGGTTAGCAAAGTCAAAGTTTATTATCCTTACGTAAGGAGGTAGCTCAGTGGTCAGAGCGACCCTAAGCATACATTTCTTAAAGCTTATATAACCTTACACAAACAGGTCTTATACATCACAGTTTCCATGGCAAAGACAAAGGCTAAGACAAAAAGTAAGGCAAAGGGCTCTTTATCTAAAAACACTTGGCCCAATACTTTTCACCCCCCTCTATCTGAACTACAAGGTCTTCCTTCACATTCCATGCCTACTGGCACCCAGCTCTCATAACTATCTTGTTATGGCAATAGATTCTAAGTCTAAACATCTGCTAGCAAAGCACTTTCTATCTTAGATCTTGACTGCTATACTCACAGACTAAAAATCAGTAAGGAAAGAGAATCCATCTTTTCCCCCATCTAGGGCAGAGAGACTCCATTTTAATTTTCCTCCACATAGAACAAGTGTTGAGAAAGAATATGCATCATTATAATTTGCCTATGAACGGCATAGTTTTTTTTTAATCTGTAGTTTGGCTGCAAAATTATTAACATTAATAATATGGCTATGTTGGCAATTTTTTATTTGCTGACAATGGGAAAAGTTTTGTCATCTATTTAAGTAGAGAATGTTCACGGCTTTATGAGAGATCTCTGAAGCCAGTGCTCACTGAGAATTACTTTACAAGCAGCTTCCACTAAGTAGGTGATTATATAGATCCTCTCATGCTCCTGTGTTAGGTTAAATGCTGATTATTGCGCTTCTATTCTTCCCTTTCCTTTCCTTTCATCTTAAGGTGATTTATATGGGTTAAAGGATGAACATGTAAAGTATAGAGGTGCTGGAGTAGGGTCTATTTTTTATATAATAGAGCTTATTGGTGGGAAAATCCTGATATCCAGGATTAGCTTCACATTGTGATTAACTTTTCAGTTGCAGCCAGATGGGATATTTAATTCTGGGGCTTAATAAGTGTATGTCTGTTATCAGTGGAACACTTCCGTTGGAAATACACTTCTTTAATGTAAACTATTTCTTCAGTCTGCATTCGCTTCTTTATTCTTTCATTACTACACATTTCTGCAAATAACACTTCAACATGTAACTTGCAAAATAGACATAGGCAGAGCTAGCAACTTGGAGATTTCATGAGCCTCATCAAATATATTTTGTGGTTTTAGAATTAGTAAAAGTTTGTAACGTTTTCTTCCCTCTAATTTAAACCTTTGTTATTCAAATATGATTTTTTTTGAATGATCCTTTTGGCAGCAGTCATTTCTGGGGCAGAAGTACACATATAGAATCATAGGACTGAAATAGACCTCAAAAAAGTCAAGCTGAGTTATTCTGAGTGTTAGTTTGGCTTGTGTTCCAGATGTGTTTGAGGATCTTCACTCCATCACTCGCCAACTACATACTTCGCTCCCTTGCTTAATAAAATCAAGCAGCGATAATGGTTCTTACTATCCCCTCACTTATATTAAGCTTCCATGGAGTTACTCTTAATATTCACTGGTATAGGGGGAAATTCAATCGGATAGAGTCCAGGATCAGTGGAGACCATCAACACCTCTCTCAGAGAGGCTAGGGTGCAGCTATTAAACATTTGCTCAGGAATATAGATATTACCATTCTGGATTAATCCAGTGGTCCAAAAAAAAGCACACTTCTTTTGATGATGGCTAGATATAGATGCTTCAGAGGAAGGTATAAGAAACCCCACACTTACCTATTATGGAGTGACGCACTCATCAGAGAGGAAGATTTCTCAAAGTCCAGTTCATTTAGAGGTTGGAAGCATCTACATTTTTGTTCTTTATAATCCTTTATAATCTAAAGTGCTCATTATCTAACTACATGTTTAATCCTATTTTGAATCCTACCAATTAGGTCATCCAAACAATATCATGTGTGCTGCTTACTATCATGAGTAGTCCCATTGTCTTCAATGTAAGGTGCAGTTGATCAGAACCTTTGAAAATCAGGCCACAGATTTATGTACTGAAATATAGATATAGAGGTCTGATTTTAGGCATATAAATTTGAAAATATTAGCTTTATTTCTCTGTGTGATTCGCACATCATTAAAGTGGTAACAATGAGGTTTGTCCACCTTTTCAGAGTACTTTGGATCTGTGTCTTATATCAGCCAAGGATGTGGACTTTGGATCTGCTGGCCCAACACTCTTTGTGTACCATGCTGTGTCACATACATTCTTTGGCTAGAGGTCTCAGAGCTCTTCCTGATGGTGTGCAAAATGAGATATTCTGATGTCTATACTGAGGGCAGCAAATTCACTGCCCTCAGATCGATGTCTCTGGATCGACTGAGCAGTCTGTGTAGACCCACTCAGTCGATCCAGAAATTGATGGAGGAAAACCACTTCTGTAAGTGGCGTAGCACTGCATTGATGGGAACGCTGTTCCCATCAGTGCAGCGCAGCGTGGACAGCGCACGGATACGCAAGCTTTTTACGTCACTTGAATATCTCCCGTCGACTGCCACCGAATCCAGAAGGTAAGTGTAGACCAGGACTGAGAATACAGCACCAGAAAAACAGAGTTCATGAAAGAAGTTGTGTTTCACGAATGAATCTAGCAAGAAGCAAAATGAAAAATATTAGAGAAGTATTGGCAAATTGCTATGTGTAATGCATATTCTATAAGATATATAAGATCATTTATATATGTAAACAGAGCTCTAGGTCATTAGCTGGTGTGAATAAGTCAATAAAGTTTGCTGAATTACACTAGCTGAGGTTCTAGCCCATAACTTCTAAACATTAATAAAAGGTTAGATTAAATTTAAATTCTATTGGGACTTTGGGATAGGAAAATCCCTGAATTATCAAATGTTATGGCTTTGAATGGGCATTCAAAACAGGAAACCTCAAATATTTGGCTTTGTCCATTAATATCATCGTGTGCTCAAATTTACTCTGATATTTAACTGTGCAACATTTCATGAAATCATTTAGATGATAAAATACAGTATCTTGATTTCTGTGAGATCATATGCAGTATAAAAATGAATGAAATGTATGTGATGAAGTGACACTTAGGGCCATAGGATGCCCACTGTGAGTACTATTCAAGGGAAGAATTAAACCTTTATTGTACTACAGCATATGGTGAGTCTACAAGTTGCAATAACTGTTATATGACTGATTTAATTATAAAACAGAGTACTGTTTGTGACAGCAAGTGATTTACAATGGGAGACCTACTTTTATAATATGTAATGTTCACTAAATGCTGTTAGAATCTTTGGCCATAAAATTCTATTGTTCGTTCCTTTTCAAAATTGTCCTATGTACTACAGTAATATATAAGTAGTGGCCACTGGACAGTGGAATTGTTTCCTGAAAACAAAATATAGATCTTGTTGTTCCTCCTCCCTTTTATTAAAGAGTTTAATAATCTGCCAAAAGATACACACAATCATTTTGTAAAACATAGATATTAGAAGCTGATCATCACAAACAACCATTTTAGATTTTTTTTTCATGCATGAAAGAACTCGAAAACGGAATATTATAGGGATAACAGAAACCTGGTGGAATAGTACTCATGACTGGAGTACGGGTATTGAAGGCTATGTGCTGTTTAGAAAAGACAGGAAGAAAGGTAGAGGTGGTGGAGTAGCTTTGTACGTCAATGATGAGGTGAACTGTAATGAAATGAGAAGTGATGGAATGGATAAGACGGAGTCTGTCTGGGTAAAAATCACACTGGGTAAAAAAGCTACTAGAGCTTCCCCTGAGATAGTGCTTGGGGTGTGCTACAGACCGCCGGGGTCTGACTTGGATATGGATAGAGACCTCTTTAATGTTTTTAACGAAGTAAACACTAAGGGGCAATGTGTGATTATGGGAGATTTCAACTTCCCGGATATAGACTGGAGGACGAGTGCTTGCAAGAATAATAGGGGTCAGATGTTTCTGGATGTGATAGCGGATGGATTTCTTCATCAAGTAGTTGAAGTACCTACGAGAGGGGATGCCATCTTAGATTTGGTTTTGGTGAGTAGTGAGGACCTCGTAGAAGAAATGGTGGTAGGGGACAATCTTGGTTCGAGTGATCATGAGCTGATTCAATTCAAATTAGATGGAAGGATAAACAAACGTAGATCTGGGATTAGGGTTTTCGACTTCTCAAGGGCTAATTTCGAAGAGTTACGGAAATTAGTTAGGGAAGTGGATTGGACGGAGGAACTTGGGGATTTAAACGTGGAGGAGGCCTGGAATTACTTTAAGTCGCGGCTGCAGAAATTGTCGGAAGCCTGCGTCCCAAGAAAGGGGAAAAAAACCATGGGCGGGAGTAGTAGGCCAAGCTGGATGAGCAAGCAACTCAGAGAGGGGATTAGGAAAAAGCAGAAAGCTTATAGGGAGTGGAAGAAAGGCGGGATTAGTAAGGGAAGCTACCTTAGTGAGGTCAGAACGTGTAGGGATAAAGTGAGGAAGGCTAAAAGCCGCGTAGAACTGGACCTTGCAAAGGGAATCAAAAACAATAGTAAAAGGTTCTACAGTCACATAAATAAGAAGAAAACAAAGAAAGAAGAAGTGGGGCCGCTATACGCTGAGGATGGAACGGAGGTTAAGGATAACCTAGGCATGGCCCAATATCTAAATAAGTACTTTGCCTCGGTCTTTAATAAGACTAGTGAGGAATTTAGGGATGATGGAGGGATGACGAACGGGAATCTGGATGTGGCGGTGGATATTACCGTATCTGAAGTAGAGGCCAAACTTGAACAGCTTGATGGGACAAAATCGGAGGGACCGGACAATCTCCACCCGAGGATATTAAAGGAGCTGGCGCGTGAAATTGCGAGCCCGTTAGCGAGAATTTTTAAGCAATCGGTAAACTCGGGGGTTGTGCCGTACGACTGGAGAATTGCTAACGTAGTTCCTATTTTTAAGAAAGGGAATAAAAGTGATCCGGGTAATTATAGGCCTGTTAGCTTGACGTCTGTCGTGTGTAAGGTCTTGGAAAAAATTTTAAGGGAGAAAGTAGTTAAGGACATGGAGGTCAATGGTAATTGGGACAAATTGCAACATGGATTTACTAAAGGTAGATCGTGCCAAACCAACCTGATCTCCTTCTTTGAGAAGGTGACGGATTACTTAGACAAAGGCAATGCGGTAGATCTAATTTACCTCGATTTCAGTAAGGCGTTTGACACGGTTCCGCATGGGGAACTGTTAGTTAAATTGGAAAAGATGGGGATGAATGTGAAAGTTGTAAGGTGGATAAGGAACTGGTTAAAGGGGAGACTCCAGCGGGTCGTGCTGAAGGGTGAACTGTCAGGCTGGAAGGAGGTTACTAGCGGAGTCCCTCAAGGATCGGTTCTTGGACCGACCTTATTTAACCTTTTTATAACTGATCTTGGCACAAAGAGCGAGAATGTGTTAATAAAATTTGCGGATGACATGAAGCTGGGGGGTATTGCTAACACGGAGAAGGACCGGGATGCTATTCAGGAAGATCTGGACCACCTTGTACACTGGAGCAATAGTAATCGGATGAAATATAATAGTGAAAAGTGCAAGGTCATGCACTTAGGGATTAATAATAAGAATTTTACATATACGTTGGGGATGCATCAGTTGGAAACGACGGAGGAGGAGAAGGACCTTGGGGTATTGGTTGATAGCAGGATGACTATGAGCCGCCAATGTGATATGGCTGTTAAAAAAGCAAATGCGGTTTTAGGATGCATCAGGCGAGGTATTTCCAGCAAGGAGAAGGAGGTGTTAGTGCCGTTATATACGGCGCTGGTGAGACCCCACCTGGAATATTGTGTGCAGTTTTGGTGTCCCATGTTTAACAAGGATGAATTCAAACTGGAACAGGTTCAGAGACGGGCTACTAGGATGATCCGAGGAATGGAAAATCTGCCTTATGAAAGGAGACTGAAAGAGCTTGGCTTGTTTAGCCTGGCCAAAAGAAGGCTCCGGGGGGATATGCTTGCTCTATATAAATATATCAGGGGGATTAACGTTAGGGAGGGAGAGGAATTGTTTAAGTTTAGTACTAATATAGGCACGAGGACGAATGGGTACAAATTGGATATTAGGAAATTTAGACTAGAAATTAGACGAAGGTTTCTAACCATTAGGGGAGTGAAGTTCTGGAATAGCCTTCCGAGGGAAGTAGTGGGGGCAAATGACTTATCTGGCTTTAAGACTAAGCTTGATAAGTATATGGAGGGGATGTTATGATGGGATAGTTTAATTTGAGCAATTGATTTTGGATTATCGGCAGATAAGTCTGCTCAATGGTCTGTGGGAATGCTGGATGGGATGGGAACTGAGTTACTGCAGAGAATTCCTTTTTGGGTGCTGGCTGGTGAGTCTTGCCCACATGCTCAGGGTTTAGCTGATCGCCATATTTGGGGTCGGGAAGGAATTTTCCTCCGGGGCGGATTGGCAGGGGCCACGGAGGTTTTTCGCCTTCCTCTGCAGCATGGGGCATGGGTCGCTTGCTGGTGGATTCCCTGCAGCTTGAGGTCTTCAAATCTCATTTTTGAGGATTTCAATAACTCAGTCATGGGTTCGGGGTTGTTATAAATGTGTATGGGTAGGGTTTTGTGGCCTGCCTTGTGCGGGAGGTCAGACTAGATGATCATATTGGTCCCTTCTGACCTATGAGTCTATGAGTCTATGAGTTGAAATAAACCTGTAGCTTTCATTTTTTCTTGGGCACTTCCACTACCTTCATATTTTTATAGTACACTTGTCAAGCAAAAGCATTATTGTATTATTATTTCGGAGTTTAGCTGGTAGTTGTTTTGTCACTTCCCCAATTCCACCTTGTATGGATCGCTACATAAAGATTCTCTGGTTGTTCACCTTTGCCCTATTCCACATTTTTTTTCTAGCAGCACATGATAGAAGGAGAAATATCTCCAGAATACATAGGGAAATAACATAAGCATCTTCTCTGTTTTGATTCTCTTCATTAAGACACTTGTGGCAAGATTCATAAAAGGACTTTGGTGTCTAAATGCCACTTTAGGCACCTAAATCCTGGAATTAGGTCCCACTGGGATTCACAGTCCCTCCTCTCAGCAGCTGTTTAACTTTATACATGCCTACTCTCATTCAGCACCTAAGTGTTTTCAGTAAAATTCCTTAGCAGCCTCTGTTTCAGCCTCTGGACACATGTTCTTCAGCCTTACTTTAGGTCTCCACATCCTAATGTGATGCACAAACGGGTAGAAGTCAGGTGTTCCTCTGTCTAATTTGTTTTCAGGCCCGATCTGATAAGCATGCTCAGAAGCCACTATTGGATTGGGCCCCACATCTGAGCTCACACAACATGTTGAGGAGGAGAAGGTCCTCATAAATTTTAACCAAGTTAGGGTACTCTCCTGGGATGTGGACAGTCCTGGCTCAACCCCCCTTCCCTAAATTTCCACTTGATGGGGAGAAGAGATTTGAACAGGGATTGGCTACCCCTCAATTGAGTGCCCTAACCATGGGCTATGGGATATTCTGATGTCAGACTTTCTCAATGTCTCCTGTTAAAGCTATTCCACTGTGGATAAATAATGAGAGTCACTGGGCCAGAGAGAGAAAGTATGAAATTGAGTCTATAGCCTGATGGTTGGAGCATTCAACCAGTATGTGGGAAATCTACTCCTACTCCAGTGAGTCTTTAGTTATTTATACACAGTGAAATAACTTCAACAAGTGAAACTGAGAGAATCTGATATCAGAATATCCCACACCCTATGGGTTAGAGCATTCACTTGAGAGGTGGCAATCCCAAATTAAAGCCCTACTCCCTCAGCGTAGGGAGGTCTTCCACATCCCAGGTGAGTATGCTAACCACTGGGCTTAGAGGTATGAGGAAGTGTCTCCTCTTTCTCACAAAAATATCTTACATGCCTAACTCCAAGAAAGGGTTCACTAGTGAGAGTCCCAAGCAGAGGGAGGCACAGAACTCTGTGAGAGGGATGGGATTTAAGACACAGCCATCTCCTCAGCATTTCCCATTGGCTAATTTAGTCAGGAGCCATCTACCATGGTGGCTTTTGTGAATCCTGTTCTTAGGTGTCTCTCTCCCTCTATTCATTTTGTAGGAGCCTGAGCACTAAGTGAGGCTTTGGGAGTCCCAGTGATTTTCTAGGCATGTAAAAGTTAGGCCTGGTGATGTGGTGCCTAAGTTCCTTTGGGAATCTAGCCCTCACTTTCTACCTTCTTTTCTCCAACTTCCCCCTCTTGAGATTATCATTATTATGTATTTATTAATTAACTGCATTAGTTATAGTTGTGCTCAGAATCTCCAAAAAAATTGGGGCCCCATTGCATTTGGTGCTGCTAAAAAATAGTAAAAGAACAAATAAATGCAAAATTAATACAAATCAGAATTCTTTTTAATCTCCTGCTATTTACAGTCAGCCAGTTGGCTACCTCCCACACGGTAATGTAGAACTGTAATTTTTGCTAATCACAAAGCAATTTTGCTTTCTACCTATTAAAAAAAAAGAACTAAACTGTACTTTCAAAGCTGTTTTCCCCCTAAATTTAGTATTAATCTCAAACATTTATGTGCTATCACTTCTGCAAATGAAAACACAATTTTTAGAAATATGTTAAAAGGCAACTCTTATTTTTAATGTAAAAAGTGACTAGTTAAAAAGGCACTTTCATAATCCACAACTATATAGGTCCTCTAATCTCTGTGTTTTCACACATAAAAAAGCAACATGTCACCATGTATCAAAGGGAATAGGAAAGCTAAAATTGCATGGATAAAACTGTTGTGGCTAAGCTGCATTTTCAAATACAATCCATAGAATTATACAAAAAGTGTGCAATTGTATGATGTGAATACAATTGTGGTAAACACTGATATAATCATGGAGAAACTTCTGCATGCATTTTTGTTTGCACACAGAATTGATCCTTGCATGCATAAACAGAGGGATCTCAGATAGGAGTAGTGAGATTATTTTTCCTCTGCATTTGGCACTGATGTGACCACTGCTGGAATACTGTGTCCAGTTCTGGTGTCCACAGTTCAAGAAGGATATTGATAAATTGGACAGGATTCAGAGAAGAGCCATGAGAATGATTAAGGGCTTAAAATATGCTATGTAGTGATATACTAAATAGATTGAGCTCTTTGGGTCTAACAAGAAAAAGTTAAGGAGTGATTTGATTACAGCCTATAAATACCTACATGGGAAACAAATATTCATTAACAGAGCAAATTCAGTCTAACAGAGAAAGGTATAACATAGCCCAGTGGCTGGAATGTGAAGCTAGGAATTCAGACAGGAAATGTTTAACAGTGCAGATAATTAACCACTGGAACAATTTACCAAGGATAGTGGTGGATTCTTCATCATTAACAATTTTTAAATCAAGATTGGATTTTTTTTCCCCTGAAAGATGTGCTCTATGAACTATATTTGGGAAATTCTCTGTATCGTGTTATACCTGAGCTTTGACTAGATGATCACAATGGTCCCATCTGGTCTTGGAAACTATGAATACTTTAACTTTTGAAAACTGGTCACAATAAATATTTTCTATCTTTCAAAGTCAAAATATTCATTGATAAATTATCTTTCTCCCCTTTTTTACCAGATCCCTAATCTATGTTAGTTGTACGATCCATTGGATGTAACATAAATAAAATTACAAACAAGCCCTTACAATATTTCACACAAAGTGCTTTGGATGTTTTACAACCAAGGGGAAGAAGAAAGGAAATATTCTAAAGCTGCTGTATTTCCCTTGCATACTATGTTTTATTAAGGAAAACAACCACATGGGTCCAATTAGTGAACAACATAGCTTGTATGTTTTTAGGCAAGATTGTCTTTTGCATGTATTTTTCGGCGCTCAGATAACTAGAAACAACATTAATGAAGTAATCAGAGGAAACAAAGATATACACATATGATATGGATGGCAATATAAAGCTTTTGCCAATATGAGTTTGGGACAATCACAGTACTCGGGAGTGTCAAATGCATGAGGCAGGTCATCTCGAAAGAAATAATACACTATTTTGGTTAAACTGAGGTCAGTGCGCTTTTGGGGGAGAAATTCCATATTTGGAGTCAGGTTGATATTTTCTTTTTCACACAGCAGCTGTTTGAAATTATTTCTTAAAATAAAATAAAATACCTTCCAGAGAAATGTTACCTTCTATCCTTCTAACATGAAATCTCCTCTCTCTTCCCAAATTACACTGCTTTAAGATTCAGGATAAAGGATGTTCAGTTCCGCACAAGTGACAGGTATTAAAATAAGCTAAACCCTTCAAGATTAGAAACCTAATCTTTATACCATTGGAAGGGGAAGATTCCCAATTTCTGAGAGGGATAAACAGCATTTGCTTCTTGACGCTGGAGATACTGAAATATTGCACTGTAAACTGTGCAAATTAGTACAGATCCACAACTGGTGCAAATTATTAACATTCATTAACATTAATGATCTACTCTAATTTACAGCACCTGAAAATTGGCCCCTTTTTGTATAGAAACTCTAGTTTAGGTCATTTTCCATGTGTTGTAATGATAATAACTAATTTTCTTTCCTCTGAGCCCTGAAAAGTTTGATTTATTTTATGTAAAGTTCTTGGTTTATGGTGACAAAGGCCTCAGTCTTGCAAAGATTGTCCAAATCCAAAATAGCAAATAATTGTTTCATAATCCAGTTTTGCCAGAAGATTCAACTTTGGACAGAGATCTAACAAATTTTAGCTCTAGAGAAGAAGATTTCAGGTATTGAAAATGTGAGGGGAGAATAATTATATCTGGTTAGAAAGCAACAGAAAATCTCACAAACAGTTTCATACACTATTTTTTTCTGTTTTGAATGAAATTTCATTTTCACTGACATTTTTCCAACCAACTCTAATAATAATAGAAACTTTAAAAAAAACTTGATAAGAGTTGCTACTGTCACTCGTAACATCTATTCCAAATCCCTACTCTAGCGAAGTATCTAGGCAGATGCTTAATTTTAAATCCATGGGATTAGATTAGGTCACACTAAATGATCACAATGGTTCCTTCTGGCTTTATAACCTATAAATCTGTGAATCTACTCGTATTTTTAAAGTTAAGCACATGCTTAAATTCTTTGCTGGATAAATCAGTAAAGGTTGTATGAAAATCAGATAGATGTGATTTATTGGTAGGAACACTTCAATATAAACTAAAATTGTTTTTGAGTAGAAGCCTAGAGGCATATTATTATTATTAGAGGAATTCTCACTCTTCACTGGGCCCAAGAGACCAAGTCCCCAAAACATTTGAATTTGGAATTTTTAAGAAGGAAACAAAAAAGAACAAAGAAAGAAAAAAGGAAACTGAAAGATTAGAGAGAACATTAATCTAATGCTGTTCAGTATTTTGCCACAGCTCAAGGAAGGCCCTTTGGCTGAGACATTACCTCTAATCTTATTTTCTCTTTCTAGTGTGTATTTTATTAATGCATTTTTTGTAGAACTGAATGAAAGAATACTAGACTTTTATCTTTTATTTAAAATTAATAAGGAATATATTACTATGCTAGGAAAGGATAGCAAAAGAAAATTCCTTTCATTGCAATAGAAAGTATAATAGTTAAAGGAGAAGTCTGGGCATTAGGAAACTCGAGTTCTATTCTAGTTCTTACTGACTTCTTTTGTGACTTCTGACAAGTCACTTAGTCTTTCTCTACTGCAATTTCCACAACTGAAATGTAATGTCATTATCCACCTCTCTAATGTCATGTCATAGGGATGTTGTGAGGCTTCATTTATTTCCCTGTTGCATTATTGTACACCTAAGAATATAGCTTGAGATTTTCAAAGCACTGGCATGAGATTTGGCCATACATCTTCCATTACAGTTAAAATGTGTGGCTAAATGCCCTGTAGAACTCTGAATTTCTCAACCCTAGTTCTTAGACCCAACCATTTTAATTTGTGTATTTCAACTAATTTTTTTGGAGGGAATCCTATATTAAACCATCTGCAAAATTTGAAATGATCCAGAAGCAAACTTTTTTCAAGTTTTAGAATAGTTTGGACCGTTCATTTTTCATTCATTATTTATTTGTCTCTAAGTTTCCTGTGCTGCATTTCTCCTCTGCAAAATTAAAGCTCAAAGCAGCAAGACAGAAACTTGAGATACCTCAAGAGGTGGATGGAAGCTAATTCTGTTCACCCAACAAAATATTTACACTAGATACAGATTCTTTGTCTCAAGATTGCATGCTATAATTTATCAATTACTGAACAAAGAGAGAAATGCAAACTGAATGAGAGGCAATCAGTTCAGGTATTTTAAATCAAATCTCAATGTGTAAGGGGTGAAATCCACCCCACAAGTAAAAAAGCTAATTACGTTCTTGTAGCCAGGAGGTGTGGCCTGCATCAGAGATTGACATGGTAGGCAGGGCAAGGCCTATAAAAGCCAGGTCTGCCAGCTCAGTCAGGGCCCAGCATCGGAGGGAGAAGGACGCTTCTCCTTTGATGCCCAAGCCTATGGCCACACCCGACCACCACCCAGAGGAGAGGCTACTGGAGCTACCCAGGATGTGGGGCCCTGAGGATCTGGAGAAGCTGTCTGAACCAGAGGAGCTGGAGGACAACCCCAGACCCTTCGACCCAGAGGAGAAGCTGTCGGAGCTGCCTACTACCTGGAACCCTGAGGATCTGGAGGAGCTACCTGAGCTGCCAACCCCTGGTGAGCCAGAAAGGACACGTGGACCCTGGGACCTAAAGGGTCTATACACGACCCCGAACAGTTCCCAGACCTGCTGTCAAGCAATGAGGAACTGGGGTACAGCTCAGGAAACCAGGTACTTTAGGGAGAGAGTGGGAGGAAGTAGCCCAGGAAAGCTGACTAAGTTCCAGCTGAACTTGCGCTCACTCCAAATAATCATGTTTCGGCCGTAGCCCCACTGACCCAGTGATGAGACACGCTGTCATGACAGGGCTTTAGGCTGGGACGCAGTGGAGATGGGTGGGTCTCTTCCTACCCTGACCTAGGGGTGATCACTCCATAAGGGCTAGAGACTGCTTCCCTTCTGACTGCCCTGCCCTGACTAAGGGCCAGGCTTTGGACCATTTCCTCACCCCTCGTGGGCCAGAGACTGCTTCCCGTCCCCATTGTCTGCCTGCCCTGCTGGAGGGCTAGGCCATAGACTATTTATTTGCACTGCCAAGGGCTGTAAACTGTTCCCCGCTGATGGCCCATCCCTGCTAAGGGCCGGGCCATAAACTGTTTGCTAGCCCTATTGAAGGGCTAGAGGCTATTAACCCTAAGGAGTGAACCAAACCCAAGGCTCGCCCTACTAAGGGCCGGAGGCAGCCCCTTTAACTTGGACTCTCCGGAGGTCATAGGTGCTGGGAGGTGTGGCCTCCCTTTGAGATTGACACCAATGGAGAGCCACTGGTGCTGCCCCATACAGGGGATCTTCTGCAGTCCTCATCTGAGACTTAATCCTGCCTGTGGCACAGAGTGTAAGGGTACCACGCAGCAGGATTGGATCCACAACAGTACTGAGGATAGCACAGTGACACTGCCAGTGAAAATCCCCAGTTGCACCTGATGCAGGGCACTGCATACATATGGCCCCCACATAGTGAAGGTGGTTTCCATGCACTCAGCTTGGTGCTCAGCAGGCAGAAGAGATGTGATGATGGGGAGAGCTGGGACATGATGCCACACTTACTGAACATGTACAATTCAGGAAGATGGTCCTCCTCCTCCCACCACTAAATTCCCCTGTGCGTATCAGCTACAAATATAAGAGTCATTTGCACATTCACGGACCTGCAAACTTGAACTCAGGCAACCTTGCTAGAGAAGGGGCATGTCTGAAAATTGACTTGCTGAAGTAAGGACACGATGGCCTATCCAAAGAGGTGACCTCAGATAGAATTCATTTTCCTCCACTATGGTAGAGCCATATGCTCCTTTGAAGTGCATGCATCATCTCCCCATGAGAGCCTATCCCTTGCCATATGAGCAGATTTTGGACTGTACGCTGATCAACAGGATGCTTGGCATCCTCCTGCAGGGCTCCATTCACTCAGCAGTGCCCTGAGAACTGTGCTGTGGCAGTATCCCACATACACTGGTCACTGAATCTCTGCCAATATACACCAACTAGGGACATGTCCCAAAGTTTGTGAAATGTGGAAGGGTTAGAGACATTTACCTTCTCAGTTCAAGGGCAATGAATGAGGCAGCTGGGCAACCCTATTTCTCCTCTGTTGTGTCCCTTCTTGCCATAATTACTATTCCAGCTAAAAATCTATATATCTTCTGTGCTAGTTGTTTGGAGTGTTCAGGCCACTAGACCTGCACAAACATACATCAGCAGTACAGATAAACACCCATATTTATTAAATAAAGCATTCCTAAATTTAGAGGTATTCCTGTACTAATCACTTACTTTAGGTTCTTCATTAAAACGTGGGAGCTAGCTCTGCAACCCTTATTTCCCCAAGTATTTCACTCCTCATGTGAGCAGCCCAGTAACGCCACTGTGAGTGTTCACATGATGACGGGATGCAGGACTAAACTCATATTTTCTATAAACTAAATGTAATAAAGAATTTTCAGAGTAAAAACTTCAATCAGTTCAACATTTCAGGAAAATATTTAAAAATATTCCCTGAGACTGCAATGAACCAGACTCACACTAGAGCAGTAGAACATGGATTCAAAATACTTTGAGGTCTAATGTATCTTAATTATACTTAATATCTCAGTAATATAGACTATTTCAAAAAAATCTGAACAAAAATGCTAACAATGCTTCAGTTTTTTTGTAAGAAATTGTTTTTTAATGGTGCCAGTCTTCTGAGTTTGGCTGTGGGTGCTTAAAATGGCCAAATGGTCAAATATTTTATCCCCCAATTCTCCTGATGTTTGTGCGAATGGCACCCTTCACTTGACTTGCAGTGTCCAGTTCACTCATGAAGAAGTTCACATTAGCTGTCTATATTTGCAAGATCAGGGCACTAGAAGCTGAAGAATAAGGGGAAAAAAAGAGGATTGATTTAAAGGTTTGCAAAATGACCATTTTTAAAATTGCTTGTTGGCATCCACTGAATAATGTCATTTATTAATGGATACCTAGTCATGTATATCTTGAGCTGAGAATTGGAACAAAATCCATTCAAAGATTGAATGCTTCTTTCAGGGTTGGATACCCCAATCCAAAGGTCTTCTGGGACCACAGATTTGACAAGTGCCCAGGTAAGATGATAAGCTAGTTGATAAGGCTCACAATTTATTTTTGCTATGCTGCTTACCCAACAAGTCCATAAACCTACATTAACAGTCATTTTAAAGCATCATAAAGTGACCGACGTGAAACTGAGAAAGAGAAGGGGGGTGTAGTGGTCCCTCACTATCCTTTGGGGACGGAGGCCACTAGATCATATTGTGTCAGGCAAGAGTAGTGGGGCTCATGCCCCACTGGTTGGGGCTGAGCATTCAACAGTCTATGGCTCGCAGCCTCCTGGCAGGGCAAACAACAGTTAACAGCCTGGGACGCTGACCCTCAGGCAGTGCAGAGAAATAAGTAATCATTAACCTTAAGTCTCCTAACTAGGGCTGACAGCCAGCAACATTCAAGGGCTCTAGCCCCCTGGGCAGAGCAGAGCAATGAGCAGTCTTTAGCCCAAACCTCAAGGATAGGGCAGACAGCTATATAACAGTCTATAACGAGGCCTTCTGACCTCAGCTGAGTAGGATGTTACTCCAGCGGTGAGGCTGGCTGCAGGGGAACAAGGGCCACCCTACTCCACTTAGTCCCAGCCCATGACCGTATCAGTGGCGGCTTGTCCCACCATAGGATCAGTGGGGAAATTACCAAAACATGCTGCCTCGCTTCCTGGCAGCACAACCAGACCAAGGTTTGGTTCCCCATGGCTACTTCCTACCCCAATGAGTTTGTGTTACTCCACTGAGCAGGGGCTGTGTCTTGCCAGCTTGCAGACAGGCAGCGGACACTTCAGCCATTCCTCGGCATCCTTTGTCTCTTGGTTCAATAGGGCACTGCTTGGCTTGGCTGTCAGTCTGGGATCCTGCAGGGGTTGCAGATCCCAAAGATGAAGAGAAGTCTGCTCCCTCTGGTGATCCAGCACCAACTGAACTCCAGGACTCTTCCCTTATACTTCCTGTCCCACCATGGTACTTCCAGTGAGAAGGATGGAGCAGGTTTGGCTCTGCCCACCACGGGGAGGGGAGTGGTCCCTCACTATCAAGTCTGGAGGGAGGCCATTCCATTTCACCACAGAAATAAATAAATAAAGGGATGCTAAAAGATGAATGTAGATCTTTTCAATGTTCAAAGGATGTAGATTCTATGAATAGAAAATGCCTTGGCTAGATGAAAGAGAGCTTTTCTACTAGATCTCTGAAAATGACTGGTAAAGTACATTAAAATCAACTAAGAATTGATAGTTTTTCTGTCAGATATGATAATGTTTTGTCACACTTTGGGAGACCCTACTGAATTAAGTTGAAATATCTTTGGGATCCATTATATTAAATAAACTGTTTATATATTACCATGGCCTGGAATAATATGTAACCTGTCTAGGACGGAAGTGTGATATATGTAAGGCCTGGGAGTCCAAAGGAGTATACTGAGAATGTGACAGACAAGAATAAATTTTTGGAACAATAAGTGTGAAGTGGATTCTTGAGAAATACCTAGGGAGAAGTTAACACAAATTCCCCACTTCCGGTAATGCAAAAAAACAGCTTTTTGAAGCTATACCCTGAGGAGATGTTCTTTGTCTGCTGCATACCTGTTCCTGGACACTGAAGAACAAAGACCCAAGCTTTAAAAGGAACAGATGACTTCCTGACCTGGGTTCTGACTTTGAATCTGAAACAATTATGAATTTGTAACTGTGGGGAAAACCCCATGGTGAGTTTTGAAGGACTGACACCTACCAGAGCTTGAGATTAGAGGTGAAGTGACCTCTGTAAGCTTTTTTAGCGTGGTGTACACGTTCTTTTATTATTTTTAATGATTTATCTGCAATGATTTCACCTTAAGAATAAATGTGCCTCTGGAGAGAAAGCAAAGTACAGTCTGACTTTCTGGGAGTATCACAATGGGAACTGTATAACCTGGAAAAAACCCAGTCAGAAGGGAGAGAGATGCAGGTCTCACCTCAGACATGATGGTGGAAGATGGAAATCTTTATCTGGGTGCCCTGGAAAGACCATGGAGAGGGAATACAGGCACAGTTGCCCTGAAACTGTGACAGTTTTCATGACTATGACTTTAGTATGGGGAAATTGTATTTTAAGGAAATGGATTTACTGAATAAAGACATTATAAAACTAAAATTTTAGGACAGAATAAATTCAGGACTAGATTGTTACTCTAGGCACATACCCAAACGTGGCACGGTGGGTAAATTGCACCATTTCACAATTAGTGCCAGAAGGCAATGTGACTTATAAGAGAGGTATAAATCACTTCACCCCTTTCTGTGGAATAGCTTATTCTCCTCTGTGTATCCAGCCAGTGCTCTGACCAGTAAATAGAGGCAACAGAGACGTGGCTATTATGTACCCCACTTCCCTCCACCCCTCTCTTGCCCACTTTCTCACAAAGGGTACTATTGGGCAAGTAACCCTCTACTCTCCCCCATATCCAAATTCAAGTCTTATTTTGCAACAAGCTTTCCCTCCATCTTGTCTGAAACATATGGAGGTCAAGTTATCGAAAAGGCCCTAAACACTCCTAATTCTCCTGGTCTTGCTCCTTCTTACCTCTTAAATGGATCCCTCCCTTTTCCTGAGAGATTCAAAGGCCCAGTGACTTGATCCCACACTTTATAACAGTATATTTATCCAGTGGGGGAACTGACATCATTAGTTGTGGCTACAGATGCAAACACATGTGGTAATGGTGGATAACAAATAGCAAATACACACAGCAAAGACAGCTCACAAGCAACATACAGGTTGAATTATGGTAGCATACGTGTTTCTTAAACAATTTTAAATACCAAACAAATTAGTTGAAATCAAAATCTGTTTGCAAATAATTCATGAGCATAAAAAAAACTTTAATTAATTGGATAAACTTCTCCATATACAGTTTGCCTAGCTTCACTTAAAACCCAAAAGCCCTGATTCATCAGTCTTCCCCTATTCACCAATGCACTTAAGCCCATGCTTAATTTTAGCATATACTTTATCCCCATAAACATCAATTTAGAGTTAAATATATTTACAATCACACATTTAAAATATTTCTTCTACAGCCAAAAGGCTGAAGAAGCTCTGAAAACACAGCATGGTATTTAGTGCTGATTCAATTATATTAGTAAAATCCATCTTTGATCAAAACTAAGCAAAGAATTGGCCTTTCACCATTTTAAAATATTTCTTAAAATAAATTCATTTATTGGTTTAAAAACCTGTAGTTTTTAACTCTTTTCTGTGAGCTGAGTATAATAATAGCTGTTCTCAGACACTGGTGTATTTAATGTATAAATGCCTGCTTAAAGACATTGCACTACAGAATATAATCATTCAACTTTTCATCCTCATTCACTATTGTTTTCTTCTGTTATTTTAATTGTATAACCCAGTGCCAAATGTCTCCAAAATTGTTGCATTGTAGTCTATTGAAATATATATATATATATATATATATATATATATAGGATTTGATTCTAAGATATAAAAGGCTGAAAGATTTCTGGAAAACTACTGTTTTCAAATTACCATAATCATTTTAGCTCATCCTCATTCTTATTAGTCTAGATGTTTTTCCTATTTATTATTCTTTTTTGAAGTTGACCATTCATTACAGTTTATTGCTCAAATCAATCAACCACTTGTTTTCCACTTATTTTAATTTTTATCTTCATTAAATGCAGAGATATGTTGATTCTTTTCTCTAATCTTTCTCTTTTGGATGGTTGTACCTGGTTTTGCCCATCTAGAGTGAAAAACCAACAAAATTGCTGCAGAATTTACATCATAAATTGATCTCTGAAGTGTGCTAATTTTTTATCTCTTGATTGTGCTATATTAGCTATTGACTGGTTATTTAATGGGTTTGCCTTCCTCATAAACAATTGGTCATGGAGCACTGGTGGAGAAAAGACACTGAACAAGAAGGACTTTTTTTCAATCTCTTCTGATATTGCAATACTTATGATCTCCTGGGTATTGCCTGTATAAATTGGGATACTGAAATCAACTTACCATGAGTACAGATCAACGTTCTGAAAGACTCCAGTTCAATTAGGGTTGCAGTAGGTAATGTTGAGCAGAAGCTATCCTACATTTCTCTTTGTAAAGGTACATAGGTTTGACTGAGAGTGAGTAAATGGCTATGTGGTATGGCTGATGACAAATAAGAAAATAAGTGGTTGCACAGAAGGGAAGACATTTGAAAAGTCCTTTTGTACTGTACACATACCATGGGTGTTGAACTAATAAATGTGGAAGCAAGTTATTTATTGTGCCTTTTTGTTAAAGACAAAGTAAGGTGTACACTTCTGTTCTTAGAAGTTCTGTTATTAGAGCTTAGTTCTACATCAAAAGCCCATTGAGTATTCTCCTATTGTATAATTATATATTTTATCCTATAGTGACTCATACCACTCATTCATTTAACAAAATGGGAATAAATTTTCATGAAAACAAGGCCTGTATCAGGGCCTAGGTTAACCAACCAAACTCTTCAGAGGTATGTTTTAACACATAACATTATTTTAGTGAAGACAAGCACCGAACAAAAAATGACTATGATCCTATACAGTATTTTACATTTCAAAATGGAAGAAAATTCCATGAAAAAATATGGCCGCCACTCACATGGAGACACATACTCCTCTCTGCTACAAGCCACGTTGAGGTGAAGATAATTTTGAACATACAAGGCTTTTCCAAGATTAAAAGAGGGCATTTCATTGACTTTAGTGGGAATTTTGCCTGAGTGAGGACTTCATGATAAGGCACAGAGTATTTTGAGGTCATTATTGTAGTATTTTAATATGAAAAAACAGCTGGACTGTAACTAGATCATGGGATTAGCACTTCCAAATCAAGATTAATTTTTATGTCTTTGAAATATGAACTCTCTATTGAAAAATCTTCACCATATACTTCTTCTTAAGTGATTTGCTTTTCTGCACTCCCCATAAACTTGAAAAGTTCAACTATGGTCATGGTTAATAGCAATATAAACCACTGAAGCACACTTAAATCCATTTTGAAGCACTCTTGCCTTATAACTCCAAGTGAAGTTCTGGTTATTAGTAAAACAGGAGAGAGGCAAATACCATTCTACATTTCTAAAAATATATTCAGGCTTTTGCTAATATACTTTGCTTATGTACTTTAGGCTATGGTGGCAATCCATTCAATCTTAGTGAATAGAATGTCAGCCTCAATCCATAACTCATACAGCACTTCCTTTCCCTGATATCCTCTTTACCCTGCCTGTCTCATTACGCTTCAAATCTGCTCAAAAGAAATCACTGTACTTCCCACCTAGCACGTGCAGAACCACTCATACCTGCCCATAAGGGGGAGAACTGTAATAAAAGGTCTTTTATTGTTTTACATTCATTATAAAACAATTTTATTTGTTTTTCTTCAGTGAATTAAAGAAGGAACTAAATCCCCTGCTATGAAAAAGAATCCTAAAGAATTTAATAGAAATGGAAACATTACGTTTCTATAGATATTACTTTCGGCAATTTAATGGGTAATTACGTCCATTCTATTGGATATCTGAACCATTCTAATTAATTCCTTAGCAGGGACATCACTGTCTATTAGTACTTTAGAATTGCTTAAAAAATGTAAAAAGATTCTAATTTCCCATTATAGTCTATGGGACGTTGTTTCCTTAGAATATAATACTGCTATAGTTCTTGGGTCACGTTTTCAAAGCATTTAAATGTCTTACGAACCTAAGTCCCTTTTTCCAAAGAGACTTCCTCACGTAGGGCCAGATTTACGAAGTGATTTATTTGCTTAAAGATGCAAATAAGCAACTAGTGGGATTTACAGAAAAGTCTACGTGAATTAGGTGCCTCTCTCCCATTCCATTTCAATGGGAGTTAAGCACTTACCTGTATTTCAGTGGGAGTTAGGCACTGAGCCTGCTTAAGTAACGAATCAAAACAAGTTCTAAATGTTCATGTATGCACAATTCCTTTCATTTTTCTGAGGGTTTTGTTGTTATACCAATTTTGTAGCTTCACCAGAACCCCTGCATATCCCTCGCTAAAATGTATTTCAGTTAAGACAAACTCTGTTTATTTCATTCTTTTCCTTTCTTTCAACAAGTTTTGCACAGAGTCAAAGAACAGTGTTCATGGGAGGAAATTACCTTTCTGTGGTTTTTTGTTTACTTTAGGCAGTTTAATAGTTTAACCCAGTGGGTCAACAAACCATTCCCCCACACTTTGTAAGGGGCAGCCAAGGTACCTGTGCAGCCCACCCACCACCACTGTTCGTGACTCTGGAGAGGAGAACACCTCATTGCTCCCACACCGCAGATGTTTTTGAACCAGTGCACCTCTGGTGTGCACAGAACCACCGGCTAAACTTTTTCCACAATTCTGGTTGGCCCATGTTCTCCTTCCACAGTAAGCAGTACCACTTACTTCATAGTGCTTTCCTCAGAACATAGGTGGATATGAAGTATTCTTCCACAGTGTCTGTTGAATGGATTTCTGAAAACAAGAAACACGGAGCCTAACCCTCCTGTCACTTACCCAAGCTTTACACCAGTACATTTCCATTGCATGCAATGGTGCGAATCCTGATTCACAGTGGGATAAGAGAGAAGAGAGTCATGTCTACTTGTGTTACTGCTACATTGTGGTCCCGCATACAGGGAAGGGCTGATAGTCCCAGTATTCTGTTGTACACATTTATAAGGTAGTTTGCCCTTCTACAAACATTTTTCTGTAGCTGATTTAATCTCTAATTATTTTCTGTATGTAATACAAATAAATAGTGCACATTACAGGTACCTGCTATAGCTGAATACAAATAAAGAAACATAATTTGCATTTTCATTAGCATAGACTTATTTTGTTTTCATCATATATTCACCAAGTGTCCAATCTGCACTAAGTGGTTGATGGTAATTACTTCTGAGATTGGAAAAAGATGTTATTAAACTAGTGAACCTCATTAGCCTTATTTACATGTAATGTAAACTAACTCTAATCTTAGCGAAATTCAAAAAGGAATATATTTACTTAGGGTCACATTAAAATAATTTCAGTATTATGTGTCAATAAATTATATCCCTTTTAAATTAGTCTGTAAAATGAAGGGAGGCTATTGCTGATAGCTCACATGTACCATATCTCCAATTATATTTACTAAATTAGTGTGCTGAAACAGATGCTGCAGCATTGCCAATTTGTCACTAAGAGGCTGTAATAATGCATTAATTCATTCTCACTTATTGTATAACTGCACAACAGAAAAAATATATACCTAGGAAGGGAAAGGGTACACTCTCCTTACCAAAGAGGATAAAAGATTCCTTTTTTGGCTGCTTGCACCAGCTGGGCTACTGGTAGCAACCCTTTATTGGCAGAATTCAGAGACTACAACCTGTAACTCAAATGGCTGAACTATTCATTTCCGTCACTGGTGCTAATATCTCCGTCATTAACTTCCATTTTTAATGTGCATATGCAAGCAAATTATTAGGCTATTTTAATAAAATAATGGAGGAAAGTCCCCTGTTTAAATAATTCAATAACTCAAAGATTTAAAAAAAAATTATTACCTTTTTTCCAAGACAAAAGAAATCTACTATAAGAAGACATTATTTCAAATCAGCTAGAATGAGTTTTCAACAAAATTTAATTATTCAGTCATTAAATGAAATAGACTACAATTCAACAAGGTATTTAAGCACATGCCTAACTTTAAGCATATGAGTATTGTCACTGAAATGAATAGGATTATTCACATGTTTAAATATAGGTTTCTACTTAGGTACCTTGCTGACATGGGACCTTACAACCTGATCCAAAGTGTACTGAAATTAGCAAAAATACTTTATTTAAAAGAGCTTTGATCAGGTTTTTAGGCCCCAGTTCATCAAAAGCATTTAAGCACATGTTTAAGTCCATCCTTATTTATCAAAGTATTCAAAGACAGGCTTAACTTTAAGCACATGCCTAACATTAAGACCATATTAAGTACTTCTGTGAATGAGGGTGAATAACTGAATCAGGGTTGTAATTTGCAAAAACTTAGTGTCTGTTATAAAGTGTTCATCAAACACAGTGCAATTATCTAATTTTAGCCAGAACTTTTATTTCTGATATACTGCTAATTTTACATTAAAACATGACATACATATACTTTTAAATTCTGTTCTTTGGTTTCTCTATTCCTCATTGTACTACAGTGAATAAATGTTACAGTTAAACTGTATGGTACTTTTATTTGATTTTTATTAAAATTTCACCAATATGTGAGTAAACCCTAATTAACAGATTATATTCTACTTTAAATTATATCCCATGTGAAACCGCATTGAATTTATCCCCAAGTGTGTAAAGTACTTGGTGAGATGGACAGAAGGACAGACATTTTATGTGAGAGATGTATGTGCTATGCTCTTTGGGAGAAGAGAAGAATGATTACTTTTCACACCACCCAGAACGCCTCTTCTTCCACGTCTCGAGTGTTGGATGGCTTCAAAAGTAGTTAACAGGCAAAGAGTTAAATGCACTAAATGAACCTCTCTTGGTTTGTCACAGAACACCCATGATATGAAATAATCTCTTGTATTTATCTATTGAATAATATGACATCGAATAATGAAATTAGTTGATACAATAGTGAATTCTCCAGCCTCTTCTTAACACCTTATCACATAACACTTATAGGCTTGTGGCTGATGGTCAAGCAATACACTTTTCCACTCATCAGCAAATAATCATTTTAGTACAATAATATAGGCTGCAAGTCTTTTAATTAGAGATTATCAGTCTCCTCATATAAGATCCGACTTCTGTAGCTTCAATACTTCTGTCAGGCTTGTTTGAAGGACATTTTATTGCCAATATATAAAACATTGACAATACTTGCTTTTTCATGTCCTCTCCAGGATAAAGAAAGCCACCAAAGCACTAGATATTAAAAATACTCCAATCAGTGCTTTTCTGGTTCTTGTACTTCTAGGCTCTCTTTGTGACAGTAAGTCTTGAATTTAATCAAAGCCCAGAGCCACTTCAGCTTTGCAGTTTTTGAAATGTTCTGATCATGTCATCATTTGATCACTAGATCTTCTTCTTTAGGCCTCCTGTATGCTGTCCAGTTGCGCTATTCTATGTAGCACAGGTAACTGGAACAAGTTTCAGAACTTCTCTTATCACAGTTTATACTCATGAGATTTGTCATTTACCTGTTGTTTGTGACTTTCTATTTATAGGTGAAAAGCAAGTGGGCAATAAGAAAAGTGTGCTATTTGTGAGATTCTGCAGCCCCCTTTTATCTACCAATTTCTTATCAGACCTAAGCATCTAAACATTTTTCAGCACTAGAAATGATAATTACATTGACTGCTTTTCTAAGCTTCTTGAAAGCTTGCTGCCAGTTGGTACCACATCCTCTCAGCTGCTAGATATGGACTATGAGACTGCCAGGAATTTCAGAGGCTGACAAATGAGCAATGTTTCAGCCCAGGATCTACACAAACTTTTACCCCCTTTGGCCACTGGCTCAGTCTCTCAATTATAAGATTTAAACTAGGAAAGCTTCTGTGTGTCAATTTAAATTGTTGTCACTAAGCCAGCATGTGTGGATGCAGATGCATACCATGGTTATATTGCATAAGACACAATAATAGTAGGGCAAGTCTAGATGAAAATGCCAGCTCCCTGTGGAAAAAATCTATAAGCTATCTATGCAGCTGCTTTCAGGCAGAGAACACTTTTCAGTTTATATAATGCTCCTCCAGTGCAAACCAAGCATATCTGATAATATTTTTTTTTTTATTTCTTTTTTCTGTCAGACATAACTGCAGAGAATGGGAAGTTATTCATAACCTATTAGCCATTTTGTGAACTTTTCCATAGATATTTCCAAGAATGGTGGTAAACAAAAAGAATCCTGCTCCATCTATTCACTTACCCTCCCTTTCTTCTATCCATCCAACTGTACTATACCTATAATTGTGGTGTCTGAGTATTAATATTCTGCTATCGTTTGAAAAGAAATGTTTGTAAATAAGAGTCATATAAGAATCTCTTGGATTCACAAAAATTACTCAATTATGGCGTCTGGGAAACCCGTTTCAACATCTAAATTCACATATGATAGAATCCTAAAGCTTTTCCAAAAAGTTAATGAACTAGTAATGTGACAGGTTAACCTCATCATCTCAACAGAATGTGAAAGCAGGGGGAAATTATACTCTCAGGTTAACAAGCAAGAACCTCAGCTAGTGTAAATCAGTGTAGCTCCATTAAATTAACTCTGATTTATACCATCCCTGGATTTGGCACAACTTTTTAAATTAGCCAATCTTTCCCACCCTTTCTTGGTCACAGGCTAACATCAAAACCTGCAAGACAGATCATAAAGAATCACATATAGTTATTATAATTTATTTTTATTATTTTATGAATTACGTCTATGGTGCCTACAGAGTATTAGGCACTGCATAGCCAAATAAGACAACAAACCATCCTGGCTCAAAAAGTCTCATCAGGGTCTGATCCTTCAATCCCTTATTCATGTGAATAGACCCCTTGACCTAATGAATTATCTACCCACAATAACTTGGTACAGGATATCTCTGTTACCACAATCATGCATACACTGCTGATTACTGAACTAGCTATAACAATTCTGGGGCAGATCCTCAGCTGTTGTAAGTCAATGTAAATGCATTCTCCCTGTAGTTTCTTCATCTGAACATGTGTAGTTTGCCCCTTTTCCATTTAATAAATGTGTAAGAGCTACAGTAAATAGGAAAGCATATTTAGGGTGAAATCCCAGTCCTACTGAAGTCAGTGAGAGTTTTGCTATTCACTTCAATGGCTCTGAGATTTCACCCCTCATTTTTTAGTGCCAAATACTGCCATTTTCCAGGGAACAAAGTGTGTTAAAGGAAAATGAGTGCATATATCTAAAGGAAAAGTGTTCCTAGTCATCACTTGTCAAACCAGGGAGTTGTGGTCCTATGTTATCCCTGTCACAAATGAGGGAATTGCAGCATTCTTAACAAGAACACTTACCTTGCCTACACTATTGGTAATACTATGGTTTTCAAAGATGTCCTAGATATGTCACCCTGAAACAGAATGCCATGAACTCCTATTTGTTAATCTGAATTAATGAGCAGATGATGTCCAGCTATGCTGGAAAAATAGTAACTATACATTGTTAGGGTTGATAGTTGTACATATATTGCATATTCTGAGAAATAAGTCTCAGATTTTAAAGATTTGTCTATATTCTACCTTCACACTCGCACAACCCTGATGGGTTTGTATGGGCATGAGACAGTATTTGAGCCAAACAAAGAAACGCATATATATGTTAACTTGAAAACCATTCTTTTGTTTATTTTAATCAGAAAGTCTTGCAGTGATATAACCATGAGATAGAAGAAAAACAACATATTTTGTGTTGTTTTGGGGCTTTTAGTTTAAAAGTGGCAGCAAAAGTTCTATTACTGAATGTTTTGCTTACAAATAATTGTTTAATCTAATTCCATCCCAACTTTGGCAATTCTACAGCACCCATCAGCCTGGTGTCTATTGAACATGGGAGTCTAGAAATACATGACGTGGTCTATGGTGGACATTGTAGTATCTTTATTTCTCCCAGGTTCTCTCTGGTTATATGGAGTTCTTTGATCAATATAGCATTTAGTTAGTGTTATACTTCTGTTATAGTAGAAAAGCTTTAGCAAATAAGTATTTGCGTGCTACACAATGGCCTTGTCTACACTGATGAGGCAGGTCGACGGAATGTGGCTTCTGTCAACCACATAACGTATGTGTCTTCACTGGCAGGTCAGTTCCGCCGACCTAAATCATAGGAAAATTCAACTTAATAAAACAATCTCTGCAAGAGGCATAGCACTGAAGTCAAATTGTATGGGCAAAATAAATGGCAGTGTAGGCAGAATGAAATGTAAATCAACCTCATTGGCATCTCAATATCCCATAATGCTCTGCTGTGACCACTCTTGGCATTCACACTCTATTGTACTGTGGCCACATAAACAGGAAACAGCCCCTCCCCTCAAGCCCTGGGAAATTTTGAATTCCCATTTCTTGTTAGGTCAGCATGGAATTCTTGCAAGCAGAACTGATCATGGTAACTGCATGCCCTAAACGTGCTCCAGCCTGGAGTTGACCTGAGGTCTTGGATCTCATCGGTCTATGCAGCAAAGAGTCTGTTCTGGCTGAGCTCTGAGCCAGCAAAAGAAATTTGGATATCTATAAGAAGATATCTTGCAGCATGTTGGAGAAGGGGCACAACCGGGATGCAAAGCAGTGCGTGTTAAAATCAAAGAGCTGAGGCAGGTGCCTCAAAAAACTAGGGAGGTGAATAATAATTCTGGCTTGTCACCAAAGAAATGCTGCTTTTGTGAGGAGCTGCATGCGGTTCTCAGTGGTGACCCCACCACTGTACCACCACGCAGAGCAGACACCTCAGGGAAATTTGAAGCCAGGATGAATGAGGATGACTCTGTGGATGATGATGTGGAGGAGAACGGGGGTGGGGAGGGGGTCAGGTGAGTGGGGTGTCCCTTCTCCCTGAAAGCCAGGAGCTGTTTGCTACACAGGAATAGCCCAGCTGGATGTAGGAAAGCGTGACTGACCGAGATGCTAGGGAAGGTACATCTGGTGAGTATGTCCTGCAAATCTCATTTCTGTGTTTATATACCCAGTCCAGCTTCTTGTAACAGAGACAAAAATAGTGTTTGTGGTGGTGAGGATGGGCTTCCATCTAGTTAGTACACTTAAGCATAGGGTTCAATCCACAAAAGATTATTTATGTGCACAGGGATGTTCAAGAATCCTCCATGGATGTCTCTGGGAAACTTTCATGTAGATACTCTACAAATCTTTGCAGAAGGTTTCTTGGGACAGCAACTTTATTTCTTCCACCATGATAGGACATTTTCTCTCACTACTGTTATTAATTGTGCAGGCATCATCGCGGAACACAGCATAGTAGCATAAGGGATTTGCCTGTACCCAGATGCTTGCAGCAAATCCTCCCTTTCTGCCTGTGTGACCTCCAGCTGACTGATATCACTCATGGTCACCTAGGGAAGATGGTGCATGTTTACAGTACCAGCCCAATACAGTTTTTTTAAGTATCTATTATTCCACAGCCAATGATGGTTTCTTGTGTCAGTGAAACACACGTTCCTAGACAGGAACTTTTGTCTATGGGTCTCAAGGATCTGCAAATAAATGACCATACTTTTTTCCCCTACCTATCCCACACCCTTTGGATCACCACTTCAAAAATGGTTTTTGGGAGGACTAAGGGAACCTCACAATCCTTCTGTGCAGGGAGGCATGCACTTGTGTTGCATGTGCAACTGAGCTTTCCCTACAATAGATGTCCCAGTGTTTTACTAACCAGTTCCTTACTTACGATGGCTGGAATGGTAGTCCGACCCATGCAATAGTTAGAGACTGATGTACTGGTCTACCCTTCCCCTGGGAATATAAAGGGGAATTTTTTTTACATTGTAACATTGCTTTTCATCCATGTGACCAGCTAACAATGGCTACTTTATGCATAGCTTGCCTTTCAGCATGGCCTTCAACCATGGCCTCTACTACTCCTGCTGAGCACCTGTTGCAGATAAGAAGGTGAAAAAAACTCAGCATGACATGTTAAATGAGATAATGAATGCTTCCGTGGCTGCTGACACTGTGGGATGAGATGCTGTGTATAATGAGGGATCAGTCCGACATGTTGAGGTGTCTGGTTGAGCTTCAGGAAGCTCAGTGGCAGGAGAGACTCCCTCTGCAAAACTTTGAACTAACACACTCTTTCCTAGCCCTCACCCCCAAGCAGTGTAGGAAGAGGTTGAGCAGGGTGCAATACATTCTCCACTTGTTGCTGGGACTGGAAATGTGTGTTTTCTGTTGTTTGCGCAGTGAAACTTGATTCTGTATCCCCTCTCAGTCCCCTGACAATGCATATGAAATGTTACATTATCTTTCTTCCCCTCCTGTTAAGGATCAACCATAAAAAATTTGTGTTTTACAATTCATCACTCTTTATTTCTTGAGAGCAAGGGGATGAGTGGTAGGGGAAAGGTGGGGGAAGGGTCGTGAAATTGCATGGGTGGGGAATGGGTAAGAGATGGGAAGGAAAAGCACAGCACAGATAAATGGTGCACATTACTGTGTCTCATTGCAAAAACAGGTTTTCCATGCTTCCTGGAGATGCTGTGCTCCGTGGTTGGCTCTAAGCATTGCAGTGGCATCTGGCTGCTCAAAATTTGCAGCGAGCCTCTCTGCCTCCACAACCTAGCCCAATGGGAACTTCTCCTTCTTTGTCTCACAGACAATATGGAGCACACAGCAGGCAGAGATAACTATTGGGATGTTTCTTTCACTGATGTCTAGCCTAGTGAGCAAACTGCGCCAATGCACCTTTAAACATCCAAATGCACATTCCACCACTATTCTGCATTTGCTGTGTCTATTATTGAAATGTTTCTTCTTGCTGTTCAGGTGCCTGGTGAAGGGCTTCATTAGCCAGGAGAGTAAGGGGCAGGCAAGATCTCCCAGGATCACCACTGACATTTCAACATTGCCAATAGTTATTTTTTGGTTTGGGAAGAAAGTGCCCCCTTGTATCTTTTTTAACAGACCTGAGTTCCTAAAGATGCGTGCATCATGCACTTTTCCAGACCACCCACACTGATGTCAGTGAAGCATCCCCTGTGATCCACAAGGGCCTGCAACACCAATGAGAAGTATCCCTTTCGATTTATGTACTCTGTGGCAAGGTGGTCCAGTGCTAATATTGGGATATGTGTACCATCGATTGGCCCCTCGCAGTTTGGGAACCCCGTTGCGGCAAATCTGTCCACTATGTCCTGCATGTTTCCCAAAGCCATTACCTTTCTTAGCAGAAGCCTATTTATAGCCTGGCAGACTTGCATCACAGCAGTTCCTACAGTGAATTTACCGACTCTGAATTGATTCCCAACTGACCGGTAGCAGTCTGCCATTGCTGTCTTCCACAGAGCGATGGCCACTCTCTTCTCCACCGTCAGAGCAGGTCTCAAGCGAGTATTCATGTGTTTCAGGGCAAAGACCAGCTCTGAGAAAAATGCTAGGAAAGTGACTTTTTGCATGTGAAAGTTCTGCAGTCACTGATCATCATCCCACACCTTCATAACTATGTGATTCCACCAGTCACTGCATGTTTCCTGGGACCAGAAGCAGTGCTTCACCAACTGCAGATGGTGTGTGACAACCTGCAGCAAACAGGAATTGTTCCACTCTATGGCTTGTAGCAGGGCGACTTCAGTAACATCGCAATTTTCAGTGCTGCTGCTCCTGTCTCGAGCCTGAAAATGCTACAGAATAAGTCGTGGGATGTTTGTGATGCCCATAACCATTCCTCTCAAGCAATGGCATGCGCATGGCAGAGACTGAAGGCTTTTGAAAAATGGCACAAAAAGGCATTTGTCTGTTTGTTTGGGACAAGAAAGGAGAGGGGAGGAAGGACGTTGCATCATGAGAGGACGACAACCTTCCCAAACGCCCCCATGGTTAGTCACACTGTGGGACAGCTACACACAGTGCACTGCTTTGATCATCGATGCAAGCGCAGATGATGGGGATGCAATAACCTGATGCAATGAGCATGGTGTGATCATGCTCCTCCAACTTCTGCAGCTAGGCAGGTGAAGGTCGATTTAAACTAAATCGACTTCACTCCACAGTGTAGACATACCCAGCGATCATGCTACTATAAGCAAAGAAACAGACACAGTCTACAGTACTACACAGAGATTATAAAACTCCATGGGATGAGGGCGTTAAGCCATGAGACATCTTGATGCTGTGCTGTGCCAAGGACTGGAAAGGCCCTTGGCATAACTAACAGCTTTGGGGATCTGTCTGAGTTACAGCAGCTTTATTGGGTCTGCCCTAAGGGTACAGTTCTGTCAAGAATCCCCAAATCACATTTATTTTGTGTCTTTTTTGACATTTAAACCTTTTTTCTTATTGAAAATGTTATAATGTGTAATCATGTCAAAAACACTTTTTATAAAATCTTTTAAAATAAAAAAAAAATCACAACAATTAAACAAAGGGTGAATTTGGAGCACCCAAAAACACAATCAGCTTCGATATTTTTCAAACAATAGGTTTTTATTTAATGAACTGCACCACTCAGAGGTGAGGAATGGGCAGGCAGTGACAGGTTAGCCATCTGTTTGCTTTTTCACATGACTGGTAGAGTTCAGTAACACAGGGCTTAGCTGAACCATTGGCCCTCTCTTCACCTTTTCCTGTACTGCAAAGATGATATATCCCAGAGCTCAGGGCACTATGGATCTCAGTAACTGTCTGCTCTCGTCCTCATTTTCGGTGGATAAGATCTCAAGGTCTCTTAGCTCGCTGTCTGCATGTGAAAACAACTATCTCCCTTTTATTCCAGTTCATAGATGCAGGTAACTTACTTTCTATGGCTGGTGCAATGCTGAAACTCAGGCAATTTGGGAAAGAAGAGGTTAATCTGTCCCACAATGAGCAAATATCCAGTTCAACCTTGGACACTGACAATCTGCCCTGTTTACCAGTTATCTAACTTTTCTCCAGGGATTGTATCTGTCTCCCTTTTATGGCATACTGTTCATCATCTAGTTCTATGGTAGTGTTTAAGGGTTTGTTTTTACAAGCACCCTTTAAAACGCAGCCACAAATCTCTAGAATGAATTATATAGCTTGTGGAATCAGTGTTATTGCAGCCAGTTTTCTCCAAGAAATCAGTAGAAAGATGTGTTAAACTGCGGAAGGCCCAACTCCAACGCATTTGTCAAGTGCCAGTCAAATACGCATTGGTAACAGTATTTCAGAAAATAGACATGACCACAGTGGTAAGGTTTACGGTAGAAAAGAATATTCAAAGTTTTCATTAAACTTTGGCATTTGAAGAACATTGCCTCATGTCAAAAGGTTTAATTGTTTTTGATATCTGACAGGAACCAGCTTGGGAAATACATTTTCAGAAGAAAAGTAAATCTTGTTGTTAAGGTATTTTTAGGACTTATTGGTGTAGATGAATAGCAGGAAAAAATAATAATAAGTCAATGGTGACTATAGGGCAAAAATGTGGGGATTAAATTTTTTCTTGCTATAAGTTTCAATGAAACTGAAGTAATAGCTGCTAAAATGATGTATCTACTTTTATTCATAAATATATTTCTTTAGGTCTACTATAAATTCTCAAAGTTCAATTAGTTATGCTCGCCTAAGGAATATCAAATACATTTTAAAACTTAGCATGTGTCTTTTAATATTGGGAAAGCTTTTGTTCCAGCTGAAGAATTAAAACAGACAGCCATAGTAAAATCTTTTCTCCTATCTAAACAAATTTTCAGGCTAATGTTAAATATTAATCTGAGAAACTTTATTTTAAGACTGTTAATATACTAGCAACATACGTGAGCCAGATCCTCAGCTGATGCAAATCAATGCAGCTCCTTTGGATATATATTGATTTATGCCATGTGAAGATCTAGCCAATGGATTTAATCATGCATGTTGCTGAGCATTCCTGCAATGTGCAGAGCACCCTCAACTCCTGCAGAAATCAGTGCTAGCTGAAGGCAAACAGCACATTGCAGGCCAGTGACCCTTATATGTACACAGGCTAGAAACAGGGTTAGATAAAGTAAAAAAATTATCTAAACTTTCTCTTACATAACGAGTGCTGCAGTGCAATCTAGTGGATGGCTCTCGGCCTTGTTGACAGCATAGTCTAGATTCTGTTCAGAGCTCGGGCGCTAAACTGCTGTGTGACCTTAGATGAGTCACTTCATCTCTCTGTGCATGTTTCTCTTCCCATCCTTTATCTGTCTTATCGGTTTGGATTGTAATCTCTATGGCAGGCGCATTCTCCCATTACTATATGTTTGTACGTTGCCCAGCAGGAGGAGGCTGTGATCTCAGCTGTGACCTCTTAGTGCTATTGTAAAATGAATAATAATAATGACATTACTACATCATAGTAGTTATAAGTAGAGCTCGTTGGATAAGTGTAGCAAAATCATTTCCAGGGGAAAAAAATGTTTAAATGAATTCATGTTGACTTAACACGCACTTCTTTTGTTTTTCCTTTCTGCAAATGTTTAAGGAAAAAGTTGATAGACAGGAATGTAATGTAATCATCATTTTTAAACCAATATCAAATAATAAAATAAGCAAATGTTTCATAATATTTAAGGCCAGACAGGACTATCATGATCATCTAGTCTAACCTCCTGCATGTTGTAGGCCACCCACTCCTCTGACTGAGTTACTGAAGTCCTCAAAACATGAATTAAAGTCTTAAAGTTATAGAGAATCTACCCTTTACATTAGTTTAAATCTTCACGTGACCTACAGACGGCCTGTACTGCAGAGGAAGGCGAAAATACCCCAGGGTCTCTGCCAGTTTGACCCAGGGAAAAATTCCTTCCCAACCCCATATATGGTGATCAGTTGGACCCTGAGCATTTTGTCAAGACCCAACATTTTGTCAAGACCAACCTATGAAAGAATTCTCTGTAGCAACTCAGAGCCTCCTTCTCTAGTGTCCCCTCACCAGCCATTGGGGATATTTGCTGCTAACAGTCACAGATCAACTACATGCCATTGCAGGCTGTTTCAACATACGCTCTGTAAATTTATCAAGCTCACTATTGAAGCAAGTTAGGCTTTTAGACTCCACTATTGGAAGACTGTTCCAGGACTTTGGTCCTCTGATGATTAAAAGACTTCATCTAATCTCAAGCCTAAATTTGTTGATGGCCACTTTAAATCCATTAGTCCTTGTGTCATCATTGGCTCTTATCTTAAATAACTCCTCTCCCTCCCTGGTATTTATCCCTCTGATGTATTTATAGAGAGCAATCATATCTCCCCTTAGCCTTCATTTGGTTAGACTAAACAAGACAAGCTCTTTGAGTCTCATCTAATAAGGTAGGTTTTTCATTCATATTCAAGAGCATGCATACTGGAGGACTGATTCTAGGGATATACTCATGCGATCCAGGAGCAGAATCATGTGACTTGAGTACCCCATCTCATCACAAAGCTCAAATAATGAATTTGAAATAGTGAACTGAATCCTTGCTTTGAACAGTTCTTAAACAATCCACAGCCAAATATGATTACAAAACTATTAGTAGAACAATTTTAAATAAAGAACGTTTAAAAAAATATCATATTCTGATGATGGACAATTCATAAATAGAAAAAAGGACTACATATCTATATACGATTTCAGCATTGTCACTGTGTGTTACTTGGAAACACAGGATGACTCTTGAGTCAGTGTGAAATGACAGAAATAGCTACAAGTGTGGGTGATAGCTCTTTTGTTCAGAAGATCACTAGGTTAATTCACCACTGGGATGTGTGGTCTTCTACCACCCAGTTTTTAAGATCTCAGCCATTTTGGCAGTACAAGTTACACCCAAGCAACAGCAAGGTACCTATCTCTCTCATGCCAAGAGGACTCCTCACTGAATTCCAGGTGGCACTCCCTCAGCAGGCTGCTCAGTATTTGCAGAATTTTTTTACAGGGAATGTCATTCAGGGAGGAATCCTATGTTCCCCTCATTAGTTGTTTAAACAAACAGGTTGGACAGCTCAGTCAACCCAGCCTAGGTAAAGACAGAAAGTGGGTTCTTGGAGGAGAAAGCTTCAGTGGGAAAAATTGGCTTAAAAAGCTCTTTCAAGAGCCATAAAGTAGAAAATGTCTGGTCTGGTCACGCACTTCACAAAAGTCACCAGGCATTATAAAGATCTTTATAGAATGGAGGCAAATCTAGAGTCTGTAACTGATCAGGTGCCAACAGAACAGGTGAGAATCAATGTCCCTGCCTCCCCCCCTCAGATGACAAAGGAGAGAGAAGGCAAGGGACTTCCAGGCCATCAAGGGGTCAGAGTACAGCAAGTGATAAACAAACCAGAGGCAAAAGATTACCACCCTACTGACTTAATCAATGGCCCCCCTCATTTAATGACAGGAACAACCAAGCAGGCACAACCGGTGGTAATTATTTTCCAAAAAATGGTTAAAATGCCTCTGAATTTGGTCCAAAAGTCCCTGGGGCAGGTTCAAACACATTAGCCTGTGTCACAAGATTAAGGCCACAAGGTTGTTGGCAATCAAAACCCAAAATGAGATTCCAGGAAGGATCCAGCCCCATTTCTCCATGTGGCCTTGCAACTTCTCCTCAGCCTCCTCCCAGTTCTTTAATAAATATTTTTCAGATCTGAAAAAGACCCCCAACATCTTCATCCCAGAGTTGTCCCACAGCAGTTGTTGGGACCGCAAAGGGGGACTGCTACACTGCCAAGAGCCCTGTGAGGTTGAATTGCTCTGAACCCAGTTAATGTGGGCAGAAGATGCCTGTTCATATGCTTGTAATCAAGGGGAAAGTGCCTGCATGTCACAGTCGGATGTTATAAAAACTGAGATCAGAATAGACAAACGAGGAAAGGCTCTAGTATTCCTGGGACAAAAAGACCCATCAGACAGCTTCTTAGGGGATGTGGGAATGGCTCTAAACTTATAACATACAATATTCCAGACAGAGGACATCCTGATAAATGACTCTGTGGGCTGGGAATCAATTAATCTTTAAGGTACTAAAAACGTTATCGTACAATAAAGAAATATATGAAGAGAAAACTGGCCCAATCTTGAAAGCTTATAATGTTTATAAAAGATAGTAATGGTTAACTCTACCAAAGGCCTTCTCCTGGTGCATTGAAATAAACCCCAAATCCAGATTACAAAGTTTTCTAACTGTAACAAATCAAATTAAAAACAAATTATCAAAAATACAGCAGCTAGGAATATAATATGTTTGATCAAGGTGTATCAAAGAGTCCAGACACCTCTTCAGTCAGATAGATAAGGCTGTGGATAAAATCTTATGGAACTGGAGACTTATTTCTCTTCTCTGTTCCAGTTATAAGTGACAGAGGTCCCCTTTTTTATGAAGTAGAGTGATCACTGCTCTGTGGCAACTGAGGAGAAGCTCTTTCTCCTTTATACATTCCAGCACCACTAGAAAAAAAGTGAGGACTGATAAGATTGCAGAAATGCTTGTAGAATTCAGAGGGCAGCCCATCAATATTTGCAGCCTTGCCAGAAAAGAGCTGCTGGAAAGCAAAAAAGAGATCCTGCAATGACAGTGAGACATCCAGGCACCGCTGTTCCTCACTAGGCAGATGTGGGTAGCTGCTGGTGCAGATCTCCCAGAGGCAGCACATCACCGGCATCAGGCAAATACAGAGTACTGTAAAAGAAAATAGCAGCTTTCCAGAGCTCAGCAGGGTTAGCTGTCAGGATATCATCCATAGAAGGGGAGACAACTGGTAGCTGGAGGCAAAATTTCTGACAGCTGTCTGTAAACTTTTTTCCCAACCTGAAAAAGACCCTTGGGGGGAACAATTTCATGCAGCTGAATAAAATAGGCTCGAACCAGAACTCCTTGTATCTTCTCTTCCAACAAGCACATCAGGAACTGGTACGTCTCAGTTAAAGTTGCAGAAATCTATATCAGGTTTCCTACATCAAGGTTGCCATGAAGTTTCAATATGTCTCATTCCAGGGCACTCATGGCCTGACACAAGAACCTCATGGCAGTCTGGGTATAGTGCTGACAGAAGAGGTGGATCTGGACTTTTCTGCTATACTGCCATTGTCTCAATGGCTCACACAGCTGCTGTGAATTCTCCCAAAACAGCAAACATATGGGTGAAATTCAAGTACTGTAATACTTAAATACTTAAATACTTAATATTAAAGCACCAGTGGGAAGCAGAGGCAGGACGAGACACACTGGCAGAGACATAAAGGTGATCAGACATGTGAATGGAGACATGAAGGACAAACAGTCACACTGGGCCTCCATGGTCTAAAGACAATCCAATCTAGCCCCTGAGATGTGGTTGGGAGTAGCCTTCAGCCAAGACTGCTGTCTAACAATGGGGTGAGAGAACCTCCAAACATCCACTAATGCAAAGATCTGAAGGAGACAATCCAGTTCCTTGGCTGATGGAGGGTATAATTCCTTGTGGCTCTTGTCTAGAACAATCTACAGTGCAATTCAAATCCCCTCCTAGGATAATAATAGTATTAGTGTCATAGCCAAGTCTGGCCTGGATAAGTGTCTGCCAAAAGGAGACACAGTCTTTCCCCAGCATGGGGGCACACACAGTAAAAAAGATTAAAACAATAGTGACTGTACATCTCCCCCTAGAGAAACCAGTCCTGGACGATCTCCTTGATGAGAGGTTCGGTGCTTCTAGACCTCGGGAAAAGAAAACAGCTACCCTTGCACAGACATTCAAGCCATGGCACAAGAAAACTTCCCTTCAACCAGTATCCCTGATTATCCAGGTGTAAGTGCATCTCTTGGAAAAGTGTCAGCCTGTTTTTGTCTGAGAAATTCAAAGAGTTTTCTACCTTTTCATGACCATCCTGGCATCCATTAATATTTAGAGACCCAAAGTTGAGCAGCACCTTAACTAGTACCAGACTAGAAGGCGAGAGCCAAGCAACAGAGAAAGGCAATGGGAAAAAAAAAAGGAAAAAAAGAGGAGCCCGTGGGGAGACCTATATATTTTGAACAGTCCCCACATGCTTCCTCACTTTGCTCAATACATTTTTAAGATAGAAATGATTCCTAGGATTAACTGAGGTCTCTCTCAAGACAAGGGCAGCACTGTAAACCAGGGAAGTAGGCCTTGACCTCAACTCCCCACTTCCTTTTATTTCTGTCCAAAAAGTCAGTAATCTCCTTCAAGATTGTATTCTCCCTTCCTATCTTGCTGACTGGCTGGGACCTCAGAAACTAGTGACTAGTCAGAGATATCATTGTCATCCTCTTCATCTCCCTCAGACTCCAATAGCTCATAAGAACCTTGAGCCACCACTGTAACATTTTCATCATACATGAAGGAGAGAGATTCAGCTGGCATTATCTCCCCAACAGAGGTAAGCCGTGCAGCCCCAGGCTGGGAACTGGTGCCATCAAGACTGCATGCGGGAGAAGGGGCTGGAAGACACAGCATACCAGCCAGAGTCAGCACCCCACTCGGAGCTCCAGACATGAAGCTATCAGCCAACTCAACAATGTCCTCCTTCTCAGGGCACAGTTCTATTCTCCGGCCAATCCTTCTCTATGTGAAGTCAATGACAAAACTTCCATTACAGTCAGTGCAAGATCAGGCACTACACTGGGAATGTTTAATAAAAACCTTGAACTTTTCAAGATAATTAAACTTTAGGAAAGTTGACAAAATATTCATTTCTGTCATTAACTGTTATCTTTTTTTTCCTGGCATATTATAATTGATTTTTATATTCTTGATGGGAAAAAGAACACTTTTCCTTTTTTAAAATTTGGTCCACAGAGGCTTGTTAAGAAAACATAAAATCTAATGTCACTGGCGCTCCTTCTGCCTTGTCTGTTCATAAAGTTCAGAGTACTTCAAATAACTTTAATGAAGGACATTGATAGTCATCTTGAAAATGTCAGTTTGAATATTGATACCTGTTATTAAAAATACATAACACAAGTGAAACCTTGCAAAAGTCTTTTACTTAGAAAGATTGTATACCTATTTATTATTATAGGTTTATTATTTTAATATCATATACCTAGAAGCCCCAACTTAGAGTGAGCCACCATTGTACAGGGCATCATACAAAAACACAATCCCTATCTCAAAGACTTTACAGCCAATCTGCATTGATAAAAAGTAGGAGGATATATGGAGAAGCAAAGTGACTTGCCAAGATTACATGGTAGGTTAATGGAAGAGCCAGGATCAGCACCCAGCTCTCCTGACTTCTAGTCTAGTACACTATCCAGGAGGTTATACTGCAGCCAATGACGTAAGATCCTCCCCTCCCCCAACACACACACACATACTATCTATAAGCTGTTTTTCTTATATGAAGTTCTGGCTGTTAAAAAGCACAGAACACCTGTGTAGAAATATTCTTACTGACACTGAGGTATGGTTTCATAACATTTTGCTTTGCATATTATCGTATAGCTGCCAGTTGCTATAGATTTTTAAAAATAATCCTAAAAAATTCTGGTCATGATACTTTACAAATGGTGCTGGATAATTTTCAGAAATTACAGAATGTGCTTATTACAGTTTATTACAAAAGCTGCTTGAACTTAATGTACAAATAAAGAAGAAAGGATATAATAATCCAAAACCAATTGGGATATTTTTTCCCTTCACCTTGGGATCAACCAAATATCAGGGCCATAAAAATAAGCAGGGAACAGAGGTAATCACACAGTTAAGGACATGTTTTTGGTTTCTCGAACCAGCACACAGGTAGGCTTCCCTTCTGTGTATTGTCCAGATTCCTCAAACAATGACTGTCATTATCTGTTGGGCCTTGCATGGTCTGTCATTCTTGATTCCTCAGGTGTGATTGTAGAGCAAACAAGGATAAATTAATGACGCTTCAAGCAAAATTAGATAAAACTTAATTTTTGTGAACTTCATTCCACAAAGAAAAGGGGGCAGAAACATATAGGAGCAATAAATAGCATGAGGAAATACAGAACCATGCTTGCCAGACAAACTCAGTTCCTTTTTTTTTTCTTTTTGAGATATTTTCAAAATTAGCTCTGATCCTATAAAGACTTAATCACATAAGTAAACTGGATTACAGCCGAAGAGCATGTTGCACAGGCAGAGTCAGTTGGTCTCAGCTCAACCTCTGGAACAGAAGGACCCTCTTTGGAATGGCATAATAAACTTGTGAAATACCTTTAATTCTTCAGGTGCACCTGTGAACTATTGCTGCTCCATTTAGATTCTTGTCTTTTATGCTGAAATCTCTTTTATGCAAGGACTAGCTTTTATTGTGTGTGTGTGTACAGCACCTAGCATAATGGACCCACCATTTAATTGCTACCCAATATAAATCTTAAATAATATATTTTTCATTTGATTGCTTTCTCAAAAAAATTATTATGTTTTATTTGCTATATCTAGGACTATGAATTTATTTAACTATGCACTGGATTCAGTGGGTGGCTGTCAGAAACTGTAAACCAGTCCTGCAGGTTCACAAAACTTTGATTCTTCTGGAGCAAGGCAAGAAATGGCTTATCTAAAGCCGTCTATTGATGTTTAGCCAAATAACTGTGTCAGTCTGTCATCTGTTACAAACATCTAAAATAATATGCAACAGTTTAGGTTTAATTGAATCAAATGAATCAGCTTGACAAAGTTTGATCAAAGAATAAATTTCACATTTGAGGTGTACAACAGCTAACTGTATGCACCATAGGTTTTTAACCTACTGTACGTTCCAGAACGGCCAATTTACTTGCTTCATGTGATCTCAAACTGAGAGTAGGCTCATGCAGGAATAGTGACTCAGGTAAATACCTACTTCCCAAACTGCACTGCTTTATAAGCCATCAAAGCAATTTTAAAATCAATTTGATGTTTGACAGGGAGCCAATGTATCTCCCTCAGGATACGAATGACATGCTGAGGCACTTAGTGTGAGCAAAATTCTAACAACAGCATTTTGCTCAAGTTGGAGCCTGTGCAGCATTTTCTCAGAAAGACCATAAAATAAAGTAAGATGATGGTCTAACCTCAAGGTTAAAGCTCAAAACATTGGCTATTGTTTCAGAATAGATACTTGCTAGCACTGGCTGATTTCTAAGTAGATGATACTTTTTTCACACATCTGATATGTCTAGGGATGGATTGAGTGAAGTTCCCATGAGCTCTCAGGTGCTTCTTATTAAATAGGAGGCACTATCCAACTAGAAGACTGATTTCACTCCTTCTGTTCAGGATTGCTAGCTTTCTGGATACTGCTAAATCATCTCTGTCAGAGCTGACACATTTGTGGCTGCAGAAAATTAAATCTGAGAAGCATTTTTTTGCTTTTGCATTTAGAATAGACCAGTTTGTACTGGATGGCAGTTACTTTTTAAATATTTCTCAGTGAAAGATACTACTCTGTTTCTCTATAAGGAGCTCTTTTGCCCCTTACTTCAACTTGTACAAATAAGAACTGTGGAATCCTATCAATATATCATACAACTCAGCACATATTTTTCTGGAACCATGCATAAATATTTGCAGAAAAGTGCACTCCAGAATAGATTTGCCAACTGGTGATGGGCCACAGTTTCAGCTATTGTAAACTGGCTTGATTTAAATTGAAATCGGTGGTGCTATGTTGATTTATACCAGCTGAGAATTAGTTCTAACATTCTGTTTTTAGTTGTAATTATGAAAAGTGCTTTTCTTTAAAACTGAAACCAAATGACTAGATTATCCCTGACCCTCATTGCACCTGACTGAGAGTAGATGCACTCCAGGTCAATGGTGTTTATCACAGGCCAAGGAGAGAAAAGTTTGGAGATCCCTTTGTTAAGTTATTGGCAACCCATAGATATAACGATTTAAAACCAGAATGAAGGTCTGTTTTAACTCCCAAGTTTTTAAAAGTTAATTTTCTGTGGTAGAGAAATTACTTTTCCCCATGAAAAATGTCAGTGAAAAAGGAAAAATGTTTTCATTTTCAGCAAAAGTTTTCTTTGAATTTTTTAAAAAAGGTTTGATGAATATGGAGATTAATGCAGTCATTCAAGGTGTAGGCAACCCAAGATATAGTCCTCCAATTCCCCTGCCCTTTTAATGTGCTGCCTGATCCTGGGATTTAGGCACTAAAGTGGAAGTTAGGTACCTAGTCCCTTTATGAATCTAGCTCAACCTTTACTTATACAGTCATATGCTATTATTTTCCACTGGACCTGTACATTACTGAGTGTACAAAGCTCTACTGACCATGTGCAAATGGTGATTTTCAGAGGCTGATAACCAAGTCACATTTGAGTGAATTTTCACATGGACAATATGATACACCTCCCTTCATTTTTTCCTAAACTTGTTCTTTAAAATCATTAAATGTAAGCACACACACAAATCAGCTTGAGGCAGACACCTGGCAAAGAAATTTTCAGCTCAAATGGTTCAGATTTGGCAAAGTTATAGGCAACTGAAAACAGGATCTTTTAGTGGAAAATGTTTTGTGACCTAAACTGTAGGCATCACTACCAGCTTTTCCTTTATCAATTTATCTTCACAGAATAATTTATTAATGATCCATTGTAAGATAGGTAAATATTATCTGTGAGAAAATGGAGACACAGAGAGGCCATGTAGTTTGTCCAAGGTCACACAAGAATTCTTTGGCAGAGCCAGGAAAAATGTTATTGGTCCTTATCCAAAAGACCATCCATCTTTCAACTGAGCCTCTCCTCCTTCCACAAGATGAACTGCTTTGCTGCTTAAAAAAATTAAACTGAAGCTTTGTGAGACCAAGACACAATGACAGTGAGTAAAGGATGGAACATCAGCCTATGCTCTGCATTTCCCTTCAGTTAGACATGCAGCATATTCCCATTTGAACTTTTGTTGATTTATTGATATATATTTTCTCCTGTTCATTTCCTATAGTCTACCATCTCATTTTGGGTAATTTATTTCTTGAGCGATATTGCTGTTATTACACTTGGGGCCAGATAGCTGTATTTTTCTTTATCTTTAATGCTTCCACGCTTAACTATGCTTACAGAACTCCTAGGAAAAGATAGTGTTCTTTGTCATACAGTATAAATCTTGCAACAAAAAAACCTTCTTGTAAACTCTGAGTGTATTGCTATAAAAAGAAAGGCAGACTTCAGCTGTCTCCTCCCAAATATTTTGCCTCGATATGTCAATACCTCACATTGTGTTGCGTGACCTGTCTGTTGTTAGTTTTACTGAACTATCCTCAGTGAAATTGTTGGACATTTAAGATGTGGTGATTGTGATAATTATTATCATAGTGCTGTTCCAAAATGTACAAGGTGCTTTCCAAATACAGAGGAAGGTCTCTATGGGACAGATTCAGGTGGTGCAAATTGACATTACATTGATGTCAATGGAGCCTGTCATAAAGCCTAATAAATTCCCCTTTCTGGCCACCCACTCTGACTGCTGTTAGGGGAATCCAAGCCTGTGTACTCTTTATTCCTTGTGGGGGTGTTAAGCTTTTAGAACCTCAGCAGATTGAAGCATTATTTCTTCCTTTGATCTCTTTGGCACATTGCTTAGCCATTGACTCCCAGTCTGTTCTCTTTCCTGGAAATAGGGCTCCTCAGTCCACCTGCCCTGGGCCCCAGAACCAGCACTGACCCACAAAATACCCCAATTACTTAAACACACCCCTCTCTCAGAACTCCTTACCAAGGGTGGAGTTTACAGTTCAGCTCTTTTAGGGGCACAAAACAGTTGTGAAGCATTTAATATGCAGAGAGACACTTTGTGCAGTTTAACACTTTTATGTTTTTTTATACTTAATCATGCAGGAGAGAAGAGATCATCCAAAACAATAAACATCTGACCCTGCGATATGCTTCACTTTCTATCTTATTCTTTCCTTGTGATCCCTGGAATGTGCCCAGGAAAGCAGGTAAGATGTCCCCTTGTCATGCAGCATGTTATATGCTAGCTGTTTTCTCTCCCACACATAGCCCCATCCCAGCTCGTGTGACTTTGCTCTCTCCTGCCCCATTTCTCCTCTTCCTGTCTGGCTCTTCATTTTAAACTCCTCCTGGTCACCTGGTCACCTTTGTTCTCCTCTTGATAACTTTCCATTGCTCCTACCTTTTTCCATCTCTTCAGAGGAATCAGCTCAACTGGTTCCTAAGGATGCAGCTCAGGCATTTTACCTGACATTTGCATTTGAATAGGTTCATTAAGTCCCAGGCATTTTCTGTTGAATCTGTCTAGTGCATACATGCTACATGACTTGTCAGCAGTGGTGGAGCCACATGCATAGAGATACTTATGGCACAGAGGATTGTCAAAATACAACTTCACAAAATCAATCAGAATTGATAAATTATACAGATATAATTCCACTGATTTACTCCACTCTGGTTTACATCAGATCAGGATATGATCTTCCATCTGCCTTGAGAAGTGTACATTCTAAAAAGACAAAGGGATGCAGTATAAAGCGACAGTGATCAGAGTGATAATAAATACATATCTTATTAGCTACATGGTTTTGTTTTTAAACACATATGATTTCCCTTCCCCCAACTTCCCTCCATCGTTCAGTCACTTTATCTTCTCTCTCAAATGGCTACAGTCATTTAATCAGGCCATGTTTGACCTGTAAATCAAATTATAGCATTAGTAAATATTAATGAACTGGATGCCCTCACCTTTTGGTCTTTGTACTAATGGGTATTCAGTGTTGTGTTAATTTAGATGGAAAGGAGTTCTGAATGCTGGAGTCAAACATCACAAAGTTTTTTGTGTGCCTTTACATGAAGGCTGGCTGGTAATTAGTGGGAATTAGCTAGATCCTTGTATTATAATTTTGTGACATTTTGGGGACTCAAATTAGATAGGGGTTTCAGCAGAAAGAATTAAAATAGTAGATACATGCAGTTTAATTGGAAAAGTCTGGTTGTTAGGGCTGGTTGATCTGGGAAAAATCTCAGTTAACATTTTGTAAAGGTCAGAAATATTATATTATATGTATTTACAATCAGATCTCCAGCTTTCACTCAATTACAGTTATAGAAGAAACATATTAAGCAGGATACATCCCATAAAGGAACAGATCTTACATATGGTGACTCTTAAACATAAGCTCAAATATAGGGTCAAATCCTGAGAAGTTAGCAGGTAAGGACTATAGAAATCTATGAAGATAAAACAGTGCAGTGGGATTCTATATCCCCTATCTTGACAGAACTTTTTAGACATACGTAAGATAGAGGAATGGCTGCATCATCCACGTGTGTGTGTTGGCCTGACACCCTTTACGGTACTGAAAAACAACTCTAATTTTTTAATCCCAATTTAGTCTATTCTCAGCCCGATTGTGTAGCAGTTTAGTTTCAAGGGACCAAAGCTATTTAGTAGGGTTGGCTCACTTTTGGGTCCGTTGATATTCAGTGTGAAATGGAGGCCAAAATATATATATTGCTCATTATGGTGCTTCAGCAAATACTGTGCAGAGCACCATAGGTAAATGTATCACAGTTTAGCCTGGCTTTTAAGAATCTCCAGAAGATTGCCATATATCACAATAGTAGTCACGAGCATGTCGTAAGACCCACATCTGGACAATCGTTTTCAGCAATCCACTTAAAAAAATCCCCATGAACCCAGAGTCCCTGTAATACATAGGTGGAGGTTTGGTGATAATAGAAAGCAGACTTCTAGTTGGTGATGAATTCTTAGCTGCACGTATACTGTTTCTCTAGGGCTAGACTAATTTTATAAAGTACCCTGAGTAAAAGGTAGTATGTAGCTGCATCACTCCAGGAACGGACCAAGGAATGAATTCTCGGAGTGAAATTTTTCTCCTGCCCCACCCTTGCTATCTGAGGATAGTAAATTTTAACATCCATTTGCATGAATCCTCTTATTTCACCCTGTGCGCCACACGAGCTCCTTTGGTTAGTGTATACCAGTTAGCAAAGAAAAGACTCCTCTCCCTCCCCACCTCTTTTTGCTCACTTGCTTAACTGGTAGAGTATTATGCATGCAATCCCAGTTTTCATCATCATGGACAGCAATACAATCTGAAGAGGGCAAGTAGGGGAGTAAAGAGGACCCTGACTTCCTCTAATTCCTCTGTGCAGGTATGTAAGGGTTGTGTCAGTCTAGCCACTAGTTTTAGTAAAGGTGGCCAGAAAACCTGTTTCATGATAACTTTTGAGGTTTCAAAATTTATTTCCTACTCCCACCCTCCTCTTCACCACACTTTTCAAGGTCATAATATTTTGTGGCTTTTTTCGAAAAATGGATTTGTGTTGAGACATCCATTTCTGAATTAAAAAAGAAAAAGAGACAGATGTCAGAAACATTCCCATCAAAGACATTGCTGAAATGGATAGACTTCTCTGAAACATACTGGCTTCAATTAAACAGCAGTTTTGGTTTCAACAAAATGAAAAACAAAACATTTTGCTAAAGATACTCCAACAATCTCTAGTTTTTAGGAATTAAAAACAAAACAATACTCAAACTAATCTTCTATTAGCAATATTTCTCTACTTTGTTTAAAAAAAATTCCACACTGTCTAGGTTTTCACTCAATCCAGATAAGGAAGGCCGATGTTTATAAGGTTCAGACACTTAGGCCTGATCTATTGTTAAATGTTTTGCCAGTTAGGGGTGTGAAAAAATTCATACCTCTAACCAACATAGCCTTGCCAGGGAAATCCCTAATGGTGATGCAGTTATACTGTTAAAAAATTCCTTTTTCCAGAATAGCTTGTTTTGTCTGGGAACCAATAATGGACTCTTTTGCTAGTGTAAGCTGTCTCCAGTAGGAGCATTCGTTGGTATAGCTATATCAGCATCGCTGTACTGGAAAAACCTCTGTCATGTAAGTGAGGTTTTTCAGTGAGCGTTACAGCTCTTTGCAAAGAGAATGAATTGTCAGATAAAAAGTAAGTTTCAAGAAATTAATTTGGTGGACTCAGCATGGGAATGGGATTTCTCAGTATTTCAGCACTTCTGCTTCAAGCTGAAACAATGAAATACAAACCAGGAAAGTTAATCAAATTTGTTTTGAACTTGGTTCATTTTGAGCTTTGGTGAAGTGTTAGCTCATTTCTTATTTTATTCAAATTGGTTCACCCTTGTCTAATTATTTTTAATGTAGTGACAGTGAACAACGTTTTCTGTGAAACAGCTGCTGTTGGAATCCTAGCTAGCTAACAAATTCAAGAAAACATATATGTGCCAGGATTGCATAGAGTATCTGTGTGTGTGCCATTACTCGGCCATCTGCTATACATGCCGCATGCCAATTTCTTTAGCACGCATTGGGAAGGAAATGGTAGGACCAGGGGAGTCCAGGGAATTAGGTATGATTAATTAGGTAGCATTATATCTGACAACCACACCTATTTCACCCCTCCTGGATGGGGGCACAGAGGATAGAGAAGTTTTTACATGGATCCTGTTTTCTCACTACACGATGTGGGTAATTACCTTTGTAACTAATGTGAATTACTCATTTCCTGCATATAAGGGAATCAAGCCCTCTGAGCTCCTGGAGAAGGCAGAATTAGGGCAGCCAGCTCCTGCTATGTACTCCCGTTACTGTGGTCAGGTTTCCTGGCATACACACTGTAATTTGGCTTTTGGAGCTCTTATATCACCTGCAAAATAGAACACTTTCAATCAACCATTAACTATGGGCTAGATTGTGCAACCCTTGCGTACACTGATGAACACCTGCGTGCATAAGTGGGTCTACTGAAGTAGATCATTATTATTTAGGGCATCCCAAAGTGTGCTAGGCACTTTAAAGAGCTATTAAAGGGCAATGGGCTTGCCGAGAAGAGAAAACAATCTATCAAACATATTCTGAGTCCTCATTCAGTTTCCACTCAGCCCTTATACAGGCAAAAGTCTCATTTTGTCCACTGAAGTCAATGGTTCCATTGTCTGAGTAAGTTCTCACGAATGTAGGAGTTGCACAGAACACCCCATGTTTATTGAGTACTGATGTACTTCTCCAGCATTTTGGAATGTTCTTATATTATGAGGTGTATCCCACAAATTATAAAAAAAATAAAATAAAAAAAAGCAAAAAGCTTAAAAATAAATCCCAGGAATGAGTTACATGTCTCAAAGAAAAGTAATATAGGGCTCTGTCATATCATTTAGGCACAGCTTGCAATGTGCAGCTTCATTGTCTCAGAGAATGAGCATGTGCAAGTCCAAGGAGCAGCGTGCTCCCTGTTGCATCCAAATGAGTTCCAGTGTTTGATGTATATGCGTGCAGGCACAGGGAGCAGGCTTAGGGCCATGCTTTCTCTCTGTCCTCCATGTCTATTGTGGGAAGAGTTATGCCACTGGGGGAGCCCTGAGGGAGCGGTTTCTGCATTTCAGATGTTCCTCAGTGCACTTCTCTTAGGGGCTACACTAATTTATGATTTGTATTACAGAAGGAAACAACCTTGAGCCCATCTTGTAGCACAGCTGGATTCTGGGATTTCCATCTCTGCATTATGCAAATTTTTATACAAGAAACAGAATAATAAATGCTTGCATGGTTTCCATTCCAGTGTTTGTGTTGTATGCTGTCAAGAGCCAGTTGTGAGCTGAGGGTTTTGTCTTTCCCTCGGGTATATCACATCTGGAACTGAGACCCAAACTTAACTTTCATTCAGTCCTTCCACAAGCAGAATACTGTAGGAGTAGTTCCAACTTTAGTAAGAGTTTTTCTTGTGTAACAGCTGAGGGAAAACAGAGTATAGGCCCATGTATTTAGTTTTCAAATTGTATTCCTTTCTGGGAAGGACCACTGCTTTTTAATGGCTCTGTAAAGAGCCTGGCATGCTTTAGGATGAACAAGAAATGCAGATTTGTGCTCTGACTTCAGCAATCATGGTAGCAATTGTTTTAATAATGAATGTGCATGATTTTATCTCATCTTCTATTAAACTAATTGTTGTCATTGGAGTTTAGAGGTATTATCTAAACTGATGTAAATCAGTAGAAATTCAGGGTGTTTTCAGAAAGTAAGCTTGATCTTGGGATTTTGAAGTGTGGACTTTACATGATAAAGATATATTTCATTTTGATAACTATATTTACCATGTGTGTCAGGCATTGCTACTTCATAAGAATACACACAGAAGCAGTAAATGTCTATTTAGATTAAATTCTCCAACTGCAGTCATAAAAGAGTTCTTTCAGAAAAGATGGTCAGCAGCATTCTCCATTTGCAGTTAATTAAAATGCCATCCTATGGATATATACATTTGTTACAGTGCAAGAATTCTTTTGCTATCATAGAAGGAACTTTTCTAAATAGTGTTGTTACACTCTCTACAGATGACAAACCCTGCTATAATGAGACATACATTTTATTCTCTCAGCAAATGGAGAAAAACAAAACACACTTTATGGGTAGCTGCTGCCGCTCTTGTAACACTCCTATTTCCTCATTTCCTGTCTTAGCTTTGCATGAAAGGTAGTAGACATTAATACTGTCACAACAGACAGTATTTTTGCATTCACTAAACTAACCTGATCATTTGGTATTGCTGTAGTCTGGATAATAAATAACATTCATACAGAATATCAGCAACATTCAAACATTATCTATGGAATAACAGCAAAGTCCTCTTGGTTTGATTTCTGCCAACCCTAATCCTGATTTGGATTTGAAAATTGCTCATCGCAGCTTTTTGGAATACAAATTTATGGTTTCGATAATCCCGTTCTGAGTTCCATGGAACAAGAATCTGTACCTCCCACTCATGACCATACATAAAAGGCGGCCTATACTAATGATATCAGACTGGCTCAAATGTGCATGTTAAGAAAACTCACGGGAAAGAGATTTCAGAGACAGACTAACAACTCTGCAGCCCATTGGTCTCAGTGGGAAACATACACGTTTTTGGCTTATTAATATGTATACAGGAAAGATCTCAGAAGCTCCAACTGGCATTCCCCAAACTTTCAGTTTGCTCCCAGAGGTTAGACAGCAACACTGTTAGGAAATAGTTGTGAGCTGGAAGAGCATTCAGGGTATTAACTTGCAATTAAGCACACCAAGCTTACCATGGTTTTTTTCAGCCTTACTGTGCCCAGGGATGCCAAAGTAATTTAGAAACTGGAGCTGTGTTTAATCAGGTATGCCAAAAGCTTTCAGCTTCAAAGTGGAAGGCTTGATGTACTCCACGTGTTCTTCCAGTTCATAGCCATTCCAAATTAGTGCTGATGCATGAGCGCTAATAGAGAGATCTGTGTGTGCTATCTAACTCAGATTTGGGGAAAAGTAGATTTTGTTTGTTTGTTTCAAATTTACCTTCAAACTTTTATTGAATATGTTGGGTCCTATCTTTCACTTTAGTGGTGTCACTCTGAATCCAAAGAGTTGCAGCAACCTTATTGGCATTGCAACCCCTTTAATCTAAAATGGTCCTCACTGAAGTTGTTTATGCTGCTGTTTCTCCAGCTTTGCTGATCTGGCATATATCTATCCTACTAGTATCACTTCCGACCGCTCTGGTATCACGTCTGAGCTTCTCCTGTATTCTGCTTTTTCCCTGAGCTCAGAGGCCTCTTAATCCATCCTCCCCCACCTCACCCCCAGCCTACAATATTTATTCCATTCCCAGCCACCCCTTCCTCCCCCATCTGACACTGTGCGATGGGAATATTATATTTGAGTATTTCTTCCTCATGTTTCTCACTGTGAGGTTATGAGGCTGAACCAACAATAAGGGCCCTGGACAATGAAAATAAGCATTTGTAACATTTCCTTCTTCGTAGCTAAAGATATGAGGCATGATTCTGCACAGGGTTATTCCTGTTTTATATCGGTGTAACACAAATTAAATCAATTGCCACCATAACAGTGAGGTTGTGCCATGGCATCTAAGGCCCAGGATTGCAGAGTAAGTAGCATTCACAAAGACAATGTATGACCTCAACGTAATCATCTGGAAGTTGGTACCTATTATCTGACAACCTATTATCTGACACATTCACCCTAGAAGAAGTTTAAGCTATACCAGGCATAGCTTAAACTTTTATTCCTGCCTCCCCAACATTTTCGTTACAGCAATTTAGACATCCTCTCAGCAAAACCTTATGAGATGCAAAAATAAATAATTAAAGGGCTAGTGGAAGCCACTGAGCTCTAATGAGTAGACAGCATTGGAATGCAATTATGGGGCTTTAGGTTGTGTCCAGTAACAGGGCCATTAATATATGTCACCCCTTTATTCTTCAGCACAATCTTTATCTTAAATTACCTCAGTACTTTCTCATAAAAAATAAGCAAATTGGCAAAAAGCATTGGGCATGGAAAACTTAGGTATGCATTACAGGAAGCTGCATAAAACAAACATTTTAATTAAGCCCTCTTTTGGATTTTACAGTACCTGGCTTATAGGTTTTTCCACCTCACAGCAAATCCACTTATGTATAATCATGCCATATTGACATGCCTCTCTGGGAGACTCAAAACCAAATGAAAACTTAGCACAAAGTTTCATTTGTTTGTTTCAAAAATGATTTATCTTAACGTGTTCTAACTGGCATGACCAAGTTAAATAAGCTGTTATTAGAACAGTATTAGAATATTATTATTACTATCACTTTTATTTATTTTTGGTATTGCAGTAGCACTTACAGGCTTCAACCAAGGTCTAGAGCCCATTGTGCTGGGCACTGTATCAAGAGGTAAAGATAGTCACTACTCCTATAGAAACCAGTTCAGATAAGCTTTGCTATGTAGGGGTTCATGACGCAATGTAAAATACCGTCCCATGATTCCTGACATTAACGTGCAGTTCCACTGTGGAAAGGATCCTCTTTTAAAATTTCTGAAATTGAACAAAAATAGCTTCATTTTTTCTTCGGTTTCTCCTCCCTTACCTATGAACACCACTTTTTAAGTAGAAAAAATTGTAAAAAAGCAAGATGGGGCGGGAGGGAGGGGTAATGGAAGAAAGAAATAAAAAGCAGGTGAGGAAAATAGAAACAAAAATCGCAAAATGAAGAGATTGAATTTTTTTTTTTTTAATTTTTGCAAAAGCTCTTTACCATTTTTTCATCCATCTATATACGTACTTCACAATGATGATGGCTCACAGTCATGCAATTGTGAATACATGAATGATTGGACAGTAAGCTCAAACAGCCAGAGATAAATGTAACTGGATTATTATACAACCATAAACATAATTATTTTTAATGAGATTTATTTTAACTTCTATGTTCACTTCTTGGCTTGGTAGTGGCCATTCCTGCAGGAACTTGCATTGTTGGCACCTATCTATTGGCACCTATCAATGCTATCTATTGTGAAATTTCTTGTAAAGATCATCTAGAATGGTTCTTTAGTGAACTCCTGTCCACAAAACATCCAAGCCCGTTTAAAATCCAACATTGTATTGTCAGTTACACAAGTATATCTTTCATAATCACTATTTGTAGAAATGACTTAACGCCCTAAACTCAGTAAGTAATAGAAATATACAGCAAACTTTTCCCTTTGGATTAAAGGGGATGCTACCGTATTAAGAGACCCTTATAGAAAATACATTCTTTCCCCATCCACCCATAAACTGCAAGGCACATTTCTGCATTTATAGGAAAGTAGACATATGCCAAAGATCAAATTCTTATTGTATGAGAATTATCAAGTATTTTTCTATATCACACACAGAGGATACTTATTAGAGTCTCTCTTTCTCTCCATATATATATGTATATACATATTAGCTTTTCCTTTTGGTTCTTTGCTATATCACCAAACTACTGCAATATGTTGTCTTGCTAGAAAAGGTCAGCATCTGAAAACAAGCCACACAGTGATTTGAACACCAAGTACATAACGTCTAAGAAACTTTGCATAAATGTATCTTTAGATGCTTGACAGATATTATGAAACCAACTGACTGTGACCTTTTACATGTAACTTAAAGGCTAAAATATGTTTTCCCAGTTTTCTTTCCCAGTTTTCAAATTCTAATGAGGACAGAAGATAGCACAAGACGAATCTATTCT
>ML675601.1:46451771-46556464 GCA_007922155.1 Mesoclemmys tuberculata
TATGAGCTTTGAGAAGTTTAATTAATTATTTGTATATGCTCTGAGATCATTTAATGGAAAGTGCAACAAACAGTAGGTACAATTGTATTTTTATGTTTTTTAATTTATAGCTATTTTTGCAATGCTGCAGCAGGAAGCTTAAAGCAATGTTCTATTTAAAAATCATTGACACCTTTCTTAGAAAACACAGTAAACTTTGTCCAAGAGTCGTTAAAAGAGAGACAAAAGGCCAAGGTAGCCAGAGGGGAAGAACTGATAGTTCTCTTCTTCAGAAGGGGAGAAAAAAGAACAAAAGGTAACATTTATCAGTTTAATTATAGCATATTTTAAAAATATTTGTCTCTTATTATTTTATGAATCTGAACAGTAATGTCACTGTGAATTAATTAGAAAACCACGTAACAGGACGCTTCAAATAGTACTTTAAAATGATGTATTATGAAAGATTGTGACACTAAGGCATACCTCTGACTAATGAGCAATATATAGCAATCTTGGTGTGGTAAAGATAAATTGCGCTTTCTCTGAAGTGCTGTGGGCCCACCACCTTCCTACCATTTTGGGGCAATTTGCTCCTAACGTGGTGCATGGAGAAAGCAATCCTTGCATTCTTCAAGGTTGCACATTATGACTGTCCCTCGCTCTTCCCATAGAGTGCAAATGTGAGGAGTCTTTTTGTGCTGTTTTCAGTCACCTTTCATGCACCCATGAAAGGGTCAAGGACAATCTGGCCTATATTGGTTGAAACTAAGGCTTCAAGTTGGAAAACTATTGCTCTGTGCTTGAAAATGTAGTTAAGTGACAGAATGATGGTAGCCACAGGCTGAAATTATATTGCCCAACAGAAGGCACCATTTTCAACATTAGGATTATTAATTCACTTTATAAAGTCCTGTCTAGCATACAGAGTTTTCCTCATTCCTTTTTAAAATATGTTTTTCTTCCTTCTGCTTCTTCCTTTCTGCTGCATCTTCAGTTATTCTATGGCTAGTTTATATTTTAAATCACAGGCTAATGTATTTTTTTCCCTGAACAACAACAGCAACAAAAAACTAGTGACTAGGAAAGAAACAGTGCACCATTAATTTAGCTCATATGACCCAAATCCAAGGTTGAATAGTATTATTATTATTATTATTATTATTATTATATTTATTTAAAAAAACTAATTGTTTTAAAGAAGGACAAATTCACATGAATTTATTTAGGGGATGAGATTTGCCATTATATGAATGAAAAATATTTCAAACAATTTAATTCCAAAGGAATGAATCTACAATCCAAAGAGACTGTTGCAGGGAATAAAAGCATTGTGTTGATTCACTAAACTATATACATATCCCTAGTTCTGCAGGTTGATGACTTTTTTATTCTTTTTTGTAAAGCAGAACGAATTAAAAATATAAATGAAAAACTCAGTTGGGGTATGGAAATCAATGGAACCCAAAAAGACTTGTGGAATTTGTTTCCCTGACCTCAGTGTTGCCTTTGGTTATCCATTTGAATAGGTTTCCTGTTTAACAGCCAGAAGCCATTAGAAAGTGCCATAGTAGTGATACAATTTATTCTATATATGAATTAAATAGAAGATGCTTAATTATGTAGATTTTCTTTCAAAGTGTTTTTTGTTTGACTGACAAACATACAAACATTACACTAAGTGGAATTACTTTATAAAACTGTGACAAGACAAGCTTAATTTCCTTCTTTTTTCTATTTAACTCTGAATGGATTGAATATTCTTTTTTTAAGCTCAGCTAGTTATTTGTACCTGAAAAGGGAAAACTAGATTAGAAAAAAACAGCCCTCTGACTTAAATTACATGCATTCTTTTCCTTAACAGTTTGAATTACATATTTTTAAACTTCCCCACTGTTTTTATTGATAATATTTTAGGAATTCTCCTGCTCTGTCCCAAATTAGAGTTTCCAGTGTTTTCCCTCACTAGCAACTGCTACAATGACAATTATCAAAATGCAATTTAATTAATTCTTCCTACATGTACACTTTAAAATAAGTCAACCATCACTCTTTACAACACAACCATTAGAGTGGATCAAGATTTTCCAAAATACATATTCACAGAAAAGAGTTTTGTTTAACATTAGTCAAAGTGGCTCTCGTCAATCAAATCAACCAAACCACAACAAACTAAGAAATAGAAAATTAAGGATTAAAAGGTTGTAAAATCATGTACACTCAAGTTAGGAAATACCAGAATAAACATTGCTCATGTAACCTTAATTTAGCCCTTCCGTGTGTATGCATTATGATATAGCCTTTAATTACATGCAAAAATGACTACCTGTGAAAAGTTTGGTGTGCATGACTTGCCAAATAGCACACAGTAACTCAGTGGCAAAGGAAGAGAAAGGATCCCAGTCTCTAGAGTGGCATTCAGTTGCCCTAGCCATGAGGCCATCCTTTCTCTGCAGTACCTTGTCTCATTTACCGCAAATCTTTCAACTTTTGTAGGGGTCTTCCAGACAGACTCCTTCACTATGCAAGCCCATTGATTCGTCAGGGCTGATCTGTCTTGTGCATTGACAGATTGACAAGAGGGTTTCTGTACATGTTTTTATGTATATGCAGGAGATGGGTATCAAATAATTAAAGACTGTACATAATATCTACACACAAGGACATCATTCATTATAGCTTTTCCTAAATTAAGAGTACTTGACTTTACAACCTTTTTATCCTTTCTATTTCCTAATATCTTATGATTTAGTTTGTAGATGAGAGCAACCCTAACTAATGCCAAATGAAGTGTGTTCGTAATTTTTTTTTAGTTTTTAATAGAAAAAAAATCTTTTTATATATGCTATTTACATAATAAAACACAAAACATTAAACAAATGTGTAAAAAGATTTCACAGTATTGGAAATAATATCAAATAAAGTCGTACTGTACATTTTAAATAACTTTTTCTTTTAATTATGTAAGAGAACTCTCGTATGGACTCTCGTATATACTTTCCAGCTTTTTTAAAAAGGTACACATTCAGAAAGCCATAGTTCCCAGTTTATAGGAAATTTTTAAATATACCTCAAAAGGAGCTAGCATTTTATATCTTATTTTTATATAACACTTTTTGAGGAAAGTAATAATTACCCTATGAAATGAACCTTTAGAATCTTAACTATGGTCTAGCTACTGCAGAACATTATATACGCATGCATGCATAGACACACACACACTATCATCGTCAGCTGAAAAAATGGCTTTTACAAAAAATACATTTTCATCAAACACTATTGATTTTATGCGGTGTGTGTGTGTGTGTATGTAGAAATGCTGTGTCTTTCTCAGGGCATTTTAAAAAAATATGCAAAGGACTACAGAAATGTTCATTTCTCATTTTTTCAATAAATGAAAATATCTATAACAATTTACATAATTTTTTCATTAATAATTTCAATAAATGTTTTTAAAATGGAAAAATCACATTAACAATAAAAGCAAAATGCATTCATTTCAAATATTTGTAAGTGAAAATAACTTAGAAATTTCAACAGTTTTTGGAAAAACTTATTCTCATCTTAGGATCGGTTCTAAGTAACATTTTTCTTACCTTCAGGGGACACAGAGGGCCACTGATCACTATGCTCTTTATTAGGTCCTATCCCCCCGGTCTCCTTTTCTCAAGACTAAGCATGCCCAGTTTTTCTAAACCTTTCCTCATAGGTCAGGTTTTCTAAACCTTTTATCATTTTCATTGCTTCCCTCTGGATTCTCTCCAATTTATCCATGTCTTTCCTAAAGTGTGGAACCCAGAACTGGACACAGCACTTCAGCTGAGGCCTCACCAATGTGAAGTAGAGAGGATCAATTACCTCCATGTCTTACATTTGACACTCCTGTTAATACACACCAGAATGCTACTAGCCTTTTTTGCAACTGCATCACACTGTTGACTCATATACAATTTGTAATCCATTATAGCCCCCCAATTTCTTTCAGCAGTACTATCACATAGCCATTTATTCTCAATTTTATAGTTGTGCACTTGCTACTATTAAAATTTGGTAGGGGAAAAGGCCGAATTAGACGGGTAGCAAGATACCGGGGTTCTTTTACGAGGATTCTGAGACCGATGGGAAAGAACACCCCAGGTTGAATCAATGAATAGATTTATTGATAATACGAACAAACAAGACAATTAACAATACTTCTTACACTCAAACAATTTGACAGTTAACACTTACACTGATCAGTAGTATTTATGGGGGCTTCTCTATTGATTATCCTTATCCTCGAGAGATGGGCACTTTGACAGATGGCCAAGTCCTTTAACTTATACACAACTTATGCTTGATCCTTAAACTAAACAAATCTAACTATTTCCCTTAATTTCCTATTAACCTTTATTCCTTATAAGCACTTTAGCAATTGCCTAGGGGAGACATGCTTCGCAGATTTCAATTAAATGCCCCCGATTTCCTGAGTCCACAGACTCCTGAACTATCCAGATGCTATACTCATGGCCAGACTCTGCCTCAGTCTGGATCCTTGATTCAAAACCCTTGTCCTCGACAGGTGGTCGCTGGGATCTGGAGCTCACAAGCTTCTTAGTGCTGGTGTCCTCCTGATAGACACAAGAGTAGATACCCACCTCTTAAATCAGGCTGCAGTTCACTGAACCCCTGTCTGCTCTGAGTCTTTATTTATTTTTCTGAGCACACTGTGGTTGAACAATTTTATGTGGTTTAGCTATCCTGTGGAACCCTGCCTAAGCACATCCGGTCTTCTGTGGTTGCTTGCCTCCAGCAGTTGACCTGTGGTTGAGCATATCGTAGTGGTTGAGCATGTTTCTATGGTTCTGTTTTGCTCAACTTTAGCGCAGTCATTGCTCTATTTGAATTCCCTATGCAATTTGGTCAATTCTTTATACTATGCTAGGCCTTGAATTATTTCAGGCCTAGTCCTTATAGCCAACTCCCCTATTATCATGGTGCATTTTATTTTTTCTGTCTTAAGTGTAGTACTTTGCACTTGTCTTTATTGAATTTGTAATTGCTGAGTTCAGATGAATTCTCTCATTTGTCAAGGTCATCCACTCCCAGCCTGTTGTCTTCTGCAAATTTTATAATACTCTCCATACCATTATTTTAAGTCATTAATGAAAATATTGAATAGTACCAATTTCAAGACTGCTCTGTAGAGGACCCCACTAGATACACACTCCCAGTTTGACAATGAGCCATAGATTATTACTTTTTGAATATACTTTCAACCAATTGTATACACATCTTATAGTAATTTAATCTATACCGTATTTCACTAGTTTGCTTATGAGAATACTATATGGGGCTGTGTCAAAAGATTTCTTTTCCTTTTTTAAAATTTATTTTCAAATCATTAGAGAGCTCCCAAAGAAGCCCAATTGGCCTCCTCCTATCTTTCCTCCACATTGGAATAGTTGGCAGTTGTGAATTTCATATTGTGTCTTTGGGAAACTGCCAGCTCTCCTGAACTTCTTGATCCCTTAGACTGCCTTTTCCTGGAACCCTATGCACCAAATATTTGGGTTTCTTAAAGCCTGGTTTTTTAAATTCTATTATGTTATATGAAGTCTTTATATATTGTGGCATAAAGTATACCAAATACCTGCATATTGGCAAGGCTGTGCCATATCATAAGCTAAACATAGTGGCAATGTAACAGAAAAAAATTTCGACTAATTCTTTTGACCAACTCACATAAACCGCTTAATTCCTCAGACTAAGTCTTAAGCAGTGAATATGTCTTGTACTTCTATAAGGAAGCAAATGTCACTCCCAGAGATCACCACAAAATTTGGCAGAATTTAGCCCTAGGATATGGCTGAGCATTTTAGAGAAAAGAGATAATTTGTAGGGTAAGCTTTTGTTTTTGTTTTGTTTTGTTTTTTTTAAAAATCCTTCTAAATAATGCCTAAAACATCTGCACCTCTATCAACTTGTGAACAAATATCCCACTCAAACAGGCAAAATGCACAGCAAGTGCCTACTATGTTTTTCTCTGTGCAACATAAAGCAATTAGGAAAATTCTTTTGAAAATTTGTTCTTATATATTTTATTTTGTAACTGTGAAGTGGAGAAGAAAGAGGAAAGGGAAGTGTGTCAATTTGTGATATAAAAAATATACTATATGACTGCAGTAGACCTTTGTCTAGTAAATAGTAATATATATCCTTCATTGCTTCTTCTGTAATTCAGTAGGCATCCTCCAGGGTGCCTGGCAAGCTGGTTAACACAGTCAGCAAGTCCTCTTGAGGATGTCTTCTGTATGGCAGGTGACATAGTGAGGGATACACATTGCTATATTTGCCTAGTTTACTGTCTCTTGATGTTGCCATATCATCTAAAGTATTGGAAAATGACAAATGGTCACTGAAATAAATATGTTATAGAAAACACAGTCTGCATTTTCAGCAGGTTATCAAACAGCAAAATAAAACCAGTATTGATCTCTTTCCAATTTAAAAAAAAAAGGTGTGCTTGAAGATCACATCTTTGCTAGAGAGTGGCAAAATTATAAAGGATGTTCATTGCCTTTGATTGTCTGTTTGCTTGGTAAACAGATGTTCACACACAAAAGAGTCAAGTGCTCATAAGAAATACAATAATTTGAAAACTATTTGTACTCAAAGGAATAATTCTGTGCTAGGCAAGGAGAAAAACTTCTGTAATTAGTATCAGTGAGCCAGACACGTGTCTGGTGTAAAATATATAGACGGCGCTTTATCATGGCAAGCGTTTCATAACTAGCTTACAAACAAACTTGCAATATTTAATTAAAATTGAATCTCCTTATCCCCCACTCAAGTCATTTACACCATTCAAGACTGCTGGTTTAGATCCTCAGCTGTGGCAAATCAGCGTAGCTCCATTAAAGCCAATGGAACTATACTGATTTAGAACTGGTGAGTACCTGGCCCTTGGAGTTTTCTTTAAAAGAATTTCTTTAAAATTCTGTTACCTTACTAACCCGCCTAAGTGAAAAGTGCTACTGAACATGTAATTTTGAGATCTACTCCTCTAATAATCTTTCCATGGTCATCGTTTACAGTCTGATCCTACAGCAACTTTTACTAGTAAGCATATTGCATAAACTGAGAGTAGTCACTCTGAAATCAGTGGTATGGTCCAGTCAAAATCTTTCATTACAGATTTAAAGGGACACTAATGTTTTTGGCTCTAAATGCAGATTTTATACAAACTCTTTAAAAGTTGCAAGAAAGCTAGCATTATTATCACAATTTAGGAAAAAAATATGCTGGAAATATTTTTTGAAATAAACATTTTTCACCAAATAATCTGAAAATGTAACTATCTTAATTGCTTTTCTTTGTCAAATTTAAATAAATGCCCCAATAAGCAAACAATGAAAAGCAAAATGCATTTTTAAAAATGTATTTAACACAGGAGCTGGTTTAGCAAAATCCCAAACAAGAAGGAAGACTTTCCTTTCCATCTTTGTTTTTCCTTACTTGTTTCCTCCCTGGAAAAGGTCTAGATCATAATAAAAGAAGCCAGTTTCACTATTTCAGAAACATGGTTCTAGAAATGTCATCTTCTGGAGGAAGAAATAAAATGTATTTTCTCCACAGATGACAAAGCTCTTTTGTCTGTCACCCATAATTTACAAGGAACCAAAACACATGAAATCAAACCCACAATTATTAATGTTGAATTACACTGGAAATCCTATAGAAGCCCTTAAGACAGACTTGATTGCTAAGTAAGCCTATTGTGATTAATGTTATTACAATGATTAGCAAAGGAATGAATAATTATCATAATTTTATTTATAATGTTAACTGTCAATGAGACACCACCTCTCAGGCACCCCCTAGCATCCGAGAGGTTCTGCAAGCAGCCCCTTACCTCACTTTCCCCCTTGAGGGAATCATTCATATTTTTGTCTATTCCCATCCCTGTTTGGGTTCTGCTTTTTAAAATTAACAAACATTCCAAATAAAGTTGTCAAGTGCCTTAGTTCTGCCAAGCATTTCCAGCCTGTTTTGATCCCCAACTTTCAGATGTCTCTGCTGGCACCTACTGTCACAGGATCCTCAGTATTTCTCTAAAGTTCCAGGTTTCTCTGCTAGTACCTATTTGATCCCAGCAGCCCCTCTATTCCTTCTCTGCAGCTTCCTGCTGCTTTTATAGGGGAATCAAGTGATTCCTGCTCAGGAATCCTTAGTAATCAAGGTAGGTTGGCTCCAGGCCTCTAGCTGTTGAGGGGAAGCCACCCTGTTACGTTAGCGAAGTTTAAATATGCTTGTAAAAGAAACACGACTGGGCATGATCTTGAAAAATGAATCTGGAAATGGCCAAAACACCAACCTTCCTTAAGCGGTATAGAATTCATATTGGAGAGATCAATTGTTACAGGACATCAGAAATTATAGAAATTGAGAAATAAGGACAAATACCTGAGGAAATTTTGAACTGACAGTTAATTGTGTGAAAACCTTGGTTGTATAGAATTTCATGCAGATAAGATAAATTTCACTTATATGCAAAGGCCCTGTACAAGGCCTATGCACAACTTCAGTAAAATTTATGTTCTTGAAATTAAGACTGAAGGGCGACTAGGTAAGTGATGAATAGTACTTTTGCTAGCTTTCTGCAGAGCGGTGAAGTTCACTTATAGCATCTCGATTAATCTATGAGGCATCCCTCTGTTCTTTCACATATCATCATTGTACTTGACATAAGAGATTTTTCTTTTTGTAGCACCTGACATATATTTGCAGTTTTCATTGTATGTTATGATTCCGAAATTTGAAACCTGTAACCATGGTTTTAAAAAAACCCAGCAACCATAAGGAAAATATGTGCATTTATAGAAAAGCTGGGCCTGGTTGGAAAGGATAAATATTTCCCCCCTTATGTTACTGAAAAGTAAACAAGGCACCTAGTGAGATGTGTAGTAGAAATGTCAATACTGCCAATGATATGGGCACGTTCTGACTCTGCACTTGAAGAGTTTGGTATCAAAGTAATCTGCTGCATACAATACAAGATCACTAACATCTATCTCTGTTCAGATTTCTTGTCAATAGCCAAAAAGGTGTACAGCTAGTATTCTGTATACCCTGATGAGGTCATATAGATAGCACAGGATAGGCCTTACTATTGAACATGTACATGGTCTTTAGCACCAATCTTCTTAGTCCTAAGTGTCTGATTTTACCAGGAAAATAATAAGTGAGAAGTATGTAAGTGTCATTCATTGAAGAAAAAAAATAAAAACTCTCACCTTCTCATGCTCTTTTTGGAATAAATTTTAACTAAACTAAAAACAAAAACAAACCCCAAACACTTTTCCCTCTATGCTGATCTATCAAACAAGCCAACGCAACTTTTTTTTGTTTCTTCGGTAATCTGTTTTCCAGGTTTCCATGATAAAGTTAATGACAGTGCTGCTCTTGCCATTGCCTTACAAATTCGAAGGCAGCTGAGAGATCCTGGTCATCTACAAGATGACATGGTTATGCATGAGATCATTCTCTTTTTTTAGTTACTGAAGCCTGAGAAAAGAACTCTTTTTCCTGAAAATGAATTCACATATTTCATGATACCGTGAAGCCTGTGATAAACAAGCTGCCCTTCAAATGCTGAAGTGTTCTTCATTAAAATACAAAATCACTCCTCTCTTGCAGCTGAACCCAAAATTGAATTATAATTTTCAGTTACTTTGGTTAATATTCATTCATTAAAATCCTATATGTCCTTTTTCCACAAAACTTCCACACACATTGTCTCTCTGTTTGTACTGCACCCAGCACATTGGGGCTTTTGAACCCTACCGGAATTTGTACCACTAAAAGTAAACTAGTTCCTTGTAACTGATTGCATCTTTCACTGCTGTGCCTCTCTTCAGTAATATTTCTTAAGCCTAGGACAGGAAATGGTTAAGAAGATGAGACAGTTTTATCAAGGTGAAGAAGTGGTGATTTCTAATGAAACATACATGCTCCTTTTGCATCACCATTAGTATTTGCAAAAATCTGCCTGAGTCCCTTGGACCAGTGCAGTTCCAGTGCAGTGTTTACAGTCAGGGTTCCACTGCCACCTGGTATGGAGCATGAACTATTTAATGCTAACTGTAATGTTTACCTGCAGTGTCTTATTAAGCCACTAGATTTCTCTGGGTAGTGTATGGAGTTCCATGCGGTGCTGTCTCTAATAAACAAAGACAAAGCAACCATTCAAGCTGTGTGCAAGTCTGTTTGTCTATTTTAGTAGCTGTTTTCTTTAATACATTCCTCTTATTTAAGGAGGATTGTGGTTTCATATATCATGGCAGACAGAACTCTGTGCTGATTCCATTAACTTCCCTTCACACCAGTTCTCAACACATCTTCCCTCCTCAAAATGGGACTGCAACCCTTCAAATGGCATAAGAGTTTTCACAGTGGAAAAGAGTATGTTGTGTATTGATTCTTGGGCACTGGAAGGACCAGTTGAATGTTTCACATGGCTCCCTATACATGCTTTAACTGGCCCAGTTTGAATAATGCCCTAAAAGTGTTCTAGGGTGTAATTCATAGGAACAAATGAGGCAATAACCAGCTTAAAGTACAGTAGAACTTGACCCAGGGTTTCAAGAACACATACTTGATTTGAAAACAATGTGCAGCTTTAAAATTGTTCACCAGTTCCAGAAAGTCTTATAAAGGCCTGCCATTGATTACTTATTGAAATTGCTTAACTCCAGTGACTTAAAATTATCTGCAAATTTCTATGACCTTTGGATTTGAGAAAAAAATCCCTACACACTGTTTGTACGGCAGCTGAAAAGCTTTACCTCACAATTGAGCTGGAAGTGCATGCTCTGTATGATGAGTTCAGCTCAATTATGCTATAACTGAGTGAAGTCTGCAATGCAGACAAGACCTGTGCGGGGTGTTCAACAGTTCAAGGACTGAACCATCCAATTTACTGAAGATAAGGAAATGTGTCATAATCATTCCCACTGCAAATGCTTATGTGGAGAGGACTTTTCACTGATGACAAACATATGGACTGACAAAGGGAGCAGGTGTGAAATTGACTTAGTTAAAGCAGAGCTTCAGATCTAGGTTAACTTTCCTTTTATATGCCAACTATTTCACAGTTCTACTCTAAAAAATGACTCTATTCTTAGGATCACTAATAATTATAATAATATTTAGCACTTGTATAGCTCTTTCATCTGATTTTTGCTTGGAATTGTAATTGGTGACTATGCAAAGCTTTCAACGTGTACCGATTTTCCATACAGTGGCATAGTTTTTTTGTTTGTCTGAGCGGTCTGTGTGTGGCTCTCAGATGCCAGTAAGGAAGTTGTCATTATGGAATCCCCTGCTGTACATAGAATCATAGAAGATTAGAGTTGGGAGGGACCTCAGGAGGTCATCTAGTCCAACCCCCTGCTACATCTCCTCAACCTCAACAGTGACAGGAGTTTGAACAATTAATATTCTTCTATCTGTGAACTATTAGGTATACACACCACCTCCTCATCCCATCATGTCTCCTCCTGGGCATGGGGAGGACGTGGAGAGAGAGGAGAAATAATACAATTCTGGTGGACAACAGCTAGGTAAGCAAGGAACATCCCTGTAAGGCTACAGCTGACTGTGGTGAATGTTAGGAAGATTAAATTCTAAAATGAAAAGGAGGGGTTATTTTGGGTGTTAAATCTGGGGCAAATTTTGGGAGTTAAATCTGGAGGGAGGTAATCTGTGGTAAATTTTGAAGGCAATCTGGAATGGGGATCTTTGCTAAATACAGAGGGGAGGATCTATGGCACTTTTGGGGTACAGATTTGGAAGAGAGAAGAGGGAATCTGGGTTACAGGGCAGAAAGAAGAGAGTGTAGAGGTGAGCAGAGTAAAGAATTGAAAGAGGGATGAAAGGGAACTTCTAGGAGGGCAGAGAGGAAAGAGAAGAAGAGTGACTGGAAGAGTTAGAGATAGGGAGAAAGAGCACAGGAAGAAATTTACTAGTCCAAAAAGAAGAAAAGAGATAAAGAAATGAAACTAATGGAATGGAACTAACCGTCATGAAAGGAATAAAGATGGAAAATGATTTATAATTGAAAAGGCATGGGAAGGTTGGAGTTAGACTAAAAATATATGTATATAAAATATGTAGAGAAAAATATTTTAGAAAAGTATAATGAAAACTGAGGAAAAGAAACAAAAAATAGGAGATACGTTCAACTCCATTAAACAGTAATCTTCTGTTACTTCATTATCATCAATAACTTTCAGTATAGACCATAAAATAAGTTGTCATTTTACAATCATTTTAATATTGGTATTACACATCATTTGGATATTTTCCCCTACACTGTGTCACAATTTAGGATTCTGTAAAATATTGTAGGTGCGTATGAGATGTTTATATCTTCATACATGGCTTCTGAGCAGGTTATGTCAAACATCTAACCTCCCATAGTAAGGATATGAGTGAAAAACTTGGACAGCATTTCTATGTTTAGTTGTCAGTTATTTTGGGTGCCTGTTGCAAATTTACTCTCCTCCAATTCCTTTTGTCCCTATCATATCTACCTTCCAAATTCCCCACTCCACTGAAACTTTTCTAAATAAGCTCTATCATGGCATCTTTGTGGCCAAATATCTGGGCCTCGGAAACTATTGTCTTCCACATTTCTGTTGCTGTTTTTTATCTTATCCACTACTCAACATCCTGGTTTACATAATATTGCCCTCCTAAAATTATTCTGCTATCACTCCGGTAAATTTTTCAGCATCTCTTTCTGTCCTTCTTCACCCCTCTCCCATTTTCCATGGTCCTCTCTTAAGGATTTGACCATGTTCCCCACACTTTGTCTCCTGTGCATGAACTCATCTCTTCACTCAGTTCACTTACCATCTACAGTTAATCAGGACTTTTTCAACAAAATAATTTTTTTTTTTTGAAAATTCATATAATCATAGAAATGTAGGTCTGGAAGGCACCTCAAGAAGTTATCAAGACTAGCCCTCCTGGACCCTACAACAATCTTGTCAGCAGTTTGTCCAACCTGCTTTTAAAATCCTCCAATGCTGGAGATTAAACAACCTCCTTGGAAGCCTATTCCAGACCTTAACTACCTTTGTAATTAGAAAGCTTTTCCTAATATTTAATCTAAATGTCCCTTGTTGCAGATTAAGCCAATTACTTCTTGTTTTACCTTCAGTGGACATGGAAAACAATTGGCCAGAGTCGTCTTTATAACAGTCCTTAACATATTTAAAGACTTCATTCTTCTTTCCTCAGGACTAAATAGGTCCATTTTTTTAAAAAACTTTTCCTCATAGGTCAGGTTTTCTAAATCTTTTATCATTGCTGATTCATTGAAACTGAAACGTTTCATAGAAATGTGTTCATTTTGTTGAAGCTTTCATTGGAAAGCTTTCCAGAATGTAATTTCTGGTAAAAATGAAAGACCAAACCACCCAAAACAGCTCAGTGGTTGGGGATGTTCCCTGGCATATTACCTTGTATGTGAGAGACTCAGGTTCAAGTTCCTGTTTTGGAACTATGCAGGAGTTCTGTTTTCAAAAGATCACACTCTCATTCTGGTGTGAAACAAAAACAAATTCTGAAACCTTGACATTTTTTTGTAAAATGGAATTCTTTTTTTTCAGCCAGCCAGCCTGCCATATCTATGATGATTCACAAGTCTACCTCTCCTCTCCTGATGCTTCGCTTAATCACACATTTTAACTTTATTGCTAACTATTCTGAATGCTTCACTCTCAGCTTGAAGTTGGCCAATATGTCTATCACTGAAATCCAGGCCTGTTCTCCTTGGATATCTAATGCTTGTCATTCTCAATCACTGTTGAGATCACCACCATGTTACTCAGACCTGTAACTTCAGGTTCATCTTGAGTAGACTCCTCTTTTTTCCCTTGCCCTCCTACACCATGTCCAAATACTGCAGCCATGTCCTTCATAACATTTCTGAGATGAGGCATCTTCTTTTACTTCACACAGCTAAAATTCTTATTCACATCCTCATTATTTCCTGCCTTGATTATTTTGACTCCTACATCGTCTCCCTTGCATACAAATTATAGCTGCTAAATTCATATTCCTTGCCTATTGATTTCATCATGTCACTACTGTGAACCTCTTTACTGTCTCTCTTTTCTCCAACGCACAAAGTTCAAGGTTCTTCTCTTTGCTTTGAAGAACAAAAAGCTGTGTCCTTAGTTGTTAACCAACATTTTCTCTTATAAAGTCACTCTCGAGTCCCCTTCTTCCTGATAATGAGGCTGATTTCGTATCAGTTTTGACCACTTTCCCCACAACTGGTGTTGTACTTTTTTGCATGCTGCTTTCTACGTGCGCAGCAGATCTGCAAGGCTTTTATTGATTCAAATGTCAATGCACATCTTGAATCTATCTTGCTGTGAACTAGCATTCACAGGCTTACCATGTGTTCAGTCTGGATTCTCCAGTCCTTCCCCAGTATCTTGTCAGTATCTTCTAGTAGTATGTTCTGTGATGTCACTAACATCTGTCACATTAGGTCTGTAAGAGCCTAGAAACAGGGATCTTTTGTTTTTGTTTTTTAATCTGCACTTCATGCTTGAGTTCTTCAAAATACAAAATAGAGATCCCCTTAAGAGAAATAAATGCTCATGCATTGATTCTTCAACACAGTATACAATTAAATGTAATGTTAAATGTTAATAGGACTTGTGAGATAGGACTTGCTATGCATGATGCCAGACATTCTAACAACAGCATGAGCAAGCAGTGCAATCAGAGAGGTTTTGGTTTCAATCCTTTAAAAATACATTATAAAATCTCATCCAGTAAAGTTTATCACAAATGTATTTAGATTGAGCAATTTGTGTCATTTTCTCTAAGTATTGTGTCCACAGTTAGTAAAGGAGCTTTTACAAAACATTTGAGGCGGTTTAAGCAAATGACTTTCCAAAAAGTGTTAGATTCTATATATATATATATACGGAAGGTGAATAACTTGTACTGAATTACAGGGGTTATTTACACTCACTTTATCAAAAGAGTGGTTGAGTGTAAGATGTTAAATTGTTAGTCAGAAGCAGTACAGTGTCAAAAAAAATCCAAACCCTTTAGGCCACATATTTCCATCTTTACTTAGTCCTCACTCAGGCAGAACGTCTATTGTAGTTAGCTCTACACTAGTGTAGTGGACTCACCAAGAGCATCCTTATGTACTGTCAATCTTCAACTGCAGGAAAAGCTCTTTAATGGCCATTGTAGCCAGTGTGCACTTTAGAGCCACCCAAAGTCTACTCTAAATTGCCTCTTGGTCCTATGCGAATGCCTGGCAACTGAAAGATCAGGAAGCTGAAAAGGTGGCTCAGCCACTTTTTCAGTATATTCTTCTCCTATTCCTTCCCCAAATTGTTCTAGATACCAAATGGTCAGTCCGAAGTATCTGGACTTTTTTTACTTCTGACAATGCAAATGTAACAAAAGAAAACAAGATTAATTCACAGGTATCCTACACACCTGCACCTATGTGTTTGCAAGTAGCTCATGTTTCCAATTGAATTTATCTGAAGGCTTGGGGGAAATTGATCAGATAGCAGTTTGACTTGGGACATAGTGAGATTCAAAGATCCAAGAACCAATATGTATTCTCTGTAGGTTTCACTGATGCTCAAAATAGTGCATCTCATCATAATACTTCAAAATAAAGGCATAAGAAAGAGCAAAGGGCAGCGTAGCAAAGAAGCAAGACCTTGAAATATTGAGTTAAACCAACCACAGAAAAATGAAATCAATTGAAGGCCTTGAGGTAACTAGCATCTCTAATATAGTATATATACGAAGAAACACTATGTCACTGGAGTTTCTTTTCCCTTAGGAATGATTCTGCTATTGTGATTTATTTGTTTTCCCTAACATTTTTCTCTGTGATGATATGAGTTATATTTTTTTTTCAGATAAATGAATTCACTTCAGACTTAACCTCCTTGAGGAGTCTCGTGAATATAGCAAAAAGAGACTTCCAAGAAAACCAAATCTTCTGTGTTCTAAAAATGATAAACATTACTTAGATAGATTCTCAGATGTTGTAAGTCAGAGCGTAGTGCCATTAAAGTTAGAGGAAATATACTGATTTTCACCAGATGAGGATCTCGTTCGATTTTCTTACTTCTTGCTGCTCTGTATTATTCTTTTCCATATCTTGTATGACTTATTTTCTATCTACTATAGATTACATCCACTAGGCTCTCCTGATGTTTTATTCTCAATCTCTTTGTAATATCTACATTCCTATTATACATAAGCCAAATAAAAGCTAAATATTGTAACTTACAATGTCAACAGCAAAAAAAAAAAAAATCAAGGGAAAATGAGACAACCCACAGTATCTGAAACAGATATCCTTTTCTGGATCCATGCTCATTGCAGCTGAGCGGGGAAGAGTGTTGAAGGTGATTGTAAGCCACCTATGTTCCTGCCTTGATCCAGGGCACAGTCCAAAAGGCTGCTTTAACTTAATTCGTCTGAAATGGTCTTCATGGAATTTTTCTATCAGATTGGAATTCTCTGGATGCATTGTGCTCTGACTTCATCCCCTTCTACTGCTGAAGAAATCCGATACTCCCTTGTGCTGGAAAATCCTCAGAAAATCCCCTTTGTACCAGTGGAATAGAACGCATTGTTATCAGAGATAAGTAATGGGGATGGATGAAACAATTTAGATAAAACAACATTTTATCTGAATCTGAACTCTAAACTCATATTGAATAACTTTTTCAAGATCAAAAGAAATAATCAGATATCCTTTTTCTTCACTATAAAATTTCATTTTCTTGTGCCTCTGCATTTTTTTTCTTGTCTGGCCCAGGAAGAAGGAAGTACCATTAAGTGAACAATTTTCAACATGACAACAGTTTAACACTAGAGTGTCCCAGGCTGACAATGGTTTCCAGAAACATCCCAATCTGCTAACAGGTCTTGATATACATGTTCATTTTACAGACAATAAGCCAATAATTCACAGCCTTGACATAGGAAAGACATTTCCCTATTGTCCACTACAGAAAGTATCTGGTATTGGGCACTGTGAGAGGATCTGATCCAAAGCCCAGTGAAGTCAGTGGCAAAACTCCCTCTGACTTCAGTGGGTTTTGTATCACACCCAAAGACAAGATGCTGGAACAAATGGACCAATGGTCAGAAGAATTATGGATATTTCTGTGTTCATATCCTATTAATAAACTTTTGAGCTAGTAATCCTTTACATGATTTTATTGTTTTAATAAGTCTCCTTTTACCCACCACATGGCTCCAAATTATGGTGATCCATGTAGGAAACATAGGCCATATTTGGATTTAGACTTATGAACTTTTAGGTGACCAACTGTTTAATGAAACAGCATTACTAGAAGATGTTCAAAGCAGCTTTCTGGCTTGTGGTAAAAAGATTTTCAGGGAAAGGTTACTCACGTGCCTTATACTCTGCACCTCTCTCTTAAGTTAATTTCCCAAAATCATAACTAACTCACTGTCAAAAGAACGTATGGAAATGTGCAAATGATGATGAACCATTAATTATATTTAAACAATTAAAACATTTATATCTTGGGCCTAAGTTCACTTACCAGCTCCTTGTTACACGACACCTTCTTGTGTCTATTTTTTTTGTTTTCAGATATCAACAGATTGTTGCAAGAACATACATACTCACCTGGAATCTTCACTGTGATTTCAAGGTCAAGACGCCAGGCCAGTGGCTTACATCAAATTGCAGTTACCAGACACCTAGTAGCCTCTGCCTGTATCAGACTTTTAGCTGAATTGCTGAGATCAAAGAAAATGACTTCATCACTTAGTCATCCTGTGAAATATTAAATAATTGTTTGCCTTAACTTGTTCATTATAATTTGATATAGTTACTTACCGTAGTAACTGGCAAACCAAATACATTAAACTATTAATTTACTGATTGCATTTCAATCATAACTTTGATTTGACTATTGTACTGCATCATTTTAAATTAGGTTACACAAACTGTAAATTAAATTAGCTAGTAAATTATTTTGCTTAAACTCAGTTTTGTTCTATAACTGCTTGTTTAATCTTTTAATAAATTGACAAAAGATAAACCAGTTCAATGAATCTCCCAAAACTTCAATGCAAACCAAGCAACCTACATAAAGAAAGATAAAATAATTAAAAAGCATTCTGAACCCATCCTATATCTTAACTACTTCAAGTAACACCCTATTATCCTTTCATTCACTCATAGACTGTAGTTGTTTTTCTGCCAATCCACCTGGCCTAGCTCCTTCTGGGGGAAGTATTACTTGCAGATTTGTAATGAAGATAAATACAGTCCTAGCAGTGATGAGGACATGCTTACTCAAAGTTTGATTTTTAAAACAATAGCTTGATACAAATCTGAGCAGGATCATGCATTTATTTACTGTATTTTGTAATAGACTAGTGTGGTTCAATAGTGTGTCATCCCACTTCTTCACATTTGTCTATATTCCATGTTTTATGTTACTTTTGTGCTTTGGTGACTCTTGTTCTGGATCAGAAATTAGGGAACAATGCTTTACATATTCTGAAGTCTCTTTTTGAGCCCAGTTGTTTGGCATGTCATCTGTCTCTATTAAGCTCCATCAGTGATCTGTAAAGTAAGCAATTTTCCCTATCAGCTAAACTTCTTTCTGGTTTCTTCATTTTTCATTCTAGACTTTTACTACACTCGAGGTGTTTCTTTACATCATTTAGCCCGTAAATGAAACCTTTTAAATTTGGTTGTTACTTTGTACAGTGTTACAAATACTGACTAAACTGGCGAGGAGGTGATTTAGGGTTAGATTGTGCCTAGTACATGTAGAGTACATAAGGGAATGTGAGACATAGGAATGCACCCCTTCCCGGTACATATATTACAACATACACACACTTCAGCACCACTTAAGTCCTATTTTCAGGACTAAAAGGGGATTTCAGTGATTTTATTCTTGGACCTTGTGCATTGCAGTTGAAAGTAAGCCCCATGAAGGAGGCCAGGATAAGGCTTAGGCATCATTTACGTCTTTTTTAGTCTTCAAAATAGGGTTTAAGTGGCACTGAAGTGTGTATGCCTCACGCTGGGCTTCTGTACAGAAGTGATAACCATCCTCAGTGTGCAAGGACCAGGAAATTCTGATGCTGATTGCAGCCCTAAAACACTTATATAATGACAGGAAGGAGCTTGCATTGAGCTCTGGGTACCTCTCTGTACCATACAGCAGAGGCTCAGATCTGTAGAAAGTGCCACTAGGGCGATGTTCCTCCTAACCACTGATTCTCCTGCTGAAAACTGTGGGTCAGACTCTCTCCTACAACCAGCTATGCTTGAGTGGGAAGAATGATGTGAGAGAGACATATAGCATTTTAACTCTCAACCTGCCTTGCCCTCAGCTATGACAAATTATTACATGAAGGCACCATATGCAGGCTGAAAATTGCCTAGGTGGAGAGATCCAATCCACTCTCTCTCTACCTCTATCACACCATTTCTCTTATCAGCATTCCTTGTTGGGGTAGGCAGGAGACTGACATAACAATTGGTTCCTACAGTTTTACATCAGCTGAGAATTCTTTTCCATTGGTAGAACTCACAGCTAGCCAGCTGAAGCCAGATTACACTCTCATTCCTGGTGAAAAATAGACTAAGAATCTGATTTTATAGCTTTAAACCACAAATTAACCCTTGCTGATTAGGTGAAGAAGGGCAAACACAGCCACACTAAGGTAAACTAATCAAATTATCAGGTCGTTAATTTGTTCTGTGCTGTTTTATGTATCTTAAATGTTATAAATAATTGCATTGCCCATGAAATCAGGTATGGCAAAGCTAGCATTAGCTTCTACATACCAGTATGATTTAATTACAGGTCTCACCTCTATATGTAAGAAGTAACGTTGTGCAAAAAACATCCTGAACTTAATGTGTTTATGAGGGTATGGATTTTGCAATAATTTTGTTTGTTGCATAATTTTTTATTGGAATAAAATTCAAGGCAGGCACTGTGCTTCGGAAACCATCTGGCATTATGTGGGCACTGCCAGAAATAAATCAAATGATGATGATAATTAATTAGCACTAATATTTTGGTTAACATTGTTGCATTTGAGGAATGAATGTACAGTAGCATTGAAATCCTAACGTTACTGAAATAATGGTAAAACTCCCATTGACTTAAATGGGGAAAAATATTACCCTATGTGAATATTGTCAATTGTTTTTCACGTGCCTACAGGTCACAATAAGTGCATTTTTGTGAACTGGAAAGAATGTTTAAATGTATGTCATAAGTTTTGTGGAGTTTTTTAATTGTTTTTATTATGGCAACCATGGGGTGTGGGATACTGATTCCTATATGTTTTCACTATCAAAATCCCCCACAGCTCCTATATTTGCATACAAATGATGGCTTTGGGACCACTTCCTCCTCTACATGTCTTGAAATTAACTTCCTTTCTATTACATGAAGACCTAGCTCTCTGTCCTTTCTTCTAGATCAACAAAAATGTGTTTTTGGTAGTGGCATGCTTCAGTTTCCCCTACAAACTGACTAACAAAATCAGTTTCCACCTTGGTATCACAATGCTCCTTTAGCCTGCACAATGATGGAAAAATGGGGATTTAATGTCCTTCCTTTGGTTTTCACAGCACTCAGTGCTCTCAAAAGTTCATCCAAACTATACTGAGCAGCTGAAGAGAAAAGAGAATATTTTATTTTCTATTTTTTTTTTAGTTGAGAGAGCATTGGGAATTTATTAGTGTAGTACAATAGAAATACCCATGTAAATATGTCCTTGTTGTTAATATTACCAAATTCCAGGGAGAAATAGGTCTAACACTTAGTTGAGATTTTGAGTCACGTTCATATCTGCTGCAGTTTCCCAGTAGAATGTCAGTGCCAAACAATTCAGTGTTTTCTTATTTATCACTGAATTTTAGCACGTATTAGAGTGATTCATTAAACTTACACATATTTCAGGACAGCGAAGCTTGTAAGTTAAAGCCTTATAATCATACATCTTTGCAAGGCATTTTGGTTAGGAACTGAAGGATCCCAGAGAATTCTGGGCCAGATCCTCAGCTGTTGCAAATCACCAAAGCTCTACTGAGCCAGATCTATGTTTAATACTGTAGATAAAACTTCTGCATTTGCTGAGAAAATTTACCATGCAATGACAGGGTTTGTTTTATAAGAGCCTGCATGTAACATGTATAGAGAGAAATGTCTGTACATATAGTCAAAACAGGAAGCTACTATGACTTCTTTAAAGGAAGATAACAGTATATGTACTAAGGATGGTAAACTCATTTAGCCTGATTTTGAACTCTTTGAGCTTGAAATTTGAATTCTAATTGAGTAGTGTTTGCATTCCTCTGAGATAAGACCATGGAAAAAGAAGAGTCTTGTAGTCTTACATGGAGGGTAGAATGTAATAATAAGCCCCCTATCATAAGCCAAGTAGTGTCCACAGGATCTGTTATATCTTCTGCTGGTAGATGTTTATACTTTCATCTCTCTGAATTAAATTTTGGCCCCAATTAAGTTAACTGGAATTTTGCTATCAATTTCAATAGCCCTCTCTGAGGCTGCAATGAAGTCAATAATAAAACTCGTGTTTACTTCAGTAGCCAGGATTTCACACAGAATTGTCAAGATGTCCTCAAGAACAATCTGCCTCTACTCCTTAAATTCAAGGTCTTATAGGATCTGCTCCTTCATGCATACACACATGCATGTAATCTCCATTCAGGCATCTTGTGGACTTCTGTAATGAGGTTGTCCTGAGGCTCTCTAGGCTTCACCCTAGTGTTTAACCTCAATTTGTTAACATGTGTGTAAACTACAAAATGTCTCACCTTCACTAGGCTTTTAGCTCATGTTGGTTAGCATATGTTAGGTAACACACACTAAATATCATGGTGAATAACGCTAAAATAGACAGGCAGGGTAGACTTAGGAAAAAAGGTGATTTCCTACCGCATATTAGCAAACACACAACAGACCTTTTATGCTAGTCTAGACATATCCTGGAACAAAGAAAGGCATTTAACTTTTTATTTCCTTTTTAAAGAAATAAAAGAGTGCATTTAATAGGTGGGGATTAGCTTCTGTAACTCTTCATTATCAGCCACCACTATGTGACCTAGAATTGAAAAATTTTAGATGTCATTATAAAGCATGTGAGCCATCCAGTCCCTATGCAAGGGAGGACAATATGAATAAAGGACACGTATAAAAAGGTCAACCCTGCCATAATTATACAGATACCCGCCTAAGAGGAGGAACATCCTTGCAAAAGAAGAGCACAATAGAAAATGAGAATAACAATAGCTAGAAATTCTAAAGAAACAAGGCTCGCATTTCACTTTTATTTAAAATATAAATCATATTCACACGTATAAAATCCTCCTTTGCAACATTATTTTAATGTTAGCTCTCACATACATTCCTATCAGTTATCCTGTTAATGTTTTGCTATCCTTTGAAATTGTGGGAAAAGAATTAGACATGAACCTTTACAGTCAGCAATAATCAATGAGCAAAATATGATCTGTCCATTCAAAGACCATTAAAAAGTGCCCCATTACTGCATAAAGGTATGCAACACACCAAGATAAATGGCATTTCAGGATTACATTGTCTTGTTGCAAGTCATCCTTTAATATATTCTGCGGTTTCTGAAATTGAATTTGAATAGGGAAAGCTGTACAGTGTCTCTCATTAGAGCACTAGCACATTTCAGGACTTTACCTAATGTGATCATTCCACTATAAGAAGAGAGAACTTCTCAGCAACTTCTTCACCATATATCAAATGGCTTATTTCTTTAATATGGAAATTTACTTCAATACAATGGACATGATAAAATGTTCACATCAAGTCACATGCCATTATATATACAAACTTCCTTCTATATCTGACAGTGGGTGGCCCATGTTATCCTAGAAATACCAGCAGTTAAAGAACAGAACAGGATAAATGAGCTCTCATGCTGCTATTGGTGGAGGTTTGAAATTCCTAAACATTAAACTAAACCACAATATGGAGAATCTTTTTACGCATAAATACGATGGGGAATTTTTCAGATATCAACGTTAAGGGCTTATTAAAACACAGTTTATTAGCATTGTATATTCCTTTACTCCCCCCTTTTCTATTTATTTTATTAATATATTTTTGACATTTTTTCTAGTGCCCGTCAACAATTTTAGGTCCTACTCCATAGCTAAAATACACTCTTCTTATTACTCTCTCTTATTGTGTTGCATCAAAAATCAGATTGGAAGTACTGTTTAGTAAGGCATGCCAAGTTTTTATCTGTTTTTATCTTTTTATCAAGAGCCCTTTCTGTGTGTTCCGTGTTTGTATATTTTAACAATGGATGTCTTCTTCACAATTTGTCTTATTCATACAGTCTAATGCCAGATGGGACCATTGTGATCCTCTAGTCTGACCTCCAGTATAATACAGATCATAGAACTTCCCCAACATAATTCGTACAGCATATATTTTAGAAAAATATCCAGTCTTGATTTCATAATTCTCAGTGATGGAAAATCCATCACGACTCTTGGTAAATTGTTTCAATGGTTAACCTCAATAGCAATTAAAAATTTGCAATTCATTTCCAGTCAATTTGCCTAGCTTCAAATTTCAAGCCATTGGATTGAGTTATACCTTTCTCTGCTAGATTAAAGAGCCAATTATTAAACATTTGTTCCCTATATAGGTACTTATAGACTGTAATAAAATCACCCTTAACCTTCTCTTTGTTAAGCTAAATAGATTGAGCTCTTTGACTCCATCAGCTGGTCGACACTGCTACTGGCAGTTAGTGAGAGATATGCAAGATACATAACATAGCTTGCATATCTCCTGTCAAGGTACTTACATTACTGTATTGTGGCGTCTTCATGGCACTGCATCAATGGCAGACACCCTCCCATCAATGCAGCCATACTCCTTTTGTGGAGGTGGATTTCTGGCATTGACCAGAGAGCCCATCTGGGATCAACTGAGCAGGTTGTGGAGTCTACATGACCCACTCAATCAATCCCACTGCATCGACCACCGTGGAGCTGGCAGTGAAGACATACCCTCAGGCTGGGTCTATACTGATGGCAGCAAATTTGCCGCCGTCAGATCAATGTCTCTGGATCGACTGAGTGGTCTGTGTAGACCCGTTCAGTCGATACAGAAATCGACAGAGGAAAACCACCCCCATAAGTGGCGTAGCGCTGCGTCAAAGGGAATGCTGTTCCCATTAGTACAGCACAGTGTGGACAACACATGGAACAGATGGAACGAAGTCGACGGGAGATACGCAAGTGTTTTATGTCACTTGCGTATCTCCCATCGACTGCCACCGAATCCGGAAGGTAAGTGTAGACCAGGCCTCAGACATATTTTCTAATGCTTTTATCATTCTAGTGGCTCATCTTTCAACCCTCTCCAATTTATCAACATGCTTCTTGAATTGCAGGCACCAGAACAATGCCTCTCTATCTATACTCAAGAGTCTCCTGTTTATGCATCCTAAGATTGCATTCATTTTTTGGCTTCAGTCTCACATCGCAAGCTCACGTTTAGCTGATTATCAACATGAACTCCAAATCTTTCAGAGTTACTGCTTCCATGGATAGAGACCCCCTATTGTGTAAGTAAGTTCCACATTCTTTTTTGTAGATGTTGTGGTATAGCAAGGGCAGAGGGCACTGGGAAAGTTCTAGAAGGGCACTATGTAAGTGCTAGAATGCTCCAGGCTTTATTCCCTGTAGACTAGCCAAAGGGTAATTAGAGTCAGCTGACACCAATTAAGGCCCCACCCAGGTGCCTATAAAAACCCTCTACTCTTGAGAGACAGTGTGGAGTTGAAGGAGTAGGTGTGTGGTGAGCAGAGGAGTGTGTGAAGTGGAGGAGAACAGAACGGAGTACGGTGGTGTGTGGAGAAGAACAGAACAGAGTACAGTGGTGTGTGGGAGAGAGGTGGAGTCCTGAAGAAGGTACTGGGCTCAAGAAGCCAGAAAGACAGAGGGGGGAGAATAGCCCAGGGGAAAAGCCTGCAGCTGCAAGTAAGGTGCCAGCAAGACACAGCTGCCATTCAGAGGGCCCCTGGGCTGGGACCCGGAAGTGTGGTCAGGCCCGGGTCCCTACCCCGCACCCTGGGAAGACGGGGTTACTGGCGACACCCTGACCCACTGCGAGGGGCAAAAGTGCAAGACCCACTAGGGAGAAGCTGGCCGTTTGCCACAATGTATACATTGATATTTAGCCATATTAAACACATACTGTTTGCTTGCACACAATTTACCAAGCAATCCAGATCACTTGAATCAGTTACCTGTCCTATTCAATACTTACCCTAGCTAGCTTCCCCAATTTGTGTGCCATCTGCAAACTTATTCCAGCTGATCTCTTGCCAATGATAGGACCCTGGGCTGGGATGCAGTGGAGTCAGGTGGGCCTGTGTCCCCCTCCTGCCTTCCCTAGCTCCCCCAGGAGTACTTGTCTCCTCTGGGCCTGCAGCCGCAGAGGATACAAAGTGTTGGCTCTACAGATTCTTTGCCAGCCCACCCTGCCTGGGCCCAAGGAAGGGCCACAACACCCTTACTGGGCAGATTCGCCAGCCTACACTTGACTAAAGGATCAAGCAGAAAGACTAGTTGAGTAGCTCAAGAGAAAGAACAACACTGAATATTATGAAATGGTAATATAGATTTGCTAGGAAAAAAGGCCAGTCAATTACATTGCTTGTTCTCTTCTTCACAAATATTTATTTTTTTTCATTTTGTTTTAGCACAAAAGTCTTCCTTCTACTGCCCAAGCAAACACAGGTCTAATACTGCTGTCTGGCTAATATTACTGATGATCAAACCTGTGTCTAGGTAAAACCTTTTTTTATTAACAGAACTATGTACAAAATGAGGTAACAAAATCCTTACTACCCTATGCAGCTGCAGCCTGTAATTGCCTATCCTGGGATTCTTTGTTTCTTCCTGGCAGGAAGTGTGTCATCTGGGAAACAACCAAAGACAATGTACAGGAAGTGTAGCATTTCCATGCTTCATGGAGGACTTATTCTAAAGTGTCTTGCAATCAAAGACAATGGCAAATTTCCCACTTGCTTTAATGAAAGCAGGATCAGATACCAGGATCTGACATGTCTGCTTTTTTAGCAGCATGCAATAAAGCATGACTCTAAGAAGAACCCTGTTTAAGAATGGTTTGATTAGAAAGATGTTAAGATGGTATCCCTAACTGATGTTATCAGGGCCCTAAAGCTTTGTATGTAAATATAAAAAAGTGTTCTTGTTTATTTCAAGTTTAAATTATAAAACAAAATTTACAAAGAATTTTATTTCTATTAATATTATTTTCATGTATGCATTTTGCATTTTAAATTATAACTATTTAAATTCTTCCTTATGTCATTGTACATTTAAAATTTTCTACTTCAGGTCACCACACTGTTTTTCTATGTTAAGATAATTGAAATCTTAAATCAAACAATCTTTTAGAATACATTTTCTGCACTGGACAGTGATTCTTAATTCAAAGTTGTTTCTTCTCTGATAATGAAAATAATAGATTAATCTAAAATATTATAAAGACACTTTTGTTACTCAGCGTCTTTTAATGTACTAACGACGTGACCAGTATTTTTAGCTGTTATTTATTTTTAATAAAGCAATAGCTTTTAGAATTATTAATAGTTTACAGTGTCTGAAATAGAGTGAGAAATATGCATATATAACTCCAGTAAATTATTAATCGGAACTGTGATAGCTTGTAGATTCTCATTGTTCAAATAAAAATATATTAGCCATTTACTCACTTATTGTAAATCTATTAAAACTTCAACAAAGCCATACAGATTTATGCCAGCTGAGAATCTGAGCTCTCTAAACTCCTGTCCTACACATTCAATGTTGGTGTGCTGCCTTGCACCATGCATAGTATTCTATGGATCTATCAGCACTAGCGAATCCAAGCTAAAGCCCATTGTAGTCAATAGAAAGACTCAGACTAATTTCACACTGATTGGCTATGCATTCCTCTCAGCAGGTATGACACCTCTGTATGTATTTTGCTTACCTCGCTTTGTTCTCCCACTGTCTTGGCTTTCAACTCTGCCATATAAAATGTTATATTTTAAAAGACTTTCCACTAGCTATACCTGCATGACTCCCATTCGTTTTAATATATGTTCTCACATGGCTATAATCCACTGCATAATTTTTTTCCTCTGTCACACACATTGTCTCTTATCTGCACTTATCATAGGTCCTGGTGTGACTCCAGTTTTGGCTCATAGTCTTTTTTCATCTTTTTAAGACCCATTGACTGAGCATGGAGCCCAAAAATATCCTTTTAAAAATTTTTTCACTTAACTAAAATATCATGACCTTCAAAAGATCTCCTTCCCACCCACACTCTTGGTTCATAACTTTTCATGTACCGGTGATTATGTTCAATAGCAGTGTTTATACAATTTTCAAGCAAACCCTTGGTTCAGATCAGTTTTCCTCTACTTCTATCACTTTACCTTATTAGACAAAAAACTCTGATTCATAAATATAGAGAAAATAAAATTATTTAACATGAATCTTTGGTTTAGTTTTTCAGAGGAGAGGAAATTCCTCCTTTGAAAAGTTGAGATGAGGAGTAAAGGTCAAGTAAGTTATACTGTTTTGGTCTGATCCTTCTCTCATGTATCTGATTTTAGCCCAGTATAACTCCACTGATTACATGAGAGTTACTCTTAATTCACACTAGTTGAGAGAAATATTCCACATTAAACTTACTTCAGACCTCCTCATAGTTAGATTCCCTCAGATTTATGCACATCCCCTAACCAAAGTACAATGTAATATGTGCATTGAGGAATGGCAGGGAGATTTAAATGATCTATTTAGACATCTTTAAGAACAACAGTTTTCCTCATAGTCACATCTGACTCTGGTGTACCATATTCCTAGTCCTCCATTATTCATAGTGTTGTATCAGATCTTCAGACAGAGGAAACTGATCTGGAAAGAGTGGTGATATATACTTGTGTACTCTGAACCTAATTTTGACTTTGTGCCTTATATCCACTTCCACTTGAATTATGGAATATTTAAATTGACAGACCTGATATGGTGACAGCCAGACAACCCATGGGACACCTTTCATCTCCGTCCAGTGACAGCTGCTGTCCTAACTTCTCCAATATATCATTTTTTTCTTATAAAGATCCAACAGTGTTTTTAAGTCAGTTCACCCTCCCTCTCTATTTTTTTTAAATCAGCCTGTGACAATTTAAATCCAGGTATCAATGGTGTTTATAGTAGTATGACATTTTCATTTAATGTTAGCCAACAGTAGTGACAGCTTGCTGTCCACTAGGCGGTGTTCTTTTGATGTACAGTAATGGCACCAGCCAGAGACCCAGCAGCAGCCAAAGTGATACCAGTTATGTCACTTTTAATCATGTTTAGATGATGAATCAGTAGAAACTCACAGAGCTTGTGAAGCTGGGACACAAGAGTGAATGTGGCCACCTCTTTCTTTTGTGGTTTTCCCTTTTCCATTATCTTTGACTTTTGAATCCAAGCTGTGTTACACATGGTTAACTGTGGGATGGTTAGAGATATAGAACACACAAAAATGGATGGAAAATTGAAATTACAAGCTTGAATGGGTAGCTTGTTGCTGAAGATCAGGTTGTAGATTCAGACATAGGAGCTGCTCAGAATTAAGTCTTTACTCTGCAAAGCACTAGACCTGCCTAATACAAGACTGTGGAATGAACAGTAGGCACAGATCTTTCCATTTAAAGAAAAACGTACATGTAAATATAGCCACATTTATTTCTTCTAGATATCAATGCTGAATTGTGCCATTTACTGCATTTTATAGCGAGCTTGATGTAATGAAGTGGAACTAAACATTTTGTTATATTATTTTCTATTTACATAGAAAGAAAAAAATGAATTTGTCATGAGTGTCAGGCAAATTCAAAAAAGCAGTGACAATTCAATTTACAAATGAGAAACATAATAATACTTTGAACTTCTACACTGCATTCCATCCAAGTAAGAACTTCTACACTGCCTTCCATCCAAGTACCTTAAAGCATTTTGAAAACATTAATGAATAGAGCCTTACACACAATTGCTTTGAGGTAAGGAAACAGATGGGGCAACAGTAAATGGAAGACTTACGGTCACATAGGGAACTTGATGCAGAGTCAGGAGTAGAACACAGACCCATGCTTCTTCCTCCCCCAACATCTTATTTACTAACTGGATACATGACTTTGCTTTTAGTAGCATGCAATGAAAATGAAATTATAGCTACATACTTATCTTCTCTATGTTCTTAGGTCAAAACTAAGCTCAGAAGAGGACATTATTAGTTCCATATTCAAAAAATTCAGTAGTGTCTTTTTGACATCTCTCTCCTTTTGTAGCTAAAACAAAAAAACCTCATTTAGGAGAAGGTTGTGTTTTTACCACAGCCCTATGTATGGGGCAGAGCTTCACCACCTCAAGAATAGGACAGGGAAGGAATTCTGCCATTGGTTTTCTTTCTGCTTCACTCCTTACTCTGGAAGGGAGATTGGCAGTGAAATTATGCTGATCTATATCAATAGATAATTACTGACACCTTCTGTCCTGGCTCGGCTGCACTAACTAGCACAGAGACAAAGCTCTGACTGCTCACCACCCACCTGTGGCTAGGAATAGGGGAGTAGCAGACATGCAGTGCTGTTATCCCTGTTGTACCTGGACTGAAGGAGTGAAATCCTGGACCCATTTAAGTTAGACAGATCTTTGCCATTGACTTTAGTGGGGCCAGCATTTCACTCAAGTTCCAGGATATCTTTATGGGGCTGTAAGTCGGGTTCTTTCTATTTCTTCTGGCCTACAGCCCAAATCAGAATGCCCTAGAGGCAATGAAATATGTTTTTTCTATTTTATTCAGCTATTTGGTAGAATGTACTGCTGGGGTGCTGCAAAGACATCATCATGAGCATTCCGAGGGAAAATTAATACATACTGGGCAAAAAAAATCCTGTGCCTGTCCAGAAAAAAGTCTTAGGGTGATGGCTTGATGCAGTTTAGAAACATATCATCTTTCAGAAAGTGAATTCTTACCAGCAAAGAAAAGCATGATTGATTTCACAATGCAAATTATGCAAATCAATGTGAGTTTAAAAAAAACAAACTTTTCTTAAACATATCAGTTAAAATTCAAAGACACCATAATAAAGGAAACACAGTAAACAGTGCCCAGGCTACTCTTTGTACAAACAGTCTGAGGGGAAAACTAAATTTATTTTATCAATAAAAGTGTCCATTTTACCTAACTAATCTGAAGCCACCCAAGGTGGGCATACAAGGAACTTGTTGTCTTGGGGACTTTTTGTTTGGGGGGAAGAAAGTGTTCACATAGCAAGCCTCACATATATAACTGGAGGCATAAAAATACTGTAAGTAACAAGGTTATTCATATCTTAATAAGTAGGAAATAGAAAATAATGTTTCTAAATTGAATAGTTTCTGCCCAATATAGAAATAGCTATGCTTAAGTATATCTTTATTTTCAATGATAACATGTCACATAGCTACTCAAATGGCAGATTTGCTTAGCTTCATGGCTCTCACAGCTGAATGTGGGACAACTCTTTATAACTAGAAAACTAACTAAATAACTAAACAACATGGATCCAATGAGAATCCAGATGGTGATTAGCTCTAGGTTTTACCAATTATGTAGAAAGTTATGCTTTTATGTTCGATGGGTTTGAGCACATTGGGTGTGTGATATATATGAGAAAAGGACATTAATCCTACCAAAAGTAAATCAAATGTCTACAATGCTGAAAGTCTGCAACTATTATTCCACATAGGTCCCTCCCCTGGTAAGTTGCAGCCTCACATGATTTCTTTGTATGTTTAGGTTGCTTTTCATCTGCTCAGTCATCACCGTTATAATGCCTAATTTTTCTGATAAAAATAAGAGTAAACTAGAAATATATTTTGATATATTTTTCTTGCTGTCTTCCTCACCTTCCTGTATGTATTAGTTTATGTTGAAAACATATACATACACCCTACACATCATTCTAAACTGTTTTTTTAGATGCCACTCTAGAAAATGCCAGCATAGTAAGTGTTAAATTCCTGCAGCATTTTTGAAAAGGCTCCGGGAATGCTAATTAAACATGTTTAATTGTTTCATTTTCATTTACAGATAGGTGAGAAGCAAAGTCATTCACATAATGTGGCAAGAAAATGTACAGGAAAAATATCCAATTAAATGAGCTCTCTGTAATTATTAATATTGGTCTTATTCTCATTTCTATTGACTTTAGCAATTATTTGCAAAATGTAATATTGGCTACCTACCACTCAAATATATTGTCCACTAAAGTGTGTTACATACAGAGTCCATTACAGAAAAGAGAAATAGCTCAGAAACAATTACTTTCAGTTATAGAGCATTCAAAACCAGCTTAAAAGGCAGACAGCAGAAAAAACTGATCTTGATAATAATGGGTCGAATCCACATTTCCTGTGTAATTGTAAATCAGTCACATATATAGGAGACATATTCTCACTAAACCCCAGATCCAGCAAACCAGTGCATAATTTAATCACTGAGTTATCTGACTGAAGTCAATGGGAGTATCCACATGCTTAAAGTTATGCACATAATTAATTGCTGCTCTGAATTGGGGCCAAGGACATTACCTTTGAAAGCAGTCCCAATGAGAAGTTGTGGAACTGCATATGTTTTTTGTAATATAAAGCATTTTTCTTTTTTGACATTGTCCTTTTTGCATTTTCAGGGTTTTGAATGGAAATGAAGACAGCATAGTAATTTTAAGAATAACCACTTTCATAAGTGGTTTAAAAGGACCTTGTTTCTGCACCAGAAATAATGAAGATAGCATCAGAGAGTTCTACTTTGCGGAACCACCAGATTCTTAAAAAAATGTTTTTGTCAGAGTTCTAATTTTCTAATTCTCGCTAATTTTGTGCCATTTTAAACTTAATTTTAATAAAAAAATATTAAAATAGACTGCAGAAAATTTCAAAAACTGGAACATTTTGATAATTTTAACTGTTTATCATGAAAAATTCTATTTTTTAAGAATTGGCCAATTTTTATTAGAACACTTTTTCATTTAAAATATCAATCAGCTCCTGGGCTCATTTTAATTAAATTAATTACTGTTTGTCAAAACACAATAACTTTCTAATTTTGGCCACGTGGGCATACTGGTAGCTCATGTTCAATTAATTAATCATCACTCTTTTTCAGAGGCACTGCTTCTCAGAATAGAGTCCGCCAGTGTATGAGCATGAACATTCTTTGTTCTTAGATGTATACGTTTACACTTAGCCATATTAAATAAATATTGTTTGCTTGCATCCATCTTACCAAGTAACCCAGATTTCTCTGTACCAATGACCTGTCCTCTTCATTATTTGCCACTTCCCCTATTTTTGGTGCTTTCTGGAAACTGTGTTTGTGACGATTTTATGTTTCCTTCCAGGTCATGAATAAAAATGTTAAATAGTGTATGGCCAAGAACTGATCCCTCTGGGAACCATCTAGAAATACACCCACTTTATCATGATTTTCCATTTACAGTTACATTTTGAGACCTATCAGTTAGCTAACTTTTATTCCACTTAATGTGTGCCATCAAGATTTTATATTGGGTTAGTTTTTTAATCAAAGTGTTGTGTGGTACCAAGTCAAACACCAGAGAGAATTCTAAGTATATTACATCAACATTATCACCTTTATCAGCCAAATTTATAATCTCATTAAAAATATCAAATTAATTTGATAGGATCTATTTTCCATAAATCCATGTTGATTTGCATTAATTACATTGCCCTCTTGATTCTTTATTAATTGTGTCCTGTATCAGCCACTGCATTATCTTGCCCAGAATCAATGTCAGATTGACAGGCCTATAATTTACCCTGGTCATCCTGTTTACCATTTTTTAAAATTCACATATTAGTTTTCTCCTAGTCTTCTGGATCTTTGCCAGTGCTCCAAAACTTATTGAAAATCAACATTAGTGGTCAGTGAGCTCCTCAGCCAGCACTTTTAAAACTCTTGGATGCAAGTTATCTAGAACTGCTTATTTTAAAATGTCTTAACTTTAGTAACTGACATTTAATATCTTCTTGAGATATGAGCATAATGAAAAGATATGACTACATCATCTTTTTTCCTCAAATACAGAGCAGAAATATTTATTGAACATTTCTGCCTTTTCTGTATTATTAATAATTCTGTCATTTCCATGTGGCAGTGGACCAATACCATAGAGTTTTCTTTTTTTTTTCATTTTTTTTTTTAAACAATTTCTAGCTTCTGATTTGTAATCATCACTATCAACTTCCCCCTTTCATTTTTTATATATATACTTTTTATAGCTGCCATCACTTCACTTCTAACAAGACTGTTTTTTAACTAATGTGGCCTTCTTCCTCAGTTGGGAGATAGTCACTTTTGAAACCTCTAGTCGAACTTTCTTAAAAATTCCCAACTATCATTCATATTTTCTGATTAAATTTTTTCCTTTCAGCTGATCTGGCTCATAACTTTTTTCAGCTCTGTGAAATTGGCCTTTTTAAAGCACCCCGAATATATTACTGGTGTAGACTTTATTCTGTTTGCACATTAAAAATGTGAACAAGTGATGATCACTTGTACGTACACTACAACTAATTTTTAATTTTGTGATCAGTTCCTCTTTATCTGACAACATGAGATCTAATATGGAATTCCCCTATGTTGGAAGCAACACTTTTTGAATTAGGAAATTGTCATCTTTGGTATTTAGAAATGTCAAGGATATTTTAGTACTGGCAACATGAAAACTTTAGCATATGTCACTCAAATTGAAGTCTCCCATGATCATGAAGTTTTTTTTCCCTACACACTATAGTTAGGAGCACAAAGAGCCGGTCATCCTGATCCCTAGAGTGATTTGGTGGTCTGTAGAAGACACCAGTTAGCATCCTGAATTTAGAATCTAGAGTTTTGGATTTTGAAATGCTTAAGAGCTCCTGATAAACTGTAGAAACTGAAAGAACTATGGGTCAGCTGATCCTCCAGAGAAATTACTGAAGGCAAGTTTGTCAATAGGTCTGCTAATAGCAGAAGTTGTAGAAGCTTATGAGTCAGACCCTGCCACAAAATATCTCTAACCAGAGACTACATTGACACAAAATATTTGATTTTCATAGAATCATAGAAGATTAGAGTTGGAAGGGACCTCGGGAGGTAATCTATTCCAACCTTCCTGCTCAGACCAGGACCAACCGCAACTAAATGATCCCATCCAGGGCTTTGTCAAGCCACACCTTAAAAACCTCTAAGGATGGAGGTTCCACCACCTCCCTAAGTAACCCATTCCAGTGCTTCACCACCCTCCAAGTGAAAAAGCTTTTCCTAGTATCTAGCCTAGACCTCTCCCAGTGCAACTTGAGATCATTGCTCCTAGTTCTGTCTATCACTTAGAACAGCCTAGTTCCATCCTCCCTGGAACCCCCTTTCAAGTAGTTAAAGGCTGTTATCAAATCGCCCCTCATTCTTCTCTTCTGCAGACTAAACAAGCCTAGTTCCCTGAGCCTCTCCTCATAACTCGTGCTCTAGCCCACTAATCATTTTCATTGCCCTCTGCTGGACTCTCTCCAATTTGTTCACATCCTTTCTGTAATGGGGCCTCCAAAATTGGACACAATACTCCAAATGAGACCTCACCAGTGCTGAATAGAGGGGAATAATCACTTCCACCAGTTTTCTGGCAATGATCTTACTAATTCAGCCCAATATGCGATTAGCCATCTTGGCAATAAGGGTACACTGCTGACTCATAACCAGCTTCTTATCCACCGTAACCCTCAAGTCCTTTTCTGCTGAATTGCTGCCTAGCCTATCGGTCCTCAGTCTGTAGCAGTGCATGGGATTCTTCTGTCCTAAGTGTAGGACTCGGCATGTGTCCTTGTTGAACCTCATCAGAGTTATTTTGGTCCAATCCTCTAATTTGTCTAAATCACTCTGTATCCTATTCCTACCCTCCAGCATATCTACCACTCCTCCCAGCTTAGTGTCATCTGTCATCTAGTGTCATTTCATGATTAGAATATTTTAACTTTGCTACTTTTAGGTTTCTTTTGCTCAGCACTGAATGAAGATCAGCAATAGTAGAGTCGGTATTTGATTTGGCTTTGGCTAGAAGCTCTGTACTCAGTATAGATGAAGTAGGTTTCTATAGAGGAAAGCATAAATAGGTCACACAAGCCACAAATGACAGTATTCTTCAGTTATAATTGAACAAAAGAGAAAGAATTATGAAATTATATACAAAGTCATTAGTGGACTACTGCAGAGTATAAATCAGACGGCACAGTAAGAAAGATGGAAAAAAGTAAAGGTCGTCCAAAAGAGAAGCCAAAACACCCCCAAAAAGCCTAAAATGGAGAATTAAACACTTATAGATAGTTCTGCCACATACTTCCTGGGTTGTTACAGGAGTATTCTCTCATTGCATATACATAACTATTTACTAGACCTGACATTTTTCAGTGTTTTTGTTTTTCTTCCTTAGAAAATGCTGATTTATTAAAAGTGAAACTTTTTGCTGTCATGATTTCTCAGGTCCAGGAAAGGATTTTTGATCAAAATCAGAGAGAGAGCGCGAAAGAGGCATATTCTTTCTGGAGTAGTTAATAACTCAGTGGTTAGGGCATTTAGCTGTTATGTAGTAGCCTCAAGTTCCTGATTTGAAGTAGGGTCTTGAATATTATTCCCCCCCATACTAAATGAGTAACCTAACCAATGGGCTGTAAGTTATTCTACAGTGAGATAGATCTCATGAAATTTTTGTGAAATAAAGAGTTATTTCACGATCAGTTTCACAAAGGCTCAGTTTCGTTCCAATGCAGAGTGAAAACAATTTCCAAAACCTTTAAAATTCTATGTAATGAAAAAAATTATTTCCCAGACATCCGTATTAGTTAGCAGATAAGGTGGCAGTAGATGGCACTTCAGTATACCCAGCATATTTCCTGGGTTTCTTTGTACAAGTCAAAATTGTTTCTGTTCAGTGGCTTCTTTTGGTTGTTCTTTACATCAGCACTCAACACAGATGACCTTGGGAAAGTCACAGAGGCCTGGGCCCACACTCAGGATTCGGTGGCAGCCGACAGGAGATATGCAACTGATGTAAATCACTTGTGTATTTCCTGTTAACTTTGCTGCATCTCTTCCGCACGCTGTCCACACTACACAGCGTTATGTCACTTACCAGGGTGGTTTTCCTGCGTTGATTGCTGGATCGACTGAGCGGGTCTACACAGACTGCTCAGTCGATCCAGAGCAATCAATCTGATGGTGGTGAATTTGCTGTAGTCAGTGTGGACCTAGCCTTAGAGTCACAAAAATACTTAGGTACCTCACTGCCTCTTTAGGTGCAGAAGTCCTACAATGAATTCTTAAAACAACTGCTCAGCTGCCACCTAACCCTGTAAGCCCTAAAGTCCCCTGGATACCTAAGGGACTACCTAACTTCTGATGGCACTTTGCAACTAACAAGCCAAAACAATTCTCACAGTAGGCATTCACCCTACATATCTGGCCTCTGGACTAGATCAGATAGTGATCTGAGAGCACATGTATTAGATCAAGCCTTGTACAAGAAACAGTGGGGGACTAGCTGGCAGGCACAAGACCAGAAGTTAGGGTACTTACCTGGCAGACAAGTTCAAATCCCTGTACTACTTGAACACTTGAACCCAGGGCTCTCACATCCCAGGTTTGTGCCCTAGCCAGCAAACGAGGGGGTATCCTGGAGTGTTTTTTCCCCCTCAATCTCTCTCATTAGAACTGTTCTACTTAGTATAAATAATTAAATATTCATCAGAGCATGGACTTGAATTTAACTCTCCTATAATGCAGGTGACTACTCTAACTGCTTGCAACTTCAGCTGTAACAGGGTAGGGGTCTCTATTTCATTAAAAATGGCTGACCTGACTGAGGTGTCTAACTCCAGGAGAGCGTTCACATTTGAGAATACCAAGCAGTTATATGCATCTTCCTCTGACCTATCAGCCAGGCATTGCTTAATTTGTAATGAAAGAGGTGCTGAGGCTCATGCAATTTTTTTATTTTGATAACTCACATGCTGAGCCCAGAGGTGCTGGGGCTATAAACTGCCAAACCTCGAGGTGCCCTGGCACAAACTGAGCTCTGCAGCCAAATCCCTGAGGCCCAGATAAATGAGAATTAAGTGCCTAAGTACTTTTGTGAATCTAGACCCTGAGCCCCTCCGCTTTCCTCTGCATTTCACTCCTTGCAAGCTTTAGGCAGCTCCCTGCTTAACTTGTTGGCTTCTGAGAATCCCTTTCCTAGGTGCCTAAATCTCCTCATGCCCTTATATGGGGAGCCTGGACACATAACTGAGGGCTGAGAATTCCTCTAGGCAGCAGGGTTTCTAGGAGTCAGGCACTGCAAAACCTAAGGACTAGATTAACAAAGGGACATAATATTAAGGGAAAAAATGTACTGAGATGCAGAGATTGTCTGTAGATTTAGATTGTAAGCACTTAAGGACACAGAGTCTCTCTCACTATGTGTAGGCACAGGAGCTAGCACAATTGGGCTTTGATTTTGCTTGGGAACTCTAGGTGCTATTGTAGTGCAAATAATAAAAATGTAGTCAGCACTTGCCAAATTTGACTTGGAAAAATAGATTACTCTGTTAAGATTACCTTCTCTATATTTATAATAGGAAATACTTAGCACATTGCAAATATTATGATAGAGCTCTTTAGTTATCTCAGACACCATTGTCTTCTTCCTAGGTAGCACGTTAGACAGTGCTTTCAAAATGCAGCTAGGTAATGATCAGGTTATCATGATAACAAGTAGATCTTATATAGCATTTTTAATGAGTGGATCTCAAAGTGCTAAACAAAGGAGGGCAGCAACATTATCCCATTTCAGAGATGGGGAAACTGAGGCACGGAGGGGCGAGTGACTTGCCTAAGGTCACCAAACATCAGAGTCAGAAATAGAGCTCAGGTCTCCTGTGTCCCAGTTTAGTCTTCTAGCGCCTAGAGTCACACAGCTTTTATCTGGCTCTTTGTGCCAGATAATGTAGTACATGGAGATTTGATCCTTTTAACAATATGTAAGTTTTGTCCAAATGATTGTAACAGCTTTTTCAGGAAGAGCCAGGCGAAAATAGAGGGAGCTGTGTTCCACACATGGACACTGAGGAAATTGGTTTCCATGGGAACCCTATCCACATGACAGTTTTCAAAAATTTCTCTGCTTTCCAGGTGACATTTTAGTAATTCCAAAAGATATTAATATTGCAAGTGGACATGAAGCATGTGACATAAAATGGAGTGTGTGTATATAGAATCTAACCAAACAGTGTATTTATGGAACATCTCTTTCAAATCTATGACTGCGATGACAGTTTGCTATGCACTAGTCCCAAACGTATTTTTGGGGCAAACTTAAATATCTCTCATTTTATAGCTAATTTTTAAGCACACATAAATTTGTAGTGGAAATAAAATTACTTCCAGTATAATGCATAATAAGTTCCCTATACATTAAAAGAGTGCTTAGCTTTGATGCATTTACACTCTAAAAACAATTTTCTTTCTCTAATGAGAGGCTACATTAGAAGCTGCTGGTGACTAATTGAGATAGAATTGTGGCAACAAATCTGGAATGCTGTAGTGAAATAAAGTAACTGGTGAACCCTGCTGCTTGATTAGCACATTAATTACAAAGCAGGTGTTAGTGGACTGTGTAAATGGCCTGTATAAAAGGTCAAGAAGGTTTAGCAGTCATTTCTTCTCATCAAATTATTCAATATTTCACAGCTGTTCTGATCTGAATATGTCTGAGGAGGATTAGTATCTTCAGAGACTGGAAATGAAAAAGACACTTCTTTTTCTCATCTTTTTTCTAAAAATACCCCCCAAAAAACTGTCAGATAAAAGGTGAATTTGAAACAAAACCACATGGTAACTTGTCAAAGTGAAAATCGTTAAACAGAAAAACGAGGACTAACACCCAAATGATTCCCTGTATTTATGTTAAAATTCTACCAACATGCGTTTATCTGTCATGATTGTAAATCTCAAATGTAGCTCTTTGCAGCAAAGGGGACAAAGTGATGGGAAATCATTCAGCCTGGGATTATGAATCTGTTTATTTTTTTCCATTGCTAGATACTTAATGGGCTTATTATTTGTCTTTACTTTTAGGAAAAGCTATAATTTTCAACTCCAAATGTTGAAGTTGTCACTTCTGTGTATGAAAGCAAGACAAGAGGAGGAAGAGGGGGTTTTGGTTTTTTTTACTCTGTGTGTGTGTGTGTGATGGTGTGTTTTTCCCCCCATTTGGGATGTGGTAAATCTGAATGCTACTGGCATGCAGACAAAGCTAGTTTCTGAACAGGAGGAAAGTTCCAAATCAGCTTTACTAATTAGTTAATTAACCTGAAGATATTTTTCCCATGCTTCTTGCCCCTCCTAGCGAAGCCCTTTTCCACAGCTATGTGTGGAAAGAGCCAGAGACTTTAAAATTGAGCAGATTAAAGCCTTTAGGAAAGTTCACCCAATCAACTATTTGATTTGACACTTATTGAGCATGTTCTGTTGTCTCCAAGAGCACTATGTCTACTTGACTCTTTGTTTGAAGCTGCATCTTGGTGGGCCTTTAACTTGCAGATCATGTAAATGTCTATTCTGTGAGTCTCTGATGTCTATCCAAAGAGGAGAATTCCACAGCAGGTCTACAATTATCTCTCAAATCCAAATCTGCCCTGTTAGTATTACAGAAACTATTTTTAGGCTAGAGAGGGTGATGTTTTTTCCATTCCTTAGGGTCATATTTATTCCAGGATGTCTATTTCTGCCCTCTACTATTGTATTTTTAGAGAAGTGTCTGATCCCTCCAGCTTAAAAATAAAGTAGTTATTATTCTTAACTCAAAGCAAACACACCTTGTTTGTTGTTTCTTACCATCACTTGCACCTTTGTTACATTTTCCTTTTAGAAATATCCTTGGAAAGATTTAGTCTTGAGGTTGCAGAAGAATGGGCATTTCCAGAGAAAAGTTGCAGATACAAGCAGCAATATTTTAACATAACTGTTAGTCTCAGACGATATACATCTTAACCCATTGCCAGGCCATTGCCACTCTGCTCCCCACTAAACTGAGGGATCTGTGACTTCCTGCTGGTTTTTTTTCCATTCTGTTGAAATAGGCCATTGTTACAGAAAATATGTTTTACCTTCTGTTACAAAGGAACTGGTTATTGGACCAGGATGGCCAGCCTAATTAGTGAGACTGCTTCTACCTAGGACAGTAGTTTAGAATTCTAGGGCCAGTAGAGTTCTTGGCAGGCCAACACTCAGGCGCATGGAACCCAGCATGGTAATCTTCAGAGATTTATATCTTCTGAGAACAACAATTACAGGCAAGTGATTACTTCTTACTGTACCATATGTACCAGTCTGTCATATAACATAATTTGATGTCTGGAGTAAAAGGGGGAAAGGAACACTGTTATTTTAAGAGTTATGCTGGCTGAGAATATTTAAAATGCCTGAATGATCTGCTTATCAACCTCTCTGCTTCCTGCCATGGGGAGCACATTTATGACCTTGGTGCTAAAGCTTTCAGATATAAATCATCGGTCTGACATTTTAATGATGCTATAAAACTATGTCTTGCTCGTTAGAAAGACATAATTTAAAATTGTATAACCTTTCTCATTTGAAAATATATATATATGTTGCTTTGGAGCTTATTGCTTTTCAGTGTCAAGTTTAGAATTGTTTAGATTTCAGTTCAAACAAAAGTGCCATTGAACTGTTCCCTTGTGGATTTTGGCCTTGTCAGTTTTGACATACCTGACTTTCTGAGTTTCTCAAATAAGTCTGTATGTTATGCTGATTCCCAAATCAGCTAGCATCCCCACAGTCATAGCTGAGGGCATGCATGTTTAATATACATAGCGTGAATGCACGGACATTACCTTATTCTCATGCTTGCTTCTTGATGAACAGATTTAAAAGAAATCACTTGCAAAGGAACTCTTTCCCCCAATGCATTCTGCGTTACTAGATGATGTCTGTCTTACCACTACTTCCTGGTATTAAATGAGTTTATCAAGGTGTCTTTGGTGTACCTTGGACCCAGTTTGATTGCACAGGAGCACTTGTTCCTTCCCAGTACCTGAATCAGGTCAATTGCTCAACAGTAGCAGAGTGATTATGTGACAGACAAGCCTGCCTTTGGGAAACCAGCAGACATGAAAGTACATTGGTGCAGGCGGCTTCAATTAATTTGACAGTGAAGCAGTTCTTTGAAAAGAACTGAGGAGCCATGCAATTTTCTGACAGGAACCTGGAGAAATAACCACACAAATATGTGCAATCTCAGAACCAATCTTTGGAAATCAGGCCGACATAAATTATCTTTGAGAAATGCTGATTAGGGAAAGGATTTTGCTTCTAGCTCGCTCCCACAGCATCTTTCCCTAGGGGTTCATTTCTGATGGACTTTGGAAGAAACTGCTCAGCCAAGGTTAAACAACAGTTTGGATTTATAATATGGCTTTTAGCCCTGTGCTGCATTCAAGTAGTAAGTCTATTTTTTATTTTTTTGGGGGGGGAAATCATTTTTCCCTTCCCTAAAAGCAGAAATATGGTAAATGAATCCCTAGGTAGTTTGCGTAAAACAACATTTATTCTTAGAAGGGTTTTGTTGGTTCAACAATACTACTCCGTTAAGCCTTCCACTGAGGACATGGAAAGTCACACTGCGTCTCTGTGTAAACATGAATTTAGTCTTCATGCTTCATGTGGTTGTTTTGGCACATTGTTCTTGGTGTTCCATGTGGCTGTTTCCACAAACAGTAATTGTAGTAGCTGTGCTCCAAGACAGAAACAAACACCGTTTTGTAAGGCACCATAAAGTATCAGGGACAAAAAGAAAGGCTTGATTTGGGGCCAGGTTCATCCAGTCTTCTTCACATTGAGTAGTACCTTATTCAATTAAAACAAATGGGACTGCTTCCAAGAGTAAGATACCCTTTATAAAAATGTTGAGTAGTATCAGAATCTGACTCTTGATGGTTAATTAAATAAGGCAACCTGAGGCTGATCAGCTCTGCCCTCATTAGTAGTTACAACTTTGAGGTTTTAGACGATTGGAGGTTACTAGTTTAACCGCTGAAGCAGTTCAAAAGCAAACTATTATGAAAAAAAGAATGTCTTGTAGTTCTAGCACTTTGTTAAAGGCATGTCATTTCAAGGCATAAGCTTTAAGAAGAACAGAGCACAATCTTGATAATTAAGATAATGGAGTCTAAGTTTTCTGGTATCTTGGAAATTCCTTTCAGGCATTAATGCTAATTATTATATTTTAGAAAATTGATGAGTATTTGGGAAACTGAATTCCGGTGTCTTATGATTTGTATTGCACTCCAGCTTATGCACTGCAAACCTACCAAGCACTCCATTATTTAATATGATTTTCCACTGTGTTTTATTTGTAAAGGCCCAAACAACCTTCACAATTGGACTTCCACAAGATTTGTTTTTTTTTAAACAATCTGCTAGTATGTATTACTAAAAATGCAGCTTTTGTATTTTAGCCAATATATAAATATTGTAATCTCTGATAACATTAGTGGCACATAGCACAGCAAAGGAAGACCCAAAATACTGCAATAGCATCAAAATATGCAGACCCCTGTCCCTATGGGACTCTCTAAATTCAGTAGGTGTCTAACCATATGGATCAGGGCTTAATTTTATATATATATATATATATATATATATATATATATATATATATAAAGTAAATACTTTATATTTTTCCTTTACAAAAATCTATAAAACAGTTACTCTAATTTGTACTAAATTTTGCTTCTACAGTGTACTTATTTAGGTCCCAGTCCTGAACAGATTTACATACTTACACCCTTAGCTTGATCAATTTATTAATTTCAGGACTGGGGCCTATATAACTCAGGGATTTTCGAAAGCACTGAGAATTGCCCTAACTCTGTTGCCTTTGAAATCAATGGTTGTATTGTTTTTAAAAATCTCATCCTAGTTTTCAATATATTCATAGTATTTATAGTATGTTACATTGTGAGCTGACCAAAATGTAACATGGATATTAAGGAGCTTCAGGATTCCGAAGAGTGACAGCTGAGACTCATATGCTGATTCTTTTGAGGGGTAAGTAATGCGGAGAAATCAGCATATATGTTTTGTCTTTAATTGGCTTCGCTGGAGTCATGGTAGATATTCACTGGTGTATGTGAGAAAAATGAAGTCCTGTATCTTAATTCTTTGATTCTTTTTACCTCCCCTTTTATAATTTCTTTTTTCATTGAGATCTGTAATATACTGTGTATATGGCTGAATAATAATGTTGGTTAAAAAATTGTTTCTTGTGTACATTGAGGAGTATCCCTTTATGGAAAATTGATACAGATTAAAACAATAATGATTTTTAGCATTTAAATAAAGTTCTTATCACAACAACTGTGAAGTCCTATAGAATATAAAAGAGAATGATATCTTTGCTATGGACTTTTTCAACCGTTATAGAATAAAACAGAGAATAGAAGGCTGATCCAAAACCCACCAAAGTCAATGGGAGTCTTTCTATTTACTTCGGTGGGATTTGCATCAGCTCCTATAGTCATTCTAGTTTTCTATATGTTAGTTTACAAAGTTTATAGAAAATTTACTGTTATTTAATAAAATTTGATAGGCACATTTTAGTTACTTTTCTATAAAATTAACTGCATAAAGAAATATACAACACACACTCTTAAAAGGCTCTCAAGTTAAACCATCTTTTTATTATATGTAAACAGCTGTGGGTTTTTTTTTTTTAATACTATCACAATTAGGGTCATAAGATCCAATACCTGAACATTTTACAAAGATTTTGAGGGTAAGAGGTTACGTAATGCCTGCTAATTAAAAAAAAATCTCTCTTGCCACAAAAAGATTCTACTTTGAGTATTAGTGATTTGTCCCTTTCCTGAGTCTACTAGCTGGTTTATTTGGAACTTAAATAGAACAAAAAATATGTTTAAAGATATATTATTTTACTACTTTTGCTCGAATTTTTGGGTGTGGACAAAAGCCATTCTATTTGACTAGCTAGATCCAGCCAGCATTTTATATAATAATTTTAAAACCTCATCTACTAAACATAAGGATAATATTCTGCATGTGATCTCCCAGCCTCTCTGTGGCCTGATCTGTGGCACATTTAAGTAAATTGGAGTCTTTCATCATGTGACGAAGACTACATGGGGCTGGATCCAAACACTACTGAAAGTGAAGCAGGTGCTTTAATGCCTTGCTGATTGGGGACAGAGTACTTAGTATCTTCCAAGATTGAATCTTTAGAAACATTATATTTTTCTATTGAATTATATGGGACTATTCCAAAAACGGTCAGAAAGCAGGGGACTGAGAGACACAGAATTGACTGGGAACAATTTCCCAGTACTGCAGGTTGGAAAGACAGGCAGGTGGCCATTTGGAGCTGCTCCATTGCTCCGATGCAGGCTGCACAACATCATAAGACATCCAGTCGCTGGATGCGTGATCTGTGGCTGCATAGTGTCTTACCTCGTGCGGCTGCTATGGCACAGAAGTGGCAGCATTGACTCCTAATGGGACATTCCTGGAGCAAGCCAAGGATTATGATTCAAAGATCATTTGGTATTCATGCCCACACAGACTTGCTTCCTAATCTCTATATAGCCAGGGGATGGTGTCATAAATGGATACTCTTACTTTTCATGCTCTTCTAATCCCAGATCAGGATGGGGACCATCTGGCCCACAATACATAAAAACTTCGGAACACAGATACTGTGTCTCTGATAAGACACATATATTGATTTAGAGTTAACATGTATTTATGCATTTATCATTTATCTGAATTCAGTTCTAGGTTAGTGTCAGAGAAAAGCACTGCATATGATTTCAGTTTTGGATGGGTGATTATTATTAAGGACCGGACACATTATAAAGCCTTCAAACACTCTGCACATAATATGCTATATTAAAGGCATCTTGTGCCATTTGCCTTGGGGTATATTCTAAAGTAGGCTGACAAATCATTTTTACCTATGATATATTTGTTAATTGGTAAAACATATCTGTTAACTGTGCTCATTCTAAACTGTTTTCATTTTCATTAACTGAAAATATCAAGCTCACTTTCTCTAAAACTAGCTCTCATTTAAAGTACAGAATTTTCCTCTTGACTCTGGAAGGCAAGTCTATTGCAGATTGTCAGAATAGAAATTATTTTGACACCTTTGTTGAAACTATTTTCAGATTCTTTTTGTCAGCAGCAATTATATTGTTGGGTAAGAAATTCAGATTGAAAACAATGGATTCATTAGTCAAAGTTTTAGTAAACTTCGCCATCCATTGTGCCGAGATATATTAGATATTATTGTTACAGTGAAAGATGGCTATGATGTATATTAAAAGTACATTTTCCCCTTGTGACCCAAAAATTCTTCAGCCTTTTGGTTTGCATAATCACAAATTAAATTAGCAATTACCAGCTTAATTCTCAGAGGTAATTTTTCCACACAGTTATAGTGAAAATATATGGCTTCTGTAGTGTGGGAGAAAATTATTGACATGCATACCAAACTCAGTCCTTGGTGTACTCCATATGAAAGTAGAAAATGTTCAAAATGCAAAACTTTTGTATATCTTTTACCTTAAAAAAAAAAGCCATAGGTACATTCACCTCTATCTCTCACTTACAGCGTGTTACTAATAATTTTTCCTGGATTTGAAGAGGAAATGGAAGCTGTCACTCTGTAATATCTCGATGGTGTTCTACGTAAAATGAGTTGATACGTAGTCTCAAGTCAGGTTTCTAGTGGATAATTTTTCACACAACAAACCAAATAACACCATTGATGCAAATTAACTGGCACTATAAGAGAGACTAAAGAATACACCAGTCAGTAGATGAACTCACTCATAAAAACAAAAATACTGGTTCAGACCAATGGTCCATCTAGTCCACTATCCTGTCTTCCAACAGTGGTCAATGGCAGGTGTTTCAGGGAATTAACAGAACAGGTAATCGTCAAGTAATCCATCCCATCACCCATTCCCAGCCTCTAGTAAACAGCTATCCCTACTTACCCTGATTATTAGCCACTGATGAACCTATCCTCTTTGAACTTATCTAGTTCTCTTTTTCATCCCGTTATAGTCTTGGCCATCACAACATCCTCTGGCAAGGAGTTTCACAGGTTGACTGTGCGCTGTGTAAAGAAATACTTCCTTTTGTTCATTTCAAACCTGCTGCCTATCAATTTCATTTGGTGACCTCTAGTTATGAGAAGGAGTAAATAGCACTTCCTTATTTAATTTCTCCACACTAGTCATTATTTCATAGACCTCTATCATATCCAACCTTAGTTGTCTCTTTCCAAGATGAAAAGTCCCAGTCTTATTAATCTCTCCACATATGGAAGCTTTTCCATACAGCTAATCATTTGTGTTGCCCTTTTCTGTACCTTTTCCAGATCTACACAGTGTCTTCAGGATGTAGCATACCATGGATTTAGAAAAAAAGGCAATACAATATTTTCTGTCTTATTATCTGTCCCTCTCTTAATGATTCCCGAGGTTGTTAGCTTTTTGAGTGCCCCTGCACATTGAGTGGATGTTTTCAGAGAACTACCCATCATGACTCCAATATCTCTTTCTTGTGTGGTAACCGCTAAATTAGACCCCGTTATTTTATTTGTATATTTGGGATTATGTTTTCCATTGTGCATTACTTTGCATTTATCATTATTTAATGTCATCTGCCATTTTGTTGTCCAGTCTCCCAGTTTCGTGAGATCCCTTTGGAATTCTTTGCAGTCTGCTTTGGACTTAACTATCTTGAGTAGTATTGTATCATCAGATGTTGCCACCTCACTGGTTGCCCCTTTTCCCCACCTCTAGAGTGAATTTAAGGAACAGTTCGGTGTGTATTGGTGATGCAGTGTAGGAATGTTTGCACAGCTGCTCCCATGCTTATAATTAGGCCCAAAGGTCCTGATCACGTTGTTTAATTCTAAATGCCCACAACTCCTAGTTAAGCAGTAGGGCCCAGATCCTCAAAGTTATTTCAGTGGGAGTTAGTTGCCTAAATACCTTTGAGAATCTGAGCCTAAGTATTGTTCAGCACCCTGCAAGAGATACTCAGCACTTGACAAAACTGGGTCCTATGAGTTTCAGCACAGGAAACAGCTGTGCAAACTTTCTCCCTCTGCATCATGTCTTGCAAGCCTTCAATACTTGAAAGAATCAAGCCCTACGGTGCAGGTTCTCATTTGCACTAAGTGACTTTACAGTGCTCTGATATATTGGGTTCCATTTTAAAGCCACAGCAGTGCAAAAGGCAATCAGTGTAAATGAGAATCAGGACCTGTAAGTTACAGCATACACAGAACTCACTTTCCTACACGTTTGCACCGTAGGCATATAGGGACAAAGGGCACTGAGCTGTTCAACTGAGTCCACTCAGTATTTTGCAGAACACACTGAGTTCCTAATAACTTATTTTTATACACTGCCAAATAATTTACACAGAATGTACAGAACTTCATCTTTTAAGGTTGTCATATAGCAAGATTCATAGTAAGTAGTTTTTCATTTGGATAGAGAGATTAAGGTTGAAGAAAAAAGATGACCCTTGTAATCCATATACACTGACTTTTTTGTTTTGTTTTTTCTCCATCAAAGGACACTGCATCTTGTAGGTTTGCACAACATTATTCTTTAAGGAAATACCCTGACAGGAAAAACAAAGAAAATCAGCTGTGACAGAGATAATAGCACAGAGGAAATCTTCAGGGAATGATGTAATGCAAGATGGCAGAAGCAATAGCTGACCTGATAGTCAAAATACCTGACCTACCTAGCATTCATGCACCCTTGGCACACAACTCAAAATATAAATCACAAAGCAACACATTCAAAATTAAGCAGATTTAATACAATAATAGTGAAAGCCCTTTTTTACAGATGTGAAGTGTTACAGAACTAATCATGTTTGTGCATTCTTCTGTAACTACGCAGAGGCAAGGAAGCAGAAATTGCTGTGACACAGGAGAGAATATAGAAATGGCTAGTGAATGTCTGCATATACACCAAGAAAAAACAGTAGTAAGCCATTTCTTGGAATGCCTTGACCTTGCAATGCTTATTAAATGCCTGAGTGGCTGGTTTTAATACAAAGCATTATACAAGTATTGGCTGTGATTGCAATATCTGAGAGCCAGTCTTTCTATCTCCACCCTGCTTGAATAAGAGCAGTCTACATTGATCTCTCCCCAGTTTTAATAGGAGCTACAAACACTGCTATAAAATTGGCTCAACCCGTGAAAAATTGTTACATTGTTGCAAGGACAACAATATATTTTGTATGACAAATATCCCTGCTATGGATTTCTCACTTAGGGCCAGACTGTAAACTGCTTACTTCCAATGGTGAGCAGTTACCCATGGGAACGGTCCCTTTGACTTCAGTGGAACTACTCATGTGAATGACTGATCAGTAACATTTAGTAAAGGTTTCACAATCAGTCCATTAGGGTAGGCAGGCTCTAAGGCTGCTGCTCTTAGCAAGTACCTAAACCTTAATGACTCTGGCTGAGATTTCCAAAGCAATGTAGAAAACCGTTGGTTTTCATGGGAATTAGGCATCCTAATACTGTAGGCAGCATCAGCTTGTGTGTGCGGGACAATAATCCCCGGTGTGCATCCGCAATATGCTAAATCTAAGGTGATAAACAAACTGCATCCAATAAACCCAGTAAAGGGTAAATCTGACGACAAAAATGAAACCTGAAGGTTTTATTTTATTGTATTATTTTATTTTGTATTTCATATAAGAATCTCCATTATAATTCATCACACAGAATCAAACTGGAATCCAGATGCCTGACTGGCATGTCTTCCATATAAGCTGATTTATACAACAAATATAGCTCCAGTTCATGACCAATATATTTGTAGCTTTGAAAGGAGCTCTTCCTAAAACCACTGACTTCAAAAGGATTATTTATGGAGCAAGGTGCTACTTATCATGAATAAGGGTGTCAGAATACAGCCCTTAGAAAGGGATGTACTTGAGGCAGCAAAAATGTCTTTGTTTGTGTTTTGTTCATCATGCATGCTGATTTACTTAATAATAATGGTAATAATTTCCCTATTGCAATGTCATCTTGGTTCATTCCTTCCTCTTGGCAGTAGGTTAGAGAACTGAAGATATTATTTAAAAAGACAAAATGTCTCTCCCCCCTTTACCTTGTAAGAGTTTGTTTCCTTCATTTATAAAATGTTCACCATTACCAGAAGATATTTGTGCATTCTCATTTCCTGGCAGGGCCTCTCACTGGAATATTTTTGAACTTCATTCAGTATACAATGTCTTTCTTCATTAGCATCTAATATCTGTCACAAAAGTTTATCTGCATCCTACTAGGTCAGCTCCCTCCTCATTTGTTTAGAGTGTACTTTAGAATTTGCATGCTTTTGGCTCTCTCATGATTCTGCCATTTCAACTTCCTTCCCCTATCTCCAATGGTCCTTTCTATTGCAAAGTTGTAAAGTCATTATTTTCTTTCACTATCATCATTAAGATTTTTTTCAGGTCTATTGTCAAAACTTCTTAGCTCTAGTTTCCCCATCTATTCCCCATCTATCTAAGTCAAACCTTTTTCTCGTGTTGCTTTCCGTTTATGTATCTGGATATCATCAATTTTATGAGAAAAGTCAGCCAGGGGAGATTTGATAAATCATCCTTGACCTTATCTTGTGTGAATATGAGTGAGGACATGGACTGCTTTCTAGAAATTCATACACATGTTTTTTTTGGGGAGGAGGGGAAGTCTGCATTCTTGACTTTGACATTTGCTTGTAGGCATTCTCAGTTTGTATTGCAATGTACTGCCATGTTAGGAAAAAGACTTCTGAAGTTTTTAACTTTAGTATTTGTAGGTTATAACATCTTAAACATCAGTGTAAATATAAGAATCATAATCATAATAATATAATTCCTCTTTATAAATCCATGGTACGTCCACATCTTGAAGACTGCATGCATTTCTGGTCACCTAGTCTCAATAAAGATATATTAGAATTGGAAAAGGTACAGAGAAAGGAAACACAAATTATTAGCTTACTCGTGAGGAGAGATTAAAAACATTTCAGCTGTGGGACATTTCAGCTTGGAAAAGAAACAACTAGGAGGGCATATGATAGAGGTCTATAAAATCTTAACTGGTGTGGAGAAAGTGAATAAGGAACTATTATTTACTCCTTCACATAACACAAGAACCATGAAATTAATAGGCAGTAGGTTTACAATAAACAAAAAGAAGTACTTTTTCACACAACATACAGTCAACCTGTGGAACTCATTGTCTGGGGATGTTGTGAAGGTCAAAATTATAACAGGGTTAAAAAAGAAACTAGATGGATTCAGGGAAGATAGCCCATTACGGCTATTAACCAAGATGGTCAGGAATGCAACCCCATGCTCTGAATGTCCCTCTCTTATGTTTTCCAGAACCTGGAAGTGGGCAACAGGATGGATCACTCAATTTTTGCCTGTTCTGTTCATTCTCTCTGAAGCATCTGGCATTGGCCACCTTTGGAAGACAGGGCACTGGGCTAGATGGACCATTGGTCTGACCCCGTATAAACATTCTGATGTTCTTATATTCTTAACATCTCCACTTGTTACTGTGGTCCACAGCATGGGTAAAATTCTGACAAGACATTTTTATATATGTGTGTGTCATGAGTACATCTGGTTTCCATCTATTGATAATTGTAACAGGTCACTGACTGAGTGACTAATTGACAGCTAAATCTCCATGCTTTTATTGAGTAATAATTCTGAAATTAAATCGCCCCCCCATTCCCTGTGGGAGGCTGAATATAGAAATGTGGCCTTTTCAGTTGAAGGGATCAATAGGTCTTTAGTTCCTTTTATTCAATTTTATCAGCTCAAGTGCCCTTTTGTAAGTATTTGGAAAATCAAATTTAAAAGAATATATTTATTTATTTATTCTGTGAAATGGTTGCATTGGTATAAGACCTCCAGTTTGGAAAAACAAACATCTTCTTGGGTCATGAGATCTGTTTATAAAATTTTAGCAAAGAATATTTTCATAAATATGTTATTTAGATGGAGGAATAAAAAATTACAATTACTGTGCTGCTGATTGCTACTTTAGAAACCTGACTAAGAAATTTTTATTAAAAAAATGTTTTCAAAATCTCTTTTCCTGACCAGTTCTACTGTTGAGTAATGTCATGATCTGGCAAAGCAATTAAGCCAATGTTTAAATTGAAGTACACAGGTAGTTCCATTGAGTTCAACGATACTACTCATATGCTTAAAATTAAGCATAGGCCTTGCTGGAACAGATTGAATAGACCTGTCTCTCCATTCATGGCCATTACTCCCGTGTAACTCTGTCATCTTCAGTGGAATTATTTGTAATTTATAATGGTGTAAATGAAAAGTGAATTATTTGCTCATATGCTATTGTATATTTCACAAGGACATGTCTGATTATTGGTACATATTGGACAATTGTTGGAGAAACACCTCAAACTGCAAACATAGTACCTTCCTCAGCTGTTAAATAAGCACAACCAATAACATGTTGTTATGATATTAATATAGTTTATCCACCAGTTTTGTAGTATTTTTCAATATGGTGAAGTTACTTCATTACATTTTAACTATACAACACAACCCACAAGTTTTGATGATATTCATATTGATAAATAAGGAACTGATGTTTAAACTAAAGGAATCTATATTGATCAGACCTCTATTCCTGATTAAATTATAAAATGAAATAATGTTGCAAAAGTTGGAAGGTGCTGAAAGGAAGCAAGTAGAGTGCAGGTAATAGTATTGACTGACATCCTTCTAAAGATAGGATGTCCATAAATTAGTATATACGAAAGTATTCCTTATTGAACAGAAGAGTTATATATTAGAATGGTCATAATTCTTATCATTTATACTTCAGCACTTAAAGTCAACCCCAGGAAACATGTGCTTAGCTTTAAAATGGTCACACAAAGGAGATTAAGTTCCAGTGCGTGGCTAAGGGATGGGCTCCAACCTTTATTTGATACTTTATGCAGGCACTTAGCAAATTTGATTTATCTGAAGACTCTGGATTTAAGCATGTTCTTCAGATTGAGAGCATGTGTAGGTGCTGTCCTGAATAAAGATGCTTTCCTGAGTCAGAACTTAAGTGCAGTAAGTTATTTTTCCCCTCAAATCACATGTTATTAGCTGTAGAAAAAAATCACACACACACACACACACACACACACACACACACACACAAAGTCACTCTACACAACCAGGCTCCAATCCAGGAAAATCCTCATGAATGTGCTTAAATTTAAATATATGAAGTAGTTTAATTGATGTCATGTTTTGCAAAAAACAAAAATCCCCCTCCAGCCATATTCAAGTTACAGTGCATAAAACTTCTCAGTGGTATAAAATCTTTGTTGCCTTTGCTGCTCCAGAAATTCAAATTTTACAAAGCAAATTCCCTATCATGTTAATACCAAGTTTGCTAAGGACACTTTTGTCTAAACTGAAAACTCCCAAAATAGGGACTTGTAATGAAAAGTCAGACAAACCCTTAACTTCAGTAGTGCTACTAAGCGGCTATATCACTACAGAAATAGGATCAGACACAAAAGATAGACTTTTCTCAGGTCATATGTCCACAAAATACTAAATACCTAAATTACTAACCATTAAACTCAATCTCATTCCTGTTTCTGGGCTGAGAGAGAAGATCAAACATATTGATGAAGAATTTGAACCACGCCAAAAACACCACAAAAGATCAAATGCACCAGCAGAGCTACTTTTCCATGGGTATCCTTCTGGTTTTCAACAATACAATCATGACGACGGTAATAATTCAAGTGCATCTAGAAATTAAGGCTTAAGGAAAAATTTGTGTTTTAGGTAAATACAATCCCTAGACCCCCATTGTTGTACAGCAATCCATACATTTTAAGTATATGTATTTAAAATGTATACCACTGATGAAAGAGGGGAGAAGATGTTTTTTTATTTTGGGGGGAAGGAAATTCTGAGATTTCTGTTTGGGATAGTGAGAAGGGGACTTCAATTCTGACATAGCCATGGGCAAGAAATACACTTGACATAGGTATAGACCCTTCAAAATATACCTGGGTTACCAGGTATATGAATTCTACTAACTTGATTCATTCCATTTCTAGTTAAGGAATTAGTTTTTTCCTTGTTCTGAACAGGGATGATCCTCTCAGAGACCTGGGGGTCTATGTTCTGTTAATCCTTTCATTCCCTCCACTGTTGGCTTTGTTTGGGGTTAAACATCCTGTTGACTGAACAGGGCTGCACTCCCAGATTCTTCACTGGGATAGCCAGAACACAATGTGATACCCTTCCTCCACTGACAGCTGAAAATATTGCAAGTCATGTTTGCTCAGATAGCAAAGGACTGTAGTAGAGTTCAGAACTTGGACTCCTCACATGGTATCACACTGCATTATCACTAGGTCGCTTGACTGGTAGCCTTACATTTCTTATGGACAGGACATATTCCCACATATATAGTAATGGGATTGATGTAAGTCATGGTGATGTCATACCAAGATGTGATAAAAGGTATTTTGTTGCTTTTGATTTTAAAATATTTTCTCAAAATCAACATGTGTTCAGCTGGATTTTTAAATGTACAAACATTCTAAACAAGCTGTGCCTCATTTCTCAAAATATTGTTGGTAATCCATGGTCCTTAGTGGAGTACATATATCCATGCTGGCAAACCCAAGCTGTTAGCATTGCTGCTATTCACCTGTGAAAGTATATACATTAATTTAAATTTACAGGTGGCAAAAATGAGCATGAAGGAATGTGGAGATCTGCTTTATGAATCAGAAATCTCTCTCTGGCCAGATTTCCCCTAGACAATTTAAATGATTTAGAACTAGTAATTTCTTTTGAGGGTAAAAACTAGCAACTAGACCTGGCACGTAGACATTACAGAGCTGATCTTCAGCTAGTGTAAAATGGCATGGTTCTATTGAGTGAGGATCTGGTCCTATAATCTCTTAATTAATGTGCTCATTTAGTAAGAGTTGACCATGTCCATGACCTTGATCAATAAGAGTAATTTTGGATGTAGGTGTATTGATACACAATATTGGGCATACCAAGTGTTTGATCTGCATGTTGGAAGTTTCCAGAGAAAGTGGTTCAGAGACATTCCTGTGACTGTTGAGTGAGCTAGAGTTCCTCCTGGGAGCTTAAGGAATGCACACAGCAGAGTGGTAGCTCCATTGCCCTGTGGGGGGGAGGGATGCAGTGTGCTCAACACTGCACGAAGACAGCAATGTTGGCTTCTGAAGAGGGAGCAGACCCTTTACCCTGACTTCAACCTTCCCCTTCTCATGCTCCTAGAGAGCTAGCAGCCTGTGGCTAGCATCCCAAAAGGATTAGGAACAGCACACCTAAGTGGGATTCTAGGCAGCTTATGAGTCTAAAGCAGGGGGGCAACATGGGATGTTGCCTTACAACCCCCCACCCTAGTGTAACCCAAGCTCTCAAAACTGACCTCGTTATGATCTGGAGTTTCTGTACATTGCAAGTGTTGTGTAATCGATCTGTGTGCAGTCCAAAGACCCTAAGACTTGTGCTGCAAGCAACAAACGTTATATAATCAAAGTGTCTGTAGACCCACCAAATCTCTTTAACCGAACCCATGTCTGGTAAAAAAGCAATGTGTAGTCAAGAAAGCATTGTATAGTCAAATGGGCATCATGAAATCAGAATGAAGATTTTAGCCAGACAGCCTGTGTGTGTTTTAAGTAGCTATGTCAAATCTGCATGTACCAAGAATGAAATAAATGTATATAAGGAATGACTTTTGTGCTGTTTGGGGGAGATGGAAATTGAAACTACAAAAGGAACCAGCTAGACTACCATCTTTCTCCCCAGCCTATCAAAGGGTAAGCCTATTTTGTCAGGTCTGTAACTTCGTGCTGTGCTTAGGTAAAGACTGATAAGTATTGAGCACTGTTGTTAAGTGATAAGAAAGTTGGGATTCAAACTTAGCTGTCCCTCCCTCTTTTTCAGGGGATTCTGAATACCCCCGAGGTGACAGTAGGCACCTGTCAGCAAGAATCTGTCCCTCACAAAGAGCCAGAACTGTGAGGTTCTCCATTCAATCACATTAAGTCCTTATTCATTAATGTCATTAGTCATTTGCCTGAGTAGCAGATATCTGAACAAGAACCGCAGGGAGATTAATGTTTCTAACTCACAACATGTAAACATATTATTTGGATATCAGTGCTGCTTTGAACTACTCCATTCCTTTCTTATTTTTCACCTATAAAGCTAGTGATTTGATATCTTTCTCATCCACAATTAAATGTCCGAATATCATCTCTGATAAGGGCATTGCCAGTTGAGGAGCAATGTTGACTACCAATTAGAGTGTCTTCATGGCCTGTGCTTTATTTTCCATTTCAGTTCTCAGCGAGCATTGGTGCTTCATGGAGAGTAAGACTGCATGGGTTTTAATGTTAATGTCAAATTATTACAAATATTGTTTCAAATTGTATACCATGGAGATCCCTCTTTCTTTCACTTTCTTTATGTCTTAAGGAAGTCCAATATATATAATGACATTTAATATATAATAATTATCAGAAAATTCCATTTTATTATGATAAATTTGATATAAATATGAATAGAGATATTAATATCTGACATAGATGTTAAAATCTAAGCCAGGTTATTAATGACCAAAAATCATGTGAATTTAGCTGGTTATGATGGTTATTCATAGTGGACAAGCATGTACATCACATTTACATCACATTTACATCACATTTACCACCTTTGATTTTGGTTTTAAAAGAGAGTCTGATGATTCTGGGTGTAGAGTCTAACCAGTCACTGACTCCTAGAAATTGTCTTGATAAGGCAGGATTGGAGTAATTTATTATTATTTTTATTAGCTCGAGGACATATGAGATTAGGTCCCATTTCTGCTAGTCATTATACAAACACAATGAGAGTGTCCTGGTTCTGCAGCGCTTGCAATCTAAACAAACAAGACAGACAACAAGCAATAGGGGTAACAGGGGCAGAGAGAGATGAAGTGACTTGCCCAAAGTCACACAGCAGGACAGGAACAAGGCTGGAAATATTACCCATGTTCCCGGAGTCCCAATCCATTAATCCATTCACTAGTATATATTTCCTCTTCAATAAAAGATTAATCTAGTAGCTGTGACTATTATATGTGGATGAATTTCTGTTATATGAATGCCTATGTTATGTGGATCGAGATATGACAATCTGACAACATATATATGACAAGTTTGAATTAAAATAGAAATCCTGTTTTTGTCAGGAGTATACATTACAAGCACTTAAAGGAGACCTGGCACTTAAAACAAGAGCTAGGTCAGACAGGTTGCACAAAGAATTACACAATGCTGAAGGAGAGAAGCATGTTAAAGTACAATAACAGCAGGTAGGAGTTTGAAATTTTCAGTCTGGAAAAATTGTAAGAGACCAGCATGAACAAAAAAGACTTAAAAATAACATAATGTGATAAAAGTATAAGTGAGACATTATGATAAAGAAGACAGAGAAAAAGAAATATGGCATAAAGTACTATAATGATGTGATAAAAAGAGATGATGATATTGTCATATGACAAACAGGGAAGAAATATAACGCATAAAGAAACTAAAGGCATTTGAGAACTAACTAAGAAAAACAAAATATAGCATAAAAATGGCTAGGAGGATCATATATATTTTAAAATGTGTCATCTCCTAACTGATCAAGAAAATGTTTTCCTTTCTAAGTCCCCTGACAAAAATTCAAATATATTCTGCCTATCTACTCTGACAGAACATCCATATGGTGCACATAGAGAGAACAAGGAATCAGAATTGATCCATGATGTATAAGATCTCTGCAGCTGTTGTATGCACATGTATTAGAAGTCATCATGAATATTGGGGAAAGACACTAAAGAAAAACAAACAGAACCTTCCACACAACCAACCTTAGAAACCTTATTTACTTTTCAAAAAAGACTTCACTGTATTGAATTAAGGGTGACCTTAGGAAACTGTAACAAACTTGTGCTATTGAACCAATAGTATTTTACTGTTCAACTGTGCAGCACAGGTGTGTATATGCACAGATGATGTTTTAATGAGATATTGAAATTAATATTGAATGTTAATCACAGTACAGGAAAAATTACATGAAATATATAGGCTTGGTTCTCAGGGCCAACTTTCATATGGAGTTTTGGGTTTATACAAACACAACGTAACTCACATGATTTATACAAAAGCACCAATTTTGTTTCTCAAGGGAAAGACAAGAAAAGCCGTGGAGAAGAGTTCTGGATCTTGGTTAGATACTTGGTTGGATCTTGGGTGTATATTTATGTGTAAAGAGCAGGGAAGGCCACTTCAGCTAGAAGGAACCAGAAATATCCAGAAACAGTATGGCAGTCACTAGACATGATCACTAGCAGTTTCTGAAACTGTGTAGGAAGCCCATTGTTGGGAACGAACCTGGCAGGTCACACCCTAGTCAGTGTCTGGAAGCTGAGCCAATCAGAGTGCAAGGAGGGGGAGATTATAGACACAGGAATTAAAGACAGCCCTGTGGACTCAGTAGCTGATAGACGCAGTACCTAAAGATGTGTGTTGTGAGGGCTGGGTCCGAACATACCAGCAAATAAATTCTTTACCATTCTTCTTCAAAATATCAGTTACAGGCTTCACGAGGAGGGTGGCGAAGAACTGGAATGGGTTACTTAGGGAGGTGGTGGAATCTCCATCTTGTGAGGTTTTTTTAAGGTGTGGCTTGACAAAGCCATGGCTAGGATGATTTAGTTGGGGTTGAACTAGATGACCTCCTAAGGTCCCTTCCAACACTAATCTTCTATGATTCTGTAACTGTCTTTCACCATCAACTGAGAAGACCAGTCAGCTATTAACCCAGGTGCTGGAACGCGACTAGCTGTGGAGATCTCTGGACTGTTTGTCTGCTGAAGTGTTTGAATGGACAGAGAAATTGTCATTTCTCAGACTCTGAAGGGTACAGGACACACATACATCCTATGGTCATGCTATGAAGACTGGAAATCATCTCTGAGAAGATCAGCCAGGAATGTGTTTCAATGTGTGTGCTGAAGTATAGAAATTGTTATGTTGAAATCTTATATTTGAATGTTTGTAACAACCAAAGTGGGAAAGACTGTATAAGAACCACCACTAGATTTATTCTTTATTAGCTTTTATTTAAAAGTTATGCATAGTATTACAAATATTATTTGCAATATTACCTCCAAGCTACAATGTGTTTTATGTTCATTAAAAATTTGTATAGCTAAGAAAGTGCACAGTCCTCTCTCTGAAATTGGGAACTTCCAACATTTATTTACAAGTGTTTTTCATACAATGGAAGTGAGGTTTAACTCTGCGTGAGACTTTCTGAAAAACCTGAGCTCTGACCTGTGCTCTAGCAAAAGAGTAAAGCTGAGAAGCAGGATGACAAGTACTCGTGGTATTATTCTGAACAGAGCTTTCCTTTTCAGTGTGTGGGTATACTCAGGTTGAACCTCTTGGGTATGAAAAACTGGGGCAGAGAGCTTTCAGAAACAGCCATTGGTACTTCAATGGAAGTAATATTAAGCCAACGCTTAAAGTCTGATTCAGGGCTGTTCAGAATTTGTTTTTTTCAAATTAAAAAAAGATTCTAAAGAAAAAAAAGGAACATTTTGTTAACTAAAACTTTCATGAATAATGTTTCCATTTTTCAACCAGCTTTAGATCCTATGCATAGTATATAAGAGGAGCAACAGTCATAAGTGGTGTTAATACCAGGTTAGCCTAAAATGGATAAAGACAAGTACGTAGAAGACAAGCAACAAAATTCCTGGTGTTTTCTACTTAAAGCAATGGAATGACATGAGGGACGAATATAGCTCATAATGTCTACAGCAAATAATGGAAATAGAGAATTTGGAAAATAATTGATTAAAGGATAAAACAAGACTCTGTTTGTAATTCTTTATGTTCATAAAAATCCCAACTAGGACCTTGAGTTAGAAAACCCCCTGTGTGATCACTATGTTAAATATGGAACTGAACCCAGCTCACTGGAAGTGATAAGGTAATAAAACAAACTGTGCTGCCTCAACATTACAGTAAGGATATTGTTAACCAGGTCTCAAAATCCATACAATTTATCAGCTGTACAAGGCTGTCCCTAACTTAATAGAACCACCTCTTTTGAGACAGCATGAATGTAAACATATTCCCACAGTAGTGATGTAGCATCACAACTCACTGTTTGACGTTCTGAAATGCTTCTATCTCTGCCAATGGCAGTGAGTTTTTTTAAGCAAGCTGCATATTGCATCTTTTGGTCTAAGAAAGTTCACACAGCAGCCACCACGCTGTCAAAGTTTAATGGCCAAATAAATATGTAGCTTACCCCCTTTACTTCTATCTTACTTTAGTTTTAACTGACAAATAAATCAATGTTTTAAGAATGGTTTGAGTTAGCTATCACATGAATGACAGTTTATTCTTATATACTTTATAGCACAGGCTTACAAAACAGCTGCATCCATTTTAACAACAAGAGGCTCAAGCATTAGAGAAGTACCAGGAAAAACAATCTATGCAACCTGAACTGCTACTTTTCCAGAAAATTTCCACTCAGGCTGATGGAAAAAATTCCTTCTAACCTGCTTTTCAATGGAAAATTAGGTTGTCAGCGGAATGCAAATTTTTGCCAAAAGTGTCTGCTTTCCACAGAATATTTTGATTTTTTTCCTTGGAAAAACAAATGCCTGAAAACCAAAAAGATTTTGACCACAAACAGAAATACCAATGCAGTCATCAAGAAGCGTGGGTTTTATGTTGTTGTTGTTTTTTAATTGGTTATGTGGGGATTGTGAGGTTGGAGTGAGCTGAATCACCAAGCTAATCTTTCCAAGGTGGATGGAGAAAATTTATGATGGGCCAAAAACTGGGTGTGGTTATAGGTATATTTTGAAAGGGGTGCAGAGACAGGGTGCCCCTAAACATTGTTGGTCCAACCCTGGACCTCCTGTATCCTAGATAAACTAGTGAAAGAAAATATCTTTGACACATGCTGACCAAATAAGTTACATAACGATATATACCTTTTTGTGCTTATTCCATTAACTTCAAATCCTGTGTCTCTCAGTCAAGTAAAGAATTAAATTCACCTCTACAAATATAGAGGAAGAAGCAGTAGTTCACTGACTGCCTCTCACCATACTCTTGTATTATAGAAAACCTACCCAACCTTAAGAGCAATAAAAAACAAACAAGCAAACAAAAACACCTTGTGTGTAGAGATTCCTTTGCCTATTGGTTTGAAAAAATAAATGGGGAGGAGGGAAGGAACCAACTAAGAAAACACACAAATGCGGCATACTTTTTGCCAAGCATTTAAGCATCCAGGTTTAATTTCATAGGCATTCTGTGCATTTGGAAATCGTTTTACCCACTGATGAATAAGATTAAATATGGAGAATGCAGAATGATTGATAGTGTTAAAAGTAAACAGATATTTTTCCTCTGGAAGTTGCTGCTATGAATACTGATACTTCTTTTGACACTGACAGTTATAAGTGGGGTGTAATTTCAGTTCAAGACAACAGACTACAAGGTCAAAAGCAATCCTCTAAAGATAAATCCCATGGCAGCACTTAAATTTCTTAAATTCCTTGACTTGAAAAATATAGTAATAGACTAAGCACAGTGTTAATTTACAGTTACTCTGTATCATTTGCTTGCTTCTTTTTCTTCACAAGCTTACATTACATTTAATTTGATTGAGAGAATGATTGCTATGGTTGGATTTGGGAAAAAGGGTAACAAAATAGAGGAAAGGGCACTACTTGGCAAAGACTATTTGTGATGTCATGGCAATTAGTGTTATAAAATATATAATCTGATAGCCAAGTAGAGTGCACAACAATAAACTTTATTGATCCTAAAAAAAATATGAAAGATGTTACAAATGTTATGTGCCTGTAAATGGAACATAAGATGTCTATACATATAATGTCTACACAGTCACAAACATACAACTGCATCTCTCTATGTAAACATCTAACAGTTAGATTAAGCAGCAAATGACCAAGCATGGGATCTCCAGCTGTAGATCCATACTACAGCTCACTATTTGTATAGCTGAATACTATGCAGAGTATCAAATCTAATAATGTAGCTCCCTTTGCTACGATAAGAGAGTCTACCCTCAGTAGTACCTTCTTATTAAGATTGGTAGGGTAAATGGGAAATGAAGGAAATGAGAGTCATCCTGAGATTTACTCCCCACAACCTCTTTCGCCTTCCGATAAAGAGTGGGAGGGAGCAGAGCTGGGGGCTGGCCAAGTTCTCCTTACCATGTGGTACTGGAGGCTTTGGCTGATCACTGCTAGGAGCATAGCAAATAAGAAGATCTAGAGACACTGAAGGAGGTGGGATACAGGATTGGAGGAAGGTCAGGAAAAGAGGGAAAGGGGAAAATGATGAAAAGAGAAAGGACCAGAACTGTGAGGGGAGGTGAATGAGGGAGCAATTCTGAAAAATAGAGAGAAAGGAAGGAGAATTGGAGGGGGAAAAGGGAGAAATGTAAAGAATAGTGTAAAGAGAAGGGGACAAAGAAAACTCATAAGAAGATACACAAACAGGGTAAAGGAAAGGAAAGAAGGAACACCAGAGACTATGGGCTTTTCTATATGGGGTCATCCGGGAAAATTAATCTGAATTAAATAAAGATATGAATTTGAAGTGGATTAGTTAAATCACATTAAAGCCCTGTGTGGATACTGTTATTAAGAATTAAAGTGGCTTTAATGGAGCTTAGCTTAATTTATGAATTTTGTAAAATGACGTAACTCATTAGTGATTTAACTAATTCACTGCAAATTCACACATTTAGCTTATTTGGATTAACATTCCTGGCTGTCCTTGTGTAGACAAACCCTAAAAGACAGAACAAGAGATGAAAGAGTCATACTTTATTCAGTGTTTTCTATAGCATGTAGGAAAATGTCCCTCAACCTTGACAGGGGCCCTTAGCTGCTACTTTAACACCAATAAATAATAAAAATTAGTAACTAAGGAAAAAATAACTAAGGAACAGGGAATATGATAGTATAAAGTACAGCAAATAATTAAAACATTAAACTTAACAGAAACTTGAATGCCACAATAAAATACACTTTTCTAATATTATGTAATAAATACCATATATGGTGATATGGAGAGAGTTTCTTAGTATATTCCTAAACACAAAATTAAAAAAAAAAGTTTTTCAGACATATAGCTTCAAGATACAAGGGTAAATGTCAGTTCAGTCAGGGATATGTCTGAAGAGCAAGTTAATTTTTTTGTCCTTGGCATGTACCTGACTTTAACCAAAATGGCATGTAGTATTTAAAAAAAGTCCAGTGAAATAAAATGGATGTCCCACAAGACTTTATCTTCACCCTGAAAATAAATTTTGTATAACATAGCTTAGAAAATATTGTCTAACCAGAACACTTTCAGGTTTTCTAATGATGTCCTGGCAATCAAAACAAAACAAAAACCAAAACACCCTAGCAATAGCATGCATCTAGCAAGTCCCAACTAAGATGCCAGAGGAAGGGAATAATTTTGATTAAAATCTGTGTGATCGATTTTATTTCTGTAAATTGGACAGGGGAGGGTTTAAAATGGTAAGAGATTCCTGAACCTGATGATATGAGAGATCCATTCTAGATAACAGTTTTACACCAGTCCTAGTATTTCATTTTTCTTATTAAAAATAATTCATTGTTTTAGTGCTCTGAAATGCCATAATGAATGTGCTGGTGAGCGAAGAACCCTGTTTGTTTATTGTAGACAGCACACAATCAGTAGCAGTGAAAACTTTCCTGTACTGCTCTGCGAAAATGCTTAAATCCTGACCTGAAGGAATGCTAAGGGGGTAATTCAGCCTCCTATGCCTGTGTACCATGAAATGATTCTCACTGATTTCAGTGAACTTTGAATCAGCACTGTAAGCTTGGCTGGTCTGCTGAGACTACCAAACCAGGTGCTAATTAATGCCAGTTATGGTTTCAACATGAAATTCTTTGTCTTTTCCTGACAGTATTCCTCTCATGGCTCATGTCAATGTTGACAAGCACCATGGCTGTGTGGTCAAGTCTATCTTTGACCTATTTGTATTTATTGCTACATGCTGCTGCTCTAATAATTTCTTCTTACTCTTGTACAAGATAATAGACTGGAGTTCACCTTAGGCTCCTGAAATTAAGATTTATTTCATCTTTCAAAGCAAGCTTGCTCTCCAGGTGGCTTCCACAAGTAATCAGAGTTTACAGTCAAGATATTGAAATAAAACTTTTGGCATCACATGGGCAAATCAAGATGTAACCTAGGGGCTCCTTTCTTTCCATTTGGTTTCTAATTATCCATATATACTTTACCATTAAACTATTAAAGAACCAAGGGCGAGGCAGTTTTATTAGTAAGCAGATTGTTTAAGGGCCTCATCCGAAGCCCACTGAAGTCAGAGGTTGTTTTTCCATTGTCTTCAATGCGCATTATTAACACATTATTACAAAAAAGAAACATGGGTTAGGCTGAAAAGTCAGTATCTGAAACCAGGACCTGTCAGTTCTCAGTCTATTTCTCTCATCCATAGCTCTTGGCCTAAAAAAAAAAAAAAAAAAAAGGATGAAATATGAGATAATATCCTCATTGTTATGTCTGAGAGAAATGGCAGGTCTCTAGCACCTATCTCTAGAAGACCACTATTTGGTCAATAGCTTTTGGTTTCCCCAGATTGGATATTATTTGCTTGTCTGTTTTATACCTTCTTAAAAAGGATTGAGGGCCCCAACCACATAAGGGGCTGGGTGCTTATTTGCTACTATTATTATGCAATACTATTATTATTACTATTGTGTTGCAGAGAAACCTAGAGAAACCAACCAAGACCAGTGCCCCATTATACTAGGTTAGGTGCTATGCACAGGAAATAGAATTTGCACTGAAGAGCTTACAACCAACAAAAGGCAATACAGAAAAAGGCTGTATTATTATTCTCCTTAATATACAGATCAGGAACTAAGACCTGCCCAAGGAATGTCTGTGGCAGAGAAAAGAATTGAACTTGCCTTAACCACAAGATAATTACTCATCTCACCCAGACTGCCCTTCCTCTCCTGTGAAATGATGAGCACTGTTGTTCCCATGGATGAAAGTCCCATGTTGGGGAACTCATTCCAGCATTGGAGGTGACTACATCAAGCACAAATAGGCTCTTAGTTTTCTTCTAATATATTTTTATTGAATCATCTTATGACATTCATAAGGATATTTTCCAGGTGATATTTTGTCTGCTTCTTACTGTATCCCCCACACAGATTCTGGAGCATCTGACCTGAGACTATTGTCGCCTTTGTAAGTATCAAACAACACAGCTGCTCCAGTCATGCCTCAACTTCCTAAAAAGACAGGTGGCCTTTGCTATATTTAAATAAATGATATTCAACAGTGTCATCTCCTGTCAGACTGTAGACTTACCACTGTAATAACAAAAGTGAGCAGCATCTCAATTTCTGGATCTATTATTAAAACATATTAAAATCTGGAAACCATTAAACTGTTCAAGGGCCTTCACATTTGAAATGATTTTGTCCTTTCTGTTGGCCAGTACCCAGAGAGTTTAAAGTAACAGGGTATGAAAGAATGAGGTTTGCGGAAATCACCTTCCTTCTGGATAGTGCAGTGAGAGCTCCCCCTCCTTTTTCAATCTACTTTAACCACTGCCAATACTTTCAGCTCAATGGCATGGTAATATATTTACTGTTTGAGCTGCATCTCTTATAGCCTTCACAAGGCATGACTGAATCATCACCTCATACACAGGCCTTTCTCTCTAGGCTACACATCACACAATCATAGATACCCGCAGAATTAGGGTATTTTTAAAACAAATTTTGTCCTTTAAAAATTATTTTTAAATTTTTTGACAGTTAACTGTATTCCTTACTTTTTCCCTTTATTTTTAATATTTTATTATTGCATGTGTTTTAATTATAAAATTATGGAGTTTTTGTATTTAACCTGTTACTGTATTCAGTGTTGAACCCTTGCTTATTATCAGATGAGGGTCAGATGGATGATGGAAATACTCTTTTCCTCCCTCAAGTCAGGACTCAGCTGACATTTGATCCCCTCAGTAGTTCAGGATTACCCTTTTCTCCAACTTCTGTGCCCACTTCCCTGACCTAAACTACCTTCTTATTTTTCTCTGCCCTAATCCTTTATCCACAGGCAACTGCAAGCAAAAAATTGGAACTGCCTGTCTGGGCTACTTCCCTGGGCTTTGTGTTTCAGGCAGATAGAAAATAACTCCTAATCCTCTTTTATCAGTGTCCTTTAAAGCCAATTCATCTGGTCTATTTCTTGGTCAGTCATTAAAGGTACAATATAGCCAAGCAGGGTTTCCCAGATGAAAGGGGATGGGCATCCTTCCCACTCTTTCATCTTGAAATGATGGACCTCTCTTTCAGCATGCGAAAGGACCATCTGAAGGAGGCAAAGAGATATAAAACTTTTGGCTGTGTTGAGGTCAGAGGCCACTTACAGAAGTAAGAAGAGGCCTTCCTTAACTCTGATTTATCACTGCATGAACCAGCCTTCCTACTAGCGGTTCATTTGCAGACCTTCAACCTGGCATATATATCTAGGCCAGTGAACAGCAGATTATTTTGGGTCATGATTACATGACATGACAGTAACTACATTACTTAATGCATATGGCAAAAACAGTGCACTTGTAGATATTTGCCCTAATTTTCAAGTTAATCTATGAGAATAATATTATATTCCTTCTCAAATGATGTACAATTGGGCTATCAGACCTCAAATATTTTTGTAATTTCCATAGTAGCAAATATTTTTGGTCTAAAAATGCGTTGATATGATGGAAATATTAGCAAGTAATAACTTATCCTTTGTCTTATTGTTACTGTATCATAAGGCTGTAATAGTTTTCACAAATACCTCTGAATTTATTCCCCTCTGTCCTCAGATAGGTCATGAAATTCACAAGATAAAAAAGCCTAGACTGAGGAAGAAAAAATCTCTCAGTCCTCTACTATATTATTGAAGGTTATTTTAGTAGTTTTCATTTTTCCTCTTCTCTCCATGTTGCTAGATGGAAGTCTATTTAACATGTTATGTGAGAACCAATACTAGTAAGTGCTTAAAGCTAATGCACGTAAATACTTTTCTATGTATACTCCTTGCTGGCATTGCTAATACAGATGCGAGGCCTGCAAACACTTACTTAATTTTATTCATGGGATTAGTCCCACTAATTTCAATTTGACTATCCATGTTTTTAAAGTGAATTATGTGAATAAGTGTGTGTGGGATGGAGTCATTAAGATTAGACATTAAAGTTCTACCATATAAAAATGAACCATATATCCTTCCGTAAGCAAGTGCAAACTGTATGGGTTTATTTATTCATTTATTTAAACTGGACATAAACCATTCTGGGCTCTGTTAAAATATTTAAAAATCAACCTTTCTGTATGCAAACAGAAGCCAGATTTGAATGAATGAATTGGTCTTAATGTTTTTACTTAGCATTTAATGTATTCCTCCTGTATTCCTAGGATAAAGACTGTTTATTTAGCATCAATACCCAAATTATAACAGTTTGGATGTTGGATCCTAAGACTGTAGTCTAATAAAGAATGAACAAAGAACATCTTGCAAGCAGCTGACCAATAAACTGAACATTTTGTTGGAGAGTATTGAATTTGTGATGAGCTCGGATATTGTTGGCTTCTGTTTATTAAAAAAGACTTTTATAGACAGCATGCCAATCATCCAAAAGCATGGTTAACAATAATTGTTGGATTGGCATATTAATGATCACAGGAGACTGATGTAAATGTCATGAACTATTGGGGAAGAATAAACTGAGCACTAATGCTACTCCTCATCTGTTCCCAGTGTGCACAGATAAAATTTTTATCACAACAAACAGCATGGTAGTTTGCATGAATTATTAAATCATATGCATACAAGTGGGTTAGTAATTAAACAGGAAGACTTACTGAGGATTATCATAACTGACAATGACTAGAGTCTGCAAAGTCCAGCTATAAGTCAAGAGACTAACGTGTTTGATTGCTTTTAATTTGTATGACAATTTGTGACTTATTAATTTATAACACTTTTAGATGTTGCCACAGGGGAGTAGAATGTGCAATTAGTCTTTCAATGTGCATATGTCAAACATGCATAATAAATGTTGAACATATAGTATTATTTATACGCAATCATTTCTATCTGTCATAATAAGAATAACTTGATTGCAATCAACTGTTTAACTCAGAAATTTAGTTTTAAAAGACTTTATTGTCCTTAATGCATTATTATCTGCAAACCCTTATAATATGCCTTCTGTTGAATATTTTAGCTGCAGAATCACATGGCCCAAGTTCTCAAGGACTTTTCTTTGGTTTTCTTTTGTATTACAGTGATGAACAATTCAGCCTTAAGATACTTAATTCTGATATTAAGGCCTGTGACATTTCAAACAACACCGGAGGTCTCTATTCAACCAATTATGTATATAAAATCACACCATGAGCCAATGTTCACAAAAAGTGGACTGCATTTTCAGTTATTGCCACACTCCCAAAAACAAGAGAGAAGGAATACAATATATGTAGAGATATATGCATATTAAAATACCTATTGCATGCTCCTCTATTCTAGTAACATATACTGAAAGAAACCACGGCTAAGCATGAACTCTCTTTTTCACACGCTTAGCTGAGCCGTTGACTAGGGCTGGGGTATATAACATTCCCTTCCTACATACCGACGAACTGGTTTTGGGAAACATTGAGGATGGAAAAAGCTAGCAGTTGCCAGACTTGTAACTTGATCAGTTGTAAAAACTTTGTCTCATTTATATTCCCTCATTGCCCCACTGGGAAGTATTTTACGAAACTCTAGCAGACAGATGTCTGAACAATAAAGTTATGGTGTCCTTGTGGTTATGCCTTTATCTTTGTATTTTCTTTTTATGGTCTCCTTTGTGTCACTTTAGTTTGCTATCTTCTTCTCTACTTTTTTCTCCTTTATTAGTTGATGTATGACACAGACTATTCAGCAGTTAGTCACCCTCACCTGTGTTTTATATTCTAAATATCATTCAAACCATCCATGAAAACACTTTATAATTACAGAAAAACCTCAGCAAAGGGGGTCCTTATAAATACATATGTAGACAAATTGTCTACGAACAATAAAGTGGGGGTTACTCTCCTAGTGATGCACGTTTCACAATTACACTTAATGTATGAGAAGACTGAATGCACATTGGGGGATATTTGATTTCAGCCAGTGCCATGTAAATTAGAGCTGATCAGAAAAATTCCAGTAAAATATTCTTTTCATTTCAATTTGATGATTCATCAAAACCTAACTGTTTTGTGGAGATGGTTTGATTTTGACAAAGTTGCAATGGAAATCAGGCAGGGTTCCAGATTTGCTTGCCAGATTTCTGTCATAAGCCTGTTTGATTTCCTTCCAGCTCTCTCACACAGTTCCTCATTCCGAATCAAAATGAAACTAAATTTTGAAATACTGAAATCCTCCCCAAAACATAATTACCTTTATCTACCCAACTTTAGTGTAAACCATGAATGTTGCTTCTCCAGATGTATGCTGGTATAACAGATCAGTCTGGCTCAGTGGTTAAGCCTTCAAATTAAAGGCCCGGATATTACCCTTTGTAGCCCTTACTTACATGAGGAGTCCTAATGAAATAAAGAAAGGAAATAAATCCCTCACATTAGACTTTGTAATGAGATTATGCCTGCAAGTGCTACTTAGGGCTTGTCTACACAAAGCTCTCCAACTGCCCCATGTAGATCCTTCTGGTTCACTCTAAAAGGTATCTATTTCAGACTGGAGTTACGTTAACTCAAATTAGATGCCTTTTAAAAGATCACCAGCAGAATCTACCGGGGTCAGTTAGAATACATTAGTCTGCTTTATAAATCAGACTTGTCTGGTGTACTTTGCTGTACCATGTAGATAAGCCCCTAGAGTGAATAAGGCTTGTAGACTCAAATCCTAACTAAAGCTCTTTAGGTTCTTCTGAAGCATTTTACATACTAACTTCAATCAAGTTATGGCTGCAAAGGCTGTGTGGTTTTGTGAATAAAGAACTAGAGTAGTATGCAGAAAAACAAGCTTGTGGTTCTTCTCCTTCTCCTAACCTACTGTGTGACTTTGGAAAATGAACTCTCTCTCCTTGTTTCCCTACCAACGTATGTGTTGTCTGCTCAATACAATGGTTGTTGGGGCTTGGACTGCCTTTTGATATGAGGCTGCACAGCACTTAGACCCAGGGGCCCCCAAATTTCTGTTGACACCTCTATGTGCTATTGTAGTACAAGTAATAATATCACATTCTGCTCTGAGAGTCACAGTGCTGACACACACTAATCTATGGAAGTCATGCAGGTATATCTGTAACAGAATAAATGATGCATTAATTTAAAAGTAATATGAAAACAACAGTCCTTTTAAAAGGGTTCCTCTACTTAAATATTTTACTTTTTAAGGGAAGCTGTCAAGGAAAGTGTTGTTATAAAAGAGTAGATTTGATTGAATTTTTAAAAAGCTTTTAAAGCTACAAGAAAAAAATAAGGAGTTTCTTTCATTTGTATGTAGTGCAACTGACTACGTTGCCTGGGGTCACTAGCTGCCCCATGTTTATTATTAGCCATTTACAAAGCTGCTCCAACCTAAGCTGCAATATTGATTTCCACCAAGCAACAAAGGAATAAGAGTGATATCTACAACTTATTGCATATTCAGGTATCACTTTGTTGGATATAGGTAATTCTCAGCCATGCATGCATTGATGTTAAGGACTTAATTGCACTAGTGCACATCAGATTTGGTGTTGTTCTGGGCTAATTTGAATAACTGAATGAGAAAACTGTCTTAGCCTAGCTTGAGTTTCTAGGATTTTATAAAGCAAACAATTTATGCTCTTGAAAGAAAATAAAAACTGTCTTAATTCTGGCATGAAATAAATCTGTATAGAACTCGAAGGATAAAATAGTCATGTCAGAAAAGGCCTAGAGATATGTATTCAGACAGACAATCTAAAAAAACATTGTGTGCGTTCTTATGTATTTTGAAGCATCCAGTTTCCAAAACATTTTCCAAATTTACATTTGATCATGATTTCATTTTATATACACCTACTTAAATGCTGATCTAAATGTGTGATATATCAAAAGCCTCCTCATGAGTGTCCTTGAACTTACATAAACAGGGCCCACTGACACCCAGAACGACATCATCCACATTAAAATGCATATGAATGTGCTGTAACTGCAGACAAAGATCATTTTATACATGTGTTTAAATATGACAAGACTTTAAAACCAATCCTTGAGGGAAACTTTGTGAAGTTGCTGTTGACTTGTGCATCAGACATAACTTTTTCTGTATACGTTAATTTATAGTACTACTTATGTGGCAGTTGCTAAGCCTTATAGAAACTATTGTGCTAAATTAAATAAAGAGATCCTAATTTCTCAGCAGTGACCTGCATGAAAGTTATTAGTCTTGGATGTAGTTATGGCACTGAGTTCAATTTATTTTTACGAAAGTTATTCCAATTTTAGAAAAAAAAATATATATTTTCTACTTTGCATCTAATTACACTAGCTGAGAGTAGCAATGTGCTTTGGCATTGTTGGCTACATATTTGAGAAGCTTTTGTCAAGCCCTGAAATTTAACTATAGAATACCCCTTCTCTCCAAAATATATTCTTGTGTGAAATGGTACGGTGTTGGCTTATAGTCAAACGAGCAGCAACAGATAATGGCATAGCTATTAATAATGTAACATTTTCTAAAATATACAGCAGGAGGTCAACAATTCTAGCAGAAAGTTAAAGTGAGGGGTATGAGGAATTTTGCACTGTCTATCCTTAGCCAATATACAAGATCAGGAGCAACTTAGATATTACACTTGGACAAGCTAATTTTGTATTGAGAAGCTTCTACAGTCTCTCTTGTGTTCCTGGTTTGACTTCCTCCACTACTTCACCAAAGCAATGACTCATTTCTAGTCATCCTCCTGATCACTGCTACAGTGTGTCTGCAGTGGAGCTGTAATACCTGAATTTCTTGCAGCTGCTCTCCTGGTTAGTTCCAAAGGGGGAGCCGTGTTAGTCTGTATACAGTAAAAACGAGAGTGCTGTAGCACTAGCTAGCTCTCCCTCAAGAAGTCACATCTCCCAGTCAGATCCCTCTACTATCCCCTTTTGTTGCTCAACGCCTCTGAAAAAGCAGACAGCTTATTTAGCTACCTAAATGTGGATTTTAGGAGCCTAACTTTAGGCACCCAAGTATGGCAATTGTAGCCTATGTCTAATATTCTGATTTACCAGACATGTCCCTTAAAACTTGAAGCCTCAGACAATTTCTGTTCCCAATTTAAAAAAGAGAAAAACTATTTAAAACCTGACCATGGTTGAACATTATTCCATTGAAACTCTATTGCACTTTAAAAAGCTCGGTCTTGTCTCCTGGGAATTCTAGAAGTAAAGTGTCACACTTTGTACTCATTGGAATGCTATTTTTCTGAATCCTCTTGCATCTCCCACCTCCATGCTGAGCAAAGTGAGAATGAACAATCCCATGAGTATAAAGGTACTGAAGACAACAAGGGACTAAGCTGAAAGGTTTTCCTCTTGCTTATGTATGTATTGAGTGTCTTTCTACAGAGTGCTTTAAACCTTTAGTAATTGTTTTGTTTTTTGCTTTAGTTTTCCTTGCCTTAGGCATCCTCTCAGCAGTCCATGAATCATTTAAGAAAGAACCTTTCCCTTCCGTTCCCAGGTAAGAACTGTAGACAGTTGTTTGTCTGATGACAACCCAATGTGGAGAAAAAAACTGCTTCCTACTGTTTACTTGGTGGACTCCATTCTACAGTTTTGTCCTTAATAAGCCCAGTGGGTTCTCCATGAAATTTAAGCTTTAAACACATTAAAAAGAACAAAAAAACAACAAAAGCCTGTTGGCCTAACAAGCTGATGTAAAACAGAAATGCTTACCAGTTAGGAGCATTGCAGCTCATGAAATGGAATGAATGGACTAAAATGTAGGGCACGTCTATGTGCATACTGACAACATGGCCTTGATTTCAGAACCTTTTCCAGTGTTCCTGTCATCTGAAGGAGTGTGAAGGCCTTCAAAAACTAGTAAAATGAAGAGCAGCCTAGTTGATTAAATGTTTTACTTTAAGGAGCACCTCCAACCTGACTAGGCCTGTCAGATAGTGCCACTTCGGCCTACTCATAAAACCTCCCAATGTGTTCATGCCCCTGCACAAGTCTCACACTGCAGCTTCCAAAACTGTTCACCTTCCACAACAGAGCTATTCCTGCTTTTCACTTCAAAAGTCCATTCCAACCTTGAGGAAGTTACAAGGAATCTTACTCCCTTCACCCAGATTCATGGACCAGTCAGAACTGTAGCTTTTGTGTCTATCAGATTAAGAGTTACTGAAATTCCCTTTCCCCCTTTTTATGCAGCAAGGAGCATTACTGCCAAGCGATGGATAGAACGCTTGCTATGTCCTTCTAAATTATTGTATGCCGGGGACCTCCATGAGGCACCTGAAATAGAGCCCTTTCATTACAATATACGCTTATCATTGCCTTTTATTTCATTAGGTAAAACGAGCCTACTTTCCATGATCACAGGATACACCACTGAATCTCTGTCAAATATCTTTTGCACTGTTATCTAATAATTACAGAAGGGGACTGATTTCCAGAAGTACTTCTGGCTTCGAACCTGGCTATTCCACGGCATCACTGTGTGACCTTGGGTAGTCACTCACTTAGTCCAACACATATCTTATATGCATGCATCAAACGTTTTATACACTTAATCTCAGACACAAGATTTTTTTTTTTTGCACTTTAAAAATATGCTTCTAAAAAAGCTTAGGACCTAACTACTCTCTGGATAACTTTAATTCTGTACTTAAATGAGTATAATTGTACTTATGTGCCACATGGAGATTTTATGAGGCTTAATTTATATTTGTGAAGCACTTTGAAATCCTCAGACTCTGCAACTAATACAGCATATGTTCACATTCATTGTAGAAGACATATCAAAGAGCCATACCATTTCTTGTTCTTAAAATTGCTTTTCTGTGTGGGGAAAATTAAAAACATTGAGTAATCCAGGTAATGGATGGGTGGGCAAAACAAGAAGGAATTCTTTAAATATATCAGGAGCTAACAAAATTCAATTGGGAATTGTGATCCAGTGGTAGTATTTCAACTGGGGTCACAGAGATCTCTGCTTGGTCCAATGCTATTCAATATCTTTATCAATTACCTGGAAGAAAATTCAAAATCATTGCTGTTAAAGTCTGCAGATGACATAAAAACTGCAGGAGTGATAAATTATAGGGACAGGTCAGTTATACAAATGCAAAGTACAAATCTAGGAACAAATCATGTCGGTCACATTTATAAAGTGGGGGAAAGCTATGACTTTGAAAAGGAATTAGTGATCATGATGGAAAACTAATTGAACATAAACTTCCATGACTAGGAGGGCAAAATACGTCCATTGATTGTAGAAGCAAGAAAACAACAATCAAGAGTAGGGAGGTGGTAATACCACTATATATGGCATTAGTGAGACCTGCTCTGGAATACTGTATCAAGTTTAGCCTCTGCACTTCAAAAAGAATGTTGAAAAATTGGAAAGGGCTCTAAAAAGAACTACATGAATATGCCTTATAATGAGAAACATTAGGCGCTCCATGTATTTAAGAGAATGTTAAGAGGTAACTGAATCACAGTCTGTAAATACCTATATGGGAAGAAGTTTCTGATAGGCACTTCTATAATCTTGGAGAAGGCAGCATAAGAAGATCTTATTAATTATATTGTATAGGAGGTCAGGCTAGATAATCACAATTGTCCCTTCTTGCTTTATAATATGTGAATCAGAGTTTGGAAGCTGAAGTGTGATGCATTCAGACCAGAAACAAAGTGAATTTTTTTTTTTAACAATTAAGGTAATTAACAATTGGAACAAAGTATCTTGGAAGACGATGGATTCGCCTTCACTTGATTCTTTAAATCGAGACTGGCTATTTTTCTAAAAGATATGACAGCGCTCAAACAGAAGTTAGGGGCTTGATGCAGAGATTACTGGGTGAGGTTCTTTGACCTGCGTTATGCAGGAGGTCAGAGAAGATTGCCATAATGGTCCCTTCTGGCCTTAAAATCTGGGACCATATGAATCTATTAAAAAAGGGCTGTCAGAACTCTGTCCTAGACACAGGTGTTGCATTATGTCATCTAAGTGCTGTAGTCTATGATTGAGCTACTGTGGAGTACAAATGCCTCAAAGAGAAAAACACTTAATGTCCTTTAGGGATTACAATTACACATATACCAGAAGTATCTTCAGTTTATTCACTTCCAGGGACGTTTTTATTACACTATGAACAGCTACTTTTTAAAAATAATTTAAAAAAAGCCTCCACTTTGTATGTATTTATAAATTTAGTCTTGTCTTTGGAGATTGTATATACTTACTGTCTAGAGGACTTCAGAGCAGGTATGGAAAAATCGGAACTAATACAGGTTTTTATACTTCATCCCACTGATGTGAACCACCAATAAGGAGTGAATATGTAGTTTTCAGCATTAGTTTTAGTATGTTCATTAGATACTGGATGTTTTCCTGAGAATACTGACAAGGGCACTTACTGTGATTATGTTATGGGATCTGCGCACCTTGCCATTAGGCATGGATTCATTTCACATAGACAAAATTGCAGGAGGATCACTGTTTCAAATGATTGATCTAGAAATGATTCTGATCCTATTATCAGTCTGCTAAACCATCCATTTTTCTTAATTTTAAAGTTAATTGGGCAGTAAATAATTATCTGTAGGAAAGGTTATAACCAAACATTTTAATTGCTAACCCTCTACCGCCACCTTAACTTTTGAACCAAAATGTCTCAATTTCTCTCATCACTATATTGTCCTTTTCAGCATTCATATGGTATTATTTCCAGAGTTATGTAGTCCTATAGTGCAATATATAAACTGAAAGAAGACACAGTGAATTCATTGTCTTGAGATGTTGTCAAATGTATTATCACAGTGATTAACTGATTGCAGTGAGAGTCCACAAAGCACTTGACCCATACAACCCAGATTTAAGATGCAATCAGGCAGTGGGAGGCCAATACCATCACTCCAAGTCAGTGAATCAAATTTATTCATGGAGTAAGTCCATTGACATCATAGGAGGGATGACTAAGGAAGAATTTTGTATAGGATTCAAGGAGACAAAGTGCATCACAGGAACCAGAGTTGTTCCCCCCTCGCCTCCCAATTTAAAATTCAAGATGCTTATTTCTCATGATTCAGAGGGTAAACAATAATAGTGCATTAAATAGGATAGCTTAATCAGTGACAGAATAATGTTTTAATTATCATATTTGTCATTTTTGACACATAGCATTTCCTTTCACTTATTTGTTGCAATGAAGTCAGATTGTCTGGTCCAGACCATAAAAAGCTTTTATTCATTAATGAAAGATAGTGGCTGAATCCTCTATGGTGTATCCAAACTGCATTCATAAGACTAGAGAGTGCAGAGAAGAGGAAACTTTCAGCCACCTTTACAGTTGCCTAGTCCTGGGGATGGCTGTGCTCTGAGTTGGTGCTCAGTAGAACCCAGAGAAGCACTCAGATTGCTGTGAATTATAACCAACTGGCATCTAACCCTTAGTGGCTCTTCCGGCAGCAGGGGATAGCTAGGGTACAGGTACACACCAGTGAGAGAACAGAGCGGGCTCTTAGAAGGGCGATTGCATCTGAGCCTTTTACCACCTGGGTTTCCCCTTGGGTATGAAGAATCCTAAATTGGCTGATTTTACTGCTGGAGTGTTGCAAAGCAGAGGAGTGAACCAAAGGTTCTGGTTAAATAGCTATGGTTTATGAAGAAACTACACATTGGTATTGTTAATTTTATCCTTTTAATTTTTTTCTTGATTTTTAAAGTTAAAAAAAATTAGATGAGGAAGGGTGACATCAAATGGATTGGAGTTATTTAAGATTATAATCCAATCATATGGCAGAGTTGTCCACTGGATACTGTTCTACTCTTCTAGCCAATGTTGTATGGAGATTCAGAGTTAGAATTTAACTCTCTTATGTGTGACCAAGACTAACTCCAAAAGAGACTGAAAATTTGCAAGATACACCTATAATGGAAAAGGATTGTTTGGGGTTTAAAATTATTGTCCATGATATATTTTAATTTTTACAATATTTGATTTGTCTTCTTTTAAAAATATTTGTCATTAAAATGACACTTCAGATAATCCAAGATGTTCATATGTTGTTTAACTTTATCTTTTGGGCTGGAATAAATAGTGTTAAAATTAAGATCTAAAAATAAATACTTTAACAACGTGAACCCTAAATTGTGGCAAATTTCTATTGTCTCTAACAAAAATGGCAACCATCTATAATTATATTTTTATTTAATATAGTTTAGATTCTTGCAGAATAATAATTTCTAAAGTTTCAATACTTCGTAATTATATAGGTGTAATTCCTTCTGATATATTCTGAGAGGATTTTCTTTAATAAATATTAAACTGGTGTTCTTGAAGTTATTCTCTATTTGTTGTCAGAATTAAGTTCTGAGAGAAATCCAATACTTTTCCTCCTATAATTTGTATTAGATTTTCGATATAGCTGTGAGTTTGAAAACCTTTTTTAAAATTTAACCTGGACATATTATAAGCATTACAGTGAGTGAATTAGATTATACTGTACTGTGCACATTAATGCACCTTGTGAAGTTATTACATGAATTACAATTTAAATTTGTGTTACCTTTTTCTACTTACTGTTGATTAAAATCATAGGTAGGAAGGAAAAATCCTAGTGCAAGTGACAGATAATTACAGCTGTTTGCAGAAGAGTATTTCATAGCACATATTTACCAGGCTTTTAAGGCATAGAATGGGTTGGTATTTAATATACTGGCTATTCACATGGAAGTGTTGCTAGAGTCTTATTCATTGTTTTAAGGTACAATGAGCCCCAGGAAAATTAGTGTGTACATCACTAAACCACCTGCACAAACAATTAATTTCAATGGCTAAACAGAGCTGTATTAAAATTCTAGGTAATCCAGGTAACCCGGAGGGGAAACATATTTTTCCATTCTGAACCAGAAAATTATCTGTTCTTACACAAAATTAGAACAAGGGAAAAATACTAAATCTGTGAACTTTATGTATTATGTAACATGCTGCATCACATATTTGTGGAAATACATAGGCATTCAGAAAAGAAACTACAGGCCAAGTTGTTCCTTCCCATAGAGAAACCAGGAAACTATGATATTGACTTGGAATAAAATTCATAACAATTATCCACTCTGATGGAGAAATTTTGATGGGACTATGGATAAATAGGAGTAAGAATGTTAATGGGACACAGTAATACCAGGGTACAATATATATCGGAAAGACAGAATAGGTCATACTGGTGGTGGAGTGGCACTATATGTGAAAAAAGCAAAGAGTCAAATGAAATAAAAATCTTAAATGAATCAAGCTGTGCCATAGCATCTCTACGGAAAGTAATTCCATGCTTGAATAATAATATAGCAATAGGGATAACTATCAATCTCCTGACCAGAATGGTGACAGTGACTGAAATGCTCAGGGAGATTAGAGAGACTATAAAAAAAAGCCTCAATTGTAATGAGGGATTTCAACTCTCTATATTGACTGGGTACATGCCACCTCAAGGTGGGCTGCAGAGATCAGGTTTCTTGACATCTTAAATGACTCCTTCTAGGAGCAGCTAGCCTTGGAACCCACAAAAGGAGAGGTGATTCTTGATTTAGTCTTAGGAGGAGCACAGGATCTTGTCCAAGAGGTGAACATAGTTGAACTGCTTGGTAAAAGTGACCATAACATAATAAAATTTGACATACATGGGGTTGGAGGACACCAAAGCAGCCCAATACCATAGCATTTAATTTCAGAAAGGGGAACTACACAAAAATGAGAAAGTTACTTAAACAGAAATTTAAAAGGTACAGTACCAAAAATGAAATCCCTACAAGTTTCATGGAAACTTTTTAAAGAAATACAGGCTCAGTTTAAATGTATACCTCAAATTAAAAAACATAGCAAGACGATCAAAAAAGTGCCACCGTGGCTAAACAAAGTAAAAAAAAGCAGTTAGAGGTAAAAAGGCATCCTTTAAAAAGTGGAAGTTAAATCCTATTGAAGAAAATAGAAAGGAGGATGAACTCTGGCAAGTGAAGAATAAAAATATAATTAAGACATCCACAAAAGAATCTGAAAAACAGCTAGTCAAAATGGTCTACAATCATTGGGGCCGGACAATCAAGATGCTAAAGGAGCACTTAAAGAAAGTAAGGCTACTGTGGAGAAACTAAATGAATTCTTTCCATCGGTCTTCACAGCTGAGGATGTGAGGGAGATTCCCATTCTTTTTAGGTGACAAATCTCAGACTGGCCCAGACTTGAGGTGTCATTAGAAGAGTTTTAGAACATATTGATAAATTAAACAGTAAGTCACCAAGACAAAATGGTATCCACCCAAGAGTTCTGAAGGAGCTCAATTATGAAATTTCAGAGCTAACAACTGTGATATTTAACCTATCATTTAAATCAGCTTCTGTACCAGATGACTGGAGGACAGCTAATGTGATGCAATTTTTTAAAAAAAGGTTCAGAGGTAATCCTGGCAATTATAGGCCAGTAAGCCTAACTTCAGTACCAGGCAAACTGGTAGAAATTATAATAAAGAACAGAATTATCAGACACATAGATGAATATGATCTGTTGGGAAAGAATAAACATGGTTTTAGTAAAAGGAAATTATGCCTACTAGAATTCTTTGAGGGGATCAACAAACATTGACCATTGGTGATCCAGTAGGTATAGTGTGTCATGCTGGCTGGATTAGGGGGGCCCTTGAAGAGTTCTGATTACTCCCTTCTACACCAATCTTGCATTGCGGGTGTCATGCTGGTTGGATTGGATGAGTCACCAGGACTCAGTCATGTGACTCTGGACTCCATTTTGGTCCCCGTAAAATTCCATAAGCAGCATGGCAAAGACCAAAGGACATAAAAGGCAGCTGCCCGAGATCCATTTTATCTTTAGTCTGTTATCTACCTCTGGATCAACTCATCTACAACTGAACTGAAGCTGTGAAACAAAGGACTGAGACCCATCCAGGTACTGGATGTACACCAGAGGGACTATACAAGCTTGCAAACTCCTCAGTTCTACCAGAAACCTGATATATATGGACTTTCAAATCATTTGTATGTATCTGATTTCTTTAACCCCTTAACATTTCTCTTATAGTATGTTTCTTTCTTTTTATAATAAACCTTTAGTTTTATTTATTAAAGGATTGACTGGCAGTGTGGCATTTTGGGTAAGATCCAAACTTATATTGATCTGATACTGTGGCTGACCCTTTGGGGTCAGGAGAAACCTTTTTGGTAAAGAGCATAGAGTATTAAATAATTTCTCTCTTTACTGGACCTAGTGGCTGACTGGGAGCCAGAGACTGACATGCAGTAAAGGAGGCTGTGCATATTTTTCTTTTGACTTCTTGATAACCGGTGTGGGGGAATCAGAAGCACTGTTTGTGGCTGGTTGGGAAGTCTACCTTCAGTGTCACCCACCAGTGCTGGGAGAATCTGCTCTCCTTTTACAGCTTGCCCTGACCTTGGCATTTCAGGTGGCTACCCTGGGCATGGACGGGTCACACAGTGTACTTAGATTTTCAGAAAGCCTTTGACAATGATCTCTCCTGGATCAGTAACTGATTAAAAGGTAAGAAGCAAAGGATAGGAATAATCAATCAGTTTTCAGACAGGAAAGAGGTACATAGTGATGTCCCCTGGGGGGGTCTGTACTGGGACCAGTACTGTTCAACATATTCATAAATGATCTAGAAAAAGGGTAAACAGTGAGGTGGCAAAATTTGTAGATGATACAAAACTACTCAAGATAGTTAAGTCCAAAGCAGCTGGCAAATAGTTATAACAGGATCTCACAAAACTGGGTGACTGGCAACAAAATGGCAGATGACATTCAATGTTGATAAATGCACTTGAAAACCTAATGCCAACTATACATACAAAATTTACAAAACTATACATACAAAAATTAGCTGTTACCACTCAAGAAAGATCTTGGAGTCATTCCAGATAGTTCTCAGAAAACATCCACTTAATGTGCAGCAGCAGTCAAAAAAGCTAACAGAATATTGGGAAGCATTAGGAAACATAGATAATAAGATATATTGCATTGCCTCTTTACAAATGCATGGTGCACTCACATCTTGAATATTGCATGCAGATCTGATCCCTCCATCTCAAAAAAGATATATTGGAATTGGAAAAGGTATAGAATAGGGCAACACAAATATTAGGAGAATGGAGAAGTTTCCATATGAGGAGAGATCAGTAAGACTCAGACTTTTCAGCGTGGAAAAGAGATGACTAGAGGTATATAAAATCATGACTGGTGTGGAGAAAGTAAATAATGAAGTGACTAGGGGTCATCAAATGAAATTAATAAGCAGAAGGTTTAAAACGAACAAAAGAAAGTATTTCATCACACAGCACAAAGTCAACCTGTGGAACTCTTTGCTGGATGATGTTGTGAAGGCCAAGACTATAGCAGGATTCAAAAAAGAACTAGATAAGTTCATGGAGGATAGGTTCATCAATGGATAGCAGCCAGGATAGGAGGGATTACTGTTTGCCAGATGCTGGGAATGGTTGACGGGATGGATCACTTGATGATTACCCATTCTATTCATTCCATCTGAAGCCCCTAGCATTGGCCAATGTTGGAAGACAGGAGACAGGGCTAGATGGACCATTTGTCTGATCTAGTATGGCTGTTCTTATGTTCTTAATGTTTATTTAGCTATCTAAGGCACTGTAATTAGGCATACCAGGGGGTTTTTCTTAAAGTGAGGCTACAGAACCATGTTGTTGGAACGATTTATTCCTTTTAGACCCAAAGTCTGACTTTAGGATTCTGAATAATATTAGTTTCACCCTAGTAAAATGTTACCTCATTATTTAAGGCACCCATTTTGAGAAAGAAATAGAAGTTTTCACAGTAAGACTTGATGGCGCAAAAGAAAAAATAATACTGTGTGACGCAGAAAATAAGCCCTGCACTGAACTGGCAGGGGTTAATCCCACTTTACGGGCCGAGGAGGCCATGTCCCCTCAGCTCTACTGCGCACGATCCATCTGCAGCCTCAATATAAAAGGGAGCAGCCCACCTCAGTTGGGATTGACCACCGAGGAGAGAGGACGCACCTTGAGGTTCCTGCCTGGGAACGGCTAGAGCCCCAGAATGCAGAGGCAGAGGATGCTGCAACCCCAACAGGTGCCCCACAGGTGCCTCAGGAGCCCCAGAAGAAATGCAGTTGCTGGGAGCTTCACTTGTCGATGACTTTAGAGACCTAGGAGAATTATGGACCTGAACAGTGGAGAATGGGGTCTGAATAACCCAGGGGAATTAGACTTTGATCCAGTTGTTGAGCTGGGAAACTAGACAGCAGGTTCCAGCCAGATCCCTGCCAACCTAGTTGTGATCCATTTGCTGCTCTCAGGGCCCTGGGTTAGGACCCAGAGGATCAGGGAGTAACCAGGAACCCTATCCCAGCCACCACCCTCCCTTGGGTAGCAGCCCATCACCCACTGACACGAGCCACTAGGCTGCACGGTCCTGACAGTAAGGTCACCCTATTGACTCAGGCCACTATGACATACAGCCCTGATTGCAAAGGTAGCCATCTTGACTCGGACCATTAGGCTGCACGACTCTGATGAGAAGGTCAGCCATATTGATTCAGGCCACCAGGCCATAATGCCTTGAAACACAGGGTGCACAATTAGACTCAATCACAGGGCTACAATATGGTTCCTTCCTAAAAGGGGCCTGTGGTGTATAAGCCCTGTGACACAATTTTCCCTTTTGCAAGGACAAACCAAACAGTACAGAGTGGCAGAGAATTCTTGAAATACTTATAAATACTTGAAAAAGGAATAAAGTAACATGCTAATCAATCCTTCCCCCAAAAAATATTTTGTCTCTTTCTAATCACTATTCTTTTCGTGCTCTGTACATTTATGTTTCTTATTACCAGAGAAATAGTGCTATTACATACCATAGAGGCTGCTTATAAAGCACACATGTCCTAGGATACTTTACAGAGTTTTTAGTGGCAACTAGCAATAGGGTTTATGCTGTTTCACTACTACAAAGCCCAGTCAAAGTTTTTCCATAACTTCCACTTTCGCGGGGGGGGAATATGGGTGGATATATACATACTTATACATATATATACACACAGATACCATGAGTAAAGCTGATTGAATAACCAATTTTTCAGTTTGATGACAACCATAAAATGTAAAAAGTAATTGTTTCAAGTCAACCCACAACCAATTCTTTTTCAGTGAACTGAAAATGTTGAAAAAAATTTCAGATCAAACAAAATACTTAATTAGACAAAAAGTAAAATTCAAAAAGTTGTTTCAAATTGAAAAGTAAAAACATTGACTTTTTCAGGGTTTTTTTTGCAGGGAAGGGGGAAATAATTCAACTCATTTAATATTCATTTGCAAAATGTCTTTGGTGACCAAAATCTGCATTTTGCAGTGAAAAGTTTCATCCCCAAATTTTCCTTCAGCTCTAACATAATGATCTTTTAAAAACCATAACAAATACTAATCCCAGTGGCAGTACCACTAGTGGGAATTTTAAGCATACATCACTTTAAAAATCTAGCCAATATTCTATATTCAAATGCACTGAAAAGGTTAAATACATATCATAGACAGTGAAAACCAAGGTTTCATGGAGTCTGTGGCAATAAACTTGCAATAAGAATAAATGTTCTCATTGTAAAAAAGCGTTATATAATCTTCTGCTGCTGCCAAAATCCAAAATAGCTGCTTTATGCTCTGTAACAGAAAGAGAAGGAAGTGACTTTTATCTTCTCCTGTTTTTTAAACACATGTTAAAAAAGTTGCTCCTGGCACATACCCTAGATGCTGTTGTAATGGTCAGTCTGACCTATGCTGTCAGAAAGATAAAGTATGGCTTCTTTCCTGTAAAATGTTCATAATGCAAAGAAAATGCAGACATTGGCCAAGGACTCTAGAAAAATCATTTTCTCTTACTTATCACCACAATTTATTTTATATTGTAACCTAGTACCTTAAAAGTCTTAGCTATATGCATTAAATGATACTGATTTAAAAAGTCTAGCACAGTCACTAAAAACATTTGAAGGGATGATTAAACTGGGAATAAAGTTAGACTTCTTAAGAAGAAATATGTTTTTGAGAAGGCTTCTTTCCCCGCTATTCAAGGTCCCTTTTGGGTGTTGGCTGAATGTAGTAAATTCTATTAACTTATTTTCTGACATTAGAAAGTTTTAATTTTTATGGTGTATTATAAAATCAATGGTACAAATCCATCATTAGTGTATAGTTAGACAGCTTAACTTCTGAACTCAACGTGCCTGTTTACACAATATTTAATTTGGCTTAGGAGTTTTGCATGAATGTAACAGAAGCCAAAGTTAAACTCTCATTCTTAATTTTCTTTCCCAGATCTTTAGTGGTGAATCTTCCATTCCATTCTTTGATAGATGTGATATCTAACTCCTTCATTGATACTTCTAGGTATCTTACCTGTCTTCTAAATTTTCTTGTCCTACTTTATTTTCAGGGGTCTCTAACAACATCTGTGAATCCTTCATGCTTAACAATTTGTCTCTGCTTGTATTTAACTTGGAAACTCTGATTTCCTTCTCCAGATCTAAGGAAGAGCTCTGTGAAGCAAGAAAGTTTGTCCCTTCCATCAAGAGAATTTTGTCCAATAAAAAAAAAAATTCTCATCCACCTTGTCTCCTGTGTTTCATAGTCTATTTTACTACACTCTTGAAAGTTTCAGAAAGATAATTGAAACAATGGAGACAATCTAAGTTGCAGCTGAGATGGTGTAAATAAGCATCTTTCCATTGGACTGATTTGGGCTTGGAGTGATACTGATTTATGCCCAATGGGGATATTACTCTGTCTCCTCACAATGCAGATTAAACAAAGAAAACTTCATATAAATTAGACAAATTTCAATACACCATTCACAATCATACTGCAATGGAAACGTCTCAAAATAGAATGCATCTTTTTAAAAGTATCAGACATACAAAAGGTCTTACATGTTAATAGTATTAGGAGTTGGGGTGCAATTCCATGTTGGGCCTTAGATTAATAGATTCCAATGCCTGAAGGGACCATTATCATAATCTAGACTGATCTTCTGTACAGTATAACATAGGCCCTAGAACATCACTAAAATAATTACTAGAACATATCTTTCAGAAAAAGAGACAATCTTGGTTTAAAAATTACCAGTGATGGAGCATCCACCATGACTTTCGGTAAGTTGTTCCAATGGTTAATTGCCCTCCTATATAAATGTATGCCTTATTTCCAGTCTGAATTTACCTAACTTCATCTTCCAGCTATTGAATTGTGTTATTCCTTTGTCTTCTGGATTGAAGAGCCCATTATCAAATATTTGTTCCCCACTAATATACTTATAGCCTGTAATCAAGTCACCCTTTAATCTATTCTTTGCTAAGATAAGGAGATTGAGCTCCTTGGATCTATCAATCTATTCCTTTAATCATTCTTGTGGCTTTTCTCCAAACCCTCTGCAATTTATCAACATATCAACTTTTTAGAATAGTGGACACCAAGAATGGACACAGTATTTCTGCAGTGCCAAATGCAAAGATAGAGTAACCTGTCTATTTCTACTCAAGAGTCCCCTATCTCTGCCCCTTGAAAAGGAGTGGCACAACATTCACAACCCCAGGGAAGAGGGGACTAAGGTGGCTTTAAGCCACCTTTACACTCTTTCAGTACTTAGCTGCACCAGAGTCTGCAGACACCCCTGACATAACAGACAGTCCTAGGGGACGATGTAAGTTACAGCTGCCTCCTGGGCTACAGCACCACCTAGAGATGCCACAATCTTATGTGCTGCAGTTGTAATTTTGACATGCTCCCAATCCCAGCCCTGAAATACCGTCTACAAACTTTGTGGCTGTCTTCCATAGTGCCAGTGCCAAGAGAATCCTCTCTTGGGCATAAACTGAACTTTCACGGTCCTTTGTACTGCTCTGGGCCCTTACGTTAGCTAAGGGAACCAGAAACAGGGGGATAAGAACACCACCCGAAGAATGAAAATCCTGGCCCTATTGAAATCAGTGACAAAACTCCCTGTTTCATTTTAAGTTTCTAAAATTTGATAACTGTATTGCTGTTCTGAAGCTTTTATTGATCTTGTAGAAGCCATGAGATTTCTTTGACTAAAGAGTGGCCTAGGCTTATGTGAAATAAAATTCTAAGCAACACAGTGGGTCAAGGATGAAAGACAGTTTCAGAAGGCAGCCTTGGTTATGCAAGAGGCCAAAACGAGAGAATACAAAACTGTACTACACAGTACCTAAATTATCACTTTAGTGCTTTGCCTTATTTTCCAAAAAAGAAACCGCTGAGTGGATCAAGAGGTCGATCTTCTACATGGAGCCTACATGCAGCAGCATCAGGGAACTACTATGGCTTTAGGGATATATTTTTGACATGGAATAACTTCGCTGGTGTGAAAGTATCCTTTTTGTCCAGAAAACCCAGCATTCCTAGCATGCAACAAGTGTGGCTACTTTGGTGTTTTGTGGCAAAGGATTTAGTCTGTAATAGAGAGTAGCCTAGCTAGGAAGGAATCAGGGTACATATATTCTGAAAAAAAAATTACAGATGGAAAAGTAGTCTGCACTATCTATAATTAATTTTCTACACTGCAATCAATATCAAAACACTATAGCACTCTTCTTCGCTTCCAAAAGTATTCTCTTTACCATATGTCTTGGTTTAATTAAAGCTATTGAATAAAATGTGATGAACATCTGAATTTGTTAATGTTTGGCAGAGAATTTGCTTGATAAGCATAGCTGTACAGTTAAAGTTAAGACAGTACTTTAATTTTAAACACTTATATTCATGGCTTATGAATTTCTTGTGTTTTGATGTAGCTCAAAAGTTAATTTGTTTTGAAAATACATATTTTAAAAAACAAAAATATATTTGTCTGTAAATGGGATTGTCTTCATATTAAAATAAAATAAAGGGCTTGAAGCCAAATTTATAATGGTATTAAGGTGCCCAGTTCCCATTGAAGTCAAAGGCACCTAAATATCTTTAATAAAACAAAACACTTTTGAAATCTGCGCTAACTCAAATTATTTTGACATTAAACACTATATTTTATATAATCAAAATCGTGACTGAAATGGTTTTTGCCTTGTTTGAATAAATTAATTGTTGAAATAGAGTCTTGAGCTGTTACTCTCAGAATATGTCTACGTTGCAATTAAAAAACTACGGTGGCCCATGCCAGCTGACTTGCACTTCCAGGGCTCAGATTAAGGGGTTGTTTAATTGCTATATAGATGTCTGGGCTTGGGATGGAGCTCAGGCTTTATGACCCTGATAAGTGGGAGTGTCCCAGAACTTAGACTGCAGCACAAGCTTGAATGTCTACACCACAATTAAGCAACCCCGTAGCCCAAACCCCATGATCCTGAGTCAACTGGCATGGGCCAGTTGCAGTATCTAATTACAGTGTAGACATGCTTTCTAAGAGAAGAATGGATGACCTAATGGATAATTACACCATCCGATGTTCATGACCATCATCAATAGCGTGTCCAAGTGCCCTGATCTTATCATCTGTATACGTCATGATGATACACTAGTGTCTTATAAGAGATGAACCGAGAAGACTAACATAGTAATGGATGCGGTTAAACAATAAAATTTTGACAGAGTTTTACATTCCTATGCCATGGTTTTGATGGAGATTAAGAGGTCCTATTCTCCTTCCATAGCATCTGTGGAAAATCCTGCATCAGAACTAATTCAGGTGGCAGGCCATTGGAATAATTCAGATTGCCTCAAACCAGTTTCAGAGTTCAAAATGAACTGTTTTTCATTCCCAAAAAGCTCTAACTCTACTTGTGGATACTATCTGTTGGACTGAGAATGGTCTCTTTGTCAGTCCATGCTGGAAGAAAGACAAGAGGCAATGGATGTGTCTCAATTAAGCCAAAACTTTTTTCACTTAAAATGGCAGAGTACCTGGAAACAAATTCTACACTGCAGGAAGGTTGGGAATCAGGTCTCCACTGTTTGAGACATAGGATCCCCAAATCACCTTCCTCAATGGGACTATGAAAAGGAGAAGGTCAGGTCTTCACTGTGTAAGGGGAGTCCAAAACCTCCCCTATTCATCTCCCTCAAAGGATATTTCCTTCAAATCCTTTTCCAGTCCGTTCTGATAACGGAATTTCTTCCATGCCAAGTCCCAGCACTAGACATCCACCACAAGTTTTTCATATTAGATGTGACATTGGAAATTCACTCCCTACTCCCCTCCAACAGGTCCCAGACCAGCTATAGGGAAGACAATAAAACCTATCCCCCCTCAGCCAATTAGGCAACAGGAAAAGATTTCCTTCCAAGTCCCTCATGGAAATTGTTAACTAGCATAAAGCATACAGCAGGTCAAGAGGTAACATGGCCTTTTTGCCAAGTTCATTGCTGTGTGGGTGCTGCCAGCCTGATTCTGGTGCAGTCTCTCTCTCCAGGGCTTCATGAGATATAAAAACCCACCCCCACACAAACTCTAGTCACCAGGAAGTGCAGTGAAGTGACCTACTCCTGACCTGGCCCCAGCTGTTTCCTATCCTTTCTGTCCATCCCTATGAACTTCTCCCTTCACCCCACTTTCTATAAGTGAGGCCTTAAAGGGGCAACAGCTCTTTTCTTCCAGCTTGCTGGACAAAGACCCCAACACATGAAGGTTGCAATGAGCATATTGGCATGGCTGCAAAGGTTATCAAGCAAAAGGGGATGAATACATCATGCTACCTGACTAAGTTTTGCCCAGTAGGTTCCCTTTCACCTGGTCATAAAAACCAGGAGGTCCATGTTGTGGGTTCTTTTTACTGAACCTTTTTCATCTAGTTCTTTGTTCAATCTTGTGTAGGTAAATCCAATTTAATTCTTCACTGAATTTTAAGAAATAACTCTGTGGGAGGCTTCGTTTTTTGTTTGTTTGTTTTTCTTCTGCATGGTGGTTTGTGATTTTGAGCTATATAATACAATCAAAGTTTGCAATACGTTGTTGCAGGATTCTATCCTCATTTTCCTCGAATGCCTTTTCTTAGGGTTTGCACAAAGCATTTTGGTAATTCATCTGGAGCTGGGTAATAAGTATCTGAGCTAGTGTGTTTTACTGATTTTTTTTTTCTTGAAGAAAATTGGAAATTCAGCAGGAACAAAACGAGGACTTTTTATTTAAAACTCTCTTCAGGCAAAACATATATGGCAAACAAATCACAATATGCCTTCGTAATCTTTATGAAAAACTCTTCCCTTGTATATACAATTTCTGGCCTAAAACACACACAAGCTATAACTAAGTACATTTATTTATTTTTCTCTGCAAATCCAGATGTGGTTTCTACCAAGTCTTACTGCCTTCTTCCATAGAAAACATAGAACAGTCTGAGGTATGATTCAGTTAAAGTCTTCACATCAATTAATTCTTTCAGTAGAGCCTGGTCTAAAGCCTATCAAGAGTAATTTGCAACCAAAGTTTTATTTTCACTGTGTCTTCACCCCAATTTGCCAGATTAGCAAAAAAAAAAAGGGGGGAGGGGGTTGGCACTGGACACTGATCCACCTCCAATCAGATACACATAATAATTCTATATGTAAATTCTCATACTTGCATAAATTTTAAGAATACAGACAATCACTCCAGCCTATTCACTATCCAGACACAGTGATTCTCTATTTCTGCCATTCTTCCTACAAGTTTTCACAAATCATAAGGAGCGGGATAAACTTTAAAAATTATGTGTAGCTTTTTAAAACAACATATAGTTTTGCTATATATTTTCCACTAAATCTACACGTGAATAAAAAACAGATTCACATTTCTTTAACTTTACTATTGGATCTACTGTGTTATGCACAGTACTTTAATCCAGCTATATTTTGTTAATCAAATTTCTGCTAAATAATGAAGGACCGTTTCCATCTGTAAAAGTCATTGGTGAAAGGAAACATGTATCTTTATACTTTACAGTGATCTGAAGGCATCTTAAAGTCTTGATTTTGCCTTTTTTCAACACTACAACAGTTTTGCTAACTCTAACATTACCAGATTTTGTCATAGACCTCTCTTCAGAAAGTACAGACAGTTGCAGTGTTTGTCATTTTTCATTCTCATATTTACATTGTTAATATTTACTCTAACCCAACATGGAGCATTTGAGTGCAGAGCATTCTGTACTACAAAGAGTCAAGAAAAATCATATATGTATATATTATAAGCCGCCTTGTTTTGTATAGGTTCAAATTTTGTAATGGACTCTTTCATAGTCTCACAGCCTACATGGTGTTTCATAACTGCAGCCAAAATGCACTCCTTTGTTGAATTCCTCTTTTGCGTCTTGTGTACCAGAGCAAAGAGTCACATGTCCTCATTACTAAAGCTTCTACACTTAATCTACGGAAAAACCCCACTATGGATATGCTTAACATAATGTTCTAAACAATGGAAAGCTAGATCCATCCAGCATGCTTATTCTTCCTGCATATGTTGTGTGTCAACCAATTTACCTCATGATTGAGAATGCCTTCTTGCATGTGGCTCATAGACAGAAGTGCTATCTCAGAATGCTGTTTCTTATAGTAATGGTGTTTCTTATAGCAGATGCACATGTTATAAGGCCAGAAGGTCCCATTGTGATCATTGAGTCACAGGCCAAAAGTCTTGGATGAATCAATTGCTGTTTGAATTAAAGAGAGCTTTTAGAAAAACAACCAATCTTGATTTAAAATTTTCTAGTGATGAAGAATCTATCACAAGGCTTTGTAAGATGTTTCAGTGGTTAGTTGCCCTTGTTGTTAAAAAAACCTATACCTAATTTTTATAGTCTTTTTAGTCTTTACTTTCTAGCCATTATTAGTCCTCAACAAAATTCTGTTCCATATGTAGGTAGATTGCGATCAAGTCACACTGAACCTTCTCTTTGATAAGCTAATAAGCTCCTCTCCAATTTTCAGCATCCTACTTGAACTGTGGACACCAGACGTAGACACAGCATTCCATTAGTGGTCTCTTGAGTGCCAATATAAGGGAGTTGAGGTAATATAACTTCTTTACCCCCCTTGATGCAAGCCTGCTTATACATCCACTTCATACTATACATCCACATTAGCACTCTGGCAACAAAACATTGTATTGGGAGCTTGTGTTCAGCTGTTTTCTACCATAAACCACAATTCATATTCAGAGTCACTTTTAACCAAGATAGAAATCCTGCATTCTGTTACTATGACCTGCATTCTCGACGCCTAGATGTACAGCTACATTAGCCTGTATTGAAATGCATATTGCTATTATGTATTATTTGTACTATTGTGTCAACAAGGACCCTTAATTCTGGAACAGATACTGTACAAACAGAACAAAAAGATGGTCCCTGTCCTAAGATGAGAGATAATAAATGGATACAGACACACCTATCAGAGAGTATAAGTACACAAAGACAACATTGGTCATCATGACAGACAGTAATCTGTGCATACTAATAGGCTAACCACTGTCAATTTTTTTTGTACAAGTCATGGCAAAGGAGAGTTTTAAAGAGTAATTTGAAGGTGGATAATGAGGTAATTTTTTAGATGGTTATGGAGAACACCTCCCAAGTGTGTGTGGGGATAGGGGACAGTGTAGGAGAAAGTGTCAAGGTGTTTGTTTGAAAATTTAACAAATGGACAGTGAAGGCTGGCATCATGGTCCTATTAGAAGTGAGCAATGACAGATCAATAATGAATAAGAAAGCATAAGCGTGTTAACTGACTGTGAAGGGCCTTTAAAATCAATACAAGGAGTTTGTTTGTTATCCTCTGCCCCATAGTCATCTCTTTTCTAAAATGAACATTTCCAGTCTTTTTAATTTCTCCCGATATGGAAGTTGCTCTGTACCCGTAATAATAATAGTTGTCCTTCTCTGTAATTTTTCCAGTTCAAATATATCTTATTTTTAGATGAGGTGACTGCATGCAGTATTCAAGGTGGGGAGCATATCATGGATTTTTATAGTGGCACTAGGCCACTGTACATTGAGCAGATTTTCAGAGAATGATCCACGATGACTCCAAGATCTCTTTCTAGAGTGGTAACAGCTAATTTAGATCCCATCATTTTGTATGTATAGTAGGAATTATGTTTTCTAGTGTGCATTACTTTGCATTTATCAGCACTGAATTGCATCTGCCATTTTGTTGCCCAGTCATCCAGTTTAGTGAAATCCCTTTGTAACTTCTCAGTCAACTTTGAATTTAATTGTCTTGAGTAATTTTGTGTTATCTGCAAACTTTGCCACCTCAGTGTTTACCTCCATTTCTAAATCATCTGTCCTCTAGTCATCTGGTATAGAGGGTAATTTAAGCAATAGTTATGTATCACAGTTAGTAGTTTTGCCATTTCATATCTGAGCTCTTTCAGAACTCTTGAATGAATACCATCTGATCCTGGTGACTTACTCTTTTATCAATTTGCTTCAAAACCTCCACTATTGACACCTCAACCTGGGACAGTTCTTCATATATGTCATTTAAGAAGAATGGCTCAAGTGTGGAAATCTCCCTCTTAACATCTGCAGTGAAAATTGCTGCAAAGAATTCATTTATCTTCTCCATAATGACCTTGTCTTCCTTTAGTACTTCTTTAGCAACTTGATAGTCCAGTGTCCCCATGGATTGTTTGGCAAGCTTTCTGCTTCTGATATACTTAAAGTTGCTATTAGTTTTTGTCTCTTTTTCTAGGTCTTCACATTTTTTTTTTTTGGTTTGCCTAGTTTTACTTTTACCTTGGCTTGCCAGAGTTTATGCTCTTTCTAATTTCCTCAGTAAGATTTGACTTCCTATTTTTACAGGATGTTATTTTGTATCTGACTAACTCTTTTAATTTGTTCAGACATGGTTACATTGTTTTGGTCCTCTTACAGTTTTTTGTTCGTTTGTTTTGGTTTTTTTATGCGGAAAGGCAGGGAGGTAGCGGTATACATTTAATTTGAGCCTCTATTGTGGTGTTTTTAGTTGTTTCCATTCAGCTTACAGCTTACTTATTTGCCTTCCTGTAATTTTCACTGTCAACGTAAGACTTTTCAGTGTTTATATATTCTTGCCAGCTTGGATTTATGTATTAGCTATTTTTATTTATTACTAATTTAATCTTTACACATTAATGAAGTGTTTTGTAGGTGGTAAGATAAACAGTTAAAGAGAGCTCTTGTTTCAAGATAAGGATGGTGAGCTGGGTATAACGATGATTAAAAATGTTCAGCTGAGTAGATGTTCTGTTGTGAAAAGTGAAACATGAACTCTTTTTTCATTAGAGTCCCAATATACATCTCTCTCATTCACTCCTCAGTTCCTCCCTACTTCCTTTTTTTCTTATCCGTTTCTTCATTTTTAAAATTTTGTTTCTGAATAACAGTTTGTTGCTTCTTTAAAATATTTAATTTTGAATTTTTTATGTCAATTTAGTACTGGTAAAGTTTGCTGATCTCCTTCAAAATTATTTGCCTATATTTGCAGAACAAATAATGCAGTGGCAGCAGCAGTACAAAGTTCCCTACATTGATCCATTAATGTGCCTCAGTTCTCATCACCTATATAGCAAAAGTCTCCATTCCCATTCTTTTCTTGGCCTCTCTGAAGAGACGCCTAACAAGGGTGTCAACTACTACCAGTTTTTATGGTGATTTCTGTGATGTAGACTTTGGTCCACTAGTAACTGTATCGAGACCACTAAACTTACTGCATGAGCTTTTGAATAGCAATCAGATGCCATTTGCAACCTATGTTGGATACCTACTCATCATGCAAGAGTCACTTTATATAAAATAAATTATATGCAAAAATGTCTATGTTAGTATAGTACTGCCAATGAGAATAGAAAAAAAAATTGCACAAAAGTAAAAAACAACTATTAATGTTTCTGTAGGAACCAGGATTGCCTTTGTATGTGCATATTTTATAACTGAATTTGAAACCAAGGAACACTTAGCAAATGCTACAATTTGGTTATGATTTCAAAATTTGCCTTAGGTTCACTAAAAGTGATGTAATTCACAACAAATCATGTATATTATGAATGTAGCCTCGTATACACAATATGTATAAGATTATCATAATTTTCTTTAATGTATTTGTAGTACAAAATTATTTACAATTTATTTAGGAGTCAAAATTTCTGTCACTGGATTGGTTGTGAACAGTTCTCTGGGAACACTCGCTATTTAATCTACGTTGGTTATTCTAAAATGTTTGGTATTGTTTCTGTTCTTCAGTTATTAGTCTGAATCATTACTAGTTCAAATGCTTGCATATGTGAATTTAAATACTGTTTCCTTGAATACTCACACATATAACATTAATAATTTATTTTATGTGAATATTCAAGCCAGTTACACAAATAGTTGTGAAAAGACGTTATCATGGAGAAAGCTGTTTAGAATAATATACATATTTGAGTAAAGATTAAAAAATGATATTATAGGAACCACAATTGTCTTGTTAAATTTAAGTATACATTTTACACATGCTCATACACATCTGTTCTTCTCATAGGTTTCTTCCTTCATATTTATTCACACTAATTTTACTAACTCCTTAACTGATTTTACTCTTTTATAATAATTATTCTGCAGTCCTACATCCAGAACTTCTATTGTACTCAGTGGTTATTTTAGGTGCAGAAGGAATGCAGAACCAGTCCTAGATATTGTTTTTGTACTGAATTTAGTTATATTCCTGCTCTAAACAAATATCTGAACCCTCGAGTAAAGACCCAATTGTGTTTTTCTGCAGAATTTCTGCAAAGAGATGTAACTTTGGCAGAAGCTAATGACATTTTCATGAACTACCACATTCTTGCTTGTAGATATTTATCACCTGCTAATGATCAGACTTCTATTGCATTAATAGTTGTGCAATATTTCCGAGTTCATTAACCTATTCAAAATGAATGTGTATCTTTTTGTATTCATTGGAAAATATTCATAATATATCTGAACTTTTAAATGAATGTTAGTGAGCATTTATGAACATGATTTTATTAAAATTTATTTAAAAAATGCAGTTCAATTATTTAAGAATGGTTGGTAAGGACCATGAGAAGTCTGTAAAATAAGAACATTTTATATTTCTCAGATGAGCTATTGGCATCTAAGATGAAGAATTACTTTAAATGAATAAAGTAACCATATATTGTGCTATAGGTCTTATTTAATCTTCAGTTTCTTAAATAAACACACTTGCCCTCAGATCCAGAGAGAACATTGCTAGGGCTATAATCTCCATTGGTAAAACCTTTCTATCATAGAATAGAGTGGTCATATATCACATTTGATCATAGACAATTATATTTTACTTGCATTTTGAACACTTAAACTTTAAACCCTGTTTGTTAGATCACCACATTTGATATTAATTAATGGCAAAGTTTAATATTCTTTCTTTTACCATGATTGCTCATGAAGGGTTTTCAAGTGCTACTTTTAATATCTTGTAATCACTGACCCAACCATTCATTAAATGTCATTATGCAACATAATGCTGGCTCCAAAAATTTACAATTATGACAGCATGGTCTTTGGAGACTGTGAATATGGTCATAGCACAGAGTCAAACAAAATTCAACATTGCTTAGACAGTTGACTGAATAAGGGGAAAATACTAAGGGAACAGAAGGTCAATGTCTCTTCACTTTGATAATTGCTTTCATGAATGATTCTTTGTGGGGTGGGGGAGGGACGGGATGGAAATGACTGAATGTATTTGTGCTGTTCCAAAGTGAAATGCATTGAACCCTGCTAGAAAACTTCTTGCAAATAGCAAAGGCTCTTTGTGAATCTGCAGTTTGAGATTAAATCTAGCATGAGGACAATAGTGCTTTCAACGTTAGAGCTCTTCCCGTATTCTAGCCTGGCAGTGCAATGGTTCATTTATCAGGAATATATTATGGAGACAGTTTAAAAATATCCAGATGATAAATATTCCTTTTCCTGTTGTGTTGGGAACAAATGGTTTACTGTGGCAGTGGAAATTAGTCTTTACTTCAAAATTTCTGGGAAAATGAGCCATCATAACCCCTCAAAATCATTTGTTTCTTACTTACGTCCTCTTCTTTTGCAAATTTGTATTAAATTTTTAAGCAGTTTTCGAAAATCAGCAGATATAGGTTTCAAAAATCTTTTAGGCATAAAAGTGAAAAATTCACATTTTCTTGAGCACTGGTTTGCTCTCAGACCCTCCCTGTACTCGGTTCAACAGAAAATCAAGCACCATACTTTTCCTGGAACTGCAGGTGCATAGCTTTATTTTCAAAACACAAGATTTTACAGAAAAACAGCCATGATCCATGAACACTTATCAAAATGTTGCTTACAAATTGCCTGTGGTTAATTGCTTGACAAATACTCTATCAAATAGTTTTGCTCTCTGAAAATGAAGGGCACAACATGCTTCTACACATGAAGGCGAGATTAATGTTTCAAAGTTCACCACTCATTGCACCCTTTTGATTCTGCTGGAGATCTGTGCTGGACCTGTTCTCTTATGCCATGGTACATCAGCTTAAGGACTACAAGGGTTGCAACAACCGCAAAGAGATAAAATGAGCTAATGATAAGTATAGGGCTTTGCTCCTTTCCTCTGGCCATGCTCCCTTTTTTCTTGCTATATCAGCAGCAGTGGGGTGGTGAGTGACATAACTGAACCCCATCACAGCTCTGTTCCACCAGAGGAACACCCTAACATGTGGATTAGCCTCCTGAGTTAGTTAAACACTTCAGATCCAGATTTCACTAGCAGTGCAAAGCAAAGAAGTCACACTGCATCAGAGACGTTGTCTTTTTTTGTGCAAATGATTTCTCACCAAGGTTGTGTGCACACAAATAAAAGACACGTTTTCCAAATTTATCCCTAAAAACCATCTTTGTTCTAAAAGAAATGAAAGCACCACTCGGTGTGGAAAAAAACAAACGTATGCCCCAATTTCTGCATGAAAAAACTGAATATATGCAAATATGTATCAGCACATTCATTTCTTACTTTGCATGGGCAAAAGTCTCTTCTGAATATGGGAATGTGGGTGAATGTATGAGAACAGAATTCTGTTTCCCAACTTTATCAGTTTTGGATACCGTTCCAGAATAAAACATTTAACTAAAACTTTAAATTTTAAATTGACACTCCCTCATATAGGCCTTCATATTGGAAGGTAGTACAGGGCATTTCAACTTTAAAGTGCTGTGTGCAAATTCTTAAGTTCCACTTTCAAAATTCTAGTATCAGATGCAGAAGCTATAGTGCCATGCGCACAATATTGAGGTACTGTGTGTAAACTGGCATAATGATGCTAAGTCAGGGGGAAAAAGGCCATTGTATTGGTTAGGATTATGAATATTTAAGACTTTTAGAGCCACATGAAAGGTTCTGTCCACCCAGGCAGCAGCCCATATTTTCCTGTAACTCTGGACCAAGATAGAACACTTACTTGTTCACTGCACCTGTTCCTGCCTGTCTTGTTTGTGGTTTGGTTCCATACTTGCCTGCTTGTTCCTGTCCTGTTCCTGCTGCCTGCTCCTGCTTCGGACTCCTGTCTTGAGTGTACCAGATGGGCCTTACATGTGTTCAGCACATGCCTAGAGGAGGTGAGTTAAAGATACTTTATTGTTAATTTGTCCATTACCCCATTACTGCAATTTATCCTGGGTTCCCAGGCTTTAGGCTCTTGGTTCTCGGGTTCAGTGTTGTTTTAGTAATATAGATAAATAATAAACAATTTATCTGTCTCATTTGATTTCCTTCAGTGAGTCCCTGGATGAAAAAAAAATCAGGTGAAGGTGAACCTGGAAAGATCCTTAAATAAATTACGATCTGTTTTTAATTTGAGTTGGGAGGGAGTGAAGGCCCATCAGCTCTGGGTGGGAGTGGGGCCTTTGCAATCTATGATTTTCCTTTCCTTTGGAAACAATTCCTTCATGTAAGTAGGTCTTAGGTTTTTTTTTTTAATTATGGCCCCGTTAAAGCTTGTGTAAGAGGACAGCAAAACACAGAATTGAATATCTTGACAACCAGGGATGATTATAAAGATCTCTCTATGACTGTTTATAACTAGACTAGACAAGATAATTAAGTGTATATTGTGCCTTAATGAAGGGCTGGATTAGATAGATCTTGAAAGCATTTCTTGTGTTATCATTCATGGTATGAGATGGTTGTGTTAATGTCTCCATTGTGCAGTAGAAACAGTCCAAAAGAGAAGGACAAAGTGCTCATTTCACAGAAGATTTTACATCTCTTCCCAAAGACTTTCAATGACCAACAAACATGATTATCACAATACATGAAGAGATTGCCTCAAGATGAAGTTTTCAAAGGTGTCACTGGCTCCTAACTGCCATGACTTCCAATGCAAATAGGAAATACAATTCACTACATGCATTTAGGTATGGAAGAAGATAAATTACAGGCATTGATTAAGGCTATAACTAGTAGAAGAACCAGCAGTCCTCAGGCCTCTAAGTCAGTTAATTTAGGCCAAGCTAATCAAGGCCTAAAGTCTTACATTGACATGAGCAACTGTTGAACCAGGATCGATTCACGAGCCCACGAATGAGCACCCAATAACCGCACCACTGAAGACTAGGATTCAATCTCTTCAATGCAAAGCTATTTATTGGAAAGCAGGCTTATCACAGATACATAGAAAAGGCTATATAGTGCTTCTCCTTTTTAAGCCTCAATTCCCCAAGCATAAACCATCAGGAACTATGCTGGCCCTATATAGTATCCTGATTCGCAAACAAAGCAGATATAGATAACAATTCTAGGTGGAGACTTTCTTCCATCTGTCTTGTCCCTTTGGTCTGTTTTCTGAGTCTCTCAAAGCAGGGTGTTAGCTACCAAGACCCTCTGGTTCTTCTTGAGTACCTGATCTGTTTTATGGTCCCTTGTGGTAGGGTGTTTGGCTACCCTGAGACTCTTGTTTCTAAAGTCCCTCTTCAGATGTTAATTGGGATGTCCAAGTGGCATGTGGTATTCTCCAGTAATTATACCCTTTCTCCAAAGGAGTCACATGTCCCCAAAATATGCTCGGCTAGCACTTTAACACATGATTATTTATTGCTTGTTTTTCTAATAAGTTTCAGGAGGTACCACAGAGATCAGCTGACATGTACATATTGTCAAATATTCACCTGGACACCTGATGTCATGCTGTTCTACAGGGTCAGTTGACTGAGGTCAGTTAGTCCCAGATTCACTGTTACACACACCCTTGTGTGCATACCCGGCAAACTGGCCATTGTCTGACCACAACTGTTGGTCTGTCATATCAGCACAGCTACACACATAGGGCCTAGATAAACGTTCATGGCTTACTGTCAGTGCCAAGTGTACGTTCCTAGTGATTTGCCATATAATCTATCTAAAGAATTCATTTATGTGAATGCTAGTTAGTGTGATATAGATGATTAATTAAGCTATAGATGTAGGAAACCCACCATTAGTAGAATGCAGAAACATAGGTAAGAAAGGAGGCTGAACTCAGGGAGCTGAGAATGCACAAGGTAGTGCAGGTGTCAAAGTAACAGTATACAGATCATGACCTGGGTCTCTGAGCTGTGGTACTCACTGAGACATGCCAGACTGTTGACCACTTGCTGATCATCTCCCTTATTTCAGCGTTCTCCACAAAGAATGAATAAGTGATGCATGTGCTGACATTTTGAATTATGTTCCCTCCTTTGTTATACTAGAGTGCTTGTAAACTTGTTTGCTTTGTTTAGAAGATTTTAATGAAGAGGATACAGAATCAGAAAAGCTGTTTCTTGTGTGCTAATTAAGTCTCTCAGTCTGATACAATTCTGATACTGGGGCTGATTTTGGTGCTGAACTCTCTCAAGACCACTATGAGCAATTATTAAACAAAAAAAGGTAATAATTTAAGTGCTTTTGAAAATCTCACTCACAATCCCTTCTCCTCTGAGGGCATGATTTAGATGTCCAAAACAAATGATCACATATCATACCCTTAACTTCTTCTGTGTGGACATAATGTGGTTCTGGGTATGAACTGATGTTGTTATTGACAAACACTGAGTTTTAATCCTAGGTTTGCCACTGGCTCACTGAGTGGCTTTCAACAAGTGATTGATTTTAAGCCAAGGCTATGTTAGATGAGGCTGCAAAGATTCATAGAATATTAGGGTTGGAAGGGACCTCAGGAGGTCAGCTAGTACAACCCCTTCCTCAAATCAAGACCAACCCCAACTAAATTATCCAGGTCAGGGCTTTGAATCTCCATCCTTAAAAGGTTTTTAAGGCCTGGCTTGACAATCACCTCCATAGGTAACCCATTCCAGTGCTTCACCTAATGAAAAAAAGGTTTTCCTAATATCCAACCTAGACCAGCCCCACTGCAACTTGAGACAATTGATCCTTGTCCTGTCACCTGCCACCACTGAGAATACCCTAACTCCATATTCCATGGAACCCTGCTCACCAGTGCCAAAGAGAAGGGAATAATCACTTCCCTCAATCTGCTGGCATTGTTCCTACTAATGCACCCCAACATGCTGTTAGCCTTCTTGGCAATAAGGGTACACTGTTGACTCATATCCGGCTTCTTGTCCACTGTAACACCCAGGTCCTTTTCTGCAGAACTGCTGCTTAGCCAGTTGGTCTCCAGTCTGTAGCAGCGCATGGGAATCTTCCGTCCTAATTGCAGGACTCTACACTTGTCCTGACTGAATCTCAGATTTTTTTTTTTTGGCCCAATCCTCCAATTTGTGTATGTCACTCTCTAGCCCATCTACCACTCCCCCCAGGTTAGTGTCATCTACAAACTTGCAGAGGGTGCAATCCACTCCATCTTCCAGATCACTAATGAAGATGGAGAACAAAACTGGACCCAGGATCAACCCCTGGAGCATTCCGCATGTTACTGGCTGCCAACTAAACATCGAACTGTTAGTCATTACCTGTTTATCCTGATGATCTAGCCAGCTTTTTATCTCCCTTATAGTCCATTCATCCAAAGAGATTCAAAGGCAGTCTCCAGAAGGAATTTGGGCTGAGTTACAGCATTTTTTATTGCCATTTCATGAATTAATGAACATACCAATAGGGAAAGGAACAGGGTCCCCACAAATTCATAGTCCCATTTTAAAATGGGCAGTTTAAGGAACCTATTGAGAGGGTAATTGTTCAGCTCTATAATGATTTTCCATGCCAGTTGTGGTATGAACATCATAAGAAACCAGGCCCCCACACTAATGACAAATGACTTAAGAATAGTTCTGAACCATTGCATTCATTATGAAGGGAAAGAACAGCCAAGGCATTGGGATTTCCTCACTAGGGGGCATTAAGAAATAGTCTACTTAAAGTAGGCTTTTAAAAATTCACAGGGGTCATTTTCCAAGGTTCCAGGGTGTTTCATTTCCATAAGAGACTTACATCCTTGCTAGGGTCTTCTGAGACCCCCTGCATAGAAATGGATTTTCCCCCCATTCGTGAAGAAATATAATACAATTGGATCCCTGAGAACAGAGCTGGGCAGCAAAGGGATTAATAATTTTATACAATTTACTTTATAATTTTATCTCAATTGCTAATTTTATATTCACACCCCCAAAGGGAAGAGACTTACTAATTTTATACAATATCATAGCACTGGAACATAAAGTCAACTAGAAGATGTTCTCAAAACATGAAAAGGCTAATTATCTTTAGACTGAAATCCCAACCATAATCCATTTTTCTCAATTTCAGAAAGGAGAGAAAAATTAGGTCAGGGTAGTAATAGAACCAATAGGACACATAACCCAGACAGTTGTATTTCATTTGCATTTCAAGATCATTCAAATTTAAAGCATTCATGCACACACAGCTTCTGACTGTTTTAAAATTTATCCCGTAACTAGTATTCTTTAAATACTTACGTAAGCATATCACGTGTATATTGTGATACTTTACACCTTCAAAGCACTGTGCAAGCACCAAATTTACTTACACATACTTTTGATTGTATTGTATTTGTCTGTTACAGCTAGCATCCTTAGGGATTCATTATCTAACATTTCTCCAACATTATACTACAGTATACACTTACAGTAATCTATAGATCATTAATATTATAATACTTTGAGGTATTAGATTTAAAGTTTTGTCAGCCGAACAAGGGGATGGCTAAAAAGAGGAAGACCTTTTACACAGACATGCTCAAGCCTAACTCTCCCTGAGCCACACAGTGCACGTGGGAGTGTGCCTGGGAGGAGGAGGAGGAGGAGAAGGAGCTTCTCTCCTTCTCATTGGCCAGCATAGGAGGAATTAAGGGTGCCCCCCCTTCTCAAGGTAAAGTCGTCCCAGGCCTCTTGGGTCATCTTTCTGTAAGCAGTTCCCTGCCCTGTGTAGTTAGGTATATTGCTTTGCATTTCCAGAATGCTGTAGGTCTAGCTGATTGCCTTTTTGGGGACTCCGGAAGGAATTATTTTCCACTGGACCAAATTGACAAGGATGCAGAGGTTTTTTTTAAACCTTCCTTACAGTTTTGCAGCACCACCATTTGGGTTCAAAGGTGTAAGAATAGGAATTTATTGCTAGGAGAAATATAGGAATGTTAGTTCATCACAACTTGTGGCTTGTGTCCGTTGGAGTTAAAGGCTGAAAGGGTGAACTCCAAGAGGTAAATGAGACCCAGGATATGGCCAGTGAACCTTTTGCCTGTAAGAAGATGGGGAGACCTGAAGTATTTTCAGACTAAGGTTCTCCTTGGTACAAATCACCCCAGAAGGGCGAGAATTGTGCTGAGTCCTCGGGGTTAGGCTAAAGAGGGTCAGGCTCAAGTGATTGGTTGTAATATGTGAGCCCTTTAACAGGTAAGTGCTTAACACGTGAAAGGGGGCATACACAGAGCATATTTTTTACCACACTCTTTTTTCTAATAATTGCTATAGCATCAAACAGGAAATCAATGATAAAACAGATGAAACCCATCGTGCTAAACCTTACCAAAGGAGAGTCTAACACTGAACAATAAGATAGAATTAAAACAGCTTGTCCCCTGCATACATGCTATATTGTGTTCCCTGAATATTAACAGAACTGTGCACTTTATTGAAGTCCAAGATGTTTTCATAAGTGAAAGGAGGCCCACAGTGCTAAAAAGGAGACTGCAAAAAAAGACAACACTAACCAATGCACCATACCGCTTCTGTACAATATCAAAAACATTTCTGCTGATGTTTTACTGCCATTGGAAGATTCTTTATACTGTCTTTTTGTCAAAGGTGCTAATGTGGTCTTTGGTATTAAAAGGGTTCTTAGGTAAAGGATATATTTTCTTTTAAAAATTCACTGATTATTTGGGAGGATCCTTTGAATGACAAATCCTGTCAGACTGGTGCTTCTTTAAGTTATAATTGGATGTCATATCCCTGCTGTAACATCAACTGGATATGTTTGAATTTCATACTGTAGTTTAATTTAGACATATTCACAGCAGCAGTATATATATATATATATATATATATATATATATATATATATATATATTTCTTTTCTGAACTGTCGGACTCTTTTCTAAATCTAAGGTAACCCCATGCATACAACTTTAAAGCTCTGTTACAGCCACAGGAAGAAGAAACAGTCAGCTGCCTGAATACCACTCGCCCTACAAGACTGTTTGTTAGAGTGAAGTTCTAGCTTCTAGGCCTAGGTGTGCTAGAACATGGAGAACCCGGTGATTCCTATTCTCTAGCTAGCACACATACTAGGCATCCCTGCTTTGGTTGCTAGCACTCCAGGCTCTGAATATATTAAGTGATTTTAACCGAATGTGTGAGAAACAAAACTGAAGTAAAGCTAAATATATTGTTTGACTTGTTTTAATAGGGACCTGCCTAATGGACAAGTAAGTTTGGAACAGATATTGAGTTTCATCAGCCATACAGTAATTGTGGTCAAGAAAGCACTTCTGATATAATTGAGTCTAAGGAACAACTCATGAAAGTAAGACTTGTAGAATTAAGTACTATATCCTTAGTTTCAAGATCATATCATATCTTTTCCCTCCCCTACTGTCCTATACACACAATATTCTTTGGGCTAAAGTTTTTTCTTATTTATCCTCAATTCTGTGGTAAACTTGGAGAAAAAGTCCAGTAAAATCCAAAACTACCATTTTAAAGATGAAAGACCCTAAAAAGGTTGCTTCTCTAGCTGAAATTTCATGATGGAAAATAGTTTTAGAAAATATCCCTCAAAAATAAACACAAGACAAAAGAAATTCCAGAAAATATATCTTTATACCACACCCCTACAAAGAGCTCAAGCACATACTCATTCAGACTTTCTTCTCCTTTTAACCTTCTTGGGAGCTTAAAGTGAGGCTTTTATAATTGCAAGGAAAGTCTTAAACAACTCACAGGTGAACTAAGCCCTTCCATTACTCCATCCCCAATTAAACTCAACAAGATATAAAACCCAGTTGCTTTCCTAATTTGTCAAGATGCTTACTTTATCATCTTGAATGCTAGGTCAGTGCTTGTAGCTCTTCCTTCAATTCAGTACTTAATTTCCTGTTATATAGTCTAACAAATATGTTATAGTATTGAATGTATCTTTATATCCTATTAGAACTTATTTTGCTGTTTAACCTAGTACAACTAACTGTTTTATAGAGGACCAAAGAATATATTAGTTCCTTAATATTTATTATTTTCTCTTTTTGTAGGTAGACATAACAATTAAGAAAGATTAGATACTTCAAAGCCAGACTAGAAAAAGTTTAACAAGGGATAATGAATAGCTGGAGGCAAAAAGATACAATAGTTACAACACTACAGTAGTGAAAGATCATTGTAGGTGCCTATGCTGTGAGAAGACTTGTGTTCATCTTTGTTTGTCTCCATGTAATCAATTAATATTAAACTGGGGGGGAAGTAGCTGGAAAGTGTCA
>ML675601.1:46565322-46639096 GCA_007922155.1 Mesoclemmys tuberculata
CACACACACACACACACACACACACACACACACACACACACACACACCAGTTGTCATATTCTTTGCATTTCAGTGACATAAGCACAAATTGCAACAATCCCTACTACTTTCTTTTCAGATAGACAGTAAGCATAACTTGACAAAGAGACCAATAAAGGAGTTACCTGGAATTTAACATAAATATGGTTCAGTCAGATGATAGTTGCATATGGAATGATACTCTGTCTAAATTCAAGGCAGGGGAACAAAGAAGTGTGGTCTGGGTTTGCCAGCCAGAGGAAGGCACTCTGAACTAAGACTGTACATGTAAGTTGATCCCAAAAAATAGGGATGGATATTGGCTGAAGTTGTGACTACTTGCACATCTCCTAGCATATGAGTTCATCTCTCACAGCAAGATCATTAGCTGCCACATATGAGTAGCTAGCAGAGGAAAATTCAAAAAGTGGTCAACTGTCGTGCTTATGCCCCCAAAATTTTGGAGGCATGCTCATGGATCAGAGATAAGTGAAATTCCAAATAATTGGAAGTTAAGCTCAGCTCAGATACACACCCAAAAGGCTAGAGAATATTTACCTGATGTTCACTCAAACTATCTGCAGACCTCTTGAATCTGCAAAGTTGGGCTGAAAGTCTTGTGAAAACAAGCTGTTTCTTGATCTTTTGTCATATCTGCTTTTCACTTTGGGGTAAGGTATACATATACAAGCATACACAAATTAAAAGAAATGGATACAAAAATTTGCATGATTTTTCTCTCAGATCCTCACAAAGAGTTTGGCTGGATTTTTGGGTGGCGTTTCAGAGGAAATTCTTATTTAATTCAAAATTATTCATTCTACCATTCTAACGGACAGGACATCTAAGTCTAACTGTGTAGTAAAACTCATAAAAAGTGATGATAATATTTGTACTCAACACACTTTTCAAATTCGAAGGGTAAAATTTTCCAAAGTGACTAAGGCACTTAAGAGCCTAAAACCCGTTAACTTTCCATCCATTCTACTTAATCTGCACAATTCTCCTGCAACATATATAAGCATTATCCCAATTTTATATATGGGGAAAGGGAGACTGAGACATTAAGAGTAGAGCTGGTTTAAAAAAAATATTCAAATGTAGACATCTTGATGAATTTCACAGATCCAGAGATCTGAGAAAGGGGTTGAGAAGGGATCATTAGATTTTCAAGTGTTACATCTTGCACGTCACAGGCCTCAACCTCATCTAGTAATTCCTGCATCAAGACCAACATCAGTTTGAGCTAGAGCATATCTTTTAGAAAGACATTCATTCTTGATTTAAAGATGTCAAGTGATGGACAAACTGTGGTAAGTTGTATCAGTGGTCAATTACTGTCACTGTTTGTGCCTTATTTCTAGTGTGAATTTGTCTAACTTCAGTTTCACTGAGTCTAATTATGCTATTTCCCAGTACATTAAAAAGTCTTCTACTATCGCAAATACCTTCCCCAAGAAAGTACTTAGAAACCATGACCAAGTGACATGATTTTGAATACTGAGATAAAATGCAGAGGATGATTTCCTCTCCACCCTCTCCTGCTTTATCACAATTCATTATAGAGATGAGCCAGACTTTTTTGCCAGCTTTACTTACAGAGAGTAGCACAAAGTACTTAAAGATGTGAGTTTTCAGGGGAAAATTAAAGATGGAGGAGGCATGTCACTTTTGGCCATAGAGGGAATGATAAGACTTCTGGGCAGCATGAAAGAAGACCAAGAAACACGGGTAGGAGGATTTGAAGAGGTTAGTTAGCAGAACTGTTTTTATAACTGATTTTTAAGTTCACAATCCTTTCTGAAAAATCAGGAAAAAAATTGTTTTGGGTGAACTCAAAACAGAATTTCTTTGAAATTTTTGGGGAACAAACAAGTTAAAGAAAATTATTCGATCTTAAACAAAACATTTCATTTTGATTGAGAAATTTTATTAATATTGCTTTTTAAAAAAAAATTGATGAAATTCTAAAACAAAAAAAAACATTTTGAATTAAAAAACAAAACAATGCTTCATTTTGTTCTGAATGTGTTTATTTTGAGCAAACAATCTGGTGACTTCAATTGGAGTGCAAAATGTCCGAGTCAATCCAAATTTGCATTTTTCATCCAAAAAAACCCATTGATTAAATAATTTCAACCAGCTCATCTAGTTGGTTATACAGCTCAAGTGGAGTGAATGTTTGTCTTTTCTTTTCTTTTTTTTTAAGTGCTCTATCTCCTCCGGTTTTCTCTTGCAGAGCAATATGAATACCTAGGAACCTGATCAAAGAAGCACCACAGACCAAACAACATTTGGTCCAAATCACCCTATATTCACCACAATTTGGAATGGATTGAAGTACTGTGCTTCAGAGACAATCAAGGGTTTTGGAGGAAAATATAGAGAGGTAAGGGCAAAAAAGGGCCTATATTTAGAATCTCTCAGTACAAAGGAGCCGCCCAATCACTCCAGTAACATAACTCTGAGCAGACTATTTCAGGAAGAGGCTGGCAGGATCATAATTATATTTTCAAGGAAAGCTTGGTAACCTGCTTCAACTGGCAATTATGTAATAATCATTATAAATAAGTTTCAATAAATAATGTAATTCTTCTCTACTTGCCTCACTTTCCAGAAAGCAGGGCAGTCTAGAGTACAAAAGTGCACTGTGGCGCATAGCTTCAATTATCACGCTACACATTTTTCATCAAAGGTTTAAAAAGAAACTGACTTAACATAAAAATAAGTCAGCAGTTAATAGTTAATCTACTGGCATCTCCATCTCAAGAAGCCTCATTGCAAATCTTGGCTTAGCTCACCAGTGAAAGCAAATCGATTAGTAGCAATAGTTGGAAATAACTTCACTGCATAAAGGCTGTCATTTTTAACATTATTCATGTAACTAAATTCACATTGTGTCAAAACTTTAAATGAACTACTTGTTGAGGAAAATATAGCTGTCCACAGTGCATGGATCTCTTAAAAAAAAAAAAAAAAAGAAAAGAAAAAAAAAAAGTCAGACACTTCATTGAAAATAGTAGAAAAGTCTCGATTTAAGATCAGTTTAGTTTACAAATCTTTGGCCAGATCCTCACCTCTGATAAACTGGTTTGAAGTTTGGCCCCAAATATATTCTAAAACATTCATCCCTTTCTACACTCCCATTTTTTTAATTATAGGCACATTTGCAAGAAAACAGGAATAGTGGATTAATAAATATGACACGAGTCCTGTAAGAGACTGCTCTTCATTTCCTGGCCCCAGTCACCTGACATAGTTCTGGGTTATTAAAGTATGTGCCTCAGTCACATGGCAGGGATCAGTGATGAATGCCACTAATCCATACCAGCAAAACATTTTCAACAAAGAAAACAGTCTGCTTGGCATGGAGACAGTAGGAGTTCATCTTATTCTTCTGTACATGAAATGAAAGAGACAAGTCATGCCATCCTGTGCAAAACTTCACTACAGCAAGGCATACTCAGAGCACAAAGTTTTCTTGATGTATTCAGTCAGGAAGTGGGAAATTGTCTCCTTCAGTTATGGGCTTGAAGTGTACCCCATCCTAGAGAGGAAAGTCTCTTAGGTATTGTTTCCTATGGTCTACTTTTGTCCCTGTCAGACTGTGCATCCACACCTGGATCAAGCTCTCTCATTGTGGTAATTTCACAAGAGAGGGAGGCCAGTGGTGGGAATGAATACTAACAGGCTCAGCTTTAAATGTTGTGTATACTTCCCCCAAGGGTTAAATGGAGGGATGATGAATAGCTAACACCCGCCTAACAATGAGTAGATCCTACTGTGTTGTGTTGCTGTATTCACATCATAGAGTTCCTTTGCAGCTGGAAGTGGGATAATGACAGGACTTCAACTCCCTGGCCTCTGACAGATTAAGGGAATTATTCATGGGCCATTATAACTGAAAGCAGAGGGAGTGATCTGCATCACATGTCCTTAATTTTAGTCTATGGGAATATGATTATGACAGCACACCTAAAAAATTAAGGAGTAGCTGAGCTATTTAGCAGAAAATATCTAATTTTAATGCATAATCCTTGGTTTAAAAAAAAAAAACAGACACAAGAAGAACATATGATAATATTATCAACATAACTCTTTTCCACAAAGATACATGTTCGTGCTTCAAAATTTCCTAGGAGGCAACATCATTCTCTACCATTTTGGAGAATCAGTTAACAAGCAGCACAAAAGACACCAGAGCAAACTAGCCTTCCAAGATGGGGGGGTAAGATTTTTAATTCTTCTTCATGCTGTGGCGAGCATAGTGAATACATAATATTAAAGAAATATTTCTTTATAAAAGATATATTATATTTTATCACATGATATAGAATATATAATTGATATGATAAAATTTAAATGTAGTCTTAGATTTATGAGTAGTGTTATCTATTTTTGCATCCTTGTTGAATCAGCAAAAACAAACACTACTTATAACAATACCAATGATGCATTTATATTCACAGTACTATTTACAATATAAGATTAGTAACTTAAGCATTCACATCCACAGGCAGCACTCTCTGTAACTGAGAAACGAATCTGCGCAATTATCATACAGAAGTTTGTATTCAGAATCAGTGGCAGCATCATAAATATGTACAAAAGAGCTGTACTGTATGTACAACCCATAACTACTCATATTTTAATTTCTTAGCACAAGGATTTACCTGTCTGGAACAACATAATAGGGACATTTAACAAACAAGTTTTGATTTATGTATCAATGTACATAGTGACTTTTTTAAATTAAGCACCGTTCTTAAACTTTTTAATAGGTTCACTATGTTTTATTGTTATTTTAATAAAAGTATCATGGCTGTTCTAATGGGATAACGCTTAAAGCAAGCAAAGCGGAATGGAGTTCATGTCATTCCCTCTTTTCTTATTACTTATTATAGATCTTGACAATCCATAGTGTGTTATCTTACAGTGCTTAACCATGAATATTCATAAATTATTATGCACAACTCTGAATGTAACCATTCAGCCAAAAAATTACATAAATCAGTTTAACTATAAATATTCCTGGCTAGTAATATATTTGGAATTAACCATGTACTTGTATAAAATATGAGCTATATGACTCGATAGAATTCCTGCTGCTATTATTTCAACACTGCTTTATGATTTGTTCTAGTGTAATCAGAGTTTATATTGGATTTGGGAGTAAATAGATGGATTAAATGAGGAAGTTTCCAGATCTTGATTCAATTTTGCTATGAATATAAAACTGCTAACATAACATAAAACTATGAATGCTCTGAAACAAATATAGAATAAAAGCTAGATATTTGACAAATGGGTCTTAAAAATTGTTAACATTTTTTAAAGGATTTTTATGTGTCTATGTGATGGTGTTTCTTTTTTTCTTCCTTTTAATTGAATAAGTGACTCCACTTGACAATCTTGAAGACTGTTCGAATGCAGCATTCATTCTGTGCCTCCATTTGTGTTTCCTCCTAATACCAGATGCCAATACCAACTAGACAATGTATATGTACTAAAGGTGGAATGTAAAGTTTGTGTTTTTCCATAAAAAAATTGACTGGATTCACACAGATGTGTGCTAGCGTGCTGTGTCACATAGAAAAATGAGAGGCCTGGGGGCAAACCCTGATAAGAATGAACACTGTCACAGCTGGCATTTATCCAGAATTCTATTTAATCAAGCATCAGTAGCAGTCTTACAGCTGCACCAAAATGGCATTATCAAATGATCTCGTCTTGCCACACATAATTAATTATTCAATGTTTTTAACTACTCTATCCCCTGCAGTTAGTTTTCTATTACAAAACACAGTGACCATCTCAGAACCACCACAGACCAAATATATAGTGCAATGCCCACTTCCTTGACTTCACTTTCATTATTAAAAATTCATAGTGCACAGAAATGAAGTAAAAATAAGAAAAGAATCCCCCAACTCTTTCTCCTGGGGAAAAGGAAGAGACAAAGAGCCACATGTGTTATATGATGACATCATTTGATGTACTATTGGTAGCATGCACCTCCGTAAGGTTCTCAGATACTATGGTGATAGGTGATAGAACCTGAGTAGAACACAATAGTGATAAAACAATTTTCTTTACTTTTCCGAATATAAAATTTCTAAAAAGGTACCAGAGAACTTCAGTTATTTTTCACAGACTAGTGTTAAGTTTTATGCACACACACTTACTCCTAGGTCTTTCTGCAGGGATGGCCAATGAGTACAAAATAGTGATGTGATATGGACATTCATCCATTGGGAACTGGATTGAGACGACCAAATGGTTTCACAGAAGCTACCAAAAAGCAAGCAGAATATATCTTTTGTTCATGATTCAATTTGGAGTGGATGTGAACAAGTGACTTAGAGGAAATAGTCTGCAGAGCACCTCAACTTTTAGGCTTGTTGAACATACCTTCAGCAAGTGCAAACCAACATTTGTGAATTTACTTGTATGTACTTAGTCATTTAGTGATTCACCCATTTACGAGTGTGAACTCTTGGGGACAGGATTATCCTTTGCTATGTGTTTACACAGAGGCTGTCACATTTTGAGTATTATTGTAATATAAATTTTATTATAATTATGCTCCCTGCATCCAGCAATACATATGACTCTGAATTTGGAAAGATGAGTATAAATGAATGTAAGAAAGAGCTATAAGCGAGGAGTGCAGCATGAAAAAACCCAACAACTAATAGGAGTGCCATCCTACATTAACTGATGTCGTCTTCTGGTTCATTTGCATGTAAGTGGAGACACCCTTACATTCACTTCCAGACCATATTAATAAGCAGGTGTAAGAATATTTAAGGTGAGGTTTAGTTGTCAATTCAAATTAGTGGAAGAAGCAAGAGTTTTCTAAGTGGGAGTTATGTGGGGAACCATGACTCTTTGGAGGTACCTAGTAAACACTACCATCCTGAGTAGTATAAAGGTACCATTAATGATGATAAACCAAGTGAAGGGAAAGCATACTCATAGAGACAGGAGTACTGGGCAGAAGTTGAGATGGAAACAATGAGAACAAAGCAACTTGAACAGAAAAAACTCAAAGCCCAAATGAAATGCCATAATACACATAACACCTCAGCAAGGTAGATTATTTGCTGTTTCACAGATGGACAACCTAGGGCACAGAAAACTTAAATATTCCTCAGTAAATTGAAGAATTGGAAAAGGTAAGAATGCATTCAAATACTGCCTGACGGGGGCAAAGCCAAACCTATAGGACTGCAGAAACTAAGTTCACCACTGAACAGTAGCTATAGCACTCAGTCGAATAGAGGAATTAAGTGGTAGAGTTACACCAAGTTTCACTATTTTGCTAAACCAGTCAGGAATTATATGGTTAATGGAGGTGTTCTGGTTTCTTTTTTTTTTTTTTTTAAAGAGTGTGTTTTGAAATGTTAACAGATTTGACAGATTATCTGCAATGCTGCAATGCTGCTGAAAATACTTGAATTTACTGATAGACTACCCACGTGGTCAGAGTAAAAGATCTCTAAGAAAATAAAAGGGACATATGAACATAAATATGCGGTCATAATAGGAATTATACTTACCTTAGGACCAAGCATGACAAACAGTAAAGTTAGTGGTTTACCACTAAGAGGTAAAACAAGTCACTATTCTTTCCTTATATGGGAGATTTTGGCCAGTGTCCCTCTGTAGTCACTGACCCCCTAGCAGTGGCCTTGTCCCTCTTAATCCGCTCCCAAATCTCTAACATGGATAGGATAACATTAGATGAGTGTTATGGAGCTCATTGAGTCCCCATTCCAACACTTTACTGGCCTAGGCCCAGAATTCTCTCTGTGGCTGGCCCCTCATATGAACAGTACCATACATTGGAGGAGTGAGGATTGTAGAATTTGGCCATGAAGGTTTTAATGAGTTTATTGATCTATTTCAACTTTTGTAAAAATGTTAGATTTTTTATTTTGACTTGTGTTTTTAAATGGTGATGGCTGAGCACTTGTGAACATTACGCATCGACGGCTTTCATAAGCTACAATAAGGATGGAAAAATCTGTACTCTAGATATGTGGAGATAATCTGAAGCAGTTATGTAACAGTTAGTTGCCTAATTAAGATGGTCTGTAGAGATTTCACCTTTTTTGGATATCTTTTAAATGTCCGAGTATTTAATAAAGTGAAACCAATGACAGAAATCCCTTATCATATAGAACATGCTGAGTCACCTTATACTACACTAGGCACTCAGGAATAAATATGGACTAATAATTCTTTATTGATTGATTTGCTAGATTTGAAAGAAATAGGGGACTGATTCATAGACTAGATTTATAAGCATTACAGAGTAATGGGACAAGGAGAATCAAAATGGGACGGAGACCCTGAAAAAGATAAAAATATCTTTATCGGGGAGGAAAGCTGGTCTTACACAGACTGAAAATCTGAGCCTTCTGATACTTCTCCCCATTCCTCCCCTCCCTAATCACAGATAATTATCCCTTTCTTTAGCCTAAAGATTCTTCTTGTCCAATCCTTGACAGTTTTGCTCAGGAAGCGCAGAACCTGGACAACTAAAATTAGGCAGCGTTTAGAAATCCAGTAAAAATAATTGAGATTTTTTTCTTTGTATTAGGGAAGGAACGAATTGCATAGAGATTAACTAGTGTATTGATAAAATGGATGAAAAAAGTAGCCCACGTTTGACATTTAAGTAATCAGTCCTTCAAAAATCACCATGTTCAAATCAATGTGATTAGCAAAACATTTTTAAATAATGTAATTTGATTAGTAAGTATCTTAATCAGTGATAGCTTTAATTCACATAATGCCACATTATAACGAATGGCACTCAGTATGGGACATAGCTCGGGAAAAGATAAGAAATTCATAACTTGTAATCTGAAGGGGTATATTGTCAAACATAAACTAATGTAAAATGTTAATTGTAGAAAATAAATCCTCTGATTGTGAATAACATAAGCCATTATGACCAATATCTGATAAGCAGCTTGTTCAATATAGCCATTAAGATTGAAACAAAGCATTTGAATAACATATGAGAACTCAATTTTTTTCCAGTTTCAAACTAAATTTGAAGTAAAACTTATTGGCAGTTTAAAAAAAGGTTTGTTAATTTTTAAAAAATCACATTTTTATACAAAACTGGGAACATACATGTTACAAAATTACCTATAAAATAAACCACCATTGAAATGAAATTAAACAAAGGAGGACTTAAATTAAAATGTCTTCATTAGCTGCAGAGACAAGGAGGGTGAGGTGATATCTTTTCCTGGACCCAACTTCTGCTGATGAGAGAGACAAGCTTTCAAGCCGCACAAGAGCTCTTCTTCAGATCTGGGAAAGGAACTCTCAGCATTACAGGAAAATGCAAAGTGGAACAGACTGATTAGCATAAACAGTTAACACATATTCTAAGGGACTATTGAAGGTCAAGTGGCTTGTTAACACTTCTGCAGTTCTAGGACAAAAAAGAGGATTAGCTGGTTATAGATTGTTGTAAGAAACCATAAATCTAGTGTCTCTTTAGTCCATGATCTTTAGTGTCTAGTGCAGTAATGAATTTATGTTTCCAAGCTCCTCTTTCAAAAGTGTTGTGCAGTTTTCCTTTGATGATGGGGACTGATAGGTCAGATATAGAGTAATTGCTTTGTAAAAAGTGTTCACCCACAGGTGATAAGGGGTTTTTGTGTTTTCTCATTTTCCTGTGTGAGTTCATTTCACAGTGTAGTGATTGTCTGGTCTCACCCATAAAGTTGCTGGGGCATTTAGTGAACTGGATGAGGTACATCACATGTTGTGATAGACATGTATGGGATCCATGGATCTTCAAAGACATGTTGTTTATCAGTGTAGCGACAGAGATGTCTGCAGGGTTTGCATCTGTTGTTCTGGCAGGGTCTCGTGCTGTAGGGACCTTGCTTCTGATGATGAGCATGGAGAGGTTGGGAGGTTGTTTAAAGTCCAGAGGTGGGAGTTCCTGAAACAATTATTTCAGGAAGGGGTCCCCATCAAGTATGGGTTGTAGCTATTTGATGGCACCCCATATGGGTTCCAGTGTGGGGTGATAGGTGACAACTACTTGTATGCAATCAGAGAGGGTTTTATTTCTGTTTTGGAGCAGGTTCTTTCAGGATACTTGGGTGGCCCATCCCATGATGTGATCAACTTCTCTGGTGGAGCATCCTTGTTTGTCGAAGGCAGTTATATATCCTGGACTTTCTCCTCAGAGAATATTCTGTGGTATCTGAGTGCCTAGCTATAGATAACTGATTTCTTGATGTGTTCAAGGTGGTTACTGGATCTCTGAAGGTAGATGTGGTGATTGTAAATTTCTTATATGTAAGGTTCCATTATTAAAGATGATTGTAGGGTCAGGAAGCTGATGCTAGCATAGGAGTGTCCTAGAGAGAGTTTAATGGATGTGTTGTGATCGCTGAAGTTGTGGTGGAAATCTGAGGGAGTTTAAGCCACCTGTCCATAGGATGAAAATATCATTGTTGTATGTCAGGTATATCATTGGTTTTGTGATGCATTTGTCAAGAAATTCTTCTTCAAGGCAACCCATGAAGAGGTTGGTATGTCGAGAAACCATGGTTTAGACAACATGTTTGTTGTTGAATATAAAATTGTTATGGATGAGTAATAAATGGATGAGTTTAGCAATGTGTTTTGGGGTGTATATCTGAAGGCTGTCCATTATTTGGTAAACATTTGAGGCAGGCAGGTATGCTGTCATTGTGAGTCATTGTCTATATAGGGAAGTGACATCCATGGTGGCAAGAATGGTGTCTTGAGGGAAGTAGTTAATATTGCAGAATTTGTGGAGGAAGTCAGTTGTATCCAGCAGAAAGCTGTCCCTGTGTGGTGAGTGGTTTGAGGGTTTTCTAGAGTTCTGATAACTCCTTCAGTAAGAGTGTCATGGCCAGATATGATAAGTGTGCCTCAGTTCCCTTGTCGGTATCTTGAGGAGCATATAGAAGGTCCCTAGGGTGGGTTCTTGAGGGATGAGTTTGTAAAGTGTCTCTTAGAGGAGTCTGAGGAAGGATTTGATATCTTTAAGTTCCTGGGTAAATAGCAGTGTGGGGTCTTCTTTGTGTTCTGTATAGTAGTGGTGTTGGAGAGTTGACAGTTGCCCTCATTAACATAGTCATCAGAGTTGAGGGCTACAATGGAGTCCCCTTTGTTTGCTAATTTGATCTCTATGTGGTGATTATGAAGCTCACTGTAGTCAGGTACTGGTGGTCCTCCAAAGATGACCAAAGAAGTATCCCTCACATAAGAGAGCTTTTCTGTCTTTTGTTTGTTGAACTGACAGCATGCACACCAAAGCCATTATTAACTATCCTAAAAACTGTGTTGTCTGGTTAGCTTGTTAATTTAGAATGAGGATGATGACAATGGATTAATGTCTCATTTGAATCCATTGGACTCAAAGAACTCAGTTATGAGACCTTTCTTTATATTGGTGAACGGTTAATAGAGTGTTTCCAAAGAAGTCAATGGTAAGTTACTCACGTGTGTAAATGTTCTCCAATTTGAATAAGGGTAACATAATTTGGCCCAAATTCCAGTGCCACAGCTTTTAACACACTATACACTATTTGTTTATGCAAAGACGGTTATGGACCTATGCTGTGTAGTATTTGAAGATGCTACATGGATTTGCCAGCCTAAGAAGGGTTTCAGAAGCCAAGGTTACATTAATTAAGATTATTGGTCATGGGAGCAGAGAGAGAGTCATGTGCTTGGCTCACATGGGGTTCAGCAAGCATATAGGAAAGTAAGGTAAACTGGTCTAATTTCTCATAAATTAAAAAACTTGTTCTATGAAAACAATCTTATCCACACTCCTGCCAAAGATCTTCCTCTCATGGCATATTAACCTTTCATCCCACCAAGCATTTAGAAAAGATAAAGACTTAAAGGTTTGTTTCACCATTTCTGTGACTTAAACTGACTTAAACATCCAGATTTGATTACATGCTTGCCACTGATTAAAGTTCAGATAGCTCATTCCCTGGTCTTTAATAAAAAAACATAATTTCTCATTGTTGGGGTCAAGTATCATTTACTCTTATTCATATGTAGGATCTATAACTCTCCCACATCTCCTTTTGTCTTTTTTTCTCCACCTTAGTTTGTCTAACATCTCCCTCCTTTCTAAGCAATTACTGGGAATGTTTTTAAGAGTCCCATAAGTATAATTTTGGCATGCTCGGCTATTTGTTCAGTTTAGTAAAGGGTAATTGTTCCCAGAATGGATCAGAATTTGTGTTTTGGCTTTTTTCTAATCAGGTCCATGTTAACTACTCACAACAAGAATCTAAATAATCCAAAGGAGAGAACCCATGATAGACATAAAGTAGAATATTTCCTAAATGTGGGACTTGAATAGAAATTCCATAATAGATATGACACATAATAGTCTCTGAGCAATAAACACTGACATTTTGAGCTCGCAGTGATTCTTTATCTGCTTATGTATTTTCATTGTGATATGTCATGTCCTCTTCCCAAGTCCTTTTCCTGGGAAGTAATAGACCCAACTCATTTGTTTCCCAGTTGTCAGAGAAGAAAGCTATGTGCCTCAGTAAAAATATTCTAGGGAGAAGGATGTCCGGTTCCATTCACACATTTCAAACTCAATTCTTTTACCTCCCCAGGGAAAAAAGGATTCTTAATTGCAGTCATACAGCTTAAGAAGGAAACCACACACTATATAATAGTCCTTAAAGCGTTTCGTCTGCCCATTGCTAAGCCAATCATGCATGTATGCAACCCCGCTTATGGTTACATCTGTTCCATATACACAGTGAGTTATAAAGCTCCAGAGGAAATTTAGAAAAGATTAATAGGAACCTGTTAGTATGGACAAGTACTGAGAAAAAAAGGGAGCCTTTTTACTTTATTCCTTATGTTTAATGTTTGTAGCATAACCAAGCACTTTGCTATCAGATTTCATTGTAGACAAGTTGGGTTTTATAAGAAGCCAAGGGAGCTGCAGTATTTTTGCAGCCAGCAATATTTTATTTTTCATTTGTAAGCCACCACTGCAACAGCATTTTTCTCCACATTTCTAAATAATTCTGCCCATCCATATACAGTCTCTAACAAGATAGTGCTTCATATTACTTTTGTAGTACTCATATTGTACATTGACTTTAGGTGGTTTACCACCTGACTGAATTCCCTTCATATAGCAACTTATGAGCCAAATTCCTCCCATCTAAGTCAATTTTAGTACTGACATAAATGTAATGAGGTTTTGTACCTATATGAATTAATATTAAAATTAGATGTTTAGATGGCAATAAGAGTTTAAGATGGCAACTGTCATGCTGACTAGATTGAGTGGGCCCTTGAGATGTATTCAGGAGTTCCGATTACTCCCTTGTGTTGGGGGTGTCACACTGGCTAGACTAGGGGGGAGGGTATTTGTCATATTGGTTAACATTAATATGTCAAAATCATAACGATTCATGTAAAATATGCCATGTCAGGTACTGTTAGAAACGTTATAATGTGCTGAGTAAGATGATGATGTTTATGTTCATGTGTTATATCTGTAATGGAAGTTATGGACATCTTTGATATACATATTTTCAAACTATGCTGTATAAGACACACCCCAGAGAGAGAGGCGGCAGGACAATAGCCTGCTTTATGGCCCATCAAAACCTTTATAGAAGCAAAAGGTCCAGAAAGGAATTAAAGGCATACCTGAAGAGTTACCAGGATTGGCACATGTGACTCTGAACTCCATTTTAGTTCCTATAAGTGTCCACAGGCCTCATTGCCAGGAACAGAGGGTATATAAGATCAAGCCACAGAAACCATTTTGTCTTTGTTCCTGTCCAGCTTCAGACACACACCTACCCACCATTGGATCAATTCACTTTGCAACTGAACCGAACGACTTAGACCCATCCAGGTACTGGAAGTATACCAGATGGACAATACAAACCTGCAACTCCACAATTCTTCTAGAAACCTGATGTATATGGACTTTCAAATAATTTATATGTATCTGATTGCTTTGATCCTTTAACATTTCTCTTATTGCTTGTTTTTCCTTTTATAATAAACGTTTAGTTTTATTTACTAAAGGATTGGCTGGCAGTGTGGTATTTTGGGTAAGATCCAAACTTATATTGATCTGGTACTGGGGCTGATCCTTTGGGATCAGAGGGAATTTTTTGAGTAAAGAGCATAGAGTTTAAATAACTGGTCTCTTTACTGGACATAGTGGCAGTTTGGGAGCCAGAGACTGAAATGCAGTAAAGGGGGCTGTGTGTATTTGCACAGTGGCGTCTTGATAACCAGTGTGGGGAAATCAGAAGCGCTGTTTGTGGCTGGTTGGGAAGTCTGACTTCAGTGTCACCCACCAGTGCTGGGAGAATTTGCTCTCCTTTTACAGCCTGCCCTGACCCTGGCATTATCAGGTGGTTACTGTGGGCATGGACGGGTCACAACAACATTTTGAGCAAATTCAACTTGCTGAATGGTGTCAATCTGCCAACTTCCTCTAATTGTTATACTACAAGGAGTACTACAAGGAGTACAGGCTGGGAGTTAGGAGTACGGGCTGGGAGTTAGCCTCAATTTTTATTTGTTTTAGACTTCCACAGACCATGGTACCTGCAAGTGAGTTGGAAACTAAGGCTTTTTTTTCAATAGCTGGCAGTATAAAACTCAAGAGGTTTATACATTCCTGCATTATAACATCCAGCTTTTGGAGATAGATGATGATTTTTTGCATTTAATGGTAAGTTAATGCAAACAGGCTGATCTTTTAGTAATCAAGGCCAACTCTCACTCTTTCCATGCCAGTCACTTCATATGGGAAATGCCAAGGGCTCTCTTGAATGAATAAAAGAGTACGGTGTCAGAACAAATGTTTGTACACCAACTTTTTTTTTTTTTAAACAGTAGCTGCTACAACTGTGTCACCTGCTAAATAATTTCTATATGGCAGCCTGGATTGGAATTTTTTAAATTCTTTTAACAGTGGCAACTATTCTTTCTTAATTCCTAAAATATGTAGAAATGAGAAACATATAGAGGTGTGGATGTTTGTGTGAAGTGTGAGTGCAACTCTGTGTGGGGTGAATGAGGTGTTAAGGTTAGTAGAAGAAACAAATGTCTACTTTGACACCATAAGTAATTAAAATATATGCTTATTTTACTTTTAATGTACCTTCAGTCTTTGATTTATTCTACTAAAAACATCCGTTGTTCCTACAAAAGAAACAAAATAAAAGGCATTGTATTGCAATTCCCTGTAATGTGGAAAATGAATTCTAACTAAAATGCTGCAGAGTGTGACTCTGAAATATGTTTTCAAAACATAAACAACTTAGCTCATAAACTGTCAGCTGTAACACCTGCTTGGATGTAAATTTAACAAACTTGGATGTTGATAACATTATGTTTGATGTTAAGATCCTAGTTGTCTTTTCATATTACTGCTGTATCTTGGACTCCATTTAAATTGTTCTGCCTAAGTCAGTTTGTAAATCGTTTTTTTCAAAAAGATCCCTTTTGCTTTTTTCTCTCATCACCTATCACACAACTTACTCAAGCTGCTTGTACCATTCTCTTCATTTGCCTAATTTTAACACTCTTCAGCCTTGTCAGACAGAAGCCATGTTTTCATTTTTCAGTGACAAGTAGTCTAAGTTACATCCCATAGAACTGCTTTTTGCTATTCTGTATAATTTCTTTCTTGAAATTAAAAAATAACACCAGCTAACACAGCATTAACGCTGAAGAACTTATCTCAAATGTTACTCTAACCATGCTGAATTTCCACTGGCAGACAATGACTTAGCATGTTTCGTTTAAAAATAATCTACAACCAAACCACTGATGTGCATCTAGCAAAAATGTTAATCAATTGACATCCTCCTAACACTGTGGCCATCGTCCTGAAAGATTAATTTTTTTTCCTCATTTCATCATCCTTAAAGTTAGTTCTGGAAGCAGATCGTATGTTAGTTACATTATCTTTCTCTAAGGATTGCCATTAATAATGATGATTTGTGATTGATGCTTGCTAAAATGAACAGTACAAAATATTTCTTGCATGAAGTGAAACTGCCCAAAATGCTGCTGTTTTTCTTGAAGTTTTTTTTAACTTCCCATTCAGAGCATTTCCAATAATTCCATAGTGCTAGATTTTGATATCCTTACTCAAGTGGAGTAGTATCAAATTCTTTGAGTAGCCCCATTGATTAATACGATTGTTTACATGAGAAGGCCATAGTAAATAAAAGCAGTAAATAGCCCTGACAAGGAAGAGGAGGCAAAACAACATTTAGATCTCTTTCACATAGATGAAGAAATGCACTCCCTATACCTACAGAGATAACATATACTGGAGGGGGAGAGGGAATGCAGGCATTAGAAAAATAAAATAATTCTAAAAATACCACATTAGTGGTATACACATTAGTGGTGTGTGTGCTTTTTCATGGTATGGCAAGCGAGAATGGTAAGAGAGAGTGTGTCTGTGTGGATGTGATGTGGATCGCTCTTGGGAGTAAAGAAATGTAAAGAATAATTAATTGTATTAGAACTTGCTGTGAAAACTGGGTGTGAGAGATTAGGCTGGTAGTTTCCTGGCCCACAATTTTCAAACATAGTTTCTTGCACTCTCTTCTCAGTGGGCTGGAGATGATAGAAGTTGCTGAGAATCAGACCCTCAGATGTCAATGACATGATCTTATATTTTCTCCATTAACACAACATCATATGTTAAGCTGGGAAAGTGATGTGCATTAAATTGAAAGCATTCACAAACCAATCTATTTTTCTCTCAGATATATATACCATTTGAAAAAATCAGTAGCACACATGAGCAACTGGCAATCTATAGGTTATTTTCAGATTCTCATGTTGCTATTTGGGTTTTAAAAGTAGTGACCTAAATAACATGGTCATATGTTCTAGACCATGACAGGATGACCTTAGTTTTCTAAAATGGGAAGCAAGCTTAATATAACCTAAGGTTTGATTTTGCCATTAAAACACAGACCTTTGTGGGGCAGTGTGAAGGGGGGGGAGGAGAGAGAGAGAGAGAGTTTTTTTTTGAGCTAGCTTTTTGAGTTACTCTCTTCACATAATAATGAAATAATACAATCGTAATAAAACAGATACTCTTGTTCTAACTGTGAAGGGGAATTTTGCTAATATTTGTCTTTCAGGGAACCTATTGCATCAGTCTTCAAGTGCTTTAAATTATTTATCTAGCCAATGCACACCATGAAATTAGTAGCCATATCATTTCCCAATTGTTATCTGTGTCATCTCCCAGCTCCCTATTATATATATGCTGGTTGCAAGTATTGCACATAAGAAACTAACATCCCTTGAGACGTGCATTTCTGAATATAGCCCAATTGCTCTGCACTGTCTCTGGAATTTCTCAGCTGCTCTCTTTCAGCTTCCTGCAGCATGACTCCAATACAGTCACGTGTGTCGAATAATCCTGCATTGGTTGCTGTCTCTGTGACCCTTGTGAACAGGGTTCTGTGGGGAGGAAAGGCCCCATGTAAAAGGTTAACTGTTATGACTTTTGTGTGGAAGACAAGTAACTCCTGGCAGAATGTAGTATAGTACTTTAAATATATCAATATCTTGGAGTATAGAATAAATACAATGTCTCTTAAACCCTTAACCTTAATAAAGGAAAAATAAATCCATAGGACAAGTTGGAAATGTTTGCATCAGAAAGTTGTAATACAAAATGGGTAAGAAATCCAAACCTTCTGTTTTAGCTGTCTATAAATTCTGGTCTCATTTCTATAGGAATTCATCATGTTCATTTTTAAAATTAATTTACTCTTACACCATTTTTCCGCTTTCTTGAACAATATTTTTTTTATATTCCCTTTCTCAACAAAGGAAATTGTGGTACATTTTTCAATGGTATTATTGGGAATTCAAGCCTTGTTGTTCATATCACAGCTATAACAGAAGCATAGTCAGTACTTGCTATGTTGCTTTTCCTACAAGAAAAGTTTCTGATACAGTTGCATCAGTTGTAGTCGGTTAATATTTTCAGTGAAATCTCTTTAAAATCATCACCATCTATTTTACAACTTCAACACATTCTCTGTTATAATTCGAAAGAACCTAATACACAAGCACATAAATATAATATTTTTATGTTAATCTATTGTAAATTGGTATGATGACTAATATTTAATTTGAAGTGAATGGTTGTTCCATAACAAGACCTGAATATAAAGAAATGTATGTGCCCGTTAAATACATTCGAATAGCTAGTGACACAATTTCAAAATATTCAAATTTTGTTGAGGTCATTTTTACTTGGAGACATTTCAATTTGCTCCCCATCAGTGGCATCATTTCTAATTACATTCTTGCCCATGAACCAGAAGCTACTGTGTGTGAAAACTTTGTATCCTCACCGCACTTTCATTTGTAAGTATATAATTACTTATGCAGTGCATTATCGTGTCAGAAAAAAGGCCATATTTTTAGACCTTGACCTACAGACATTTTGCAGGATGGATTGTTAATTTTCAAATTGGGATTTAAAACAAATCCTTGCACTGCTCAAAGCTCCCAGGGGGCAAAAAGTTAATAGAACAATAAAATAAAGAATCCGAATAAGAGAATCACACCAAAGAATTAAAACTGTAAGGGATTTTATATATATACCGGTATATATATATAAAATCCCTTACAGTTTTAATCAGATTACAATATATATATATATTGTAATTTGATTACAGGCTGCTCTTTGGTATGCACACAACATCCCATCATCCATTATGTATTGCTGTGGGTGACAGGGGGAATAAAAATGTGCTTAAAGTAAATGTTATACCTGCATTTACTTTTTAAAAATGGTTTCAACTATGCTCTTGTCTTTCAGCTGGTGCAGTGTTCTTTTTATGCACAAGGGAACTCTGTGTGTGTGTGTGTGTGTGTGTGTGTGTGTGTGTGTGTGTGTGTGTAATTTTATAGGGCATATGAATTCTAGAGCACAGAGTTTTACTAGCTTGCTCCAGTTTGGCTCATCTTGGTCAAATTCCAGTGCAATGCCTGAGAGAAGAATCCACTGAAATTTGGCTAGCCCATGAAAGCCGTTTGTTCTTCTGATCTCTATTTTACAATCTACATAAAGCAGTAAATTCTTCTGACTCTGTAATTTTTACCTGCTAAGCCCATTTTGCCCCTTATTCAGGAAGGCACTTAAGCCTGTGAAAATTGCCCATTATTCTGCCTATCCAGAAGGAAGTTTCCATAAAGTTCAGGGGTGCTATGGAGCAGACAGAAATAGCTTTTTCTCCTTCCGTACGTCCACCACACCTTTCCACTTACAGAAGCAGTAGGGGCCATGGGACTCATAAAGAGGGATACCCAGAGACTTTATCAGCTTGCATAAACTGTAATCTCTGTGGGCAAGAACAGTCTTTTTGTTATGTGTTTGTGCACTGCCTAGCACAATGGAGTTTGACTGAGTGTGAGTTTGGAGGAACATTTTTCAAAGGGAGACTTTTTTTCTTATTAGATGAATAGATATAAATATGAAGAACTTCTGGAAAAAATATTAGTAGGAGGCCAGGATTTGAAATCAGATTAAAAAAATAATCATATGGTCCAATACTGTTTAACCACAGAAAATAATAGACAAGAAAACTAATCTCAAATGTGACTAGTATTAGACAAGAAGTGGCAAAATTAGATGTGCAAGATTTCCATTCATGTTTCTGATGCTATTATGTACTGCAAAACAGAATTTAATTAAATCTACTGAAATGATAATACATGGATATAGGGAATTTTAACAGGAGCACACAGAAAACCAAAAGACAAAAGACCCCCCTCTTGTTGTATCACTGAGTGGTATGCAAATTTCTTCTGTGAGACAGATTCGGATCAGAAGAATAAGAGGCCAACATTTTCTTAGTTATCTGCATTCATATTTAGGTATCTATAGAAATGATCATATTGTCAGAGCGTCTAAGAACTCAATGCTCAGTATCTCTGAAAATCAGACCACTCATCATAGATTTTAGGTGTCTAACTGTGGGGACCCAGACTTTCTCAGCTGAATTGAGCAGAGATCTGCAAATTGTATAGTACAATAAAAAGGTGGGAGTGTGAAGGCATGTTCAACACCTGTGACTGTATTTTAGAAAAGTGTGTTGGAAACTCAGGTAACTTGGCTCTTTTCTTTTTTACACTCTATTTTATGCTCAGTTGTGCTACCTTTACTTGCATGAATAGGGACATTCACTTCAATAAGACTGTATGAATAACTGCACTTCAATGTAGTACTGCATATTAAGGCCCTATATGAGCCAAGGCGTCACTAGATGTATGACATGAAGATATAAAGGGCAATGAAAGCTAGAAACTGCTTAAAAAACAAAACACACACATTTACAATAACAAAGAGCCACTGAACTTTTCCTCTGTGGGATTCTGTCTGCAATCCAATTTAACTTCTTAAGTAACATAAAGACCAGGTAGCAGACAGTGTGTCTGGGAAACAAACATTACTGGTGAGAATTCTTGCAGCAAGACTTTTATGGAATCCTCCCCACTCCCACCCAAATGAAAATCTCTCCTGGTCACTGACAAGGTCCACTTTGATAAAGGTTGAATAGCTGTAACATTAGTGGATTTGACTGTCACTTGACATAAGTAAAGATCAATTAAATGTGGGCTTACAAATGTGAATATTTTTTAAACCATATCTGTGGATTTGAGTCTCTTTTTTGTAGATGTTTATTTGTTTGGAATGTATCGTGTTTTGGGCAATTATGAAAGAGGTTGTTCAGTAGGTCTTGTAACATCGTTAACAATTGTACTTTTTCAATTTTTTGTTTGAGCAGATTAAAGATATTTTGTCTGTTAGATTCCAGCTATTGACTATAATATACACCACTAAAGCAGTCTCACTTTATTATTTTCATTATACAGGACTTAAAGCAATGTATTTGCTCCGCTTCTGTCTTGTTTCTTGTATTCTGTGTTCATTTTTATGTGATCCTTCTTATCCACTCATTTAGATGATTACACATTTTATAGCTTTGATCTATGCAAGCTACAATTGGAGCTGAAATGCTTGATGTTAACATGCTTTTTTTTTTTTTTCTGACAATATTCTTTGGAACCTGTTTCTCAAATTTTTTTTGAAAGCCCAATTTGTATAAATGTGCAAACAGTAAACTTGCAAAGCAGATATAAGAATACAAGAATGGCCATACTGGGTCATACTAACAGTACATCTAGGCCAGTATCCTGTCTTCTGACAGTGGACAATCCCACGTGCTTCAGAGGGAATGAGCAGGACAGGTAATCATCAAATGATCCATTCCCTGTCACCCATTCCAATCTTCTGTCAGCCAGAAGTGAGGGACACTTCAAAGCATGGCTTTGCATCCTTGATCATTCCTGGTTAATAGCCCTTCATGAATTTATCTAGTTTTTTTTGTGTTTTATTCTGTTATGTTGTGGAGTGGGGCACAAGGGGCACAATCCCCACACTACAAGCGTTTGTCCCAATCGAGAGATAAGAGACCAGACCACTATTTTTTGGTTAACCACTAGTTATGTAACTTTTATTGAAGTATATAGTTATAAAAAAGGAAAAATGAATTAAATGAAAAATTTCTATTACAATTAAAAAAGCTTCAATTCTTATCAAATCCTACATACACCAACCCCTCATACACGAGCCACATTTCCAAACTCTACTTCCATAAGACATTCCTTATTAAATCCTCATCAACCTCTCATACACAAGCCACATTACCAAAACTTTACTTCCTTAAAACATTCCAAAAATCCTTCAAGTGCAAACACTAGCACCACCACAACCACAATCCCAATTCCCGTGGCCAGCCCCCGGGCAAAACCTCAGTGCCAGTCTGAGTAGGGTAAGGCTCCTACAAGACAGAGAGAGAGCATAATCCGTGCATGAAAAGAATTATTCCAGCTTGACTGACACACACACACACACACACACACACACACACACACACACTAATACACCAGCACAGCCCAAGACAGCACAAACACCTTGCTTCTCCCCCTTGCTCCACAGACACCATGGGTCATGGTCCAATGAGGCTAGCCATGGGCTGTTTGCGGCTAGGAGTTACAAGGGTCAGCTGGAGTGCCTGGTGGGGAATACGAGTGGATTCCAGCTTGTTTTTAATCTGTGGGTTAGTAAGCTTGGAGCAGTGATAATACATACACACACAACCCCCAAAAACATTCCCCAATTTAAATCCCAAATGTAACCAGGTTATATTTACCACATGTGGATGTTATCTCCGGAGTGACAGACAACAAATCTGCAACTTGTTTTCTTGAGATAGAAGATAACGTGTGAGATAACAGCCCGGTGTTCCCTCAGCTCGACCAACTTACAGTTCATCCTGATTGCAAGCAGCCATAATCAGAGCCCACCGGTCTGGTGTCAACCAATTGCACACACTTGACCAGCTCGGTGTTTCATCAGCTCGACCAACTTACAGTTCATCCTGATTGCAAGCAGAAATAATCAGAGCTCACCACAACCAGTTACAACAGTTGAACACCCCCTGCCACCCTCTTTGGATATGCCAAGATGTGCAGCCTTGCACTCCAGGGTAACCAGGTGAACAAAAAGAATCAGTAAAAGAAAAATCCAAAAGCAGAAAAAAGATTTGCAAAAAGAGAAAAACGAAAAAGAAAACTGCAGGCTCCCTTGGTGATCAGGCAAGGGGGTTTAACATTCTTCCTTCTGAAGAGCGGGGAGGTGCCCAGGACTGGACAGGTCCTTGGGCGAAACAACAGGCTATCGTCTCTCCAACATGTCCAAACCAGAACCGCAGCTTTATGGCTGAGACCCCAGAAAATTAGCATATAGCCCATTGGTATGGAAACTCACTGACCTTGGTCAGTAAAGTTTTCTCATGAGCTCTGCAGCTGGTAGCTATAATTTATTTTATCACCTTCTCCAGGGATGGTTCAAACCAGTTTGGGACACTGGTAGTAAGTTTCTTAGAAAACTGTTATTGTCTGCAGTTTCTGACTCTGGAAGATACCACCACCTATTTATTTATTTGATTTGAGGCTTAACAAGCTGCTTTCCATCCCAGGCTGGAGTTTGGTCATAACAAAAAGCAAGTGGAAAACTCCACTTCTAATATGTTATAGCCTTCAACTTCACAACATCTTCTGGCAAAGAGTTCCACAAGTTGGCTGTGCATTGCGTAAAGAAATACTTCCTTTTGTTCATTTCAAACCTGCTGCCTATTAATTTCATTTGTGTTCTTGTGTTATGAGAAGGAGAAGATAACACTTCCTTATTTATTTTCTTCACCCTAGTCATGATTTTATAGACCTCTATTATATCCCCCTTAGTTATCTTTTTCCAAGCTGAAAAGACTCAGTTTTATTAATCAGTCCTCATCTGGAAGCTTTTCCATACCCCAATCATTTTTGTTGCCTTTTTCTAAAACTTTTCCAATTCCAATATATATTTTGAGATAGGGCAATCAGATCTGCATGCAGTATTCAAGATGTGGATGTACCATGAATTTATATAGAGGTAATATGATATTTTCTGTCATATTATCTGTCCCTTTCCTAATGATTCCCAAATTTCTATTAGCTTTTTTGACTGTTGCTGCATATTCAGTGAATGTTTTCAGAGAACAATTCACAATGACTCCAGGATCTTTCTTGAGTGGTAACAGCCAATTTAGATCTCATCATTTTATATTTATAGTTGGTATTATGTTTTCCAATGTGCATTACTTTGCAGTGACCAACATTGAATTTCATCTGCTGTTTTGTTGCCCAGTCACACAGTTTTGTGAGATCCCTTGGTAACTCTTCGCAGTCTGCTTTGGACTTAACTATCTTGAGTAGTTTTTGGCAAATTTTGCCTCAATCAATTTTCCTGGTACTGAAGTTTGGCTTACTGGCCTGTAATTGCTGGGATCGCCTCTGGAGTCTTTTTAAAAAAATGGCATCACATTAACGATCCTCCTGTCATCTGGTTCAGAAGCTGATTTAAAGTATAGATTACATATCACAATTAGTAGTTCTACAATTTCACATTTGAGTTCCTTCAGAACTCTTGGGTGGATATCATCTAGTCCTGGTGACTTATTACTCTTAAATTTATCAATTTGTTCTAAAACTTCTTTTAATGACATCTCAGACAGTTCCTCAGATTTGTCACCTAAGACGAATAGTTCAGGTTTGGGAATCTCCTCACATCCTCAACCATGAAGACTGATGCAAGGAATTTATTTAGTTTCTCTAAATGGCAATGGCCTTATCTTCGTAGAGTGCTTCTTTAGCATCTAAGTTGTCAAGTGGCCCCTCTGGTTGTTCAGTCAGATTCCTGCTTCTAATGTACTTAAAATTATTTTTTCTTTTTTCTTTTATCTTTATCTAGTTGTTCTTCAAATTCTTTTTTGGCCTTCCTAAATATATTTTTACACTTCACTTGCCAGAGTTTATGCTCCTTTCTATTTTCCACAATACGATTTAAATTTCCACTTCTAAAGAATGACTTTACCTCTAAATGCTTCTTTTTCTTTGTTTAGACATGGTGGCACTTTTTTGATCCTCTTACTGCATTTTTTAATTTGGGATGTACATTTAAATTGAGTCTCTCTTATGGTGCTCATTTCTAATGTGCTCAAAATTGAGTTTAAATCAGCAAATTCATGAGAGTTGCTAACAATTTTTTCTTGATGTCTTTTGGCCTCTGCATCCTTTGTAGCTGCAAAAATCTCTGCTCTTCTAGGGTATGTCTACACTGCATACTTAAGGTAAGTCTGCTCTGCAAAAAAAACCAACTTTCAGCAGTGAGTTTCAGAGCCCAGCTCTACAGACTCCAGCTCACATGGCTCAGTCTATGGTGCTAAAAATATCCATATAGATGATCTGGCTTGGGCTGGAGCATCACAGTGTGAGATGGAGTCTAGGCCAGTCAGACAGAGGTCTCAGTGGTACCCAGTTTCAGGTGGCAGCTGGGGGAGGGATTGAGAATACCATTACACCAGGGTCCACAATTTTATTATTATTAGTTATAAGTATTATTATTCCTTTGTAACTCAGTAGGCATATGACCACAATAAAAAATAATTCTCTCAATTTTAGACAGGGGTCGCATGTATTTCATTATTTTTTAAATATTAACTAAAGCTCCTGAAAGGTGTTGTTGGGTTCAGAACCTTGTAATCTGACACTGTTTATGTTTTAATAGAACAGATATCACATGGGCAGCCCCAATGACAGCTTTCCCACACTAAACCTCTAGTGTTACACAGTCCTGACCTCTTGGAATCACATGTAGTTTGTTTTTATGTCCATTCAAACACTGTCCTCTGTGTTGAGCCTACTAAAACAGATGTCAATTGGGATTAACTGAGGCTTGTTTTTAATGTGGATTTTAGTGTACTAAGCCTCAGCCAGAGTAATGTGTCCAGTTATGAGAGCACATTTCAGGAAAGATATGGACAAACTGGAGAAAAATATCCAGAGAAAAATAAAAATTAAAGATTTATAAAACATAACCTACAAGGAAAGATTGAAAAAACTGTGTTTGTCTGGCTAAGAGAAGACTGAGGGAAAATATGATAACAATTAAAGTATGTAAGAGATTGTTATAAACAGGAGGGCAGAAACAGGACAAGAAGTAACAGGCTTAAATTAAAGCAAGGGAGGTTTAGGTTAGACATTAAGAAAAATTTCTTCACTGTAAGAGTAGTTAAGCACTGGAAAAAATTACATAGGGAATTTCTGGCATTGGAGGTTTTTAAGAACAGGTTAGAGAAATACCTCTCAACAATAGTCTAGATAAAACTTAGTCCTGTCCCAGTTCAGGGATCTGGACCAAATGACTTATGTAGATGACTTTCATTCCTGCATTTCTATGATTCTAAGAACTGGGTGAAGCAAAGAACTGATTTCACACAGTCACCTAGCAATCTTCAGAGGTAGTGATTTTCAAGCTCTGTCAGCCTGCACTGAATTTGCCTGGGTGACCTAGAAGTGAGAGTACCCAGTTACTTAAGCCCTTCAGCTTTTTGCAACCTCTGAAGCATCCCAATGCGAGTTAGCAACAGGCTTCTTGGTATATAACAATAAAACTCAGCTGGCAAAATGAGCTGAACACACTTCACACACTGTGGTCATGATATTTACTTAAAAGATGCCATGTGATATATCATTGTCAAACCAATTAACTCACTAATCATTAGTATTCTTATGTGAAGTTTTTATATAGTTTACCTACTAAGAATTACACAGATGTGCTGGAAATGTGTAACTTAAATGTGTTTAAATGAGGAAGTTGACAAACTGATTTTTCCAGCCAAAGAAAATGGCCAAAGGCAATGGGACATTTGTATAGGAGATTGCAGAAAGATTATTTGCAATGGAAAAAAATCACAAGCAAGGAAAAAGTCAACATGTCATCTACACCACACAGTATGACAGAGGTGGAGCTGGGCATCAGGGCAGCCATCTGCTGCACATACTGCTACTGCCATTCTTGCTGCTGGGCCCCCAGGTCTTTGATAAGCTGCTGCTGCTGTCGCTGCACCCCCAGTTGTTGGAGAAGCAGCAGCTGCTGCTGCTCGAGCTGGACGGCTTGTTGCTGCTGCTGGCTATTGGCCTACCATTTCACTAGCTGTTCGACATCTATGGTGGTGGTGGGTCTGGAACAAGTCCAGTCCCCCTCTGTCTCAGGGGCTGGGCAATGCCCACATTTTCCACCATGTGCAGGAGTCCATGGACTTGTCAGTCTGTGGCAAGGCCTCCACCCCTCACTGGCGTACCTGTGTAGGCAGGCTTAAAGCAGAGAATTATCTATCTCTGGTGCCCTGGCCTTTCGACAGGGCAGGGCAACTAAGCAGCCTAGGGCTTACAATCAGAGGGAGAGGACCATCTAGAGGCTCATAGGCAGGTGAAGAGCATTGTCAGGCCTCCTGACTCCAAGGGTGGGGTCATCAGAAGGGAAGAAGGTAGGTGGACCCATCCCCACCTTAATCCACCAGGTCACAGCCCAAGAATGTTCTGCCACTGGGTCAGTGAGGCTCCAGCTGAAAGTGCCAACCTAGTATCAAGACGTAGCACAACCAGACTATTGTCTGGTTCCCCTGAACTACTTCCTACCTCCCCTCCCTGGAGTATCTGGACCTTGGGGTTGTTGTCCATCTCCCCAGGGTAAACAGTAAGAGGTAACCCAAAGAGCTCCTTGGTGTCCCAGGTGACCAGCATTTCTGGCAGCTCCTCTGGGTCCCCAGTGGCAGGCAGGTCCTCAGTGCTGCAGCAGTTGAGTGTCGTTAGCAATGGCATCCTTCTCCTCCCACAGCGATCCTGCAACTGAGCTGAGGACCCACCCTTTATACTTCCTGTTCCGACTTTCTGCTTGTCAATCTTGGAGGAAGGCCACACCCCTTGCTACAACAAGAAAGAGGGGGGGAGAACCCCTGTCTTTTTCTTCACCTGTGAAGTCAAAGAAATAAAGAACTTTGAGTTCCAAGTGGTGAGTCCTGGCTAAAGATAGGCCATGTGTGCTGGAAGAATGACTACTGAGAACTTTGAACGAAAGAGTCTAGTTTGTTGTTGAGTATTAATCTTCAAAGTATATCTTTACTTTTGTTGTAACCATTTCTATCCCAATTCCTTCTTATTTTGTATCGCTTAAATATCTGTTTTGTTTATAAACTTAATCTTGATTTTTATTACACAACCATCTGCTGATGTCAGGGCTCTGATCCAAAACTGCACATCACAGAAGCACGCAGAGTTACAGGGGAAGAAGTGACAACCCCTTGGTAGTTTGGGCTGCATCCCCGAAGTGTCACATCTCTCACCAAGTGTATGTCAGAATACTGGCCAAGATTGCTCAAAGTGATTAGTGATGTGTAGATGCTTCCATTTTCAGGTGCCCAACTTAAAATATCTTAGAAGGACTTGATTTCTATTAACACTGATATGATGATTCAATGTTAAACTTGTTTTATATGAAAATTATAAAATCAAATTACTAAGCACTACAGTGTGCTTTGAGCAGGAATCCTGATACAAAAAATATGTGTATATTTAAGGGTGCAACAAATTCTGTAATCAGAGAAATCTGTAAGGAACATATCTCTAACACAAATATACAGTTCTTTAAAGCAATATATTGCCTTAGTAAGGCTGTAGCCTGTTGGGCATACAAACAGATAAAAAGTTATGTTGCTTTCACACATAGTAAACCAATAAATTTTACCTCTTGCACTTTTGGAGGCAATAGCAGCAGGCTACACACAAAATACTACAGAGGAAGCCCAGGCACAATTGTATCCTTTTCATTCAAAGGATGATGGCTGCATATTCCACACACCCCTCCATCCTGAACAGCCACCATCAAAGATAATTAAATAGTGGTTTCATTTGGAAGTGGATTGTGCACCAACATGCCATCACTATACCCACAAACTCATTCTCTAACCACATAAGAAGCATACACAACAAATCTAAGTCTATAAACACAAGTGCATGCAGACAAAGAACATATCCACAGTATCCTGAGAGAGCACGTTTATTAGGTTGCAATCACATAGAAATGCACAACTGGCACTAATTCATTATCTTATCCTCCTTAATCTCTTACAGAAATGTAAAAAGTATTCTGCAGCCATTAAACAAGCCAAAGGAAGGACAAGCAATAATCAGGACCCCTTGTATAATCCCAGAATTTACAAAGAGCTTTTGAAATGCTCTTTTCTTCTTCTTAATCATCTGTAGTGCCATTAAAACAATTCATCACATTAACTGCCCTTGTAAAACTCAACAAGAACATATACTATAGACTGCAGTTTAACCAGAAATTGACCCCAACAGTATATTTGCTGTAATACATAAGTAAAGCAATTCTGACAACTATCCCAGTTCATTAGCATATCCCTTTGGATACTTTTGACCTTATTCTTGCCATTGCAAAAGCTACAGGGCCTGTGTGTATCTTAGAAAGTCTACAGGTAATTGTTCTGCCATCAAGCAGTTTAGATAGAGGCACAAATTCAAAATGGAAGGCAGAAACGTTATTTCCAGGAACTGCAGCAATCAAAAGTTCAGACAGTATAGATTACTGAATCACTCTCCTTTTCCTCACTTGACTGATCCCATCTGCCTTTCTGCTGCTAAGTCTTTGATTTCAGATTTCCCAGTATAGGGTATACCAATTCCAAAAGCCCTAATGGAACAGATCTCTTAATCTGATGTCAGACACCAAAATGAAAAAAGAGGGATCACTGTCCTATTAGTTTTGAGTAAGACCATGCAGTTGATAAAGGTGGAGAGACATGATACCAACTTTATTAATATGAAAAGCAAATGTTCATTTTCTCCCCGTGTTCATTTTTGCTCTCCATACCTAGGTCTCTTGCTGAGTAGTTTCATCTGAGTTATACTGCAAATCTTTCATATCTGATAGCAGTGGAATAGTTTCTTCTGAATCTGATAGGGAATAAAGAAAATATATAGCCAGGAATGCACCTCTGTTAAGAAAGATTAACTGACAGAGGTTAATTAGAATACATACAAAACAACGGAAGGAAACCCCTATAGATGTTTGTCCTCTACCAGCGAACAGAATAGAGATATAAACTTTTAACTTTATTTTATCCATAACCTGCAGGGGATGAATAATCTGAGATGTTTCTCAGCTGAGTAATCATTTTTTTAAGAGTAGCAGTTCTACTTAAAGGTTACTAAGCAAAAAACATTGTCAGCTTTGCAACAGCTTCTCAAGCACCAAATGAGACAGAGTGAGCCAGATCCCACCAGCTCATTCTATATCACTGATTCTCCATTCCAAGGAGAATGTACCAGAGTCTTCCATCCTTGGAATTCTTCATAGGGAGCTACAAAAGCATTTATCAGCTGTTATATTTTATTATTAGTAGAATTTTCCCTCAATATTACATTGGTTTCTTTAAAAAAAACAAAAACAAATAGCCTTCAAAAAATGCAAGATCTTTAAGCATAAAAGGGGAAAAGCAACTATCTAAAATTTATCCTCATGAGTCACCAATACATTCTGGACACAAATCTACTCTATAGATTTGGGTAGTCAGGGATTTTGTAAAACTCTCTGCAGAATTCCTGCATTTTAGGTGCTCACATGCACTCATTCTCCTTTGACTTTCCTTAAAATTCTCACAGTGCCTGAAATCGCTGTCTTCTGGCACTCACTTTTTTGTTATCATGCACACCTAGCGTCTTCTCAAGCTGTTCATTCATGCCCTTAGGGACTGCTACAAGTGCTCCAATAATCACTGGAATCATCTCTGTTCTAGTTTTCCATAATTGTTCCACTTTGTGGCTGAGTTCTTCATGCTTCATTCTCTTGTTTTTTGTTTTTATGTTTCTGCCTTCTGATATGGCCAATTTACATGATCTTATCTGTCTCCTTTTCTATAACAACTCTATCCAGGCTGTTTGCCTTCACCAGTCAGTCTGTGACAATTGTCAGATTACATAAAATCTTAGCCTTTTTATTCGCTAGAGGACTTTCAATTCAGTGGTTGTAAAACCGCATAGTTATTTTAAAAGCATACTTGCCACAGAGGCTTCAGTGCAGACTTGGAGACGACATTGTGTTGTGTGTATTCTCTCCCAGCCAGGCTCCTGTATACACTCACCATTTGTTCCACTATTTCTTACTTTTTAGAATACATTTTGCAGTTCTGGAAGCAATTCTGTTGGTTGTTTTTTGTTTTGAACATAATTAAGCCTTAAGGCTTGCCCTTCAGAATTCATAATGAGGCTCCCTGACATTCTTTTGAGGTGCTCTTCTACAAGCCATGAGTTTCTTAATCTTCAATAACTAATGGGTTTGAGCTCTTTTCATCACTATCCATGCATTAATTTATACATAAATCTTCAGAGCTTTTCTTTGGTGTTTTGCTTTCTCCTGTCTGGGGTTGGGATGCGCACTCAGCCATCATTTGTTATCACAACTAGTTGATCTTTTCTCTAGTTTGCTCCTCATATTTTGATGTTATAGTCTTCATTGTCAATTTCTATCTCCATAGAGAACAGGTCTTTTCCTCCATCACATTGTTAGATGAACATCCTGTCCATGTCTTGATTGATATTCATTATTACTCTTTGCATCACCAGGAGCCGCCTTGTTTGGATCTCAATTTTTTTCTTCTCTTCTTGATTACCTTGATCACTCAATACAACTGGTATCACCTACATAATCATGGCTTGAATCACATTCTTCAAGCTGAGTTTTGTAATTAGTCATTCTTGTTTATCTGCAATATTCTTTCCTTACTTCTTCGCCTTCCTTATGTTCTAACTCTGATAGTTCCCCAATTTTATTTCTTCTTCTTATTATTATTACCAAATTTAGTGCTTGTGAAAAGTGCCAGCTCCTATGAAAAATACTAATTATTCAAAAATTACAAGAAACATTTCCTGAGTAAGTGGAGTGAGCTTGGCAAAATCTATTTTGTGTGTGTTATGGAGGGAGGTGAATGAGGATTCTGTCTCTTCTGCTTATTCAAGTGAAGTAGGCAGCAAACCAAGCATCCTATTATATTTTTGGGGGAAATGGCCTGTGGGAATTAGCACTCCTAGAAGGTACAGAGTACTTAGATACTACTGTGATAGGGATGATATAGGTCCTAAAGCCAGATCCAAAGTCTATTGAAGTCAATGGAAACCTCCAGTAAAAGGGGATTTCAATAATGGCAGGCTTGACAGAAGACTTTTAATGGAGTGCTCCTGGATCTGTCTGGGTTGGCTTCTACTTTCCCCATGAATCCACAGGGTTTTCAGTCTTTATCTTCCTCCTCTGCCCAATGAAGCCTTCATACCTGTCACCTTAAGGGAAAAGATGCAGAGAAAACTCCATCAGGAGAAACTCGCAGAGTTTCTCGTGGAGTTTTTCCTCTCCTGAGAGTTTTCTGTTGGAGTGAAATATCAGTGACACTTGTTACCTGGCAGCTCTGTGTTCTTGGGGAACCAGGGTGAAAAACCCCTATTCTATTTCTGGCTCACCTGAATCCCCCCCAGCCTCTGCTTGCACCAGAAACAAAAGCTATGAAAAGGCTGTGGGAGACACACCTAAAACCCTCCCAACCAGGGTGATAGGATTAAGACAACTCCCCAAGCCTCATCTACATGGAAGATGTAAAAAGAGGCATCTCAATTAGCACATGGAATGGAAAACTGGAGCCTCATTTACATCGAAGATGGAACAAGAATTAGCATGAAGAATGGAGAACCAAGCTCCAAAGCAGGAATCGCACTGACTTCTGGGATTGGCAAGGCAGGGACACACTGCATGATGGGAGATCTCTGCTCTTGATGTAAATGAACTCACACCTACACCGCAGTTATCAGACCATTCGAGTATTGACATGCAAAACACTGAATCTGCCTGGTTGCATTGTGAGCTCCCCCAAGGAACATTGACCATAGCTGGGAGTGATCAGCTCCTATTGTCTAGCATAAAGAAAACCTCCCTGAAGAGACATTGTTTACCCACAAACAAACCTGGTTCTACAAAAAACCCCTACCCAAGTTTAAACCCTCTCTTGCTTTCCTCTTCTGATGCCTGGACCCACATGCTTTCCTGACTGATCCTGTTGTGGGGTTTGCCTCTCCCTCAAGTGTTCCTGACCCTAAGCTGAACAGCCTGTCTCCTGGGAACTTCTGAGCTGCAAGGAGTGGTGAGATCCCCCCCCATCTTTCCCAATTCTCTCTCTCTCTCTCTCTCTCTCTCTTTAATCCAGGTATAACTTTCTACTTTTGTAAGCCAACCTGGGCTAGCTTTCTCCAATACCCCTACTGTAATTTTGTTGTATTTAAGTGTTAGATTGCTTTTCTCTCCTTGTATGGCATCACTATTAGTATCATAAGTTTTATATACCTGGCAATAAACTAACTATTGTAATCAAGCTGGTTGCCAGTTTCTCTCTCTCTAAATACATTTACTTCTTTGTGTTCTTGGCTTCCCTACCTTGCTCTGCAGCAACGCTTCTTTTACCTAAGCCAAAGATCCCTGGAGTGCCCAAAATCCTATGGGGTTTGCTTATCAAGGGGGTTACTGCTAGAACAATTGTGTTGTGAAGAGGCATATAAAGGGGGTAGCTGAAAAGTGCTGCTCTGCCTAGCCTACGGAGTCCAGAGGCGCATAAGGGTGACAGCTGAAAGTGCTGTTTGACCCAGCCTGATTGAATCCAGGCGGCACATAAGGGGAACAGCTGAAAAGTGCTGTTTGGACCCAGCCTGCTCATAAGTGTGCTCCATTCTGGTGCGGTGCAAGGGGCACATGAGGGTGACAGCTGACAGTGCTGTGTCACCAGCCTGCTGAGTTCAGGGACGTATAAGGGGTCAGCTGAGAGTGCTGATAGCCCGGTCTGCTCAGACGCACTCAGTTAATCTGGAATGGTTGTGTGTATCTGGGGGGGGTTTATCTGAATCTGAAAACCTTAGGTCCTGCAGGATAGCTCCACTGGGAGGGGACTTGTAACCCTATGAACACACCAGTAACACAAGCAGCACACTAATAGAATCACACCCCCTTTTCCAGGAAAGTAACCCTAATAAATAAGCATACCCCAAAGTGACGGGCAAATCTGGTAACACATAATCCAAAGCCCATTTAAGTCAATGGGGGTCTTGGATCAGATTCTTACTCGTTTGTATATGTTTGTTCTGAAAAAAGTCTTTTTCATTTAAATATTTTTTCCTAAAAGATTTTTCTTTTTTGGCAAATTTCACTCCCACATATACAGTAATCTATCATAATAAATGCAAGTTCCTAATGTTTTGTAAAATTCCTTTTTTTTACAATAGCACGCTATATCCACAAATTTCATGCAAATAAATAAATACATTACATTTTAAAATGAAATCTCGTGGATGTCATGGATAGATATTTCTCTGAGAAGTTAGACTTCAATTGCAAATGATATTAGTTCATTTTTAAAAGTAATAGTTTCACTTTTTAGATAACTCACCAAAGCATCAGAGGAAAATCTTATACACAATTACACTCAGTAATCAATAGAAGGATTAATTGTCATACAATACTTTGACATAAATATGTAATTATGGCAGAGTAAATTAGAATAAGATGTAATCTTTATTATCATTGAGTTTCATCCTAATTAACAGTACTTTAGATTGTAAAATGTTAATACTGATGACTATTTAGCATCTGCTAAAACCAAACATATAAAAAATTTATCCTTAAGTGCTTGCAAATGCTTTATAAGTTAAAAGGTTGTTAAAAATGGACACAGAAAAGAATTGTTTTTACAGCTCCTATCACAAAATTCTCCTCAATTTTTTTTGTGATCCATTAATATTAATAGTGAACTTTATAATAGTATGAACATGATTTTATATATATAACCTCTAGCCTTACTATATTTGTCCCTGGAATAAATTAGTTTGAAACATAAGTTGTAATCATATATTACAGTCCAATCTATTTTCTTTACAGAGAGTCAATTTTGACCATTCATGGGGAAAAAAATATTTACCAATGAATGCTTCACTTGCTTTTCTTAATCTTTTTCATTATAAGTATTTAATGAATATTTTCCCATTTTTGAAGCTCTAGTTGTTTATTGAGCCTGAATACAATACGTAATTAAAGTATAAAAACATGATAAAATAAATAACATTAAGGGTCTTAACTTCATGAAATTCAGAGTCAGGAATCCAGTGAAAGTTTGTTAACATTTTATCCATACAGGGGATTGGAGGAATTAAGAGCCTGGAAAGTTATTTAGTCATTAGTACACTTTTACAACATGCAATAATAGAATAATAGAAGAAAATAATTCAAGAGATTTCCTCTTTATGGCATTTAAGTCATAAACATAGTTACGTAACAGATGTTCACATATTCCTATTACAAGATCTGGAGGACTAGTCTTGCGATTACCAAAGTCAGACCCAGGACTGCTAACTGATTTAACCACTATCATTTATCATATGATAAGAGAAATCAGTTATGTTACCCCTATTGACAAAATACAGAATCTGGCCCATTATCATTTCTAATATAATTGTGCCTTAGCGTCCCGAACCAAGATTGAGGTGCCATTATGATAGGCAGTGTACACACATAGAGTCAGTCCCTGTTTCCAAGAGTTTACAATCTTAATTGACAAAAAAAAGGGCGAGGAAAAGATGGGAAACTGAGACACAGATAGATTAAGGCCAAGATCCACAGAAGTATTTAGTCTTGTAACTGATTTCCCTAGAAGTAAGGAGCCTAAATACATTTGTGGATCCAAGCCTAAGTGAATTGCCAAAGGTAACACTGGAAGTCTGTGGCAGGGCAAGGAATGAATCCAGGGTTCCTAAGTCCCAATTCTGTATCTGAACCGCAGTACCATCCCTCTGACATTTGCATCCTATTAATTCACCGCTCCCTTTCCCCAGATCAATATCCCAAAATAATGATATTGGAGATCAATATCGAAAATCACAAGCCAAGCATCTAGGCTGAGAAGTCACATTGGACTAAGATCAAACATGCAGGAGGCAGACCAAAGAGTGGCTGGGGATCTGCTTCAAGAAAACTACTTTAGCCCAAGTGTAAAGCTTCAAAAAGGCCCTTGTGAAGATATCTGCAGGGGATGCAAGGAGGTGTGCGGGGATGGGAGAGTTTACTGTATGTTAAAAATATTTTCATTTATTTACAAAGATATAAAGTGCACTATTTTCTTATGAACAATTGTTTTTGTCCAAAACAGGTCAAAAATGGAACAAATCCATATTGCATCTGAATTATTCCATAGATGAATTATCTAAGATGTTAAATTCACTCCGTTCACAGAATGGACGTGGGCTGGTGTGAGGTGGAAGGCTGTGCAGCAGGCATGCAAGGGGACTCTGAGCCCTTCACACAGCAGAGCTCAGCTTCAGCTTAGTTCTGGTTAAATGAATGCAGAGATTTTAGACGAATAGGAGAGAAGCAGAGAGAAGTGGCCAGTGTGTCCATGATATTCAGTGGTTCTAAACCTCTCTGGGTAGGTTCATTATCCCAGCCCACGGGACAGCAGTCACTAACAGGCTGCTGTGCATGTCTAGGCTCTGCTTATGGACTGACAATGAACTCTGTCTCTATCAAGCCTGTACAGGTCACCAGCACAAAAACAGGTTAGTCTAGATTTTTGTGAGTGGTGCGTTGTAGCTTATGTGAACACGTAAAGTAAGTTTCAGTTACTACAGGATATGATCTATTATTCACATTTTTTATATAACTAAAAGTTCACGTATGATGTGTTTCAAATCCATAAATGTGTGCCCAAAACACACACTGGACATTTTCTGCACTCGTAAGGAGTGAAAGAAATATACAGCAAAACCTCATAGGTACAAACACTTCGGGAATGGAGGTTGTTCGTAACGTTCATAACGCTGAACGGAACATTATGGGACAGCACCCTGCAGTCAATGTCTTCTAGCTGAGGCTGGGAGAGATCTCTGGAAAGGTGGCACCTGACAGCACTGCCTGGTTTGCAAGCAGCTCCCTGCCGTATTCCGGTTTCTTGCTTTGGGCTAAACTGGGGGTGGGTGGGACTGTCACCAACCCTGGCACTACAAGCCCCAGGGCTTGCCGTGCTCAGTGCACTGCTTGCCTGGCTCCAGAGGAAGCACGTGGCGGGGGCTGGGTTCCAGCCCACTGCCAGCACCTCTCCCTCTCCTGCCTCTTGTATTCCCAGAGGTGCTGGCATGATCCAGGAGTGCAGCTATGGGCAGAGTTTGGGCCGCATCGGTGCACAGGCTGTGGCCCTTTAAAACATCTCCAGAGTGCAGTGTGCAGGCAGCAGCTCTCAGCCTCAGACTCTGGCTTCCATTCCAGCTCCAGACCAGATTTTGGCTACAAAAGTAGCAGCTTAGTAGCTTCCTGTGGCAGGCTGCAGCTTCTTTCTTGGGCTGCTTGTCTCCCTCCTAACAGCAGTGGTGGTGAAAACCGCTTCTCCCTCCCAGTGGAGTGGGGTGAAACAGCACCCTTGCTTTACAGGAAACAGCGCAGATGCCAGGCTGCTTCTGTTCTGCATGCCGACCATTTTAAGTATAGTGCTGTATTTGCTTTCCCTGACCCCCTCCACCCCTGCTCCCTTTGCTGCTGCTTGATTGCTTACTTCCGGTTCCACAAGGTGTTCGGCTGACCCGTCAGTTTGTAACTCTGGTATCTTCGTATCTTTGAGGTTCTACTGTAGTACGTTTGGGTTTTCAGATTATTAGTTTGGTTTATTATTCAGGTTGGATGTGTACATTTCTAACAACATGTGCAATAGGTCTTTTCTGCTGCTAGACTCTCTTATAGCAACTGGTTACTATAGTGATGATTGTGACTCATCTAAAGAAATCGTTGAGTTTAACTGTATCAGTAACTAAACAAGGTGTACAGCTGAGGCATTGGACAAAATATTTTATGCCATGTTTGGGAAGGGTCATTAGGACTAAATCATTGAATTTCATTAGAATACATATTGAAGTGCCTGATACATAGCCCATTGAAGCCAATGGAAGCCTCCATTAATTTCAATCGACTTTGGCTTAGTCCCATAGTCCTTATTGAGGCAAAACTCTCATTAAATTACACAATAATTTTGCTTATTTTATGACTGTTAGACTGGGGAGGACATTTGCAAGTGTTTTAAAACATCTGGGATCAAAGCAGTCAGAGAATTTAGAGACAGCTGTCTAGTTGCAGGCCCTTATATTATGATAAACTCCCTTCTGGACTACAGAGATGATTGGTAAAAAGAGAGTGCCTTCCCTTCCTGTTCTGGAAGCCCAAGACCTGGACCTGAGAAAGCTTGACCATTGCTTTATGCAAGAGATGCTTCAATGTTTCCGGTCACTTCCTTCATCGAGAAATAAAACCTCCAAACAAAGCCCAAATCAGAGACTGCAAAGCCATCATGGTATTCTGTAGATGGAACAATACGTCCCAGCTGTACGTAATCCAGGTGTGCCACCACAAACTACTAACAAGGCCACAGCAATGTATCACCAGGAGATTGGTGTACTCCAGAGGCCAACCCAAGGAGAGATGCAAAAATGTTCTCTCGTGCTTTGAGTAGTAAAGGGACTTTTCTGTACCTCTTTGGTCAGCTCCAGAGTCCTATTGAATACAGCTTGACTCTGCTGGTAAAAAAAAATTATCTCCCTGTGGCAGTACATATGCATGACACTAGGATGTGACATTTAGTCGTTAAGAAAATACAGAAATCTATGCTCCCATCTAGTTGCTGGGAGACACTGAAGTTACTTTCAAATTTAACTTCTCCCATACTTTCTCAGGTATAACTTCTTGCATTTTTCTGGGATCATAGAATCAGAGAAGATTAGGGTTGGAAGGGACATCAAGAGGTCATCTAGTCCAACCCCTTACTCAAAGCAAGACCAATCCCAACTAAATCATCCCAGCTGGAGCTTTGTTAAGCTGCACCTTAAAAACTTCTAATGATGGAGATTCTACCACCTCCATAGGTAACCCATTCCAGTGCTTCACCACCCTCTTAGTGAAAATAATTTTTCCTAATATCCAACCTGGACCTCCCCCACTGTAACTTGAGACTGTTGCTCCAAGTTCTGCTATCTACTACCATTGAAACAGCCTACTTACATTCTCCCTGGAGCCCCCTTTCAGTTAGTTAAAAGCTGCTATCAAATCACCCTCATTCTTCTCTTCCGCAGGCTAAACAAGCCTAGTTCTCTCAGCCTCTTTTCATAAGTAAAGTGCTCCAACCCCCTAATCACTTTTCTTGCCCTCCGATGGATTCTTTCCAATTTGTCCACATCTTTTCTGTAGTGGGGGGCCTAAAACTGGATAAAATACATGAAATGAGGCCTCACCAGTAACGAATAGAGGGGAATAATCACTTCCTTCGATCTGCTGGTAATGTTCCTACTAATACAGACAAATATGCAGTTCACTTTCTTGGCAATAAGGGCACACAGTTGACTCATCCAGCTTCTTGTGTAATTCCCAGGTCCTTTTCTGCAGAATTACTGCCTAGCCTGTTGGTCCCCAGTCTGTAGCAGTGCATGGGATTCTTCCATCCTAAAGTCAGGGGTCTGCACTTGTCCTTCTTGAACCTCATCAGATTTCTTTTGGCCTAATCCTCTTATTTGTCTAGGTCACTCTGTATTTTATCTCAACCTCCAGTGTATCTCCCACTCCCCTCAGCTTAGTGTTGTCTGCAGATTTTCAGAGGGTGCAATCCACTCCATCCTCCAGATCATTAATGAAGGTATTGAACAAAACTGGCCACAGGACCAACCCCTGGGACACTCCGCATGTTGCTGGCTGCCAACTAGACATTGAGCCATTGGTTACCACCTGTTTACCTCGATGATCTAGCCAGCTTTTTATCCACCTTATAGTCCATTCATCAAACCCAAAGAGCTTCAATGGAAGTCTCTAGAAGGAATTTTGGCTGAGTTACAGCATTTTTTATTGCCATTTCATGAATTCATGAACATACCCATAGGGAAAGTGGGAAAAGGAACAGGGTCCCCGCCAATTCATGGTCCCACTTTTAAATGCCCTTGGTGAATCCATGCTGACTTTCCTGATCCCCTTCTCTGCAAAGTGCCTCAAAATGGATTCCTTGAGGACCTGCTCCATGATTTTTCCAGGCAATGACCAGTCTGTAGTTCCCTGGATCTTCCTCTTTCTCCTTTTAGAAGATGGGCACTATATTTGCCTTTTTCTAATCATCTGGGACATTCCCCGATTGCCAGAAGTTTTCAGAGATAGCGGCCAATGTCTCTGCAATTCCCTCAACACTCTTGGATGCATTGCATCCATCCCCATGGGCTTGTGCATGTCCAGCTTTTCTAAATAGTCCTGAACCTGTTCTTTCAGCACTAATGGCTGCTCACCTCTTCTGCATTCTGTGCTGCCCAGTGCAGTAGTCTGGGAGCTAACCTTGTCTGTGATTCTGCAGGAGTTTTCTCCCCATTTAGACTTGTTTTGAAGTTAATCTGAATTCCATCAACTACCACTGAAATTTTCACCGAAAAAGAGAGAAGGCATTTCTGAGGTCCTCTATGAGATTTCAAACTTGCCATTTAACTAGCTCAGGACCAGTTCTGCCAAGAGAATATTGTCTGAGCTTGCTATGTCTAGGACTTGAAGTTGGAGCACCATTAAAAAGTAACTAGACATCAAGGCCCTAAAAATGGGAACCCCACAAAATGCACTCACAGAAAAATTTCTAAAACCATTTCTTCGTAATGGTTCACAAACAAAACTGGACTTTGAATGAAAACGCCCTTTAAAACATATGTTTAGATAAGATAAATGTTGATAGAAAAGGGTCATCATGTTTTCCTTAATTCCTCTCCAATAAAAAATATATTAAGGGGATAACATAGACTGACTTATAACACTGAATTATAAAATGAAAGATTGCTAATGGTAAGATTAAGAACTTTGATAGCTATAACTTAATGATTTGTAATTATTCACAGTGATTGAACTTAGATGAGCTAATACTTAGCTCCTTGTATTAGCTCCAAGCTCAAGACCTTGCTGACTGGTTTTGCCAATTCTTTTATATAGAATTGCTGATCTGCTTAAAATGATGTTATTGCTGACAGAACAAAGGTACGGTGTGTTGGTAGTTTTGAGGTAAAAACACACATCTGTAACAACTAGAAGCCTTTTACTGTGAAGACTCAGAAACAGAGTGACACAGAAAAACATAGCATTGAAACTGCAAAAAACAGGAAAAATTGAGAAGCTGAGTAACTGAAGCTCACACATGTCTAATGTGCGGATTACATTAAAAAAAGGGTTTACATGCTAAAAGCCAATTGGAGAAATGTTAAACAATCTGTAATGAAGAAATTTATAAAAGACCTTAGGGAATAATGTCATAACTGGATCAGAAACTGAAGGAATGGGACTGAAAAACCAGATCTGAGAAGACGTTGACCATCGTGAAAGATGGAAAGAATTCCCAATGGACCAAAATTTGGACCCTTTACCAATTCCGTCTTATCTATATTTATTTTTCTGGCACTAACGTGTGTTCAGACAGTATAAGTGACAATAGCTCTGTCTCAAATTATATAAATAAAGACAAAGTGACTAAGCCTCAATTGGGTGGACTTGTGACTCCATTTCCCACTTCCTGCCAGGAAAACATTGTCTGGGCTTGCTACTTCTAGCACTTGAAATCTGAAATTCTTTTGTTCCTGTTGTGGATGACTGGAGAGGCACTCTGATGCCATTCATGGGCTCTGTAGGCTTATGTGGAAAATATTCTGACTTCATTTTGTTTATCATGATGCAGAATTTCATCATCTAATGGATTTATCCACCCCAAGACCTCAGAGGAGCATTTCCATTTTGGAAGGAATTTTCTGTCAGAAAAGAGCAAGAGCAGTTTCAATCTATCCAGTAGTTCAGAAATCTCTTTTCTAGGCCAACCCACTGTACTGTTGGCTGTCTTGTCTGGTTTTGTTGACTCTGAGTCAAGTTTGTACAGACAAAATGTCTGCCACTTTTACATTTTCAACATCCCTAAGCTTCCTTAACTAAATTTAAGATCCCCAAAATTGCACTTAAATGGGGGTAGGAAAGAGGGAGAGAGCAGGGAGAATGGTGGGGCCAGGAGAACATTTCAAATTACTAATACCAAATATGGGAAGCATTTCTTCCAATCCTTCACTTCAATATCTATCAACTTCCTGTGACAGTCCTTGGGGTACCCAGGACTGGGAGTCACCTTGTTACCTCTCTGACTCTAGCAAGAGGGAGTCTGTCTTGTTATCTGGGTATCAGCTACCTGACACTGCTACTCCTTCAAGCACTCTCCTCTGGGCTTATGCTAGCCCTTCCTTCACCTTGCAGATTAACAATAGGTATCCTCCCACCCGAAATTCCTTTGATTTGTTCCCCTGTGATATTCTGCCCCTGTCACTGTCTACTCACAAAACTTCCAGAGCCGCCGCACTCAAAAGTGCAGTGTACCCCAATTTACCATTTTTACCTTAAATCACCACTCCTGTAAAGCACGTGGCACTTGTGAGCCTTTACAGTAAAACAGAAGGTTTATTTAAGAAATAATAAAGATTTAAATAGAAACAAGAGAGGGTGGTATAGACACGTGCTTACAGTATGACAAATAGAAATCTGGTTCTGCACTTACCAATAGTTATCTTTCATTTGTAATAAAGAAGACTTTATGCCCAAAGTTCAGTCTGTTGCAGAGCTGTCTGATTTCACAAGAATCAGAATCCACATGTTCATGATAATTCCTCACTCCGTAAAGGATTTCCTTAGAGAATGAATACAGAGTACCTTTCTCTAGACTCTGTTATACTGAAATGAATCTTTTGTTTCTAATCACAGGCAGGGCAAACTTCTGTGTTTTTGTAAAATTTCTTTTCTACCTTTTAAGTGGTTCTGATTGTTGTTTTCTCTAAAGGTGGTTTAATTGACAAGTATGGGATGTGGCATGGATAGACCATAGAACTTTGCATTACTTCACCATCTAACTAGAGATGGGTTACAATTTCCTTTTGTGCGAATGGTTCATCATTAAGACACTTTACATTCCGGTGATTAGTTTCTACTCCAAGTCCATAAAGCATACTTTCAGTATAAATACTTCATTCCTTAAATATTATCCAAACATACATGTGGAAATGATTGAGCCTTGAAAAGTCCTCTGCTTCCTGTCAATATCTTACATTTTACTCTTTATGGATACATTTTCTGTAATAAGTGTGTTTGTTGTAGTGAGTTTGTCAGGTCAGAAGTGAGAGCTGTTTGGCAAAGGGTCCCCTATTCTTTTCAAAGGGTCTTTGTGCTACCCTTCCCTATAATTATTTAAAGCCTTAACTAAATGATTCAACACATCATTCTGCGGGTGGTGGAGCAAAATATGAACTGGCCACAGTTTCAAAAAGGCTCTGATACATTGTAATATATGAGACCTAAATTTAACACCCAGGTCAGTAAAAAGCACAGAAGGCAAAAATTCATTCTCGATAAAACCTGCATTAACTCTCTGGCAATCATTAGTGTAATGGCTTTGCAGAGAGGAATGACTTCAGGATATCTGGTATCATTGTTAATTGTTACCAAAAGAATTTGAAACACTAATGCTCTTAACTAGTGGCTCTATTAAATCCATTCTAGTTTTCTTGAAGGTGATCAAAGACATAGGGCTTAGAGAAGCCTGCATATTCCCTTGCAGGACAATCTTCTGACATTCAGGACAAGATGTGCAGGTGTCTATATTTTCCTGGTATATGATGGGCCAGAAGAAGTATGACAGCACTTTCTCAGTTATCTTCTCCTTTCCCAGATGATCCTGGAGGATATAGAGTAGATCAGTCGTAGCAGTACTGGATACAGAGGTCTTTTGTCTGAGGGAGAAGAGGAACTGATCTATCTAAAGTCAGGATCTCATTTTGCGCTACAAAATGGGTGACCAGCTCTTTCTGAGTGATGATCCCATTACCTATGTGTGTCCCATCACATCAATGAAGTCATTGGTGCTACACCAATGCACACCACAGAGCAACGGCCCAAAGTGTGTAATACACACTACAACTAGATAAGCATTTAAAATAAAATTGCAAATGATTATGCAGATCCAAATTTATCAAATTTGTCTAAATCTGAATTTATTGTAATACAGTTCACCTCTCTCTGGAGGTCTTTAGTGGACTGAGTAGCTTCTAATATGCACTGAAATTATGACATTATCACCATCCCTCAGAAAATATTTGCTTACTTTGCATTCGTGATTGTCTTTAGATCTTTCAGAATACACAGCTAAACCTGTGAGCAGTTTCACCATATGGACTTTTTCAGGTAAAATGAGGACTAATTAAATTAGTTACTGACTATTTTAATTCCCAGATTAAGGCCTTTACGTAAATATATATTCCTTTGAGCATTCACAAGACATTTTAAGTAGAGAAAAATTAGTAGAAAGAAACGTAAGCACACTAGAGGGAAACAAGTAGAATGGGTTGTGAGTAATGTTGAATTGGATTTTGCAGTGGACATTGAAGTGGAGTTTTATCTGAATGAATATTTGTGAGTGAGTTTTCCAGTATTTGTCCAGCGCCAAAGTGTACCTCTTTGCATGAACCTTTACTTAATTTTTCTCACATTATTACATATTTGCAGCATGGGCAGACTTTTGCCTCCACTTTGCCAAATTTGGCACTTAGGTCTAAGTGAAATCTCTTATTACCAGATTTGCCCATCACCTTGGGGTATGCTAATTTATTAGGGTTACTTTCCTGGAGGGGGGTGTGATTCTATTAAAGTACTGTTTGTGTTACTTGTGTTCATGTGACTACAAGTCCCCTCCCAATGGAGCTATCCTGCAGGACCTAAGGTTTTCAGGGCTGGGTTCCTCCAGCCTCAGATTCAAATAACCCCCCCCACACACACAGATACACACAACTATTCCAGATTAACCAAGTGTGTCTGAACGGACTGGGCTATCAGCACTTCTCAGCTGCCCCCTTATATGTGCCTTTGCCCCACACCAGAATTTGCCCCTCACCTTTGCCCCACACTTCTGAGCAGGCTGGGTACAAACAGAATTTTTCAGCTGTTCCCTTATATTCCCCCTGGAGTCAATCAGGCTGGGTCAAACAGCACTTTCAGCTGCCACCCTTATGTGCCCCTGGACTCCGTAGGCAATGCAGAGCAGCACTTCTCAGCTGCCTCCCCCCTCACTCTACAATTGTTCTAGCAGTAACCCCCTTGATTAGTGAATCTCATAGGATTTTTGGGCACTCCAGGGATCTTTGGCATAGGTAAAAGAAGCATTGTTGCAGAGCAAGATAGGGAAGCCAAGAACACAAAGGAGTAAATTAAGTTTGGAGAGAGAGAGACTGGCAACCAGCTTGATTAGAACAGTTAGTTTATTGCCAGGTATATAAAACTTATGACACTAATAGTGATATCAAACAAGAAGAGAAAAACAATCAAACGCTTACAATACTACACAATTTCAGTTGGGGTATTGGAGAAGGCTAGCACAGGTTTGATTACAAAAGTAGAAAGAGAGAGAGAGAGAGAGTGAGTATTGGAGGAAGATGGGGAGGCCTCACCACTCCATGCAGATCAAAGATTCCCAAGAGACAGGCTGTTGAGCTTAGGGCCTGGAGCACATGGGACAGGCAGAGCCCCCAACATGGTCAGGAAAAGGAGACGTTTCTAGTCGTGCTGATGCAACATTTGGATCCAGGCATGAGAACAGAGGTTTGAACTCAGGTAGAGTTTTTGTAGGGAAGACACAATGGTTCAAGGGAGAACACTAGGTTTGTTTACTGGTAAACAATGACTCAAGGGAGTATACCAGAATGGTTTTGTTTATGCTGGACAATAGGAGATGATCGTTCCTGGCTACAGGCAGAGTTCCTTTGAGGGAGCTCACAATGCCATCAGGCAGATTCAGTGTTTTGGAGAGCAATAACTAGAATGGTCTGATGACTGCGGAGCTGGGTGTGTGCAGGAGCAGAAATCTCCCACCATGCAGCGCTCCCCTCCTTTGCCAGTCCCAGAGTTCAGTGCGGTTCCTGCTTTGGAGCATGGTTCTCCATTCAGTATGTTAATTCTTGTTCCATCTTCAGTGCAGATGAGGCTTCTGTTCTCCATTCGATGTGCTAATCGAGATGCCTCCTTTTCACATCTTTGATGTAGATGAGCTAGGGGAGTTGCCTTAATCCTATCACCCTTGTTTGGAAGGGTTTAGGTGTGTCTCCCACTGTCTTCATTGCTTTTGGTTTCTGGTTCAAGCAGAGGCTGAGTAGGGATTCAGGTGAGCCAGAGAGAGAGGGGTTTTGCACCCTGGTTACCCAAGAACGCAGAGTGGACAGGTAACACTGGGAGTCTTTCCATTCACTTCAGAGGGGTTTGGATCAGGTCCTTGGGAACAAATACTGCTTTTGATCTGTGTAAAAACAATTCTCACTGATATCAGTGGGAGTTCCACTGCAGATTGAAACCACCATATGCCCTTACAGCTATTTTCATATTGTCTTTTCTAGTTAACTTCTTCCTTTCTTTTTTTTTATTTGTAATGGCAATGTGAAAATGCTGATATATATCAAAAGATAAAACAGATTTTGATCTTTATTATCTGCACTATATAAAATGTATTTGACATTATATTGGATCTAATTTTTAGTTTGTAGGCAGTTAATCTGTACTTTTCACTGTCAAGTGCTGACTACTTAAATTACCAAGGATATTAATCTCCCTTAGCAATTACAAAAACTAAGCTTCAAATTACAATTTGTCCCTATCTTCAAAATAATGGTAAGCATATTACAATATACTCAAGTGCCATATGCACAATGTAGCAAGACACATCTTGTTCACCAATTCATGCTTAGTGACCTTAAATTTCTAGAGAGCTGAGGTTTGAAGAATAACTGATTACCTTTGATCTTGAAAGCATGCTTTTTATTTACAAATTCAAAGAACTGTATTAGATGATGGGTTTTGCACAAAACAGCACTAAGTCTGAAAAAAATTATACAAAATATCTTCCTTGCTTTTTTTTTAGATTTTTTTTTCATATGGTATTCATACTTTTTAGATAAGAAAAGTCTGACATTCATCAGACTTGACAAAAACAAATACTGCTCAGCTCTCAGTAATTTCATTCCCCTCCAAAAAAGGAACCAAGATACTCTACTTCTTATAGTAAGGATCAAATATGTTCCAAGAATGTGGTGACCTAAAGTCCTATTTGTGAAAAAATAGTCTTTCTAGCTGAGTTTTCACCTTTATTTAGCAGTTCATCTGGGTTTCTTTTTCTTTTTTTTATGATGCATGTGCTGTGAAGTGATGAAATTGCTGACTTGGGTGATGACAGTCTGAACAATGATTGCTGTCAGAAAAAGAATACCTTTTATCTACAAACTTCTGAAATATTAAAGCACAGCCAACCACGAGTTATTTCCTTTTTTTAAACGGCCTTCCAATTATCTTTCTTTTTAGCTCCATTTTCTTTGCACAAAAGGAAACCAAAACTTTGTGTTTGTCACAATCCCATTTTCTGATTAAAGATTTTTTCTCTGTTGTGTGTAAAAAAAAATAATCTTTGAGTTGGAACTTCACAATGATAGACAATATGCTTCTCGTTCTTTGCATAATGGGCTACTAATGCTGTAAGTGAAAATCTGGATATGGAAGAAGATTAAAAGAAGTTCATCTTTGATATAAAGTTGCTGTAAATATCAGTATTTATATATCACAAAATAAATGAATGGGCTTAAACAATAAGGACTGACAGTAATATGCAGACCATGAAGAACAAGAAGTCAGAGGCAGAGAACAGTTTCCGTATATCACTGATTATTTGTATTTTAAATGGTTGCAGGTGGACACGTTTAATTTTCAGTTAGCCATACTGGTGAAAAATACTACATGAAGTTTTATATGAAGTTATTCCAGGGACACAGCTATCAGATACAAAGTAATAGGTTAGCCCAGAAAGTCCATTTCTTTTGGTAGATATTCAGAGAGGGCTGAGGGTTGGATTGGGATATGGATTTCTATTAAGAATACAAGAATACACAGGAACAGAGAGAGAAAATTTTGCTTTTTTGAGCTGGCTTCTTTTGTGCAGAGAAAGGTATCAACTCAATAACCTTTCTCCAAGTTGGATTGTGATTGTGTTTTTAATTATATGTTAAGGGCATAGGGGTTGTTTTTATATTAAAATGTTAACATCAAAATAAATAAAAAGTGAATTGTTAAATCAAATCTGTTTCTGACACAGTCTGTCAGTTTTTACATAAATACCAGGTAATCAGGACTGTAGTCAGTGAAGTGTGAAGGTATGTTTAGAAGCAGGTGGCACTTGTAACATGGGTAGGTGCAGCAGTAAGTGGTTTAAAACTTGTATTTGCTTGCTGCAGACAGTTTATTACTTGTACAATACAGTTGTGAAACACTGGTGTAAAAAGAGGTAATTTGTGTCATGTGTAAGTCACTAGCATGTAAATAGGAAAACAAATGTAGTTAAAGTAAGTTTCAGTTAAGGACTTCAGTTTTATTTATATAGTTAGGGCCCACTTCACCAGCACTTTATTCCTGAATAAAATTTATCTTTGGCTATGAAAAGCATGAGTTATTATTACTCAACCTTATTAGAGACTATAAGAATTATTTTTAAAATTTGAGTGTTATGATTAGTACATCTGTTTATGTCTATTTCTTCTTGTACCCTTTTTGGGATTGTCTGATCAGAGCAGTGATTTGTTTATATCTGTTAACTGTTTTTTATTACAGGTAGATTAACGTGTGTGTGTGTGTGCATGCACATACATTTGAGACCAAGTATGGTGGTGTATTTCCTGGCAGCTATTGTTAATATTTTGAATAAACCTTAGTTGTTGTTGTTTTGGATGGGTCACACAAAATACAATACATTCTATTTTCCACAAAGTGCATGAAGAATGTTACATGCATTTTGAATCACATGGGGACTAATTTGCCTGCACTCTCTCTAACAAAGGTTCAGAGTGTTAGAGTTAATTTTGTTAGTGATAACTGGTGTGCAGGAAAATCCTCATGATCACTTTTCATTGACGTTTGGGCGGGATGCATGATACTTCCACAAGATGTCTGTTCAGATGCCTTCCTTTATGGTGTTTTGAAATTCTGATTCTCATTTTCCTTTTATATTCTGTGAATCAAAGATTTATCTGCTTCTGCATGATTTAGGGCATTATAGAACTTGGCTTAGTCCTTTACTTCTGCCTGTTTATCTGACTCGTCTCAATTAATCTTCATATTTGGAAATTAGTTGACATATTTGCTCAATCTGGTACAGGATGGAGGTAATGTTACAGCTGAAGGTTTTATGGAAATTTGATCTTTCCCCACTGTGTTGTTAGATCAGTTATTCAACAGTGAAAGCTACAAAATTGAAAAATTTCTATTGATTGGCAAGTAAGATCTTAGGATATATTCCCTATTTAAATTAAAGACAGAAAAATCCTCACAAAGTTGCCAAGGGAAAGCTGCCTCCAACTTGAGCTGAAAATTTCCACAAAGAATATTTGTGAAGGAGCACAGAAATTGGCTTAGCTTCAAACATGCAGATCATCTTCCAGAATGCAGAAATGGGTAACATCCACCCCTCCTACTCACCATGCCTCAGTCACTAAGCTGTGGCAGCTTGTTGGAAATCCATATCCATTGCACCAAGGCAGAATTCTGGGATAAAAAGAAGCCAGTTATGCTGATGTTGGAAGCACATGATCAGTAATGCAGATACTGTAATAGTCACCAACATAAATTGGAAACTGACAGTATGTTAGAAATGATCATTCAGGAAGTCTGTTGTAAGTGTAAAATAAGACCAGATGTTCACCTTGTGTAGGCAGACAGGAATGAGCAAAGTGAATAGAGAGAGTGGCATAGAAAGGAACAGTTGTTTTAAAGGATGCAGCATCAATCTCCCTAGTGGTTAAACACCTCACCACATGAAGTTTGAACAGTAAAAGGTCTGTGGGCAATGAGAGAGGGAGACTAGCTGGAGATAAGTTGAAGCAACCTGTGGCAGGGCGCCTACCCTGCACTTGCCAAGAGGGGGTTAAGGAGGGCTGGGTGAGGAGCAGGCAACAGGCAGGAGCAGCAGGGCAGCCAGTCAGGACTGCGGAGCCCAGTATAAAAAGGGGAGGAGCAATAAGAGCAGGGTAGTCACTCCCAGGAGCTCAGGGAGGGAAGGTTGGCTGCCTGGTGGGTTGAGGGAGATCAGCAGCCTGAATGGGAAAGTGGTTGACAGCCACAGCTCGACAAGAGTGGAAGACTCTGATACAAGGGAGGAAGCATCCCAAGGAAGGCTATAGAAGAATTGGAGGGAAGGCTTCCAGGCCACACCCCATCTTCCCTCGGCCATCAGTGGAGAAGTGATGGACTATAGTGGTCACTGAATAGTGGGAATGGGACTGCAGAATCTCCCTCTGGAACAGTGGGAGGGGAACACAGATTGTGCCTTGCCCAGAGGACAATGTAAAGACTTGAAGACGGTGGAGAGCCTTGACGACGGTAGGAAGGGAAGAGTGATGGAGCACAGGCTGTGGATGGGGTTGTCATAGAATCATAGAATATTAGAGTTGGAAGGGACCTCAGGAGGTCATCTAGCCCAACCCCCTGCTCAAAGCAGGACTAACCTCAGCTAAATAATCCCAGCAAGGGTTTTTTCAAGCAGCAGCTTCGAAACCTCTGAAGTTGGAGATGCTACCACCTCCCGAGGTAACCCATTCCAATGCTTCACCACCCTCCTAGTGAAAATTTTCTTCCTAATGTCCAACCTAGACCTCCCCTACTGCAACTTGAGACTGTTGCTCCTTGTTCTGTCATCTGCCACCACTGAAAACAGCCTAGCTCCATCTTCCCTGGAACCCCCTTTCAGGTAGTTAAAGGCTGCTATCAAATCCCTCTCATTCTTCTCTTCTTCAGACTATACAGGCCTAGTTCCTTCAGCCTCTCCTCATAAGTCTTGTGCTCCAGCTCTCTTATCATTTTTGTTGCCCTCCTCTGGACTCTCTCCAACTTGTCCACATCCTTTTTGTAGTGGGGGCCCCAAAACTGGACACAATACTTGAAATGTGGCCTCACCAGTGCCGAATAAAGAGGAATAATCACTTCCCGCAATCTGTTCGCAATGCTCTTACTAATGCAGCCCAATATGCCATTAGCCTTCTTGGCAACCAGGACATACTGCTGACTCATATCCAGCTTCTTATCCACTGTAACCCCCAGATCCTTTTCTGAAGAACTGCTGCCTAATTCGTCAGTCCCCAGTCTGTAGCTGTGCATGGGATTCTTCCGTCCTAAGTGCAGGACTCTGCACTTGTCCTTGTTGAACTTCATCAGATTTCTTTTGGCCCAATCTTCCCATTTGTTTAGGTCCTTCTGTATCCTACCCCTCCCTTCCAGGGTATCTACCACTCCCCCTATCTTAGTGTCATCTGCAAACTTGCTGAGGGTGCAATCTACCCCATCCTCCAGATCATTAATGAAGATGTTGAACAAAACCAGCCCCAGGACCGACCCCTGGGGCACTCCACTTGTGACCGGCTGCCAGTTTAGACATTGTCACCATGAGCTAATGCCCAGAACACCACAAGGAGGTGCCAGTCAGTCAGTGAGTGGCAGACAGTCCATCACACAGCAACTAGATGCAACATGCTTCATGTGATATAAATGCCAGTGCAAATACCTGCAGTTGTTAATGATGGGTGATGGTTTTTATAGACACACATGGAGAGAATAGCAATTCATGCTACTCAGCATGCAACACAGACAAAGCTGTTAATGGAGAAGAGGAGCCTGGTAGCTTTACAGAGAGCTTTGAGTTCTAAAAGTCTTCTTGTGGATCTATACATCTTGGCTTTGAATTTCCTATTGGTCAAAGGACCCTAGTCCTCTGTCTGTAAAATCATCATCAACCTTCACCTAAGGAAAGTTTTACAGTTTTGAGATATCCTTGAGATAACCTTGCTTTACTTTATAAGTAATTTTTTCCGTATCTATTTTCCATGGACATATGTTATGGTCTAGTTTTAAGAATGAACTGCCACTTATCTAGAACAGATTCTGACAGCCTTAGTACACTGGGTAGTGCCTTACTCCACAAATAATCCCACTGAAGTAAATGGGAATATTTATGGTGTAAGATACTATTGAGATATCAGAATCTAGGCTCCAGAATCTAAAACTCTTATTGAAAGAAGTGAAATTAAAATAATAGGAGTTACTGCAGCAGTCAAACTGGTTTAAAAAAAACCAAAAACTTGGAAGCTATGTTCAGGCTCACAAGTCTGTGGATTGTTTGAAAGGGAAAGAAAATATCTGAGAAACATTAATTTTTTGGTGTTTCAAAAGCAGAATTGTCACTCTGCTTCCACCACACACAAAGCACAGATCACTTGAAAGATGATCTCCCAAGAGACTGAAGACCAAGCCTTCATCCTGACCTAATTCCTTTTTCAGATCCCATTTGTAGACTCATAAAACAGAATGTTTCTAGATCACAACTAATGTAAAGAGGAAAATAACAAAGCAGTAGTTAATACCAGAAAAAGAAATACTACTTTATAATCTCCCATTTTCTCATTCCTCCAGTCTATGCAATTCTTATTACTGAAAAAGTTAGAGCTATATTAGTAAGTACTTAACCTGTAGCTTTTACGATCAATATAAGGTATTCTGCATGTACAGTAAATAAAAGTTTAACATGTATATAGCTAAGTCTGTGAAGCAGCAAGTTTTCATAGGGTATAGATTAAAGCACATAAAAAATTTCTAAAATAATAATTCATTGTATTTTTAAGCATGAACTTTGTAAGATAATGATAATGGGAAAAAAATAAAAATTTGGAATTCCAAATTATATTAGGACTTTTCAAAAATCACATCATGGGCATATCATATCATATCTCAGGTGTGAATGGGGCATCTTGTCTTTACACTCATGGAAACTCCCATTTCAACAGAAATTCTGGGCATTTAAGATTACCTAAAGCCAGAGCCTACCTGAGGATCCAAGAAAAAATGTTTGTTTAGATGTGTTGTAAAACATTTGCCCAGTTTCCCATAGGATTATTTATTTATGTATTTATTTTGGCTGCATCTTTGTCACACAGCAATGGATCTAGTGAAGCTGCACAGATGCAGGAAAATGGAGTCACGATACTATACTATCAATGAGCTCTATTATCAAGGCAATTTGTTTTGCTGCCACTCAGCCTCTCATGCAAACAAATGTTCATGCTAATATCATTGCATCTTCTTCACTCCACACTGGGCTGGGTACTGTATCTCAGCAATGATAAGCAATGTTATCTAAAGTGCTGATACTCTAGGGCAGAGGGACTGCTTTCCAAGCATCAGGTTCAAAGTACAGTCTATAGAGAAAGGGCTTAGTGATACTGGTCCAGGGGAAAGTCAAGTAAGTAGGAAGTTACAAAGCCGAGGAGCGTTAAGGCCAAAACCAGTTGGAGCCAAGGGTTCGGCAAGATATCCCAGGGCCAAAACAGTTTGTTGAAAATGGAGATACAGGAATACAGTGAGACACAGGGGAACTCTTGTTGCCAACATTTTCCTTGTAAGGTTTTATGGACTTCAAGCATAAACAATTTACCACTTTAAAAAGCAGAATTAGATCAATCTAAAATTTCAAAGAATAAAAGTTTACACTGGTGGGGATCTAATTTTATCTCCAAAAGGCAGGTTTCCACTGTTCTAATCCCTACCACTATAAAATAGAGATGCACTAAGTGTCATGACTGGGTGGTGGACAGCTAGACCTAGTATTCAGAGCCAAAGTCAAGAATCAGCTGGGTCAGGATACCTGGAGTTCAGAAGCAGGACACAAACTGGAGATCAGAACCATGAGTTGAGAACTGGAGTCAGGATGGGTCAGGATACCAGGGGATCAGAAGAAGTAGAGAAACTGGAGGTGGGGACCACAAGTCAGATGCCAGGAGTCAATCCAAGTGGGGATGTCAGGAAAACAAGTCACAAGAGCAGAATTCCAGTTGTTCAGAAAACTTCTTGTTCCTGCAGCTGACTTAAGTAGGGCCACTCTGGGATTCTACCAATCAGACTTCAGGGCAGATCCTTACATTGTGCTGGGGCTTCATGGATCTCATATAAGCTTTTGCTAACAGGCTGCCAGGTGAATGGTTGAAGTATGGCTGCACCCCATGCACTTTTTAGGACTGGGTTCAAGACTTGTGGGTCATGACACCTAGCCTTCCACCAGCTCTACTATGGAGTGACAGAAGATTGCCATCCTAACAGTACTGGGACTGGTACCATTATAGCTTGGCCATATGCATGAACATCTGTGGTAAATAGCGTGAAACTAATTCACCATAATATCTGAACTTGTTTCCAATATCTCACTAACCATGTTGCACATGTGGTCACCCTGATTCAAGCACAGGGGCATTTGTGCCACCTTCACTCAGAGCGGAGGGTCCCTGTTGGTGAAAAGCTTGGCCAGCCTGGGGCTTGCAAGTTCTGTTTTGTCAGAAGAAGGGAACATGTGGGGAGGAGAAAGGCGATATACTGATTCGTTGCATCCTTAAACAGCCTCCATGAACAAGATGCCTGTCGATTCACAGCTTTGAACTGGAAGTATCTTCCCCAGCAGAAAGATAGTTCTATGCATCACTGAAAGACTGCCTGCCCTCCTCAAGAGTGAATACCTGCAGGAGGGTGTAATTTGCAACCTTGTGCCAGAGGTGGGAAATTGAGTCTGCAGTGTTTCTCTCAAAAATAGTAACTCCTCAAGGGAGCTTCTATCAGTTCAATTATTTCACTTCTGACCCATTTTTAATCAGCATCCATATGTGGAATTTGTTTTGTAATCAATACTTACAGGATTAGTGGGGCTCACTCCTATTAATCCTAATGAGAGTTATGCAGGACTATTCCCTATACATTGATAAGTGACCAGAGCCAATAACCTCTAGGTCAAAAGCTACAATATCCTATGTAATATGAGGATTATAATGATGTATTCAGCATTTTTTGCTACTTCGTCCATCAAGAGCTGGAAACATGATTACTAAAGCAGCATCTCCATTAAAGAGAGAGATTCATTACATGAAGAACACTCACTTTCTGAGTAATTTGTGCTATCAAAAGAAGACTTTTTCCATGATAACTTGGGACAAGTTTGGGGTCAGCAGCACTATTGTTGAGAGCAGTAAACAGGTTTATTAAACAGATCAAACAGAAATTTCACAATCTGCTCAATCCTTAATTACCTTAAAATATAAATCCCTGCCTTATTGGAAGTCTCAGGTGCTGCAGTCAAAATCTGTATTAAAATGTAAATGGGTCATTACATAATTGAAGTTATTTAAATAACGTGCATTTCCCACATCCAGTCCATCCTGTCAGGAGATTGTAAAGACTTGGATTATTTGGCCTGAAAAGGAGATGAACTAGAGGGGATTTGATTGAGGTTTATCAAATTAAGAAGAGCATGTGAAAGACTGACCAATCCTTCCAATTTTCTTTACACCATAGGAAAAACAAGGGAACTTTCTGTAAAATTGAAGAACAACATATTTAGTGCCAACAGAAGTAAATAGAATTGGGTGTGATGCCCAGTTCATCAATAGATTTCACTGCCTCAGGAGGTTGTTCAGACAAATCCTGTGGCTGATTTTTTTTTTTAATGGACTGGTTTTGTGACTATGTAAGTTAGTGGCTCAATTGTACAAGGTGCAGCATCCACAGTGTGATGCACTGAGCATTCACATCTCTCACTTCAATGGGATCAAAGTCATGCCCCAAAAGCAAAATAGTGAGACTATATCTGACTCCCATCACTGAAGGAACTCAGTGCCTTCAACAGTGTCTTAGATATTTGTATTGCCAATGCAAAGCAGCATTGTAGAAGACATTAGAAGGGAGATGGCCATTTTGTGCCCAGGTAAGGCAGCTGCGGTTATTAGCAGGTCATGGAAGAGGGAGATGTATCCTTCCAGTGGGAGGATACACCTACACCACATGAATGCAAATGGATAACAGGAATGTTTTAATGAACAGAAGCCTTTCAGTGACTGTCAGGGTCCATCTCTTGTACCTCATCACCTTAACCTGGCAGGAAGCAAACCACCTTGCAAAATGCAAAAAATCATTGCCAAAGGTGAGTCCCAAAATACCTATAACCTTTATCATGGCTTGTCACAATCTGCAATTTCTCTGGAAGAGCAAAAGAGCACCCCAAAATTGCCACTCACAAAGTCCTGGTCTTCTTCATGTTAATCACTGCTCCAGATGCTAATGAATAATTATATAAAATATCAAAAATAGGTCCTTATCATCTGTCCTGCATTATGATGACTTCTGTAGAGGCAAAAATGTTCATTAATAGAGTGTATTTAAATCCTGAAATCCACTGTTCCCATACACTACCCAGAGTAAAGGATCCAAAGAAAAACAAGACAGCATTAGACTCAAGGGAATATTTTGCCTTACCCCAGAATGTATCTATATAACCTCTTCCATGCATCCATTTACTTAAAGGGATATATTGTACATGAATATACAAGAGCCACAGCCAGTTAATAAACTGGGGATAGGCGAGGGAATACCATATTGAGACAGGACCAACTATAAGCAAGTCAGGTTCACTCTATCAAAAGCTTTGGCCTGATCCATGGCCAAAACATTATCCTGCCATTATCCCCATTGCCCAGTTTTAAATGCTTCCTGCAGACTACACAAAGTGGCTGCCACAGTGCAACCTTTAACTGCATTAGACTAACTGGGATGCAATAATTTTCCTGCTGTTCCGCCAATCTCTTGTCTAGAACTGAAGCCATTCTGTAATCCATGCCTCCAATTCCTGCTATCTGTCAAATCCCCCCTTTTTTTGGCCAAAAAAAGACAAAAACACCACACAGGAGGACTTCATAAAATATATCTGTGTATCTCTAGTCAAGGAATGATTGAAAGCACATGAGAGCACCAGAAGAGGCTGGGGGGGGGGGGAGACGCCATAACACTTTTATAAGATTCTGCTGTCAAACTATCCATCCCCAGGGAAAATCCCTTGTTCAGTGACAAGAGAGCTGCACAAATCTCCATCCCCTCTATTGGCCTCACAAGCGAGTCCTATTCCTCCTTTGCCAATGTTGGTTTGAATGATTTGACTCTGAAAGAATGTTCCTGAACTATCCTTAACTTGACATCAGAGTCATTTGGATCTGCCCAGTGCTAGGATCCCATAACTTCACTATATTCCATTACAATATTTTTTTCTTAACATCCTCCACATACATCAGAGGAAGCTTTCCCATCTTTTGTCCTAAAGTCTTTTGTAAATTTAGCTGATTCCAGCTTTCTTCTTTGATACTGAACCATTTCCTTTATAACTTTCTCTAAGACCCTATTTCTATGCATTTTGCAGTTTGCAGTTAGCTATAGAGATCTCTCAAATAGCTCTACGATGCTAAATAACATTTGTAACCAGATATTTAAAGACATCCTGAAAAGGAAGTAGAGAGCTGACCAGGCTCATCTTTGTCAGTTGCCACCATTCCATCTGGGATGCATAAAACTTCTGAATTGTTTCTTGTTCCATTAAAATGCCTTCAGTTTTTATAATGGACACTGAATTATTAAGTAATCAAGTATTTAGTTTCCAATAACCATGACCAAATGTCACTGTTCCATACTCCCTAAATTCACCTCAGATGAAGCAATAGTCAGAATACAACACATGCTCTACTGCATGTCATGTGGTCATTGAAGTCACTTTCACATACAACCTCTCCAATCAGCTACCTGATTCTTCTCTAAAAACTCTACTTCCTTAAATAAAAATGCCCCAAAACATCCTTTAAGCCTGCAGCATCACACATTAATTTTAAGTAAGTTTTATCGGCTCGTAACTCTTTAGACTGCTTTGTTCTCTCAGTCATTACACCTAAACAATTAAAAATCCCCCCTATATAATCCCAAAACAAACCAATAAAATTGTTGAAATGTCAATAAAACAGTATCGACCTGATTTTTCCTCAGCTTCTGATGCTGGGGGTCATAGAGGATTTCTGTTATTTGGGTATGTCATCATTTGATAAACCCCTTCCCGGCTACAGTTCTACCCCCCTCTTCACCAACACTGCATAAGTATCATGGAGTAGGGATACTGTTTTATAAGTATCTGGCTTTGTTGACCAAAATAATGGGCCGCTGATCCACTGTATCTGAGCTCCCAAAACATCACACCTAGAATATTGTCTTGTTTTTTGGATCCCTATTAGGTCCATTTCCTGCCCCTCCAAAAACTGAAAGATGAGCTGCCTCCAGCATAGAACTCTGCAAGTTCCAAGTTGCAATTTTTAGTACCACCTAGATAAAGACTCAGGTCCATGTCATCAAAGGTACTTGGGCTCCTCATCTAGTTGATCACCTTGTGCTGCTACTAAGTCCTCTGACTTACCCTGCTCTCGGTCTTTCCTGGCTATGTCCCAACAGACTCCTTGGATCCTCTTTCACTGTCTGATTTCAAGAAACTCTTTTGTTTCAAAAGTTGAGCACATCAAACAGCTCTCAAACTATAGGGCCTGCCATACTCATTGCCTGCCAATCCCTTCCTAGTGACTTGGATTCCTGCATAATCAATTGTGCCTGCAGATGTTCCTTCCCCAATTTCTTTTTTTTTTTTCTCTCCCCATCACGGATATTCTCCCCATATTACCAGTGGGTGTGTCCTCATCCTGGCTCTCAATGGTTCCTGCTCCCTCACCCAGACCCTTTCCCAATCCTGTATCAGTAGAGGACGAGTTCTGTCCTTCCCTTCAAAAGTAGAGAATCCTTGCCACTCAAAATAGGGCTTTCATCAGTCCTTGATGGGCTGCTCAGAATCCTCTGATTCCTTTGCACAAGGAAGCAGAAAGGGTCACTGTGAGACTGGGAATGAATTTTTTCCCTGTTGTTACCAGATTTGCCCGTCAGTTTGAGGTATGCTTATTTATTAGTGTTACCTTCCTGGAAGAGGGGAAGTGATTCTATTAATGTGCTGCTTGTGTTACTTGTATGTTCATATGGTTACAAGTCCCCTCCCAGTGGAGCGATCCTGCAGGACCTAAGGTTTTCATATTCAGATAAACCCCCCCAAGATACACACAACCATTCCAGATTAACTGAGTGCGTCTGAGCAGACCAGGCTATCAGCACTCTCAGCTGACCCCTTATACGTCCCTGAACTCAGCAGGCTTGGTGACACAGCACGGTCAGCTGTCACCCTCATGTGACCGTTGCACTGCACCAGAATGGTGCGCACTTATGAGCAGGCTGGGTCAAACAGCACTTTCAGCTGTCACCCTTATGCGCTTCTGGACTCCGTAGGCTAGGCAGAGCAGCACTTTTCAGCTACCCCCTTTATATGCCTCTTTTCAACACAATTGTTCTAGCAGTAACCCCCTTGATAAGCAAACCCCATAGGATTTTAGGCATTCCAGGGATCTTTGGCTTAGGTAAAAGAAGTGTTGCTTCAGAGCAAGGTAGGGAAGCCAAGAACACAAAGGAGTAAATGCATTTAGAGAGAGAGAAACTGGCAACCAGTTTGCTTACAATCGATAGTTTATTGCCAGGTGTATAAAACTTATGACACTAATAGTGATGCCATACAAGGAGAGAAAAACAATCTAACACTTACAATACAACAAAATTACAGTAGGGGTATTGGAGAAAGGCTAGCCCAGGTTTGATTACAAAAATAGAAAATTATACCTGGATTAAAGAGAGAGAGAGAGAATTGGGAAAGATGGGGCGGGGGGGAGTCTCACCACTCTGTGCAGCTCAGAAGTTCCCAGGAGACAGGCTGTTCATCTTAGGGTCAGGAACACTTGAGGGAGAGGCAAAACCCACAACAGGATGAGTCAGGAAAGCATTTGGGTCCAGGCATCAGAGGAGGAAAGCAAGAGAGAGATTTGAACTTGGGTAGGGGTATTTTGTAGAACCAGGTTTGTTTGTGCGTAAACAATGTCTCAATGAAGTACCCCAGGGTGGTTTTCTCTATGCTGGACAATAGGAGCTGGTCACTCCCAGCTATGGTCAATGTTCCTTGGGGGAGCTCACAATGCAACCAGGTATATTCAGTGTTTTGCATATCAATACTAGAATGGTCTGATAACTGTGGAGCTGGATGGGTGTAGGTGTGAGTTCATTTACATCAAAAGCAGAGATCTCCCATAATGCAGTGTGTCCCTGCCTTGCCAATCCCAGAGTTCAGTGCGTTACCTGCTTTGGAGCTTGGTTCTTCATGCTAATTCTTGTTCCATCTTCAATGTAAATGAGGCTCCAGTTCTCCATTCAATGTGCTAATTGAGATGCCTCTTTTTACATCTTCTATGTAGCTGAGGCATGGGGAGTTGTCTTAATCCTATCACCCTTGTTGGGAGGGTTTTAGGTGTGTCTCCCACAGCCTTTTCATAGCTTTTGTTTCTGGTTCAAGCAGAGGCTCGGGGGACTTCAGGTGAGCCAGAGAGAATAGGGGTTTTTCACCCTGGTTCCCCAAGAACACAGAGCTGCCAGGTGACACTGTTGTGCCTCTGGACACTGCCTGTAAACATGTCCACTTTTCCCCATACATGTTGCATCTAATGAAGTTCCTACAGAAATCAGTCTTATGTTCATCAGAACACAGTATATGCACTTCCTTGCACCACTTCTCACACTAAAATGTTCTGTAGAGCAGCAGGTAAAACAAGTGTGTGGCTGCCTGGGATATCTACAGTAACTCTTCTCAGAGCCTAAGTAAATATAGTGAGGGGATGTTGCACTTCATTATTTGCCTGGAGAAGTTCAATGGTCTCTTTAAATTCACCATTCCAAACCCTAAATTGATCATAAACTTCAACTGGAAGCTGCAACACTTAGCATAATGTGGAAGCTAATGCAGAACATCCTCTTCATATATATTTTCATTGCAAAAGAAGATAGTCACAGACTTAATATCAGGTTGGAATAGAGGAATAGTTACTATATCATCCCACTCCCTAGTCCCTGTTCTAATTACAAACTTCTTCCAGAAAAACTCCACTTCACCATAGGAGGAAAGCTGACCTTGAATTCTCTGCTGGCTGGCACTTTTCAGCTCTGCAGGTGAGAAGCCTAAAGATTTTAACAAAAGAATCCCAACAACAAAATTACTAGTGAGACATTTTTCCATGCCCCATGAGTAGTGCAAATTGCATATTTTTACCAAGTCATCCTAGGATAATGCTTGCATTGTGAAGAGTACTGCCTGGAGCCCCAACCCTGACCAGCTATGACAGCTGCCTAGGATTTCTTCCTGGGTGGCCCCTCAGGAGACCCATGGCTGGAAACAGACACCCCAGGTCATTCTTTATTGGCATTATTACTCTGTTGCTCACTCATAACAGGCTTTTGTGTTCTCACGTCAGCACGGGGTTTCCCTTTGAGTTACTGGGAACATTAAGTTCAAGAAAAGCAAGACCCCACTTCAGAGTTTAAAAAATGCCTCGTTTGATCCACTTTTCCCTCTGGTCAACTTTTACCTTTAATAATCCCATGAGTGGAGACCCTTAAAGTTAATGGAGCTCCTTGCAAGAGAAGAAAACCCAGTACTACTCCCCACTCCACTTTCAGGAGAAGTTGAGGTCACATATGCAGCTGCTAAACTGCCCTTTACCTCTACATTATTGATACAGCTGACTGTTTCAAAGCACTACTGTATTCCTGCACCTCCTGAAATACTCTATGCAGAGTCTGAAAAGAAAAACATGCTCTGAAAAATAATTTCCCAGGGTAAGAGGACCGAGTTCCAGCCCCTCCATACCAGGATCTCCCTCTAGCAGTTGTTCCCCAACATCAGGAAAAAGAAAAAAAATTTTTTTCCTTTTGAACACATATTAATATTGCCTGTCCCTTCATCCCAAATACTTTCACACCCCAGAGTGCAGTTCCCAAGTCAGCTTCCCAACACAGCTACCTACAGCTTGGGGGGGCACAAACCCCCAGGCACACAGGAACAAGGATCATAACATCGGCTGTTAACACCACAGGATCCACCAGTCTGTTCCAAGGAACTTTTGCTTCAGTCTCCAAATAAACAGAATCTTCCACTGTCATCTCCAAAGAACTTACTGGCAAAACAAAGCCTCCTTCTACTCCTGGGTCTGAGACTGTAGCCATTTTGGCAGAAAGATGACCTAAGAACAAACTCTTTTGGAGCTGTTCCACTTTATATGAGTAATTACATATTAATTAGGCAACAGAGAGAGAGAGAGAGACTGATTGTAAAGTCCAGTAGTTATGGCACCCAGCTAGGATGTGGAAATCATGTGAGCACTTGAATTTGGGTTTCCAGTATCTGAGTGCCCTAACTGTTGGGCTATTGGCTATTTTGGAGTGGGGGGGAATTGACATCTCTCTCTCTTCCCCTCTCTTTCTCTCTTTGTGTTTGTTGCAAAAAAAAAACAAATACAGGAAATCTTATGATTCTATTCCTACACAGAACAAAATCCAATGTCAAAATCTTAATTTATTCACAAAACAGAATTTTTGTTTTCCAGACAGCCCCAATTATTATCTCCAATTTTACAGGGAGAGAAATTGGGACAAGGAGGGTTAAATTACTTGTTCAAGTCTAGTAGATCAAATCATTATCAGAACTAAGATAAGAAATATGGGTCCCAGTCCTGTGTTCATGACCATTGGACTCTTTTCAGGAAATCATTGGTCCTCAACCTTTTCCATACCAGGGATACTTCTTTCAAGCTGAAGCCCACCCATCCAGGCTCTAGCCAGGATCTCCTTCCCCTGAGTCATATAGGAAGGGTAAGTCAAGACCTCAAAGTTGAAAGCTTATATACTAGACTACGAAAAGACATAGGGCATGATTCTTATTTCTCTTTCACTGATGTAAAATTAGAGTAACTCAGTTGAAATGGAAATCTGCACTGGAACAAAATCAGGATGTTTAGAAAGTTTTTGAAATTACTGGAGTCATTCCAATTTCACATCAGTGTAAGAGAAATCAGAATCCAGACAATAGACTTCCTCCTCCATAATGAACTGGATGAATTGCTATCCATTGGGACTGTGGGGAAAGATTTGGCTGCTCCCACTATTTCATGTGTTTTCTAGGTCCCTTACAAAATCACAAAAATAGGTTATGCAGTGAAAGCGTATTATCCTTTAGAAAATGTTTGGAGAAAGCACTTTTCTCAACTGCCAGTTCTGTGTTTAGTATTTCAGGCATGCCAGGTATTTGCCAGCCATTTATTTAATAGAGAACATTACAAGGGCTCTGCTGGTACAGCAGCAGTCATTCATTATACAACTTAGACAGAAACACAGGGACTCAGAATAGTACTGCATCAGAACATGTGGCTAACCTCTACTCCGAGGCTGCTCCTGAAGGGACTGAATGGTAATACGGAATATCACAATGAGGAAGTAAATATCACCAATAACGGTAATAAGAACTAGATTTTTTTCATACAGAATTGGGTCTGAGCAAAGTCCTTATTTTAAAAAATAATAAAGAAGCACTATCCTCTAGCAAAGGTGCAAAGCATTACAGCATATAATCAAGTCACTACAGTGTATTAATCATTACTGAAGAATACAGAAAAGTAAAATGACCTTTGGACCATAAAAAAGAGCTTATGGCAATGGGGGAAGGGAATTAGGAAGTTGCTGTTCTTGGGAATGAATCACTTTATGATCCTGCAGTGATAGTTTATTTATTTATTTATTATCACTGTTTTTTCCTGCTGGCTAAAACAGACACTGAAACAAACTGTTTTCTGGCAATGAGTCATCCTCCTTTCAGTCTCTTTCTCTCTCTCTCTCTCTCACGCATACACATGCGTGCACGCAATTCCTTTGGGGTGACACTTGCTGTTCATCATTCACTCTGCATTAGAAGAGATGGTAGTTATCTACCCGCTATTCAGCCACGGCGCCTGATTAATTTCTCTGTTTTAGAATTCAGTATGAAAAAAAGGCTGGCCCTGAGTTCATAGGGCCTGATTCATGAATAATAAGATTTTCATGCATTTTCCTGATAAAGAAACTACATAGGTGTATGGTAATACCTTTTTCAGGAAAGATGAAATTACTCCTCTTTAAGGATTTATCAGATAACTGAATTCCCCTCAGAGTGGGAGAGGGCATGTCAGTTAGGGCTCTTGGGTTGAGGAATGCAAAGCGTAAGAAAGGTATAATGCCACTCAGGCTGAGAAAACAAGAAGTGATTTTTATCTTTCTTAATAAACAATTGAAAATGAGAAATTCTTGGATTGATGTATTTCTTTTCTTTTTCTATCTCCTTCCTCTCTCGCTCTCTCTTTCTCTGTGCTATCAGTTTTCTCAGGCCCTTTCCCATCTTTTACCTAGTTCTTTACCCTGAAGAGATGCATCAGGCATCAGTTATCTGGTTGATTTTTTTGCTTCTGAAATGACTTTGTTGGTGGAGAATTTGCACAGAAGATCAGGATTAGCAATCTGTGGCTTCTATCAATTTATCCAAATCTGGATATTGGAAATGTCCAAATGTTTTGTTGTTGGGTTTTTTTTGGACATTTTTGCTCAAAAATCTGGATATTTGAAACAAAATAAAACATTCTGACATTCACAAAATTGAAATGTTTTGATTCATTTTGTTGAATTAACCAGAAATGCTTCATTTCAAGTCAGTTCAATATTGAACTGCATTTTCCCATTGCTCCATGTAAGGTGTAGTTCTGGAGCCCGCTGCCATTCTCGTCGATGGGACAGGCTCTGGCCAGGTTACATGTCCCATTTTGCATCTTGTCATGTTACCCCTCAGATGCACCACACAGCTTGATCGCCATTGCACTGTAGGAAATACAATCCTTCAGTGAGCTGACAGAAGAAATGGTGCCTGATCTACAACTCTCATAAAGCTGTTACGGAAATGCTATTTAATGTTTGGTTCAACTGATTTTAAACAAAATGTTCTGAGTATATTTAGTCTAAATTGACTCAAAAGAAAAATATCTCATTTCAATTTTCCTGACAGAAAATTCAAAATTTTTGTCAAAACTGACTTATCAATCATGCAGAAACTGCATTTTCCATTGGGAAAACCATTTTCACAAAAAATTCCCAGTTAGCTCTAGATTGAACATTGCCTAACACAAACGAATCTCCAGATACTACCACAACAAAAATAATAAATAAGAAGTTTAAGGGTCACAGAAATCGGAAGGGTGAGTGACTGAGCATTGTGGGCATCAGGGTTGGGTCTAAAGATTACTCCTGGCTTTTTTCCTCTCTAGCAGCTTTGAATCCCAAAGTTTATCAAGTTCGTTGTGCTTGTGTATATTATTCTTTGAAAATTCAGACTTTAGCTTTTAGGCATAAGGCCATAGTTTTATGGGGAAAAAGGGAGAATTTGTTGAGTGAATAGATAGGAAAATAGGATTATTTAAAAAAAGAAACAAAAGATATCAAAGTAAAAACATCTGAACTAATTCTGACATAGTAGGAAAAGGACTTCAGAATAATTTATTTCCTACAACAGATGTAATTTTTGATTTCTAACTATTATTATATTTCCTTCGTAGCAGCAGCATCAATAAGAATTAAGTAGTTATACACAGCAGGAAGATGTTGGCTACTTGTAATATACAGCCTGATCTTGCAAAGCTTTACTCACTCACACAGTCCAAATTGTCAATGGGACTATTCAGACAACTGAGGATTCCTTGTGCGAATAAAGCTTTGCAGACCAGGTCTGGATATTTTTAAATGAGTTCCTGATGTCTGAATATTTTGAAAAAAATATTGACAATTAGGTAGCAAAAGCCCGAATCACTTTGACACTGTGGACAGTGTTAGCCTCAGGGAACAGACTGTGACTCCAGGATCTTTGGTCACCCAACCCTAGTGAAAATTAGGGTTCTATTCTAATCTCCATCACTGGGATAAACTCCATCATATCCCATCCTGCTTCCAAGCTGTCAACAATACACCGCATACTCCCCATTACACTAAAGTTGTGGGGGCAGCTGGCATAGGAGATGGTTGTGACTAGTGGAGAAGAGTGCTCTGGCACATCAGGAATTTACGTGAATCTGCATCTGGTGAAACTGATGAAGTGGCAATCTGGGCCAAAAATGCCATAGAATGAAATAAGCATTTGACATATGGATAAGGTAGTGAGAAGGTAGATGGGGCTTCCAAAGAGAAATGGGGCAAAGTCAGCAGTGCTACTGGTATCTGATGGCAACACTGTAGGACATGGTATAAATGTGTAACACCAGGCAGTCAGCTAGGGAGAAAACCAGCAGGATGGTAATATCAGGAGGCAGACAGTAATAAGTCATTCAGTCTGCAAATGGGAATGGAAGCAAAAGGGTACTGCCAAACAAACACTGTGTAAACAGGGCAGACAGAGGTCAATGTCACTAGACATAGTGTGCTATAGTAATTGCACTTGAGGAGCCATCTGGTTTTTGTGGGGATTTGAGGCAGGTGAGGAATGCAAGATAAGACTTCTGTTGGGATTGTGAATTTTAATTGTATATTTATTTCAGTTCCAAAGGGAAACTTATTTAATTATTTGTGGAACAAAGTTTATTCAGATCAATGAAATCCATCATGAAGAACTGAATGGCTCATCCATGTAAAATACTCACTAAGGACCAAGTGTTCAAAAAACTTGATATCCCCAAAGCCATAATTTTTATAATTAAAAGAACACAAGTAAAACCTTGACAGGAAACAAAGAGGCTGTGAGAAATCCTGGTATTTACCATATGTGTCCATTTTGTGGTGACATTATGGAATACATGGGAATTAAAAAAGAGAAAATTATACAAACGTAAATTTTTGTATGATAAAGAAGTAGAATCCATTAGAGCTAGGCTTGTCCTAGTTTGAGATTATTATTGGATTTTATTCTATAATTCATTAATAATAAAAATATTTGAATAGTAATAAAAACAGATTGAAAAAAATCAATTAAAATTGCTATTAAAAATTGGTTTCATTTTTTTTAAAGGGACCTTGTAATGGGGGCTCAGCATGCCTAGTGGCGATGCCCCTGTTGGCTCAGTGCGGGGTTGGTACACCCTGATCTGTGGTTGTTGTGATTCTCATTGAGTCAAACAACTGTAGTCTCAGGGGAGGTCTCAGTGTCCCCCATGGAGCCAAGCAACCAAGCAATCTGTATTCCCTGGGGCAGGTCAGTGCAAACACTCAGTATATGGTCCCTAAGCCTCCTGGTGGGCCAAACAATAGCAGCTGGGGCTCTGGTTAGGTCAGAGCAAACAGTTGCTCTATAGTCCTTGTGGCAGGGCAGACCAAATGGTCAGTCTATAGGTGGGGCCCCTGGTAGCCACACCCAGTGGCCAGTGCATGGAGGGGGGGGGGAATAGGGGAACCTGAGCCCACCTTACTCCACTTGGTTTCAACCCAGGGCCTTAAAAATCTGGTGGATTCCCTATTAGGGGTTCAAGCATTGGCTTCTGACACATTTCCTGGGTTAATTCCTACCATAAGACCCATTCCAGGCATCTGCTCGGCTGGCAGCAGCACAGCTTCCCAGTCAGTGTCTGAGGCTGGCTGCTCATCCACAGCGTAATCCAGGTTCACTGTCCCAACAGCCCGGAGTATCGAAGGTTCATCTGTGGGATTCTACAGCACACATCCTTCCTTCTCCTCAGCCAGCCCCAACTGAAGTGGGGCAGTTCAGATAGAACTTTTATCTATCCCTTCCCCCTGGAGCACGCACAGGAAGGGTGCGGTTGTGGTCTCCTGTACCCCCAGTGAGAGGTGAGGCTCTGTTGCCCCAGTGTGGGGTTGATACACCCTGTCACAGATCTATTAAAGAATCCTTTGACTTATGATTTCAAGAACTCACTGAATTTGCATTTCTGGAAGATATATGCCCCATGGTCGGATTTTGTGTTTGTTGTCTACTTAAATGATTCATTGTGAAGTCTTTTAATAACACTATCTGAAAATGTCCTCTTGTCCAGAGTCTGATAATGATGAGGAACATGTTTATAGGCTTTTTGTGTGTTCTTCACTATGGTATCTGAGCATCTCTGAAACATTTAACTAATTCATCCTTGCAACACCCCCTCTAAAGTGTTTATCTCCAGTTTACAGATAGAAAACTGAAGTGCAGAATGATTAAGTCTCTGGCCCTGAAGCTGCATATTCACTGAAATACCTCTGTGCTGCACAGAACCCTACTGAAGTTAATGGGGCTTCATGCTGGCATAGGGCTTGATCCACATGTGTGCAATTGCAGGACTGTGGACTAAGGGTGTGCCTGAAGTCACACAAGGAGTGAATTGAACCCAGCAAAAAATGAACCCAGCCATTCCAGTTCTCAAGCCTGTGCCTTACCCACAAAATGATTTTGTGCCCATTAGTATCATCTGGTGAACACGCCTCTTAAAGAGAATAACGTTTCTAAAATTTGCCTTTAAACTTATGCAAAACCAATCCACGCATAAGCTTCTATTCAGCCACGTCGAGTGGTGACTCAACGAGGTTGAGTAGGCCAACAGGCAGGACTTCACAAAGCCTTTTTTTTCTTCTTACACTGTCACTTTTCTCCTTCCAGCAAAATTATGATGCAGAGACAAATGCCTGTGTTGGGCATAGGGCCAAATCATGGTCATCTTACTCACATGATTAGTTCTATTGATTGTAGTGGGAAAACTTACGTGAATAAGAAGAGAAAGATTTGACATTCCGCTTATAGTTGAATTTTCACTTGATGGAAAAATAGCAGAGTTTCCTCCTCCCTGCATATGTGACTTCCACAGCTGGCTCCACCTGCCAGAAAAACTTATTTGGGTGGAGGCGAGACAATCCAGCCCTATTAGCTTGTTTTATGTTTGATCTAGACCCAGTTGGCTTTCAGATAATGGATGTGCAACAGACAACTTACGGTGACAGCCAAAACCACTTCATCTTCTCTTAAGACATATGTCTTATCATCTTTCCTTCCCACCAACTCCTCCCACAGGAATCTAGTAGGAAATACTTTCTCTTAGGGACAGGAAGCACCACAATATCCCAGGTATCCTGAACTGCTTTCTTCCATGTTGAGAAATTGTTAGCACTTGACATGAAGGCCTCCACTTGTGCCAGAAATTTTAGATTAAAATCATACTGTAAAATCATGTAACAGATGACTTTCTGGAAAGTGTACTTTAGTCAAATACAAGTTATTGGGCTCACTACAGAGAGTAACTGGGTGAAATTCTATGAACTGTGATATGCACGGGGTCAGACTAGATGATCTCATTGTACCTTCTGGCTTTAAAATCTAGGAATATATGAAAAAGCTATCAATAACATGTAGCTCTTGGCATGAAAACAGTGTGTATTTTCCATGAAAGAAATAGAAAAACATTTGTTTGCATGTGAAAAATTTCTTTTTTTCAAAGAAAAATCTAGAATGTTTGTTTTTGTTGGAAAACTTGAAAGATTTTTTTGTTTTGCTTTTTTTTAAAAAAAATTTGTCATAACCATATAACGTTACGTTCTTGTTTTGATCTCACTCATTCTTTCTAAGATATATATAGTTTTCAGCAGTTATGTGAAAAGGCAGTGGCTTCTGTGAAGTCAGAGAGATGAGTTGCTGATAGTGAAGAGATACAAGCCTTTCAAATTCTTAGCAGCAACCTTTCGCCTTTGCCATTTGCTCCCATTACAGAATGAGAGATTGAAACAGAGTAGCCCTTTTCAGTGCAAAATAACCCCAAACTACAGATCTGCTTTTAGAATCCAACAGAATGTCAGTCAGAAGGCAGACTCCTTAACACCAAGGGGGAAAAAGGACTTGTATTTAGAGCATCACAAGAGCCTTATTGTTGCTGATTGCTAGCAAAGAAAAAAAAGAAAAAGAAAAGAAAAACCTTCAGAAGCTTTTAAGGAGCTTTGGACTTTGAAAAATGAATAAAACATTGCATTTGAAATCCCTTTGTGCACTACAACAAAGAGATAAAAGTTTATCATGAAATAAAGGTTTGGCAACTTCAGCAAATATGTCCAAGGAAATGGAATTTACAAAGTGTTGTAAATAAATAAAATTTAAAACACCCCACAAACAAACCTGTTAAAGGGAAGTTTGCCAGCTGTATTCGAAGGTTATTAGAATGTTCTTTGTTAAAAGATGAGCTTTTTCAATTAATGACTATGTAGATTTAGATCAGTAATTCCTTTAGTAATTATACTCTGTGTAAAGACGGAATTATATGCCTTGTAAGCATGTTCACTTCTATCAAAGCAGATTTGTGCAAAAACTGAATTAAAAAATAGTGTATGGGTAGTAGTTCACATAATAGATATGTCAGTCATTGTATCCTGGGAATGACAGGCAGAATGCAGACTTGTGTTTTATCTAATTAGTAGAGGAATTCCCTGCTATAAACATTTTCCATATTTGTCAATATGTTGTTTATATTTTTATTTGTTTGAGGAGTGGAGGAAGTGTGACTTTTTGGTAACTATGTTTACCACTTAATTGCTACAATTTCTTTTATGCTCCGTGTTTTCATTGCAAGCAATTTTCAGACTGGAATGCATTCCCATCATTAACATACGTCCTCTCTCACCACTTCAACTGGCTATTATAACTTAATTTTTGGGAGGGGGAGTGAATGAACATGTTTCAAATAACTTTTCAGAAAAACTGAAGCAACTCCTATTTACTCCTTACAAAGCTGGCATCTGCTTCACTCAGATGACTTTATTGTGATTAAAAACAAAATATCAGGTCATTAATTCAGCAAAGAAAGACATAGTCTAAAATATTTACAATAGAAGATAACGGGGACTAAAAAATGAAATTTGTTCATACCTCATCTGCTGGGAATTATTTCTTAGTCTCTTCCACAAAAAGGATTTATGTGAAAGCTTATTATAAATCTGTTCCCATTGATTTCAGCCATTTGGTGCCAGAAAATAAGCAAACATGAATTGTTTTTGAAAATAAAAGAATGAAATAAAAGTCTGGCTGACCTGAAATGGAGCAATGGAAATTACAAAAATAATAGGAAACAAGGTACTTTTAAATTTAATATAGGATTTCATTGTTTCCTCATACTAATGTTTCATTTCATCTTCTTTTTGTAATTTTATTTTTTCTTTTGGTGAATTTACTGCCTGTAAAACATTCTGGATTAACAGACATGGAGACTGAAATCTTTTTTATTCACTGATCAGGTACGGGTAGATATGATCGAGCAGATAGGGCATGGAGCTGGGGGTCAGGAGGCAAGAATTCTATTTCTGACAGTGCCTCTGACCTGCTTCATAGCCTTCACCTTGGGCAAGTAACTTCACCTCTCTGAGTTTCTGTTTCCCCTCACACGCTTTGCCCATCTTGTTTATACTGTGAGTTCTTCAAGGTCAGGATCTGTCTGTCATTAAGTGATTGTACAACACCTAGTACACTGGAGCCCAAATGTTGGTTGCAGCACTTAGCTGCCACTGAAATACAAATATATAATACCAATGTCAATTATCATTCCCCTACAACCTTGCTTCATGATAATACACAATAAATAGCAATATATACTTCCATTTCCTTTTCCCTTTTTGGTCCTCATTTATTTACTGTGAATGCTTTTGTCAGCAATTCTATGTATGTTTCCGTAATTTGTAATTCACTCATATAGAGAGAGACTAGAAATATCATTTTATATGTTATTATATTCCTATTAAATATATAAGGCCAAGATTTTCAAACGTGACTAGTGATTTTGGGTGGCTTAGATATGGGTGTCCAATTTCTAACACTTTAATGGGCCTGATTTTCAGAAAGTTCTTCCTCTGATAACCAGGTTCCTTTGAGGTGTGTCATCCTCGACGCATAAAAAAGTGAGAGACCCAAAAATTCACAAATAGCTTTTGAAAATCTTCATTGATGTGTTCTTTAAAATAAATAATTAAAAATCCAAAGTGTTTAGACTTCAGGGCCTTAAAGTTAGGCATCTAAATGCATATTTAGTCACTTAGGGTTAGATTCACAAAGAAACTTAGGCATGGTGGACACTGAAGATCATCATACCTAACTTTTAGGGGCCTAGAAAGTCACTTGGATTCATAAAGCTTAAGTTTGGCACCTAGACTCTATACAATTAATGGGTAGAGATAGTTGCCTTAGAATTGGTGCCTTAGAACCACAAAAGCAAATTATACTGTCCGGCAAGTAATGTATTGCCTTTTCTTTCAAGCAATCCTTTTTTGATCGTATCCACATCTCTACGCATTTCCGTACATTTTTCTATATTCAAATGTTGGAAGACTACAGTATTATAACACCTTCAGTGTAGATACTATCTCCCATCAGCGAGGGTAATCCACCTCCCTGAGAGGTGAGAGCTAGGTTGACAGAAGAATACTTCCATCAACCTAGGGCTGACTATTGGGGATTAGATCAGTATAGCTAGGTTTCTCGTGGATGTAGATTTTTCACATATCTGAGAGATGTATAGCTATACCGAAGTGAAATACTAGTGTAGACCAGGCCTGAGGTTTCTCTTTCACAGTATTGTGGTGTTCCACCATTTGTATATCAAACAATATACTGAAATATGTAGTGATATAAAGGCCATCACTAAACGATTGCCTCTTAACAAGATCATCACATTAAAATTTCTCTAAAACTGACATTTCCCTGTTTTGTCTCTGTACCTTTTGATTCTCTCTCACTTTATTTAATATCTGCTCTGTGTCTTCAACTCATCCATGTTATTTCTTTCAATGGCTAAGCCTGCCAATTTTTTCTATATGTTACCTATCCGAGGAATTAAATAGTTCTTCCTAAATACCTCATTTACTTAGTGTCTTGTTTTTTATAGATTATATCCTAGGTACATGGTGGTGATGAAAATGGGAGAGGGGGGAAGCTGGTGGGGAGTATAAAAGGGAAAGGCTGTCCTCTCAATAATATGAACAGTTTATCTTGATCAATCATATGGAAAAATATATAATTATTATTATAAAATTTATATTTCCATACGTGTTTTTTTTTTAGTCAACTTTAAGCATTTCTATTCTCAACCTGCTAAGACAAAGTTCTGTGAGCTTGAAAGCTTGTCTCTTTCACAAACAGAAGTTGGTCCAATAAAATATATTACCTCACCTACCTTGTCTCTCTCAGATTCACATGCAGTCCTTGAGAGCTCTGTATACACATACATGTAAAATATTTACTAATGTAAACCAATTGCTTAGGCTGAAAGGAATAACTAGGTAGGCTTCTCTCCTACAGCAGAAGGTTAAATGATCCCCTCCCCTTCTTCTCCCAGTCTTATTTCTAGAGATAATTTGGATACAAATCGGAATTAAAACACACAGGATGGTCACGGGGAAAATGTGCATTGCCTTTAGTTAAATATAAGCATGTACAACATAAGCAAAGAATTTGAGTCTTTACCACTTGTACCTGTCACAGGGAAAATTAACTGGACATAGAGTCTTATTGATATTTTAGAAAAATTCTGACTTGGCTTTTCATTTCACCTCCTTATAACTCTTACAAAATGAGAGCTATGTTTTCAAGCAGATTTGCAAATGTTTATTTCCTTCTTCATTAAAGATTTCAGTGATAAAAGAAAGGTACATAGCAATATTGTACTGCTTGACTAAAATGTATTATAGCCAACTTAAAGATAAAGTCTGATCTCTGATTTTCAGGAGGTCCAAGAAAGCAGATTTCACAAATAGAAAACTGGAATTGCACAGAAAGGGTCCCAGCCCATCATTTGTTTAATCTAATATTTTATCTTTACTCTCATAACCAACTACCTTGGGAATGAGATTAAATGTACTGATAACAGAAACAGCATGTTGTATATTTTGTGTGTCTATCTAAATGTCTTCACTCACATACATTATAAGTACATACTTGTATGAGTACGCACACGTGCACATATGCAAATATAGATAAGTATAAATAGACAGTGAGAGAGATTCTCCTATTTGCAAGATACCGAAAATGGTGATATCACTCAAACTGGAAGAAATTTAGCTGGTTATCTAGATATGTCTATTATGTGTGTGTGAATGCCAGAATATTTTTTAGAATTGCATTTTGTACTAATGTAGTTCACATATAAGGTACCACTCGTGCAAACAAGTACCAATGTAAATAATATTACTCAAGTGTGTAGGGGTTACTGGGCCGCTTGACCCGGCCAGGTC
>ML675601.1:46644096-46664265 GCA_007922155.1 Mesoclemmys tuberculata
GACTCTCATTTTTGCTGTATACGGACTAACATGGCTACCCCTCTGGAACTAATTTACTTTTGTTTCCTTCCTCGGTATTATCAATTAACACTGAAGATATCTGACCTACAATGGTGCTTTTACAGCTCCTCTTCCCCCATCCACACCAAATGATCACCATTTATAACCGCTGGAGTACTCATGCATAGCACCTGATAAATATTATGAGCAATGGTGTCAGAAAACATCCTGAAGAAAGAATGTGTGAAGCCCCTACCAAAACCTTACACAACTGTTTATAAATTACTTTAACAATACTTAAGTGCTCCCATAAAGCATTCTGAAACAAAGCTGTTGACATTTAACAAAAACATTGATCAACACTGCCATTAAAGTGTATATATACTCTCCACAGCACAGAACCATGGCCAAAGCTGTTTACAATGATAGCCCTCACCCAATTGTCTGCTTTCAGCTAGTACATTAACCTTGGCTGCAGGGGATTGGAACCCACCAAGGGTCACATCACAATTATATGACAGTGCTCTAGTGAGCTTTTCCAGCAGCAACATAGTGTCATAGTTGTGTCCCTCAGCACAGTTCCATGTCACCTTCTGGCTCTCTGTGTTGATCCACATATCTGAAGGCAACATACAGTACCAGCAACATGCAGCAAGGTGGTTACCAGAGTATCACCTGTGATGAAAAGGACTCTGAGATACCATCCCTGAAACAGTAGCTCTACTTTCATGTATTGAAATGTTGCAGTGTGGATGTGTGTATATGCCTGCGCATTGCACATCATGTGGACAGTCAGTGTGGCTATGGGGTATACGTGCTATCAGTACATGAACACGTACCCAGGGAAGCATGCAAGTGTAAGCATAGCCAAAGGGGGGGGTGAGAAGAGAATAAGGGGAGAGGGGCATGTTTGATTAAGCCTTTATAGGCAACCTTAATTCATATATTTCCTTACTCCTGAGTGTTCCGGTTTGCAACCTCAATGTTTTTAACAGTTTATTATGTGAAATTTTCCAGCTTTTTTAAAAAGCAGAGTGAAAAAAACCTGCAAATTACCTGGAGGGTTAGAATCTTTTGTTCCAAAGCACTGACCTCTGCCACTGGAGCTAGTCGGATAGCTGATAGCAGTAGCAGAATGTCATCCTTTAAGTGGACGAGACACTAGTGGGAGGTGAGATACATTTTGCCAGTGGGTTTCAAAGATATTTGCTGACAGAGGAGAACGTTGAGGCTGAGGAATCCTGTGTTTTATTCCAGGTTCTAAAGGCCGTGTTCTCTAGTGATTTTGCCTCTGCCTCCCCACCCAAACTTGACCCTTGACTCCCCCTAGTGTCTCAAGCCTGACCTTGTCCCAATGCCACTTTCCCCCAGGCTCCTCTTGATTCATCATCCCATCACCTGCTGCCTTCCTTATCTCCAAATCTCAGTTCCAGGCCTTACCTGATTCCCTGGGCTTCACATTGTACTCTTTGTTGTCCCCATCTTGCACCCAAAACCAACTTCCAGTCCACCATTACCACCATCCCCGGCCCACTCCTCATTCCTCTGAATTCGAGTAGGGTTGTTTTTCTCCTTGTCTGCTACACTGCCTTGGCCTCTCCAGTGGGAGCATTGAAAGCACACGAGAGTTTCTCTGCTCTCAATTCTGACAACAAAGCAGTCCCTGATAGCTGTGAGGAACAATTATAGGGAAAGCCTTGCTCAGCCTCAGGTCTCTCATTTTTAGTACTGCCAGAAACTTTAGATAATTTAGCTGCCAAAACTCTAACAAGCTTCTATTGAGCATGCACGAAAAGACTCTGCGTGTTTCATAAGAGACAAATTGGGTCTAGAGCTCTTCAACCAAACAACTGTAAGAACTGCCAACATAGGCAAAACAAAGTGTTTTCCCTAACCTCATTGTGAACATTTTTGCTGATATATTCGAGGAAAATTCAATCTAAGTGAAACTCCAACCACTATAAAATGTCAGCTCAGACAATGAAAGTTTATCAAAGTTATAAGCAATTGAAAATAGAGTCTTATAATGAGAAGACTCACCTACAATAATTTTGTATCTAATTTAATATGCATGGCTTTCTTGAATGGGGCTTCATGGCTGGAAGCACCATGTGTAATATAATTAAGGGCTCTTTTCATATACAAATAAATTTACAAAAATAATGATTGGTTGGGAACTATTCACAACATGAAAAAGGGATTGAGTTCTTAATAGTATGATCTGCCCTAGAACCAATATGTTGAACTTTTTATTTTCCATACAACATAATTAAGTCCTTTTTGTCCATGTGATGGTTGATAATAAAATACATGACTAAAGTTTTCTTGCCTGTTGTTACAGTGAATATCTGGTCAACATGTTTTTACCTTCTCTGGAAATTACAACAAAATAGAACTTGTGGGTATTTTAAAAATTATCCAAATTTGGGTGAAGTCTGCTCAGACTAGTATTTGCACTGTCTCCTTAAAAAATGATTTACCTCAACTCTTCCAAACCATTATTAATATCATTTGTATTTAATTTCTAACAAATAATAAATTAAATATGCTCTTAGAACACTAATGTCTACCCAAAGCATATCAGACAGTTTTATTTAATATCTTCAATGCTTCAGGATATTCTCAATCTTGAACATTCAGGAAATGCCATCTCATAGTCCTCTGCCACTGTTATGAATACAGTTGGTGTGGTCAAATGCACCTTGTTTATCTACAGATATACTATAAGTAAAATTTACTGAGGGAACCAACACAAGACTCATGTAAGGGCTACACCCTTAGCTGTCAGATACCTGTCTTAGTGACACCCCACCTGTCAGATGCATTGTTTCCCTGATCCAGTCTTGTGGAATTTGCATAGGCCCCTGTAGGGCTAATTAAAGATCTCTTTGTGATATAAAATAACTTCAGCAGGGGGTGGGATTTGTCCCTAACCTTTTAACCCAGGATTTAAGCAGTGACTTGGCCCTGCACTAGCATTGAAAATCACCATACATAAATGAAATATATCCTTATGATTAAATATTAGTATTTTAATATTAATTTAAATGGATCTTGTTTATGAAGTGTTCCCAAGATACCAGTGTATCTGGAAATAGTCGCATGTGAGTGGGAGAGTTTAAATGAGGTTACATTTATTTTAAAATATTCTAGTTCATAACTTAAATAATTGTACATGTAAAATCTGCCATCAGAAAAAAATAGTTTATCTGAAAGGGGTTATGTGGAGCAAAATGGTAAATGAAAGTAGTCACTGCCCCAAAGTTTAACAGTATTTCCTGTAATCACCCTGGGTTTATGTAAATCCAGTGCTAAAGTTATTGGTATATTATACAGTACCTTATCTATTTTCAACAATACAGTCTAGACATTTATAAACCAAATATAAAAATTATACCTCACTTAAGCTATGCATGGAAAGCAGATTGGATTGTGTTATGTGCATAATCAGATCATGGAAAGGTACATCAAGTGAAACCTATTTATATAAAGCTCTTTTTTTTTTTTTGGATCACTATTTGTCAGTAGTATATGAACTGTGCTGTAAAAAATGTTTAAAATTTCTGCAAATTGAAACAATGCAGAACTTGCTTTCTAAGGACCTGTTTCTGTGCCAGAGAATATGACGGGAGCCCTGGCATTGACTTGAATGGGCTCAGGGTCAAGTCCTAAGTGTTTGTTTTATAAGGTGTTGAGAGCCTCCTGAGCTGGCTGGGCAATTTAAAATTCTACTAAAGTCAATGGGCTGAAACCTGAGGATTCTTATTGATGTGAATTTCCTGTTTTCAATGGGAGCGTCACCTGTGTGATGACTGAGTATTAAATCCCCACCACCACCCCAAAAAAAAAACACAGTGTAAAGTTAAGTTAAGGACACTCAGCACCTATCATGAAATGCTTAGTGTGTCATAAGTGGGGCTGCACAGTAATAATATATGAATAATGTATGTTGAGCTGGTTGTGATGTTTACCATATGATGATATTCATATCAACAGGGCTGTTGGGAAACAAACAGGAAGATAAAAAATAACTCAAGAGAAGACATCCCTCAACAAACACTTTGCGGTTTTTATAGGACAATGGGAAAGCCATTGGCCCTGAGAACTGCTTCACCTCCTACTAAGTCTACCAAATGGACCAGCAGGCCAAAAGCCTACAAAGTGAGCGAACAAAGAACCTGACTGCATAAAAAATTACGCTCTCTCTCTCTCTCAAGGAACACCAGGCAGTTTTTAGAGAGGCAGTTGTAAGAAAGACTGACTTCTGGACCCAGGAGCATGAGGGTGATGGGAAAATGAAGTCTGCTCAAGGTCTTTACCCAAGGACACAGGACTCTGGCTAAAATAGGCATGCATGTAAACCATATTTTGTTTTAAAATCCTTTCTTTGATGTTTTGTTTTATTCTTACTGTTAAGATTAAACAATACCTTGGTTTGAGAAGGCTTTCTGGTCACCGTATGCCCCTGGTCACAGAAAGGAAGAACTGAAAGGAAGAACTGCTGGTTCAAAACCCAGCTGGATCTGCTGTGTAAGCATGGTCAACACACAGGGTACTGTAGACCAGAACCTGGACTAAATGTGGAAGAACTGTGGAATTCCACCTCAGGAGAGGTAAAGGCACAAGGTCTGATATATGAGTGAGTGACCAGAGAGACCAGAAGATGTACAATCAGCCCTGCAACCAGGGGCTATCAGGACTTGAAAAGCTGCTATTTCCATCTGTAACACCGGGGTTCTGCCGGCCTGGTTAGTGCGGCCCTTCCTCAGGCTCGGAGGAAGGCCACTGCACCTTCCTATAAGGGGAAAGTTAGCATTCAAAAGTCTTAGTCCCGTCCCTCTGGCAGGGCTGGGTGCCCAAGTAATCTATCATCTCAGGCCCCTTAGGCAGGGCGAGGCAGGCAAGCACATAGTTAAGGGGTCTCCAACCCCTCAGGCAGGGGAGAGGCCAACCGCAGTTTGCCTCTGGCCCTTTAATCAGGGACAGGCAGGCAGTGGTTCCGCTATCTGCAGAGGGATTGGAGGGGGCTCCTCCCGGGGTCGCTAGGGAAGGGAGAAGGGGGACACAGGCCCTCCCGTCTCCACTGCGTCCCAACCCAGGGCCCTAGCAGTGGCAACAACATTGCCACCAGGTCAGCGGGGCTTCAGCCACAACACACCGATAGGGCCTGGCCCTTATCTCAGCCACTAATGGTGGGCCACTTCCTCCCTGGCTCCTCAGGGTCGCTGGGGTACTCGGCCCGTGGCAAACTCGCTAGTCCCTCCTCGTCGACAGGCAGCAAGGAGCTCCTCGGAAAGGGGCAGCTCCTCCAGGTCACAGGGTTCCTGGGAGCCTTTGGCATCAGGCAGCTCCTCCAGGTCCTGTCCCATCTCTGGAAGTTCAGCGTCAGGCAACTCATCCAGATCAGGGTTGGCCTCTAAAGGTGTCTCCCATCACAGAGTATCAGGGGGTTCAGTCCAGTCCCTGGAGGCCCTCTCCGGTCCTGGTAGGGTGGGCCACGCCGGTGCCTCTGCTCTGGGAGGCCCTTGCTCAGGGCATCGGCTTGACTGGGCTCAGGTCTACGCTGCAGCCAGCAGGACAGCACATCTGCACCTAGCAGCAGCCTGTTTCTGACTGAGCTGCGGGCCCTGCCTTTTATCCTTCCTGTCCCACTGGAAGCTCTGCCCCTCTCTTGCTGGGTTGGTTGGTCTGCCAGGCCTATCAAGGTCTGTCTCCCTGGTTCCTGTTGAAAAACCAGAAGGTCCACCGCTAGAGGACCCCCTCCCGCCCTGGGGGAGGAGCCACTGGACCGGTTTCCAATTAAATGTGGGGGACAACAGATGAAAAAACAGGAAGGACGTGAGGGTCACAGGTTTAAGAGAAGAGAACCAGAAGGTGTCACCGAGCAGAGAACCCCGGACAGTGCCCACTGCTCCCTGTCTCCCTGGTTGCTGGGCAGACTGGATTGCCCATCCTGTCACTGCCGGTCCTGGTTGGTGCGGCCCTTCCTCAGCCTCAGAGGAAGGGCCCTGCACCTTTCTACACCATCCAAGAGTTGTTAGCATTTTAAAGAGGTATACGTACAATGATGGATGTTAGTACATTTTTTTTTATATCAGAAGGGTACAATACCAGCTCTCAGTTATGAAGAAACCCTGTATTCTGTATTTTATAAAAGAACTCTGGTATTAAAAGAGAACAGAATATAATTATTTTTCCCTTGCCATTTACATCAATTTCAGCTTCTTGTAGTATAATGATTTAGACCCTAGTGATAACAACATAGTACTGTTCTATTATTATCATTATTAAGAAACAGTGGTCTACAGCCAATAGCATTACAATATTCTTTTCCTATAGCACTTTACTTGTGAAGTCAGTAAGTGATAATCCTGTATTAGAAAGACGCATAGCATTAGATGGAGTCTTCTGAATATTGCATGGTAGCACTTTCGAAGTGAAGCCATTTGTGATTTTTTCCCCCCTTCCAAAGCTTGTTTATAAAAGGCTGTGAAATAGATGGAGCTGTGTGGTCATTGTACCTCAGCTAAATTGTGATCATTGTGGAAATCCCCAGTTTCTTTCAATTAACATGAACCCAACATTTAGGCACCTAAATTAAGTAGTTACAACAGAAGCTGGTAAGTGCTCAGAACTTTTGAAAATCTGGCCACCTATTTAGGAACCTGAATGAGAGCTCAGCTCTTTTGAAAATCTAGCCCTCAGCTCCTGAATAGGATAACAATAAAATGTATTTTATTTCAGTATGAAAGACTAAAAATCACAGAAAAGCATCAAATAAAATAGAGAAAGAGATGTTGTTTGGAGTATTATAAAAGCAATAGTGAAAGCGTTTAACAAGTGTTCATTATAGTGACTGAATTATAATCTGATGTCTAGGATACTCAAGGGACTGTATAAGAATGAAAATTGGCCCCTGTGCACTGGGATGCATTAATACCAAGGCACACTTGTGTATCAATTCTATATCAAGAATTTTTTCATGTTCAAGATATTTAAACAAGTGAGTTAATGACATCACTAGGCCCTATGTATGAGTGTGTAAGGGCAGAATACTTGTGCAACTCTAGGGATACCATTTTTAAAAATGGACATGCAATTGCATGACTAATTTGTGTGTGCAGTTACCATTCTTGTTTGCACAAATTACTATCTAGGCATCTGAATAATAATGTGTCTGTGCAAATCTAGTCTGCATGAGCCCCAAGAGGAGGTAGAAATATAATGGGGTCAGCATGAATTTGTCCAGAACAAATTGTGTCAAACCAACCTAATAGCTTTCTTTTAAATGATAATAAGGCTTGTGGATGGGGAAGTGGTAAATGAAGTATATCTTGACTTTATAAGTTTTTTGATACTATCTCACATGACCCTCTCATAAACAAACTAGAGAAATAAAATCTAGATGGAGCTACTATAATATTTGTGTGTATCTTGTAGGGAAACCATTGCCAGAGAGAGCAATTAGCAGTGGTTCACAGTCAAGCTGCTAGGGCCTATCAAGTTGGGTCCCACAGGGCTCAGTTCTGGGTCCGGTTCTGTTCAATATCTTCATCAACGGTTTAGATAATGACATAGAGAGTACACTTACAAAGTTTGTGGATAATATCAGCAGGAAGGGATTGCAAGTGCTTTGGAGGATAGGATTAAAATTGAAAATGATCTGGACAAACTGGGGAAATGGTTTGAAGTAATAGGATAAAATTCAATAAGGACAAATGCAAAGTACTCCACTTAGGAAGGAACAATCAGTTGCACACATATACAAAATGGGAAATGACTGCCTAGGTAAGAGTATTGCAAAAAGGTATCTGGGGTTCAAAGAGGATCACAAGCTAAAATGAGTCAACAGTGTAACGTTGCAAAAAAAGGAAACATCATTCTAGGATATATTAGCAGTTGTGTTATTAGCAAGAAAGAAGAAAAATTTTTCCACTCTACTGCATCCTGATTAAGCCTCAGCTAGAGTATTGTGTCCAGTTCTGGGCATCATATTTTGGAAAAGAGTGGATGAATTGGACAGAGTCAAGAGAAGATTAACAAAAATGATTAAAGGTCCAGAAAACATGACCTAAAAGGGAAGATTGAAAAAATTGGGTTTGCTTAGTCTGGAGAGGTGAAAACTGAAAGTGGACATGATAACAATTTTCAAATATAGAAATGTTGTTACAAGAAAGAGAGAGAAATAATATTCTTTTTAATCTTTGAGGATAGGACAAGAAGCAATGGGCTTAAATTGCAGCAAAGGCAGTTTAGGTTGGACATTAGGAAAAACTTCCTAACTGTCAGAGTAGTTAAGCCCTGGAACTGCCTAGGGAGGCTATGGAATCTCTGTCACTGGAGATTTTTGAGAACGGATTAGGCAAACACCTATCAGGGATGGTCTAGATAATACTTAGTCCTGCTTTGAGTGCAGGTGACGGGATTAGAAGATCTTTTAAGGTCCCTTCCAGTCCTACAGTTCTATGAACTGAATTATGTTATTACCTAGAATTAAGTCCACTGGAGCACAATATGCTAGACTGGCACAGAGAAGAGCAATTTTCAATTACCTCTTCATACACAATTAATCTGACCTAATTTCTTTAGATAAAACATAAAACTGGATTTCTAGCCATATCTGTCCATTCAGACTTTTGTGACATTTTTCATAAAGCATGGGGCACTAATTCTAATGTTCTATTCAAATTGCAACTAACTTACAACCCTCTTATTTAAATTCCTATATCTTTAATTAAATATGGTATTATTTTTTTTCAAATCTTGTCTGATTCATTTTTATAATGCTGCTTTGAATTTTAAAAGAGCCACCATAGAGGTATGTGAATTTCAATGGGGAGTGGGGAATTAAGTGATTCCCCTTATGTACGTCATGGGGCTGTTGTGAAGCTTATTTATTCATGTTTGTAAAGATTTTGAGATCATCAGATGAAAGGTTATATAAAAATGAAAAGTGTTATTTTTATTAGTTTATAGGTCCAAAGTCCCTCAAAGAGTGTCAAAAATCGACCTGGTGGAGTTTGCATTGGACTCTTTGGTTGAACTGTAAATTCTCTGATATTTGTATCTCTGATTTAGCTGTATAAATTGACAAGTAGACAGCTGTTTTCTGTGCATTTGAGTCTTGTTTATTCCAGCATGTGTTTGGAATAACTTCTATCAAGAATGTTGATCCTTATAAACATGCTTGACCTCCAACGATATGAATAACTAAGGCACAATATAATAAAACATAATTTCTGTGCAGCACTTTACATTTGAGAATCTCAGAGGGCTTTAGCAACATCAACATTTAATTCTCAGAAAACTCCTGTTGAGTTCCCATTTTACACGCACGCACGCACACACACACACACACACACACACATAAAATTGTGACACAGAGAAGTTAAGTTACTTGAAGAAGGTCACTCAGGGAGTCTGTGGAGTTGAAATCAGATCTCTTCAATGGCAATTAAGCATTACAATATGCTTCCTTCTAGCACAGAGTTAAGATATCACTTTTGGTCAGACCATGTCCTATTTGTTCAAGTAATATCCTAGCACACCATTTAGTATCCATCTGAACTAAAAAATAGCATGTAGTATGCCATGTGCCCCTTTACATCCACAAATTAATTCTTCTGTTTGTGATGCATATGGGTTTATCGTAGCTAAGGCCACCTTCACTACTAAACTCCACATTGTGTAAATTATGCTTTTTGTCCAGTGAATATGTTCATAAGCAAGTATAAAAACAAAAGACATAAAGCTTAGTGAAGTAGATCCAGAATCTGGACAATCTGGGCTCAAAATGTAGTTTGCGTCCCCTATTACTGGAAATTGTCAAGTCAGATCCTCTTTGTGAAATGTACTTATTTCTGTTTGTGTTTGTTTTAGGATGTTATCTAATTCAGAGGATTTGCTGTTTTACACTCAGCTATAAACTGCAATTGTCATCTCACTTGAATATTTTTTATTAGTAATTTAAATATTATTTCTCAGAAACAAATAGCACAACAGAGAAATTATTTATTGGATAGTTGGATGGTACATAAAAGCATGTAGATAAACAAAGCCCACTGCAATTATTCCAGGGACATAATTTTGACTGTTACAATGCCTTCTATAATTATTCCTGGAAGCAAATACTGTTATATTCTTCCACTTCATTTCATGGCTGAGTCAAGTTTATTGGAGATTAATAAAGTCTCAGTGCATATTCCTAAAAAGCTGCTGAACCTTTAAATATAGCGCATAGGTCAGAATACTCTGCCAGAACTTCCTCCATGGGCAACAAATCAAGTAAAATATGTCTATTAACTACAGAAAGAAATGAATGGAAGGTTGCCTAATGAGGGAAAACTTTAACAAATTACAATAGAGCAAAGGACTGAAAATGCGATTTTAATCTTAATAAAATTAAGATGTTTTAATAAAGAAAAATGATCTTATGCCAGAAATTCATTAAATTAATATTTGCAAATTGTTGTGTACCTATACAGAGATGCTAAAAAAATAAGGGCTTTTTTCTCACAGAATATTTTGACTTGTTGAAAAACTTTTAATTGAATGTTTTGAGGATTTGGCTTTCTAACAAAGAGACAAAATGTTATGTGGAATGCAAAAACTTTTAAGGGAAAATCCAGTTTTACGCTGGAAACCATTTGACCAGTTCTAATTTTAAACCACTACAAAACAGACTCCAGGGTATACTGAAATTCTCCCTAGAACACATCAAGCTATGATTTTGCTTCCGTCCCCATTATATCTTGACGTGAAGGATCCACAGGTACCAAAAACACAATGTGCTAAAAAATGGAAGTGCTGTACCTCTGGACATACAGCAGTGTAACAAGTGTCATGCAACAATAAAAGGGCATGTTGAAAGAAAATATAAGCCTGGCCAGGGAAACAGACTTGAACCATATACCCCTTGCTGTGTGAATTAGAAAATTGATCATTTTCAGGTGAAAACTAGAATACCTACACCTCAGCTTGTCAGCTGGTCCTTGTCTTGTCCATCTTGTCTTCTTCCAGAAACTCCTTCCTTCCAGTGGTGCCCTATCCCCATGCTTGAATTCAGGCCATCCTTCCTCAGACCTCATCCTCCTTCCCATTTCTAGTTCCCACTTTGCCAGTTTTCAGACCCTTTGCCCTCTTCCTTCCTTCCAAATGACTTCATTCCAGACCCCTCTCATCTCTCTCTTCATTGCCCACCTGTTGGTTCATCCCACCTAGTCCCTTTTCCTGAGTCACGTCAGCTGCCCGCCTTCTTCTCCCCTGCCCCTGGTGTCTTTCCTCCTGCACTCTAGGCCCACTCTTCCCACTATTCAATGCTACTTCCCTTTGTTCCACTGGTCTCCTTCCCTCTCATATGTTGGTTCCTCCCTCTCACTTTTCTGTGCAGTCCCTCTGCCAATGTCTGAAATTCACCCTAAGAGAATAATGGTGTCTGAGGGTGTGTATGAGCAAATGGCATGTGAGGGGGTGTGGGCTAAAGCACCAGTCAGCAGTGGTGTAGTTTTAAAAATAAAAATGAGTAAATTAGCCAAAATTAAACTCTGTATTTCCCAAATGAGAAGTGGGTAAAACTCAGTTTTTCTTGCGTTTACCCTTGAATACACTACTGCCAATCAGTCTTGTGGGGCTCTGTGCTCTCTCTTTCTAGATTTCTTTTAGAAAGCAGAAGTTGAGTCAACTAAAATGTGTCTTGTTTTCTTAGAATTGATCAATAAATAACATTGAATTTCTAAAGCATTCTTCATGTAAGTACTAGGGGTGTACAAAAGATCAGGAAAGAAAACAAACAAAAAACCAGACACGATGGAAAAGCTAATACATTAACAAAAGATCTGGACAGATTTTTGAAATTCTGCAGTTTTCTAAAGGCACAAGAGGAGTCATCAATAAGTGATGTTAAAACAGTGATAAACCCTATTCTCCACCTTACAGAGTAACCCAATATGGGAATAAAACTCTTGTAGACAGAGCAAAGTGCAATAATCTTTCCTAAGATAGCATTTGTCTGTTACTTACTAGTAGTCTATGTAGCTTGTGCTGATACACTGAAGTCAGTATGGATGAATGACTGCACATACCAAAGTAAATAGATCTCATTTTGAAAGATTCAGACTTCTACTATTTGTAAATTGTTTTTGTTCTGCTTGGATACAGGTGAACTTTAAAATGTGAAATCAATTCTAGAATAAGAAAACCTCACGAAAGTGAAAAAGAAATATTATTCCCCACCCTCAAAAGACAGCTTTAAAAAGGCAAGTTGATAACAAGAGAATTGAATAAGTGGTAAGGATTAAACTATAATAGTGAAGAATCATTGTCCTTGTTACCTATACCACTGGAGCTTTAAGTTACCACAGTATTATCAACATTTAACCTTTATCACCTGGAGTCACTGGACAAGAACCTCCCTTATTTCCAAAAATATTTATTAAAATGAGATTATGGAATGGATTCTCAGGTCATGTGAATCAGTGCAGCTCCATTGACTTTAGTGGCTTTATCTTATTTATGACACTTAAATCTGACCCATATATAACACAGAAACACCGTATGATGTCTTATTTAGTATTCAAGCTGATCAAATACCACTTGTCAAATAAATTCTGTCAATTTTGCTACTTTTTGCTTAATTCTTAATTAAGAAAATATTTTTTGAATATTCAACCAACTCTGTGTAATATTCCATGCAAAATTCCAGCCTCATTACAAAGGCTGAGAAATCTAGCACCAAAAATATGGAGATTATGTTGCAATCTGAACTCTCTGCTCTTTTGTACTTTCATAACTCTATACAACAGATTGTATTTATACAACCACTTTTAGTTGTATTATTCTACATTTAGCATATGTTTTAAAATATGGTCTCCCTTGATAACATTCTATATAATTTTGTTAGATAACACAATATATACTAAAAAGACAATACATTGTACTTCAATTAACAGAAGACAAATTATTTTCCATTGATATAAATATGTTGTGATGCTGTCTCGATTAGGGCTATTTATAATATTATTGATATCAGTATTGCAAAATTAAAATAATTTGTATGAGATATGCCAGGTACCGTTGGAAAGACTATCATTTGCTATGATTGATAAGGACATATGTATGTGTCAATTTTGTATCATAAATTCTAAATATGTATGGCATATTTCTATTTCAACTTGTGCTGTATTTACTTCACAGACAGAATGGCAGCAGCACTAAGCTTGCTTAATAGCACCTCAAGGGAGCTGATGGATACAATGAAAGAACCCAGGGGCTACATATTATGTTTCACCAGCATCATATAAGAACATGGCCAGGGTGAGGGGACTCTGAGGCTTTTCCATTCCATGTGCTGTGTGGCTGTTTGGGACAAGACACATAGCAAAGGAACATAAAAGGCACCTGCATCATCCCCATCTGGTCTTCATTCCTGCTTCCTACCTCTGGATCAAGTCATCTACAAGTGAAGCTGTGAAACAAAGGACTGAGACCCACCCAGGTACAGGATGTACATCAGAGGAACTGTACAAGCCTGTAAAATCCACAATTCTGCTGAGAATCTGATATATATGGATGTTAAAGTCACTTGTATGTATCTGATTGCTTTGACCATTTAACATTTCTCATATCATTTGTTTCTTTCCTTTTGTTATAAACCTTTAATTTTAGTTACTAAAGGATTGGTTGGCAGAGTAGTATATTGGGTAAGATCCAAATTCATATTGATTTGGTAATATGGTTAACCCTTTGGGATCAGAAATATTTTGGTAAAGGGAATAGAGTTTTAAATAACTTATTTCTTTACTGGACCTAGTTGATGACTGGGAGCCAGAGACTGAAATACAGTAAAGGGGGATATGGAATGGTTTTATTTTAATTTCTTGATAACCAGTGTGGGGAATCAGAAGCACTGGTTGTAACTGGTTGGGGAATCTAATTGCAGTGTAAGCCACCAGTTTGGGAGAATCTTTTCTCTTTTTGCAACCTGCCCTGACCTTGGCATTTTCAGTTGGGCTACCCTAGGCATGGACAGGTCACAAATGCCATTATTCCATTCACTTCCATTGATTAACATTGGATTTACATTTGTGTAACTGAAGGCATAGGGCCCACAATCTTCCAAGTAGCCTTGATTCTTAAATTTTTAGAGATCTACTAAATGAGCCACTATTTGAATAAAACTGCTTCAATTGTTTTAAAATTTGAGATATCATCCCATGAAATATTTTCTGGTTGGTATTATTGTTTTACTATTGTTGTTGTTTATTTTTGGAGTATGATACTAATTACTATGTGCAATGCACTTTTGTTGCCTATAGAAGCATCCCAAAATCAATGTTTCATTGATAATTAAAAATACTGGGAATTCTGAAGATGTCACATGTTGACCTCACTTACGGAGTTCTTATTACACAACACTACAACATGATATATACAGTGGGCAAATTCAGCAAAGGGTAAATTACATGCTGGCTATAAACTGGCCAGGAAATAGGCATAAGTGCATGAAAGTGTTATTACAGTGTCACTTGCATTAATCTAGCCTTCAGTGGGTGAATATAATATTTGGCTGAATGCTTTAAAGTGGAGCATAGAGCAATCCCTTTGGATAAATCCATGTATAGTACTTTGAACAAATGGCCCTACAGTCAGAGGAATTCTTTGAGGACATTATTGAATCAATGTTGGCTATGCTATCTGAAAAATTCCCATGAATTATTGTATATGGGGACTTTTGTGTTTGGTATGAGAGTGATTCAAACATTTAATTCTACTTCCAAATACTGACCACGACAAAAACATCAATTTCAGATACACATTTACAAGATCCCTTGATTTAAATGGTAGTGGAATGCATATAGCTAACAACAGGGTTTAAACACTAGGCTGAGCCAAGCAATTATAGTAGCTAAACCTGATTCAACGATGCAGAGGGTTGGGCCTGGCTTTTCTTACAGGATGTTTTTATTTCTAGAGTAGGTATTGAACTTTGTAGACCTATTCATTAAGCTCTGCATTTCAAGGATTACACTTTTAACCATCCCCTTCTGATTAAATTATGAATAATTGGCATCTAAGTGATATAGCAATGTATGAAAGTCCATATTTTCCAAAATGGCCCTTTGCTGCCTTTGGTGCATATATGCACCCAAAATTCATTGCAGGTGCAAGTGTAAGTGGGCTTTGAATTACTTAGTCTCACCCATAAACCTGGTGGTATTTACACTTATATCTTCTAGTATTTGTGCCCACAGTTTATTGTAGGTGGAAAATTGTAAGTAAAATTATTTGTGGATGCAAAAAATAATGTGCATTCAAGACTTTCACTGTGATGATGGTTGAAAATTAGGCCTTGAAAATGCATAAATATATTTTTGCCTCAAACACACACAAAAAAAGCTCTAGGGCATTTAAACTTGGCACAATCCTTATAGGCAATGCTAACAAAGCACAGAAGCTGATACAAGCACCCTCCTGACACTTAGCCTGTCACAGTATTTCGTAAAATGTCACAGTTCGATTTGTCTCTATGAAATTAAACAGGCAGCAAAGGGGTAGAACACAGGAGAAGATACATACCTTTCTGGCAGGCTAAATTTAATCCCTACAATCAAATATTCTAAGTTTTTAGATAAATATTTTTATCGTATAATTCTGAATGACCAACACTAGGAATCTGGATGAGTTTAGTAGTCAACAAAACAACAATATAGAGGAAAAAACAGAAAGAAGAGACAAACTATGGGCCAGGTACTGGCACGATTACTCACGTTGAGTTGCCCCCTATTCTGTGACTAGTCCCATATAAATCATTAGGATGTTTCATTGGGGGCTATATTGCTATTGTATTACCTGCCCCAACAAATGGGCAAAATGTAGCTGCACTGCCCCAGAAGCTGACCAGAGAATGAATTGGGGCTATGTCTACATTTGGAACTGAGGTTGTGAGTTCCAGCTCAAGTGCACTGTAATGTAGCCACAGCAGCATGGGCAGAGGCAACTGGTGGCATAGGCTAGCCATGCTGTGGATGTACCCATGTGATCCAGTCATGGATCACAGTGGCTAGCCCATGCTGCTGTTCACTACCCATGCTACTGTGGCTACACTCCTATTTTTAGCATGCTAGCTTAATGAAATCTAGTGCAAGTATATCTGAGTGCTGGAAATCACATCCTCAGTTCCAAGAGTAGATGTAGCCTAAGTGTCCTAATTTTTCTCCTCCCCCTTTGTTCTAAATAGACAGTAAGTTTTTGTAGGCCAGTTGTGGGTCTCCCACTTAGCCCTTTCCAGCCCTTTTCCTTCTTAGGTGTTCCAGTGTGTATAAATAATTAATGAATCATTGGAGCAGGGGTATGAACTTGGGTCTCCTGTCTCACAGCTGAGTGCCCTGACCCCCATGCTATAAAGTCATTTCCATGTTCTCTTTCCGGAGCAGTGGGTATTCAAGTCTTTTATACAAAGTGGAACAGTTTCAGTAAGAGAAATAGAGAGGGATCTTTACATGAGTATATCATAGCTAAGTGGTTAAAGCCCATTTCTGTAATGTGGAAGAAGCAAGTTCAACTCCTTTCTCAATGTATTGGGAAGGAGGGGGAAATGAACCCAGATTTCCTGCATCCCAAATGATGCTGCTAGCCAGTGGACTACAAGTTATAAAAGAAACACCTCCTTCAGCCAGCTTGTGAATGGCACCTAAGTCCTGAGAAAAAATAAAAACCTGGATTGAAACTACTCTGTGAAATTCACAGATAGTTTTGGGTCAACCAAAACTGTATTTTTTAGCAAATAAACTAGCTGACCAAATATTTTTTCCCAGTGCTAGTAATTGTCAAGAAGCCCCTGCTGTCATCCTGTGTCTGGAATGATTATTAACCAGATTCTGATCCCTTTACTCACACTGAATAGTAATGGATTCCATTAGTAGTTCCACTGAAATCAATGGGACCAACCATGGAGTAAAATGACACTGAAGAAGAGGAGAGGGTACTCTAATCTGTCTTGAAATGCCATAATAAGAACCAACTCTAAATCTCCAATTATATGTAAGATAGAGTAAGATTACAACTGCATGGCAGAAAACATCACCCTTTGTTAGAGCATAGGATTGGACTCAAATAAAACTCACAGGAATGCGTAACAGAGTCCTGTATTCTCGCCTCCACCAGGAATGATGAAAAAAAAAGTTGGAGAGAGGGGCATTTGATCATACAGCGAAAGTGAAATTATTAATTGCAGTGCAATATATATTTGTGCAAAATAACAATAGGTGGATATGAAATTAGTAATGCCTCCTCCTAAGTAAATGCCTATCTGTGCTTCACAGAGTGGACAAATTGTTCAAGAACAGTTCATCTCAATCAAAAGATCAGACCCATTATGCTTTGGAGGTCACTGTCTGCATGATGTTCTTAAGTGCTGCTGAATAACTTAGTCACCTGAGGACAACATTAACCTGTGCACCTGACTTTTCAGAAAATGTGTTATTTTTTTCCTTTCAAGGATTGCCATCCTTTGCTCATTCATGCTTATGCCACAACTTTTCGCTTAGTGTTTGGCCCATTTTAGCCATGTATAATATGCCTATGGCATGCATAACAATAAAATCACCTGTGTGCTAAACTTGCATTAATGAGATGGGATTTCAGATGTCATCTAACATTGGCTGTCCTGCAAACACATGAAGTTTGAAAATTAATGCATTTTAAATGGTCCTTACTCTTTCTTGCTATCACTCCTCTGTCTTTGCATTGCAGAACATGTTCCAGGAAGTCTTTCTTTATCCTTATTGGAGAGTAATTAAAATATTTCAGTGTGAGGGGCCATTGAAATACTCATTTAGTGCAATGTTCTGTTTGAGTTTACATCAGCATTTATGGTATTGTCTAAACTTTGAACTGCAAGAATTATACTATATTCAATCTATTGTTGGTCCACGCACCCATCACACAAGGGAGTGACAACTGAGCCCCTCTTAGTGCAGTTTACTTAACATCTATATATGGCAAAGGTTAATTTCATTTTTAATGGTGACAACTGAATCTTTTGTAACAAGGTCTCTGTGTTCAATTTCTGTAGCTATTTGTAGGCTTGCCTCCTTCCTATCAAATTCATTATGGCTTTTTAATAAGGTTTCCCAGGGGTATTTGCGAACAGAGTTTGTCCAGATACTTGTACTGACATCTCTCTCTTAGGACAATCAGTTTCTTCACAGTTCGATTGTGACTTGGGCTACATGTCCATGCAGAGAAGTAAGACCTCCATTTGGGTTTGGACCTCTGAATACCCACTTACTCCATCCCCCACCCAAAGAGTAGGTGGGTGAGTAGGAGTAGGGAATGAACAAAAACAAAGATGGTCAGAAATAGGTGGGGTTATAGTGAGGAAGGGGCATTGCCTGGGTTCCATTTACTCCTACATCCAGCCCTTATTTATGTGCTAATCATGGATTTAGGAGCCTAATATAGGCACCCACTTATGAACTTCTTGAGCAAAATGACTTGCTCAAGGTCACAGATTGAGTTTTGACAGAGCTAATAACTGAACCCAGATGTCTTGAATTGCATGTGAGTGCCTTTGCCACAAGACCAACCTCTTGTCGGTCTATGTGTGCCATGTTAATGTAAGGGGTTCTCTATTTTGCCACCTTTGGCATTTCTTTACAAGTTTACTAATCAATTTTAGAAGAGCTTTTCAAAATTCATGCATTGTATTGTGAATTGATCGGAGGCTACTTAAAGTGAATAGTAATGAGATCAAGTTCATATTTATAACTGCTCTAATTACCATATCAGCTGTTTAAAATATGAGTCCTGCACAATGTCTACAAACAGTCCTTGAAGCTGTGTCCTACCATCTGTCCTCAAGAAATACTCATTTTAATTTTGTTGTTGTGTCACATTAATGTTGGTGAAAAAATATTACCTAAATTCTGTGGAAAAGATGTTTGATGATCTTTAATGAAACACAGATCTCTTTGGAAATAAGTAATCAAATTTATTTAAAATGTCAGAAGTCCTCTGAGAGATCTTTCATGTTATGGAAAATCAAACTGACTATTTGATTTATTTTTTTGTGAATTGGATGATTCCAAAACAAATCTAAAACAAAATGATGTGTCAACTTGATTTGAGCTGATACAGCATTGATAAACATGGCTATTTGTGATACCAGTCTACTTGTTTCATAACATCCAAGGATTCCCAATATTTTCTTTTATTCAAAGTCATGCATGGAAAACATAATTATGTATCTCAGAATATAAGAAGGAATACTAGCAATAAGTCCCATTAAAACAAACAAGCAATAAATGAAGTAGCTCAATTATGCAAAAAAAAATTAAATTAAAGCTGTAATAGATGTGTCTGAATAAAAATATATTCTGGACATTTAACAATTGAAGGCTTTGGACAGTTAATTATAACACTTTACAGTTTCATTGAACTATTCATGTTGAAGTTCTTTATGGTCAATGAATGGATGCCAACCATTCAAAGTATAGCCAATTAAAAAAAACATTCCAGACAATGTTTTTGTCGCAATGACACAGTTTTTTTAGTTTTACAATCACATTGTCCCATTTTCAGAATGTTGGATTTTTTTTCTCCCTTTCACTATGTGACAGACACATATGAACAACAGGGAGAACTAACTGAACTAACTAGCTGGGTCCAAAGTCCAGTGAATTCAATAGAAATAAAGCCATGACTTCAATGTGACTTCTCCTGTGTCAGAAAATAACAAAGTAGTATAATTTATTATTAATATTTCAGTATTGCCTACAATGTGCTAAGTGCATAAAAAACATACAGGAAGACTTCCCCAAATAATGTACATTCTAATGACAGACATGACTCAGCAAGAGAAAGCTACAGAAATTCCCTGGATGGGGGTTACAGGAGTGAAGGAATAATGGCTTAGTAGTTATGCACACATTTTATTACAAAATATCTCCCCCAACATAAACAAAACTCCAAACTCTCTACTGAGATCCCCTTCCAGAGCCAAGTCACCTATTATGTCCTATAATCCAGTCCAACCCATCCCTTTCTCCTCTTTTTCCATCTCCATCCATACTGCTATCCAAACTTCCTTCACTTTCCTGACCTATCTCACTATTCAACTCTTCCCCCACTTCCCAAATTATCCCCCTTTTATCCTCATAAAAACCCTGGACA
>ML675601.1:46664665-46675594 GCA_007922155.1 Mesoclemmys tuberculata
TCTATAGTAGACTTCCAATTGTTTGCTCTTTTCCTATTTACGAATTGGATTGGTGACATCCTAGATGGAGCTGAACTGGCAGAGAATGAGTGGCTGGTATTGGACATTCTATTATATGTCACTGGCAGTAGCTATTTCACCTTTGGAATACTTGGGGTACACCGATATCCAGAAAAAAAAATCAAGTTAAGCAAATACACAATCTTTCCACACACTCTCACACAAACCTTCAGCCACATTCTTTGTAACATTAGAGCAGTTAGGTGAGCAGCACAGCCTTTCCATCTTTGAGATGAAGGATCCATGCCAGGCCAGCTGCTCAATTGCCTTAACATGACTCCAGGAGGAGTTCAAGAAAGGTACCTGGACCTCACTCAACCATCTGGGAACCACAGCAGAAGACTTGAGGCATCACTTATCACAGAGACCTAGTTGGTGGTGGCATTGCTGCAATTCCATTATGCAAACAAGAAGAATTTGGATGCCCTAACAAAGGATCAGGTCTACAGTTGGTTGAACATTGTTGGGGAGAAGAATTTTCTAAATTTATATTACAATTTGGGGAAAATTACCCAAAATATGGCGTGATTTTTTCCCTGGTCTTTTTAAAACTAATTTATTATAAATGTGAAATTTCTGCAAAAAAGATTTTGTAAATATTTTCCCCCCAAAATTGCAAAAGTGTTTCTACATTTTTCAAAAAGCTCTGGTATTCTGAGGACAGTGTTTTCCCTAGGAATTGAAATTAGAAGCATTGTTTGAATTTACAAGGGGGGGTTGGAAAATGACGAAATTGGCAACATTATGATGTAACTAGTTGACCACTGTGTGTGGCAGAATGCAGGAAAGTGTTCACATTAAGAAGGTGGGCAGCAGGCCAGAGCTGTGGCTGGATGGTAAATGGCTTCTCTGACAATCCATTTTCTCCACCCTCTTCTGCATGAGTTTAATAAGAACTATGAAAGATACTTTAGCCTAAGTCTCCAGGCTGTTTGTGGCTTGGATAAGAATCCTTTCCTCTCCTTCTCCCTGCACATCCTTCTAATTCTCATCTCAATACTTGGGAGTGGACAGTGCCTCACCTAAAAATTGAGCTCAAGTTACCATTTGTCATTGGTTATTTAGCCTATTTTATTTTACATTTATTGCTAGAATTCTGTGTTATAGTAATTGTTTATTTAATTAAGGATGCAGCACAGAGGCTCCATAAAACAATTTCTGGGCTTGTCACTCAAATCCCTACCAATGTAGGTAAATTGGGACATAATTGGAAGATCAATTAATTGAGTGGAACTATAGCTGAGGGGCTAATTTGAAAGGGAAACAACCCCAGGAGCATGGAGCACATAAATTGAGCAGAAGGAAGTGCTGAGTGGGGAGAGCTATGACCCTGATTGAAGGAAGGATTTGCTACTGCTAGTTCTCTTCCCTTTCACTGAAGCAGGTGGGAGAGTTTATTGGGGGACTAAATATATATGTAAGTAACACTATAGGTGATGGTCTGCAGGAACAAAACAATAAAAAACAGTTGGGTGAAGGTGGCCTGAAGTGGTGTGATCTGTGATGAAGGCCTGAAAGGTCTCTGAGGAAGACCATTCTGAGACTCTGCCCAAGTAAAAAGAGAGAATTTCCCTACTTATTCATTGTTACTTCAGATTAATTTTTTGGTCACGGTCCTGCTAAATTCTGAACAATCCTTTCATATATTAATCAACTTCAGCTCTTGTTGAGGTTAGGACTTTGAGCCTGAACCCCTGTCTAAGTAGGTCCTGATCCAAATCACAGAATCAGACTCATAGAGACATGTAAGCACAACTCTATTGTTTGCTGTTCTATGGTGAATGATTAGTAAAATATTTTCCTTAATGTATGCACAGAACACAAAATCCACAAAATAGTTATTCTGTAAGAGCTATATCTTTTATAAAAAAGGGAATGGCAAATTGGAACTTATGCCTAATATTGTGTTTATAGAAATAACACAGAAAATGGAAATAATGAGGTGACATTCTTGTCCTGGGCCTCTGTATATTTAATTATTGTTTAACAAGGATGTATAAGATGAAAAGCCTGCCTGCAACAGCTGGACATGGTAGCTTACTCATGACTTCAGAGGATCAAGTCCAAAGATACTCGGGGTGAGGGAGAGTACTACTGTTTAAATGAAATTTTCCTAGAGGTTTTTCTGCATGGAAGAAATCTTTTGCTTTAGTACAGTACTAGTTCATCATTTCCAGCAATAATGAGCTATTTTACTCAGTATCCTGTTGTTCAAACCCTTTTTATGATAGTCTTTTCTCTTCCATATGGATAAGTATCTTATGATTTTCATTCTTTATCGACTTAAAGGTCATTATTAATTCTGGTTATTTCCCCCATAGCTCTTCTTGTTTTCATGCAACTTTCCAGCCCTTCACTGACCTTTCAAAAACTTATGAAAGTTACGGTAATTTTTGTCTGAATTCATAGTCTTTGAAGCATAGCAGTCTTCCATCACACACATATGTAACTTAGCCTTTAGGAACTGTGAATCAAACATTTTCCTGTTTAAAACAAGTTTAATGCAGAAATGCAATTATTAAAGAAATGTGAACTAATTTAAACCTAGTTTGAGGCATTAACCTTCCCATTCGTTCAACCACTTTGACTGGATAAGTGCTGACTTAATTTTTTTGTTGCCTATCAGTAGAAAAGTATCCCATCAATATGCAATAACTTGAAGAAAAGAATTGATGTACTGTGCTGTTGGGCAGAAACAATAGAGATTGCTCTCTCTGAATTCAAATTATTGAGCAATTTCTGTGTTGTGCTGCCCATTAGCTTAAATGAGGACATTTTGTAATGGCAAATACATAATATCAGCCTCCATATTAACTGTGAGTGAACCTGGTTTATTTTCTTGTTTAGAAAATTGTCATAGTTTGGGATTGCCATTTACTGATATTTTTGTGACACGTATAAGGATGGACTCGTTTGAATTTTCAGTTCAATGGCAGCTCTCTGTTTAGTTTTTGTGATCTAGAATCAATGTTGCAATCCAGAGTGATTTACAATGCTGTCTTTTGTTTGTTTACCAGAGGGAAAGTGATAACCAACATCTAATGAGTTATTGAATTATGAATACCCTAGACATAAGACATTTAACTGCCTTTTCTTTCTTAACTCTGAGTTTCCAAGTCTATGATATGTTATGAACCAAATTCTGCCCTTAGTTACTGTTACCCATCCTTGCATAGGGTAGTCACCAGAAAATGTCAAGGTCAAGGTCAAGGCAGGCCACAAAAGGAGAGCAGATTCTTCCAACACTAGTAGTTGGCACTGAAGTCAGACTTCCCAACCAGCCACAAACAATGCTTCTGATTCCCCACACTGGTTAACAAGAAGCTAAAACAAAAATATACACAGGCCCCTTTACTGCATTTCAGTCTCTGGCTCCCAATGAGCCACTAAGTCCAATAAAGTGATAATTTATTTAAAACTCTGTGCTCTTTACCAAAAAGGTTCTCCTGACCCCCAAAGGCCAGCCACATTACCAGATCAATATAAGTTTGGATCTTACCAAAATACCACCCTGCCAGGCAATCCTGTAGTAACTAAAATTAAAGGTTTATTATAAAAGGAAAGAAAGAAACTATAAGAGAAATGTTAAATGATTAAAGCAATCACATACAGACAAATGATTAGAAAGTCAATATATATCAGCTTTCTGCTAGAATAGTGGAATTTGCAGGCTTGTATAGTCCCTCTGGTGTACACCCAGTACCTGGATGGGTCTCAGTCCTTTGATTGACTGCTTAGTTGTAGGTGAGTTGGTTGATTCAGAGGTAGGTGAAGACTGACAACTGATGACTAAAGACAAAATGGATGTGGTGTAGCTACCTTTTATGTCCCTTGGCCTTTGCTATGCTGGTTGTGTAAGTTTACAGGAATAAGATGGAGTCCAGGGTCCCATGAGTAAATCCTGGTAACTCATACGGTGTATCCCTTGCTTCCCACCCTGGGCCCATTGTACCTGTGAGTTTCCTTAATGGCCCCTTAAGCAGGCTAGGCTTCAGCCATCCTGTCTAGGGTTTCGCCCAGTAACACAGTACAAGCTAAAATACAGATACATCAAACATATCCATAACTTCCAATACACATATAACACATGGACATAAACAATATCATCATACTTAGCAAACTATAACCTCTCTAACAGTACCTGACATGGCATATCTCATATAAATAATTGAAATTTTGAAATATTGGTGTTAATATCATAAATGTCCCCTCTCATTCAGCCAGCACCACAGTTACAACCCTGAAAAGCCATTGGATATAATTGAAGAGAAAATTAGATTGCATAGGTCTGTTTAGATGTGGCTCAGTCAGTTGTGCCTTGCTGAAAGTAGACTTTTGTTCCTAACATTTTAGGGTTTTTCTCTCTCTTTAATGTTGGATGCAAATCACATATGGGAAATCCAGCTAATCAACAAAATGCTACGTTACCTTCTGCTATTTGATGCTGAGGGTAGCAAATTGTGGCCTGAAATGAAGGAAACTGGCAATGAAGAGACAGTTTTTGCTGAATCCTACCCCCAGTCTTCTGCAGCTCTGGGCAGATGGGATTAAGGAGAGGAAAGAGTGGGAAAATAACCATTCTGTGTGGAATACCTTCCTTTGTTCCAGGAGAATTTCTAATGACATTTCTGGCTGGACTGGTAATAACTGTCTCTCCCAACAATGTAATCCCATGCTGCTTCCACTTCTTGAAGTGGAACTCTTGAGCATCCACCTTTAAAGAGCTTGGGAAATTAGTAGATATAAGGTGAATTAATTCTCAGTCTCACTTTAATAATGGTGCTGACAATAATTTTGTGCTGCATCCATTAGCAGTCAGAGGGACTTGTTACTAGTTGTCAGTAATGTGTCAGTTTCCTAGATAAAGCTATTCAGAAACTTTTCTGGTGTACCAGTGAACTAGGAAAGGATTGTCAGAATTTCATGGGAATATTATCTTTATGAAGAATGAACCTCAGAGATCTTTGTATCTTGTGAAATCACAGTCAGGCATTGTGTGTTTCAACACATATGTTAAAAAGAAATTGGAAACTTTACATAAAATAATGTTATCGTAAATAGGTAGAAGATCAACTAATGTCTTCTTCCCCCTATTTAAACTCTGATAGAACCCCTCTGACCTCCAACTCATTGTGTTGTGACATCCTTGCTAGAAGTAAAGATTTGGGGAACTAAGAGGATTTGCATAAAAAGGGTGTTGAAACACCTTGCACTTTCAAAATACACATATTAAGACTAAAGCTGGCTGAAAATTTGACAAAAATGCCTTTTCAATCAAATGAAAAATGTCATGAAAGAATTTCTATTTTTCTTAAAATTTTGGGGGATGGACATTATAGAAAAACTGAAAACCAAAAATTGTTCTGTTTCCAAAAATTTAATTAGTTGGTTATTGGATTTTTTAATGAAAACCTGAAAATTGCTCTAAATTGTCTATGAAAACAAAAGATTTTTATTTTCTTCTAAAGTTTTCACAGGAAATAAAATATATTTTCAAACCTGATCTAATAAGAACATTTTTAACAAGCTACAAAGAGCAATGTGTCCAATCCTGACCTCACTGAACCCAAAGGGAACAGGATGGTGTCATTAATATGTAGAAACACTGTTTCTGCCATACAAGTAACACCAGAAAGCTACATGGTCACCGTCCTTACTTGGCCACACAAGAAGTGACGAGGAGTAAGGTCTCTCTTATTTTCCTGTTTCAGCTACCTCAGATCTGAAGCTGATCAAAGGGAAGACAACAGAGGCTACTTGCCTCATGCTTCCCACTGTGAGTAAGGGGTAGGGAGGATGTAAAGAGGATAGGAGTTTGGGAGAAGCCCTGACTCCAATCCTTCTTTTTGCCAGCCAGAGTAGAGGGCCAGAGAGAAAGCCAGAGGAACAAAGGTAGATATAGAAGAACTGTGACTCTGCATCACAATCTGAGCTGGGCAAAATTTTTTCCCAAAAGATTTAGTTTGTCTGAAAAATTAGATTTAGATCAGCCAAAATGTTTTGTGAATTTGAGTTGAATTTTGCTGAATTGTTTTGATTGGGGGAGGGGGAAAGAAATTGTTTAAAATAAAAAAAGAAATCTAAACCTTTGTTTTGAAAGTTTTGAAATGAAAGGTTTTCATTTATTCAGTTGAAAATTCCATTTCCTTTAGAATTATACTGCAGTTTTATGTTATAAAATAATGTTTAAAAATCTGAAAATGAAATGGAACCTTTTTAGTTGTGTTGAATGAAATGCTTTGTTTGACCTAAACCAATTTTTTTCTGTTCCATCACCAAATCAAAAAAACAATTGTTCACACAGGTTTAATAATCATTCATTCCCTGGTCTGTTCCGGAGGTGCTGCTGCTGTGCACCACGCTTTACTAAGTCAAAGGACCAATATCTACCGTGTAGAACAAAACATTCAGTGTCTTAACTTTTCATTGTTCCTACTTAGATAATTACAAAGATATATCCTTTTGAGAAGAATGGAATACTTTTTCCATCAGCCTAAATAACAAAATAATTTTCATTTTTATTGTGGAAGGATGTGGTCATCAAAACTCAATGTATACTCACAATTACCACACAAAGGGACAGATTCTCATTTGATGTAGATAACTCCATTTAAAGTCAATGAAGCTATTACCTAGGGTTTTCAGAACCCAAAGCAGTGGTAACTTAACTGTTTTTCTACAGGCTGTGTCAGGAATAATCAATGGGGACATTGCTCATCCATCTGATAAATGACTGATAAAAATCAGAGTTCTTTTACCTAAAACTACTTTTTATTAGATCTCAAGTGTGCATGCATACATACACACACACACACTGTAGCAGTACATTCAGAGTTCCAAACATTTATGGTTACCAAAAACGTCTGAAACAGTTTCAAGGAATCAACAGCTTCTCAGGGTGGCCCCTCCTTCCAACTGACTATTGGGGAATTTAGGTGTCAAATCCTTGCTCAAAGGAAAGCTTCCTTGGACTGCTCCAAAGAACAGTTTCTAACTAAACTTTTTATAAATCTTCTCCGGACAAAATAACTCATAAGAGCCTCTAATAGGTTAACAATTTCCCTAGCAACAGCCAATAACAATTCATTACACATTACTTTATTATTTATCAGCAAAGCATTTCTAGTCATAAAAATAACCTAACTTATTTCTTAGAGGCACCTACAACCAAGGCTTTCCAAACATTCCTTTGATTTTCATGGAACTTTAATTCCCTGTCCTAACCCACCTCCCCCCATTCTGATAGAAAAAGTGCAAACATGCAGTTATTTGGCTTGCCTTTCAGGGCCTAAGATTGTCCTAGCTATGTGATGTTTGGTTTTCAGCTGGCAGTGGCTTGAACACACAAGATGGCTGACTGTAGTGCTGTCCAATTCTGGGGTAACATGCAGGAATTTCAAATTCTGGAGTAAAAGAGTTACCTTTGAATTACACCTGTTTAGATCCAGTTTAAAGTTTCTAAACTACAGCAGCTATTCCTATTCCAAAAAAGTAGTAGTATCTCATATCTTATATGGTAACTCTAGGTAAATACTGACTTTTAAATGGCATCCACTGAGAGATACAGCTAGGATTATCAAAGGAGCCTGAAGGCATTAGGCACTCAAATTCCATTGCAAGTCATTGGGAATTGGAAATCTGGGTATCCAGTGGAAGGGAATAAGGGTGCTTTATATTATATTTATTTATTATATAAATAAAAATTTACTACTCCTGTGCACTGACTACCCAGAGCACAGGTAGTGGCACAGGGAGAACAGTTTCCACAGGACTGCTACATCTCTTTTCCCCATGCAAGTGGGAGGGATGGGGTGAAGAACGGATGGAGGCTTGGCTCTGTCGCTACAGTGCATTGTCTAGTGTTGCTAAGAGTGTGCTGGTAAAAGCCTACTGGTGGAGGGTGAAACTTTCCCCTCAGAGCAAAGGGAAACCTTACAAGCAGAATGTGACTATCAGCTTCACACTCTGCCTTCTAAACTGCTGTGGTGCAACAGTGCTCATTCCCTTTGGTCAAGTCTTGTGGCACTATCACGTTATTATGAATTAATGAGCAATAATTGACACACTTTTGACAGGTTCTATTTTTTAAGAAAAATTAAGATTAATACTTAATTTAAACCTTATTTACTCAAATAAATATATTGAATTATAGTCATATTCATAGCCACAGGATGAGGAAAAATGTGTTTGCATTACAATTTACATAAATACAGTTCTGCTGCCTCAAGAAAACTTTAAAAGAACACATAAAGTATTAATATTTTTACTTAAAATAACATTAAACATTAATGCATCTTTATTACATTGGTTCATTAATATTTTCAATTTATTCAAACTTTACTCCCCATGTCATTTTTTTTAGCTTTCATTTTATTTTACTACTGCATATTGAAACTAAAGTTTATTCTTTGATAATTCTGTTGCAGTAAGTTTTATATCTGCAATCAATGGTCTTTTTTATCTTTATAAAATACACTTATTGTTCTCCAGGCTCATGTGCATATTCAAGCAATAAATTCTTAATACAATGAAGTTAAATGTGTAAATTAGATTAATTCTGAGTACCATAGTCCAGAAGAGTGTTGAAATCTTACTATGAGCCAGTAAGAAAAGCACAAAAATAAAGAGCCAGATTCTCAAGTGTAAATAACTGAAGAATTAGTTTATTCAATGACCCTCTGCCAATACACCTGCTGAGGAGAGACAATGAAGATGCATAAAGCCTTCATGCAGGTAACAATGTTCTCTTCTTCTGATTTCCTGGGATCCACAGAGTTCACAGGAGATCTATGGGATGTGGGACTGATCCCATGGCTATCTCTAGAAAGAAGAAAACACACACTGTCCCCTCACTAGAACAGTATATGTCAAATCTTCACTGAGAAAAATGTTTCAGACATTTCTTTTCCTTTAGCCTTCTTCCTTGGGTTTTGTTTGCAGGAGTGGGTGTGCACACTGTGCAGGGCCACAGTTATTGCAAATGAAGAGAACTGGCAGAATTTTATGGGGTCCACTTGTAGAATAACAGCATAACATTTTGGGCTTTAGTAAGTATTCACCATCCTTCACTTCTTTTAGCATTAACATTCACTTTAAAATGATTATGGGGAAACATTTGACAGAACAACTGGCACAATTACTCTGGAGCAAGTGTGCCTATTACTTTTATCTTGAATGGTGCCCTAATCCTATAGTGCACTTGCATGAACTGCTGACATCTCACACCAATCCTGCATGGAAAAATTGTCTGGAAATATTAATCCTGATTCAATGAGTGACTGAATGTCTACAGAATGGTGCCAAAACCTTTCATCTCCAATTGAACTTGGGCCCAAAGTGCTCTAAAAAAGAAGTTGAATCTACACATTTTTATATACTTATTCTGATCTTGTGTTGCTCCAGGCTCCTATTCAGGATGCGTTCAGCACTTCACAGAATCAGTCCTTCTGAGGAGATATGTTTATATTTAACAGAGGTGCCAGTCGCGGCTCAAAACTTAAGGTTGAGGTGCATTATGCACTTGAAGCGGATTTCAACCATTTCAGTACTTCTTTTTACTATATGAAATACACAGTTCATCTTCCCTAAAATTACAGTGTTTTCTGTGAGTATAGAAAGAATTTTCTGAGAATTCACAAGTAAATCTGTTAATTAATTCAACAAAGTGAAAGTTAAATGTGCCTTTAACAATCCAGTTTATCTAAACTGGTCAACAATATGGAAATGCCTTTGTCATAATCATACAGCTATCTCGGTGTCACTATAAGGCAGAGAAAAGGTTGTTTGTATACCTTATTCTGAATTTTCGGGGTTTTGTGGGGCTTGGTTTTGGAAAATTGCAACATCCCTGGAATGTATTTTACTATAGACTACTGATATACTGTCAAACTTGTAACTTTTATCTGAAAATGTATATTATCTATCACTCACAAGGGATATATGAACACATTCTTGTAACACCACAAATCAATGCCTTTTGTGTTTGTATATATTTAAAGTGTATTTGTAAGAAATTCTGACATCAAAGCAGTTACATTATCTCATCTCTCTTTGCAGCCTATTGTTAATTCTGTTTTAGTCTCCAGGGTTACTAGACAGTGGCTATCATCCACCAGTGAAAAGATATTTCCTTCTGCTAACCACTTCCTAGCTCTTATTAGTTATTATTATGTCATGCCAACATTCCTTGCCTTCAAGTATCCCTGTTTTGCCTGCAGCATTGATTTTCATGTCTATACTCTTCCAGAGTGTCTGGTTTTGTACAAATTCACTTTCACTGTTTAATCTCCAGCTGCTTTTCATATTTCGTCAGTGAGTATGACAGCTGTTTCTTAGGTTGCAATTTTTTATTTCTTCTTTTACTTGTGACTTTCTGCTTGCTGTTGGCGTACCCTTTTGTCATTCCCTTGTAACCAATTAGAACTATCTCTGTTTATGTAATCACAGGTAGGGAAATAACTAAAGAAAAATGTTCTTTTTAAATTAACCTTTAGAAATGAGGTAAAACATTCAAAATCCTGTATCAACCATTTTTTTTTCTATGCATGCCTGAACTATTCAATTTTGTAAGCAAAAGTAAATAAATAAAATAAATCTCACACTTCTGTCTAATAGTTGTTAAATAGTCTAATTATCTTTTTTTATTTTCATATAGATTTTGTTCAAGTGCTTTTTTTTTTGTTACTCTGCACATTGCTCTTAAAGCAATCCCCAAACACAGTATACTCTGATTGAGATGACATAGAAATAGTTGAAATGTGTTCTTTTGAAAACACAATCAAATGAAAAATAGAATGAAACATTGTGGCCACATTTGCACAGAGGCTAGATCCTCAGCTAGGGTAATATGACATAATACCACTGGAGTCA
>ML675601.1:46675604-46762716 GCA_007922155.1 Mesoclemmys tuberculata
CTGAGGATCTGGCCCTGGATTTTCATCTGTGTTATGTCTCATCTATGCTACTGTTTTGGAGCATTACTTTTCACCGCTAACACAGGAGCAACCCGACTGCAATTGCAGGGATGGTAGTGCAATCAAACTTCCCATGGTTGCCAGTAGTTTTAACACAATGTCTTGGAGCCACCTACACTGCAATAAAGGACCTGCATCAGAGCCGCCGTTGGCCCGAGTCAGCTGAGTCAGGTATGCAAGGCTCGGGCTGTGGCATCATAAAATTGCAGGTTAGATGTTTGGGGCTGGAGCCCAAGCTCTGAGACCAGTGATGATAAAGAATCTCAGACCCCAGTTGCCAGCTCAAGCCCTGACATCTATACTGCAATGTTTAGCTCTGCATCCTGCATCTCTAAGCTCTTCAGGGCAGAGACTGTCTCTTATCATGTGTATATGTACGGTCCCTTACTCAATGTGGTGACTGGGGCCTCTAGACATTACGTTAATTGTTCTTTTTAATGGTGAACTTGTTCATCCCTTCATTAAAGGGCTGTTGTGCTGAAACTTTAACAAAGATATTTCCCCAACATTTTTTCATTTTTTCTATTTTCAATTAAATAGATATTAACAAATAACAATTTTTTAAAAATATGAATAAAAATCACTTCCTCTTTCACTTATGTCAAGATTTAAATTTACCATAAAAGGCTGTGAAGGGGTATAGACTTACATGCTCTCATTTCCTTACCCCCGCTACCCTGCACACCTTACTCAGCTATCAGTGAGGCGCCATATAAGCTCAAAGGTCCACCCCTGTGGATCTGAATGCAGGACTGGGTTTAATTCTCTTCTCCCTGTCCTGATATGGGCTGGATCATTAGCTGGTGTAAATCAACATAGCTGCACTTCCTCAGCAGGCATACATCAGCATAACTCTTGTCTACCAAAATTACAGCAGCCAAAAGTGGGCTGTCTAGGGGCAGCCATGCCCAGCAGAGGAATGCTATGCAAATGATGAAAGGTTTAGAAAACCTGAGGAAAGGTTAAAAATACCTGGGCATTTTTTGTCTTAAGAAAGGAAAATGGAGGGGGGGAACTGACAAGTCTTCAGATAAGATAGGAACTCTTATAAAGAAGACTATGATCAATTGTTCTCCATAAACACTGAAGGTAGGACAAGAAGTACATGGCTTAATCAGCAGCTGTGTTGTTAAACTCTGGAATAGGCTTCCAGGAGAGGATGTGGAATCCCCATCTCAGATTTTAAGAATAAGGATGGACAAACACCTATCAGGGATGGTCTAGGTTTGTTCGATCCTGTCTCAGTGTAGGAGCTGGACTCAATGACCTCTCAAAGTCCATTCCAGGATGATGATTCTATGATCTGCTATGGCTTTGCTCCTTTTTTCACCTGCTCCTTCCCAGTGCCACCCTTAGCACTTTCCCCTCAACTCCACCCCTAGCAGTCCACTGCAAATGAACTTGCAGAGGAAGCTCTAAAGACAGCCTTTAGCTGCCTTACTCAGCTCTCATGCTAAAAGATATTAACCCTGTTAATTAAAGCACTACTGGATAGAACCCAGATACCATAATGATCACTAAAGAGGGCAGTATGAGCCAGAAGAGAGAAGGAATTTTCCTATGTTTAGATTCAGTGAGTTTATGGTCCTTTTATGCTGTACCAGTGTAATGAGACTATAGCAGGAGGGAGACTCCATTCCCAGGTCTGCAGTGATGGAAAGTTAATGCCAGTTTAAATAACCTCATATTCATCTGTCTTTGAACTGAGGATGGGTAAATCAGACTGGATGAGTTTAGAACCAATCTGCCTTTTTGTGCAAATGAATGAACAGAATCCTTCTAATGTTTGAAACTAGACTTGACTGAGTAATACCCATCAAATTGTTCAGTCAATAAATGTTGTTATATTTGAATAACTTGTTTATCCAGTATTTTCTTCCTCATTCACTAAATTTCCCAAAGTGGAAACAAATTATTTGTGAATATTTTATTTGAAAAATTTGTAAAGTTTGTATAGATTTAAAAATTCATGAATTGCTGTCTTTACACAGCTCAATAAATAGGGATAAAATATGCTAGAACAGAGCACTGCCAGTTGGATTTCTTTCCCAGGTATTTGATCTTGATTCTTTTCTTTTCTGTGAACCCTCAGCAACGCCTCACTCATCCAAATGTTTCTAAGCAAGAAAATAAAATGGGGTAAAACTATCAGTGAGGTAAACAGATTTTATCTTCAACAATATTCACTTATATTTTGACTGAGCAAAGCACTTAAGCACGTGTTTAATTTTAGGCACCCACTACAACAGCTCATGTGATTAAATCTAAGTCAATATCCCAACGCTTAGCTTGATTGGGGCCTATTATTTTTGTTGTTCTCCCAACTTTACCTCTCCCTGCTTCATACACATGTACAATCTTTATATGTAATTTACTTGTATACTTGGGGTTTTGCCACAAATGGAGAAAAACTTCTCTTACCTTGATATCACTATAGATTATTTATTTATGTTCTAATGGGAGCATTTATTGTTTGGCTATACTGAAAGGACAGGAGACATTACATATAGTTTTAATTAGGCTGCAATTTAATTATTAAATGTCTGGTACTACCCAGCACATAAAAGTGTACAGGGCAGTTAACCCCATGTTCATTCAATAACTTCCTGGAGGGCTTCTGCCAGCCATAGGTCCCCCAGCCAACCTATTGCTGAGACTCTACCATCCATCCTCCATCATCAGAGGGTTACAGTGGGCTATAAGAAAGGGGGGTTGGCTCCCTGCCATACCAATCATGGGATCCCCAAAACCCACCCTGTTCCATTCCTTTAACCAACACCTACTTTTTAAGTCCTTTAGCTAGCCATTTATCCAGTCACTGCATACCTTGCCTATAGAATACCTGCACTGAACATCCACCAAAAGTAGATGTGAGCACTTAGCCTGGCTGCTTCTCCCAAAACTCAGTCAGGTTCCCAAACATCTCCCAATGCCCTCTTTTATATCAGCCAAAACATGTCAGCATTTAAGTCTGAGAGGTGAACCCCATCCGCCCAAAATAACTCTGTGCGCCATATACTATGCCAGGATGTGAAATTACCACCCCTTCTACGGTCACAAGGAATTTGGTCACTTCCCTCATACCTCCTTGCCTTGTCCACGCTGGGGAGCCTAATGGCTCTTCCCCAGACCATGTGTTGAAGCATGTCTGACCATACAATTTTGACTCCTGGAAAAAGTTCAAGGATAAGACTCAAGTCCCTCCTTGCTCTGTGTATGAATTTGACTACAATTTGACAGTGGTATCATCTGATCCATAATGTGCCCCTCTTTTCATGTCAATTTAATATTGCTTCACCATCAAACTCCAGATGGGAACCCACGGGCAACTTGGATGCATGCCTATGCACCCAAAAAGACTATACTGTGCCCACAGATCCACACCAGCATTTGCATTTGCACACCAACAAGTGGAATGAGATTACAACAAATTAATGCTGATTTACCACCTGAGGTCTCTCATAGGTTTGGTACGCTTCTGAATGCCAATGCCCAATTGCCTGTGTTCCCATACCAAGCTGTGATGCTGCTGTTGCTGCCCCGATTCTGAATGAGTGGGAAACAAATTCAGGGGTGGGAAGCCCCAACCTCATCAATCCTCTCCTTAACATCATAATGAATTGATATATTGTGAGGGGACTTTCATCACCATGCATAAAAAGGGGGCCTTCCTCTACCATCATATTGCCATATAGGCACTCAAAGCCTGAAAGGGCAGACCTCAGGCTCACTGACCTCCTCTACGATAACTGATTCACCCCTCGCTACTTGATCCATCTTTGACCTTCACAAGTGTAATATCACTGAATGTTCATGCCATTGTACATCACGCAGTCCCAAAGCCTTTCCCACAGAGTCCCTGCAGGACCCAAATACTGGCTTGCTGATTGTGAAAGAAACAGAAAATGCTATCAAGAATGCTTCCCTGAACATGGCTGCCTCCTTTCCACTATGACATATGGCGCCAAGGATCTGCATGAGATCCCTGAGCATGTAAACTGTGATGGGACAATATGAATCCTCCCTGGGGCCACTGGCAAGCAACCATACTGCCAAAAACCTTAGAATTAAAAAAACACTGCCAGGATCTGGAAAACCATTTAGCCTACTGACGAATGTAATGGCAGAAAGGTGATTCGAGATTGTTGAGGACACCAATTGATGGGTTGACAATGACAGCATGTGTTGCAGAACCCACTTCTCTGTAATAATAATTGAAGTCAGGGGTGGGGTTTGACTATATTGTTAAGACAATAACTTCCCAAGAATGAACTGAACTTACAGTGACTGGACCATTCAAGCAATTGCCTGGGGAGCACTTGTGGGTTCTTCTCCCAAGGCTTGCCCCCCAGAAGGCTCCTGGAAACAGATGACTTAATCACCTTTCTGCAGTTGATAATGGCAAAGCAGATGCCTTGTCTCATTTTCAGATGCACAGATTTCTGGAGCTGGCACCAGAAGCCAGCTAGGAACCTGAGCAGATGCCACTAGCACTATGTTACCTTGGCATTGGGTGGTTGTCAGTCTTGTGTGGAGATCAGTTGCTCTGTACACATGACAGAGCCATGAAAGAGTTTTTAATGATTTCATGCAATTTCAGGGTTGGGAAGGCTGGGCAACGATATTGCCCATTACAGATGAGCGGGTGCTGCAGTACACACTGTCATTAGCAACTCATCAACTGACGTCCTCAACAATCTCGAATCACCTTTCTGCCATTACATTCATCAATAGGTTAAATGGTTATCCAGATCCCTGCAATGGTATTTTTAGCTTGAAGGTTTTTGGCGGGATGGTCACATTCGAGCAGCCCCAGGGACAATTCATGTCATCCCATCACAGTTTACGCTGAGCCTGCTCTAGGTGAAAGGGGACATTCACTGCATGGGATGCCCCTTTTAAATCCTTCCACCCATCCAGAATTACAGGGCAGGAATCAGCATTGCCCCTTGTTCTTTTTTGCAGCAGTTTGACCTCCTTTTCTCCCCCTCTCACCCAACCCCCCAGCCATAAAAACCTTTTTTCTTCATTCGGCCAGCCGCACAAATTCCCCCCCACTTGAAAGTGTGGTGTTGTCATTCTTCATCTAAGAAAAGTTAGTGAAATCTTTGTCTCAAAATCCTCCCATTCTCAAGTACAATTGATTTCTATTTTGCATTACAATCTTATCGGTCAGTTCACTAGCAATTAAATGACCACTCGTTTGGTTTTATTAATTTCCTGCATTTAACTATCAACTGTGAGTTCATCTAAAGGAAAACTGATTTGAGCAAATGTCATGGGCTTTTTTTGTTAAGCCACCTAAAATTCCATATCCCACTTAGATAATGTCATCTGATTTATTTTACTGAAACATAGACATTAGAGATAGCAAAGATCTATTAGGTTATTTATGCCATGTTCTGGCCAGTGCAGCATTAATCCCAACTGTATTAATCTAATCCTTATGTCCAGTAAAGTTTTAAATATGCTTCCAATGGTGGGGATAATATTAATCATTAACATTTTTTAAAATCATTTCCTGGGGGATGGTAAAGGCTCAGTCTTTGATAATGAGATACAAAGCCTTTCACTTTTATGTCCCAATTTAGGGTATGGCTTAGGTCCAATTCCTGGTAGCTAAAGTCCCAGCTGAGCAAAATATTAAGCATGCGCCTATCTTTAAACATGCTGGACTGGTGCTTTAGTTAGGAAATGGACAAGAACATAACTTTAAAATATCTACTTGCGGTACTTCTGTTGTCTCCATTACAACAGTATCTGAGCATCTCACAAAGTTTTTAATGTATCCATGCTCCCAACTGGTAGGAAAGTGCTATTATCTCCATTTTGCAGACAGACGACTGAGGCACAGACACATCGTGACTTGCCTACAGTCAGACAGGCCATGCTCCATCTACTTAACTTTTGCATGTCTCAGTGATTCACAGTATAAATCTGACGACAGAATTCAGCTCAATTGAGCCTTTAGGCTCAATATTCATTGTATTCACAAACACCAATGCAAACTTAAGCTTTGTTTGCCAAAACAGTCTGAATGCTCACAAAATAGGAAGAGAGGTTGTTCTTGAATCTGGGGAATTGTCAAACTCTCGCTCTATCAGTGGTTCCCAACCTTTTTTGAGTGAAAGCCCCACTAGTTAACACTTAGGTAAAACACACACACCCCCAACCCATTCTTCCGACCCAGCCATAAACACATATAATAATAATACCACTAAATTACATAAACAATTATAATAAATGACTCTTACCTGAGTAAGAAGCTAAGCCTTCCCTGGTGCGGCCACCACCGCACGCTGCGTGTGGCCCTGACTCTTTCTGTCCCTCATGGACTGAGGGTAATGGAGGCAGTGGATGCAAGCGGGATGGCTACAGTTGCTCAAGGCCCCCAGTGGCGCAGGGCTGCTCCATTACAGCTGGGTGGCTTGGGACTGAGGGGACTGCTTCTCCACTCCAGCTGGCGTGGAACTTGGGGTGCTGCTCCTCTGCTCTGGCCAGGTACCCATGGGTTGGGGGGGCTGCTTTTCCACTCTGGCTGCTCAGGGCTGCTGCCCCCTCAGGACAGGGGGCATTCCTTCTTTGCCCCAGCTGGCGCAGGGTTTGGGGCGGCTCTGCCCAGCCGGCATTAGGCTCAGGGGGCTAAATGACCTCAATATTGCTATAGTGTCATGGACCCCCTAAAACCTTTGGCACCCCACTCAAGAGGTTCCCACACCTGAAGTTCAGAACCATTGCTCTGTATAACCAGTCTCCCTTCATTCCATCAGTATCCTCCCTCTTATCTATAATACGACCTGTGAACCTTAGATTTTTGTTGTACCGTTGGTATCTTCAGAGAGGCTCCTCTGGAGGGGAGGTTTGTGACGGGGATCTATAGAAGGGAGTTTGGTTTTGGAGGGGAAGTTCACTTCTCAAGAAGTTGGTTCACTTCCAAATCTCATAGACCAGACTGCAGGGTTTGCAAAACTTTAATTACAACATGACTTAAAATGTCACCTTGATTCTGGTATGGCAACTCTTCATTCTGTCTTGTGTATTTACACACATTGTAAAAACTCAGTTCAACAAAGCTCTTTTGTTTTCTCCCAGAACTATGGAGGGGTCATGCTTGCAATTTTACTTTCTGTGCTTTAAACTCAAAGGTTAAAATATGATGATCAAAATAGTGATAGAGAGGTCTAAATGAAGAAATTGGGGTCTATGACCTCAATCTCTATTTTGGGAGGGAAATCACTCTGTGTTTGCTGGTTCAACCAGTGTAACCTGTATCTGACAATTTAACCTATTAGTTTTTGAGCATCTTCAAATCAGATCAGTCACCATCTGTGTAAGATAACAATTTTTTAAAGTAAATTCTCACATAAAAAATCTTTCATAATTCCATTATTGAAAGCACTTATGTTACTTTATTTATTTATTTTTTTATTTGGTCATACAGAATTAAAATATCCTTGGTGACTCTCATTGCATTTCCATATTAGATTTGATTTTACTTGCTTGTGACTGAATGGATACCAGTAACAGCAGCACTTGGTAACATTACAATAGCCAAGTGTGAAAATTGGAAAATAAGAAATAACATGAGATTGAGGGCTCAAGAAGTACAGAAGAGTTATAATGTACACTAGTGAATAGAAAGCCATTTAAAAGTCCAAATAAATTAGGTAAAATAAAAAATATGAAAAGTGTGTAAATAAAACAAATTATTTGATCGCCAGAAATTAATCTGAGTATTTTCAGAAATCTTCAGATAGCTTAAGTCTTTCCATTATATGTACATCAACTTACAACACATATACTTTTAGGAATTAATGTACACATTTTCAGAAAGAAAGACCAAATGTTTGTGCATAATTGTGCAACTAGATTTGATAGCTCTATGAATGCAAAAAAGTGCATTAATGAATGGTTAACTAGGCCTCCAAAATGCATATGGATGTGCGAACACACAGTTTCATATTTAATAATTATGATTGTCCTTGAAAATTTCAAATGAAAGCCAGTTATGGGAAATTTTCAAAAGGAGAAAGAATCTGGTCTGCTGTTTTTTCTTAGACCTTACTCAGGTAAAATAAAAAAATAAATCATGATGACAATGATACAGTAAAATGCCAGAGTTGACAACTACTAAACTTTGTTCTAAATGTACATCCAGATCCAGTTCTGAATTTTGCACCTCTAGAACATCTATCATTCTAACAACTGTACAAAATTAATAGTCTTTCATTTTAATATTATTCCACTATATTAAGGAGAATAATGTCTGAAAAAGTTTTAATTTTGAAATAGAATTTATCCAAGGACCGTTTAAACATTATGGATCAAATTTTTAAAAGAGGGACCCATCGCTTCACTCACAAAAATGCAAACACATTTACTGATTGTGGGGGGAAATTGCTTATACAAAATAGGTGTCTTATGTCAGATGTAATACCTGTATGCACATTTTTGTGTACCCGTTGCACTCTCCCCATTGCAAATTTAGTCCAATCTGAGTTAATCTTTTAATGAAATCTAAAAATATTGGATGCTAATTTTGTAAGTGTTTCTAACATTAAGTATAATTAGTAAGTAAGCTGCAAAATCATGCATTACTTTGCACAACATGTAACCATATTACTAAAAACATGTTAGGCAAAGTTATATGTGGATCTTGTAAAATAAGATAAGGTGGGGCTTCTTTAAGATACGAAAACAGAGGATCACAGGTGAAATACAGATATGCTAATATTAATTTGATCAGTGTTTGTTTTAATATGTTTTAATTTCTCTTAATCAAGAAGCAGAAAGATCATGGTATAGAAGGACAGGATAAAGAGGTGAATCTATAATGGGATAGTATTAAAAAGAGAACAAGGAAGCTCCAGATTAGTATATCCTATAACGCACTGATTAAAGCTCTAACTGGAGAGGGGTAGATCCCTGTTCAAATCCCTTCTACCTCTCAGCCTGAGGGGGGACTTGAACTGGAGATCCCCCACTTTCCATATGAGTGCACTAACTACCCGGCTCAGAGTTGTGGGAGATCTTCCTCTTTCTACCCCCTTCTCCAGTCAGCTTCTTGCAAAAAACAGAGGGTCTCCGTCAAGAGAGAGTTTGCAGTTGAGAATCACAAGCAGAGGGAGGTGTCTCCCGCTAGCCCTGGCTTTTTACATATCTTCATGAAAGGGTGAAGTGTAAAACACACCCCTAGCCGCAGCATCTCCCATGGACTAGCTAAGATGGGAAGTTGCCTTGCATGCTGGCTTCTGTGAATCCCATTCTAAGATACATATCTCTTCCCATTCATTGTACAGGGAACCCAGATGCCTAACTCAGGTTTTGTGAATTCCAGTGATTTTCTAGGTGCCAAAAGTTAGGTGTGGCAATGCTCAACATCGCCATGCCTATGTTTCTTTATGAATCTATCTCTAAGGGGAAGTAAGTAAAAATTAATAGACAACTGATAAAAAGAGGAGGAATATGAAAATGGATAGAGGGCGTATAATAAAATGGAATGAATAAACAAAAGAATAGAGGGACTCAGAAAAAGACAGAAGTTGCTCATTGAGGGGGGTCAGCATTTCTTGGAAAACAGGCAATTTCCTCTTAATCTTTACCATGTATAAATTCATAGCAAAATACAACATATGTTTTCAATAAAAATTAATTGCAGTCAGTGCCGAATCCTCAAAAGTATTTGGAAGCCTAAATAGAAGAAGCCTAACCCCAATTGGAATCAATGGAAGTTAGGATCTGAAATAAAAGTTAGGAACCTAACTTCATTTAGGAATTCAGGCTGAAATTTCTGCTTCTCTAAATCTACTAAAAATTCCAATTATTCCCTGGGAATTGCTAACTAGCACTGTAGGTTAACGTGTGCAGGGGTAGTTGTGTTAGAAGGAGCTGTACATTTCATTCTTATTCCTTTTACTGGGAACCAAATAAAAATAATATTAAATTCCTAGGTTTGTGCTGCTCTAGTTCACGCATGCCACATTCCACCCAGAAGTCAGCTAAAAAACCAAATTTGTTCTCAGAGGGAAGATCTACACTGCCAGCAAAATTTGGCAGCAGTTGACAAGAGTTATGCAAGATACTCTGTGTAGCTTGCGTAACTCCTGTTGACTTCGTTACTTTCCTTTAGCACGTCGTCTCCATTGTGTTGCATCGAAAGGAAATGTGTTCCCGTCGACACAGTGCTGTGCTTTTTTTGGCGGTGGTTTTAATAGATTGACTTCCGAATCGACTGAAAGTGTCTTGACTCCACTCAATCAATCTGGAAAAATCAATCTGACGGTGGAGAATTTGCCTCCATCAGTGTGTATGTAGCCAGAGTTTAGATGTGATTGGATGTAGGGTTTTTATTTATTTCATTGTACAGACTGGAGCCAGCACTGCAATTTAGAGCCTCAGAATTCTGGGGTGTACAGATCTGAGCTACTGCATTGGATCCTTTTCTACTGCCAGCCAAATCTGCTTTAGACGGAACAGCAAAGGGTCAAAAGGGACAGAACAGAGGGGGGAAAAATCTGAAAGATAAAGGTCCATGGCAATGGACAAACTGCAAGCAGCCTATTTTATGTAAGGAACCATATATATTTCTAAGGCTGGGTCTACACTGATGGCGGTAAATTTGCCACCGTTACATCGATTGCTCTGGATCGACTAAGCGGTCTGTATAGATGCTCTCAGTCGATCCAGGAAGCGACGCAGGAAAACCGCTTCAGTAAGTGGAGTAGTGCTGTGTCAAAGGGAGCGCTGTTCCCTTCAACGCAGCGCGGTATGGACGCCATGCAGAGGAGACGCTGCAAAGTCGACTGGAGATACGCGTATCTCCTGTCGACTGCCGCCGAATCGCAAAGGTAAGTGTAGACCGGGCCTAAAAGTGTAAAACACGTTAATTCTCAACAACCTTGACATGTTTTCCCTAAGTAGCTAAACAACTATTAACCTAGTTATTATATTCCGCCTCTTCCTCTACTAAGGAGTTTAAATCAGCCCCCACTCTACAAACATGGGATAACCAATGCCACTAGAATATCTTGCCTAACCTTAAAGTATTTTGTTCAATGTTTTGCAAAAACATTTTCAAATATGGTAAAGGTAGTTAGACCATGAATCATACACATTGACAAAAGAATTGAGTAATGCAGTCAATCACTTCTCTGACCAGGTGCGATATATTACCTGAGCAACTGGTGAGTTGTGACAGCTCTACAGACAGTAACCAATACACTGATTGCATTAAACACTGAGTTTTTTCAAAGAGTGGCAGAGAGCATCCCTAGAATCAGCCAAATGACCTTATCAGAATGCTATCCACACGTTCAAGATGCCACAGCCATCACACTGATACATAATTTGCCTTTCAGACATTCCCCTTTGACAACATAAACTAAAAAAGGACATTTTTAGCATTGCATAATTTCCCCAATGTGTAAAGATCCATTGATTGCACTTGTGCACTAATTGAGGCTATTTAATTAACAAGGAAGCTTCAAGATATAGGAAATTCTATCAGTGTACAAATATACAAGCAGCCTTTTGAGCCAATGTGATGAATATTGTTGTATAATGCCTAAAGCTTTGCAACAATGTGTTCTCTAGTTGTCCCAATTCTTATTATTGAGACATTTCAACCAGTTCAAAGAGTATATAATAAGCAGATAGTGACTTCAGATTACCCTAAGAGGTAAATATTCACTAAGGGGAAACCAAGATCATGATCGTGAGTATTTCAAAAGACATTAAACCTTGATAGTTCTGTAGAAGCCATTCTTGTGCATCATGGAAAAACACAACATGGGATTTGTAAATGCATTTTTGAAGAAGCTATCACTTAAATATCAGGCAGATTCTGGTTTCAGAGGGACCGCTCATGGAGTAAAGTATTACTCAATATGATTAAAGGTCACAGAATAAGTTGTATATTTAATTAAAAGATTCTACTCTATGCTTTATTCTGGGGGGGATGTTTTGTTTTGTTTTCAAAAAAGTTTTTTACTTAATGAAGAATATTATAGAATAGCAAATGATGGCACAAATATCACTTTAAAAGAAATCCCTTGCTAAATAATATGCAATAATATAAACAGAGATGCAATTTTAAAGTAAAACATAAGGAGCAGAATTAAGGTGGATCATTCAACCTTAACTTTTCTTGCCCAGAAATTTATGTGCTTAAAGCTAATGAGAGCTTTTGATGCACAGGGACTTTGCAGAATTGGGGACCCATTATGGGTTAGAGTAATATCCTCTAATATAATTCCATCCCTTCTATGTCCATGCTCACCTCACACCTACTGCTTGGATTTTTTTTCCATTGTCAATAATTTTGGTGTCACTCTTAATTCCAAAATTTCCATTTCTTGTCACACATCATTTATGTTTACAATGTGATTATCAAAAAACCTGTGAGGTTGTCAGTGTAATACATCATCACAATTCCACCTCCAAATTATCTATACTTTCATCTCTTTTGCAAACCAAAACTACTTCTTGCATATATTATCTCCTCAAGACTGAGCCATCTAGACTGCAGCACATTCAGAATGCTGCTGTTTGTCTTCACCAATGAATAAAGAGGTTCAAACTTCCCCACAGTGCTGAATACAAGATTATATATTTAAAAAAATCTAATTAAAACTATTGAGTGAATTTTTCCCCTCTCCTTCATTGAGTGTAGAGTGTACATAAAATCTCACTAAGGAAATCATCAGTTGTTCAGTTCATGACATGCTTAAAATTATGTGTTAATTCATTTTCTGGAAACCTTACCATGCTTGTATGCTATTAAATGGCCTAATGAAAATATTAACATCATATGCATTTTATCCATTAAGCAGCCATATGGGGATTATTTAATGTAGTGAAACATACCCTGTTTATGTCTCTTCAGACAACTAGCAGTGTGTTTATGAAGTAAATTAGAGAATAATTCCACTGTCATAGTCTTAACATGACTACACTAACACTTATTTGCCAAATTATTCATGAAATCTTGTGGCTTTGAGTATATTTAAGATTGCACATTAAGTACAATGAGTGAAAAAAAACAGTTAGACTAGATCATCTCTGACATAGATCAAATGGTCTTGCTCATTACTGCCATTTGTGAAATGTAGTGAATCTAATATTGAACAACTCAACAAACAGTATGAAAACAGAGTATCTAATTAGAATAAACAAATCATATTATTCTATTTTTAATCTCTTATTCTTAAAACCCATGTGTAAATTGTCATCCTTCTGACTGATCAAATTAAATTTCATTCCTACCTTGTATGTATTATCCCTTTTCTCTTGTTTGTTTTATTTTGCTTTTGTTTGAAATGATGATGTGTGTACCTGAACATAGCGTAGTAAGATGGTGACTTTCAATGATAAGCTTCTGCCTCACAAATTGCCCTCTTTTCTATTTTCATTAGAGAATGGTATGTAAGAGAATAATGGTGTAGAAGTGATACCTCTCTCGGTGAGAGCAAAAGTAGCTTCTATTTCTCTCCCAAAAGTTCCAATTCCCAATCATTGTCTTCTACAAGGCTAATGACTTAGAACCTGATTCGGACACACTCCACAAGTGTTGACCTTTGACCTGATTCTGGAAGGTTTGTGCTTATATTTAAACTATAAACAAGGTGCTTAAAGACATTAATATTAAAACTGCAATAAAAGTAAGAAGGAATAAATGTAAAAATAATAAAATAGGCTTGGTAATAAGATTGAGGTATAATAGAGTCTAGCAGTTACCATAAGGTTACACAAGTATTTGATGTAGGGTTATAAGATTTCATATGTATCTTGGGATAAACAATTATATCACAAAAGAATGAAATTCTAACAAAATTCTAGGTGCTTTTGGAAAGTGTAACCATGAGGTTAACCACATTAATGTATTGGAAACATTGGGAAATATATTAATGCAGCATTAATGCCAATAGCTTATGTCCACAATCAGAACCCCAATTATGGTTCGCTGGAAGGGCTGAAGCTTAGTCTGAACATGGTCTTAGACATGTGTAGATGTATGGAAAAGGTGTATCAAACAAGGTGTATATCCAGCCTCTGATAGGGACATTTGGATCGCAGAAGCCTGGTGCTAATAGTGCTTCCTCCACTAACTATTCTTTGCATCTTAACGTCTAATGGTCTCCATAAAGTGATTGATGTGCACGATACAGAAGGGTCATTTTGCTGTACTTGTCTTATTCTCCTTACTTTTAACAACTGCAATTCTACTTTCTACTTCGTATAGAAGTATTAAATAAAGTTTTCATATTGCTACATGTGGTTCACTGATCTCGCCCTTAATAATAATCTCATGTAGCTGCCTGCATAAAGCACCTGTGGTTAGTAATCTGTATGTTTTGCTCTCAAATCAATGAAAAAGGTACACAAGTAACCCCAGAGCAGTCAGTGGATTAGACCTTCCCCTCTTATGACAAACAGTATTATAAATTCACATTTGTTCATGTTGGGTTAGTATCTTTTACATTGTGAGGTGCTCTGATCTCTTCCAGGAGAGGCTAAAATAAGCCAAAAATACTTGAGGAAAGGAATCTTCCTTACTTAACCATTTTTTTCTTAGGAATCACTAAAAACAGACCTCTTAATTGTACACTGACCATTTAATAGGCCATTTGGCTTTTGCTGAATCCTACATTGAAATGAACCAATGAGAAAAATGTCACAATCCACCTATTTAAATTATGCTTTTGGAGTGCACCTTTCTTTTCATTCTATCCTAGAGTTGAAGGAAGAAAGCTAAGGGGCAAGGGTATTTCCTTAAACATACACTGAAGATTAACCTTAAAGTTTATTTCCACAATTTTACAGTCATTTCCTCCTTTTGTCAAAAATAATTTTACTGGAATTTACTTATTAAAATGGAATACAAGTTAACAACAAAACTTGGAACTCAGAGGCTGCCATCTTGCTGCCAAGTTAAATTAGAATAGGGGAAAACCAATTTACTGTCTTCTAGAATCAATGGAATATAAGGAAATTTGAACTCATATTGTTGGTAAATTAGAATACCTACATGCCACAAAACTCCTTTGGCGACAGATCCAAAATTAGATTTCACCTGTTGTTGTCCTAACTCTCACCCTTCTCATTTAATCTGTTGCAGGTCTTTTGTACGCCACAATGACTTTGCATTATGACAAAATGAAATGCTAAGAGACATTATATCAATGATCAGAGACAAAGAAGGTGATATACATCAGGTCATTAATAGTGCAAACCAGCAGGTCAAGGGTAGTCTGCATTAGAATTAGGAAACCTAGTTGGGTCACTCAGTTACTGTGAGAAGATCCATTGCATATGTCCTCCACATTTCTAATATTTTCTCTTTCCATTCATATATTTCATTTAGCCACAAAACTAATGTGTTTTCACATTGTGTAATACAATACATAAAAAACAAAAAACAAAGACAGATTTAACTGAACTACACAATAAGAGAATATTTTAAGTATTCCCTCAAGGATATATGTAAAAAATACAGTACTAATGCACATGACCATCATTTACGCCTTCACATGTAGTAACCATTTTCATCACATATCCTCTCATTCAAAAATCACTTTACTGAGAATCAATTCAAAACTACCCCAGAAACCTGTGCAATAACACTGTGGCTCTGTTACATGTGTCAGTAAAATGTATGTTGAGTGGGGGGCGGGGATCTAAACTGAGACTAAGATTTAATGTATTCCTCTTTCAGTATGTTGAAAAGACAAATGGGTACACTTAATTTAGTATTAATGGGAGTTATGCATGTAACTCCCTGATATACTGAAATGAGGATGGATTCCCACATCCTGAGAGGAGACTAGATACATTGGCCATGTGAAACCAGCTTAATAGACATGGATAAGGTATTGTTGTAGTGATGTGGGGACCAAGGCTAAATATGATGGCTTCCTGGTCTGTCATCATAAATAGATAACAGGGCATCAACAAATTTTAGAGCTCGTTGAAAATTTTCTGATGAAACATCTTTTTAGTTGGAAAATGTTGTTTCCTCAAAATTTCTTCAAAACTTTCCATGGAAACATGAATTTTATGAAATGTCATTTTGGAAAATATTCTTTTGACACTATTGGAAATGAATATTTCATTGTTTCATTTTGAAATGGCTTTTTTGTATGGAAATTTATATTAAAGTCAAAACAAAATGTTTAGATTTTATAAAAATGGAATGTTTCAATTGAATCATTTTTAAAAAAAATGTTTCACTGGAAATTTAAAAAAGCAATATTTTTTCTGATTAGGAGCAAAAAGAAATGTCATATTTGTTGAATTCCTCACAAAATGGATAGTCCATTCACACAACACTACAAAAATCATTAAGTGGACAATTAAATTGAAAAGACAGCATAAAGAGACAAGTAGTTTTCTGGAAAATAGTTCATTCTGAAAAATTATTGCTATGTCATTCAAATTCTTCCTGTAACCATGCTTCACAGTCCATAATGTTATAAAACAATTAATAAAACATTTAGCTTCCTTTCACCAGAAATCAACATTTTCACTCATTGACATGCTGTTTCATTATAGTTTTATAACAAGAATCCTGTTTTTGTTTTTTAAGCAAATCAAATGTGTGAAAAGCTTATTGATTTTGCATAAGTGCAATATTTTTCTGCTCATTCTGCATGCATATAAATGTCTGCACAAGTGGAATTCACTGAAGAATCAGACCCATCTTTTTCAATTCTACTCACAAGTGTGCAGTAAGCTGGGGTTTTCCCAACCATAGTTTTCATGTTTTCTGAATATTGAGTGCAATTAACTTATGTAAAACATTATGTAATGACCTTCACAAGAGGAGAACACTTATTACAGAGTTCATCAAAATAAGTGGTGTTATAGCTATGTTTTTAAGAAGAACAAATGTAATGTTCTTTCTAAATGGTTTCTCAGTACTATTAACTTGGGAAATGGCACATTAGAAAATCTGCTTCTTCCTGTTCTTCTTTGGGAAATATTTTTTAATATGTATCCCAGATAGTCCTGGCCACTGCAATTAAGTAATGTGTAGGTAACACTGTTAATGTATTTAAATGTTAAAAAGTTATTTTACAGCTTCCTACAGGCCATCTTTATATTACATGAATGTAGATGGCCTCATTACTCATGAGCGCCATAGGCATGAAACATCAGCCAGGACCATAAATGTATTTTACATTTTTTAAATGTTTTGAACACTTGTTGAGCATTTTAACAAGTATTTTTTCTATTGACATGCAGCAGTATGAGTTTAATTCCAAAATTCTACCCATGTTCATCCATCCCCTGAATGATTTTTTAGAGTTAGATAGAAAGGACCTTCTTTAAAATCAGATTTCAGTCCTACCTTTCGAACCAATCCTGCAGTCCATACTCCAGTAAATCTCCAGTGGGTTCATGACTTGTAAGTATTTACCTAATGACAACATGATTTTAGTGCATTCCATAATGCTATATACATATGATTGTATATTACGACTGATCTCAAACTCACTCTTTCAGTTTGTGACCAGGTGAACCCTTTTATTCACGTCCTAACTGCTACTGTAATAATCTTCATACAAACTATGCCTTGTGAGGTATTATTTGAAAATTAGTAACTAACTGGTGAATATCATGATGAAATGTGTGGAGCAACATTATATGTAAAGCTATAAACATAAACTGAAATTAGGTCTGATATGTGTTTTCTAGACAAGTCTGGGTAAACCAGTTTCTCAAAGACAAAGGACAAGCTGATACCTCTAGTCAGGTGTTATCACCTGTCAAGTGACCATTCTTTGGCAAAGAAGAGGGACAGAAACAACGTAATCTGCATTTTAGTAAACAGCAGCATGGAACCTCTTTCACCACAAGACTCCTTGTCTCCATCCTCACAGCAGGAATGAATTTTATCATAAAAATGAATTTTAAAGAGGGACTGATTTGCAAAAAGATCTCCAGGTATCTCTCCCTCTCCAACTCTCTCTCTTTCACCTAAGAAGAAAAAAGAAATAGCTTTTGGGAACAGACGCTGGCCTGAGGCTTTGGTCAGCAATGTTACTTGGAACATGTGGTAAGGGATTTCACTTTGAACTAAGTCTAGTTTAATTTTTAGTACTAGGAAGAGTTTTATCTTTACATCTCTTGTAAACATTTCTTACTTTAATGCCTTATACTTACACTCACTTAAAACCTATCACTTTGTAGTTAAATAAACTTTTTTATTCTTTAATAAAAACTAATCCAATGTTGTGTTTAAACTGAATTATATGGGAAACTCCATTTAAAGTAGAAAACTACTGGATATAGACCCCCTTAGAGCGGTGATAAACCTGAAGTATCTGAACTGGACAGGAGAGGGCTGGGCAATGCAGAACACTCATTTTTGGTCAGAAATTCAAGACTAGAAGTGTGTTGGGATCACCCTGCAAGTAGTAACCAAGTTTGCTGGAAGCCAGAGTGTGTTTGGTGTACTGCTGATAGGCTGCTGGGGTCCAAGTAGCTGAACCAGGGTTGTGGCACTGAGGATGTGACCCGTGTGATGGTGTATGATTCAAATATGATAATTTATAACATTGTTACAACTACCGTTATACAATTGCAACAAATCTTGTACAAGGTATATCATGTAAGGTATCAATGGAAAAGTTAGGATTTGCTAAGTATGGTTATCCTGTTTATCTGCATATATCATTTTTGTATTTGAAGTTATAAATATTGACTATGTACTGATATCCTACATAAGTATGGTATTCCAGAGTAATACCCACCAGGTAAAATCTACATTGAAGCCAGACAGCTTAGTGCTGTTAGTCCATCAAGGCAATTGACTCTTACAATGGGCCACAGAAGAAACTCATTCCACCCGGACGGCTGTTCCAGCCTTAGCCTCCAAGGGCTAATGACTTGCCCTTGTGAATCAACAAGCCATGTAAGAGCATCTGACTTGCTCATGTGACCCTAGAATCCATCTTGTGCCTGTAATTTTCCACAAACTTTGCTGTGATCTTTGCCAAGTGCCTGGAGAGTCTATTTTTCAAACAAAGGATCATCTCCATGTTACCTCTTTTCTGCTCTGATTCTCTGGACTGTGGATTTACAACTGAAAGGAGCATCTTGGCTATGGACTGAGGCTGTCCATTCTTTTGGAAGTTTCCAGAGACTTTACAAGGCAGCACTCTGTAACATCACTGCTACAAACCATATACAGTGACTTTGGACTGATTGTGTGTATCTGATCTATTAAATCCTTTTAGTCCACTTGTTTTCTCTGAAAAATAAACCTTTAGATTTTAGATACTAAAGGATTGGTAACAGAGTGATTATTGGGTAAGATCTGAGTTATATATTACCCTGGTTATGCGGCTGATCTTTTGAGATCAGAAGAACACTTTATTTGATTAAATTGGTTTTCAGTAACCAATCTCCATGAAGTCTAGTGAAATAAGCGCTGGGAGACTGCATTTTTTGTTGTCTTGTTAACCAGTATGAGTTAACCAGTAGTGAGACGGAGGTTTACTTTTATTACTGGCTCAGAATAATCTAAGGATAGAATAACCACCAGTTTGAGGATGAGTCTGCCCTATTTCTCAGCAGTTTGTCCTGAATGTGGCATTCTCAGCTGTGACCCACTGACACACGGTGACACCCTGCATGCTGGCATGCTGATTGTGAGTGACCCAAGTTGGAAGATACAACAGAGAAGCATTGTGAGGCAGAGAAGGTTGCAGAGCAGGGGTGACACAGCCCCTTACTGATCTGGACTGCACCCCAGAATGTCATAATTCTATAGTATGCAGGACCTAATCCTGAAATGTGAGCCACTATCATGGACCCATGCACCGATGTCCAATAAAATTTAGTGTGATGTTACACAGGGATATGAGTCTGAAACAGGATGATCATGCTTTGGGACTAGTGCCAGGAACACTATATAAGTGATACAGAACATTACCAGCTATCTGTCTCTTGGATGTGGGATGCTCTGTTGGTGTTGTAATATTTAGGCTATCTCAGACTAACCTGATTTTATAAAGTTTGGAAATTTGTCAGTCACCCTGTATTTAAAAGTGTAACTTAGAAAATGTAATTATTGGGTTTTTTTCAACACACCACTCTAGGAAAGCCTTGTAGTAATTAGTAAATTTACATAATAGTCTGTTTTCATTCTGTAATCCCATTACAGAAAACATTTCCCCTTTACATTCTCTTATCTTTCATACTCCTTCATGCATAGCACAGTGACCTACTGTGCATTAAAAGATTATTTGTAAAATTATAATTATGTTTCAGAATTTAATTTTTGCAAACAAATGCTTCTTAGAGCTACATTTTGTCATGCTGTTTAAATATACCTGAATAAAATCCCTGGATAACATTTTCATGAACCAAGATGGTTAAGAACTTAACTTTCCAATAGTTGGAATTTAAAAAAATTGGTAGACGGTGCCTGGCTTTTTTAATGGTAGTTCTTAGCATAAAACTAGCACGTCACATGTGGTAGCTGTCATTATCTCACCAGATCTCAGAACAGGATATACTGTAAACAGCAACCATAAAAGACACAGAGTCAGCAACTGAACTGTACTGAACAGTAAGCGGTTACAATCTAAGATGCTGCAAGGCTACATAACTGATACTTTTGTTTCTACCTATTTGTGACTCAGGGACGTCTTGGTGCCAAGTGGTGGCAGGCACAGAGGGTGCATAGAGTTTTACAGGGATCCCTGGGTTAGATATATGCATGATAATTCATTAAAAGGTTGCATGTGATGTCTCTACTAAAAGCCAGTAGACCACTGGACATCATAATCACTGTGAAATATATATATGGATAATATTTACGGTTATGTGTCCATACTGAAAATTATGTTTTAAAGTCAGGTAACCAGGAGATGACATGTCTTGGACAGATTCCTTTCTGCCAGAGGGTAACTTATGCTTGTCTCCTGTCTTGTCATTGTGTATTGTGTGTCTCATGATATATGTCTATTTGCATAATAAGACAGATGATGATTGACAAATTGCAAAATCTACAAGAATCATAGGACTGGAAGGGACTTTGCATAACATCTAGTCCAGTCCTGTGCATTTCTGGCAAGACCAAGCATTTTCTAGACCATCCCTGAGAGTTTTTGTCTAACCTGCTTTTAAAAATCTCTAATGATGGAGAGATTCCACAACCTCCCTAGGCAATTTAAAGTATTTCCTAATGTCCTGCTTAAACCACCCGTGTTGCAATTTAAGCCCATTCCTTCTTGTCCAATCCTCAAAGGTTGAGGAGAACAATTTTTCTCCCTCCTCTTTATCACAACCTTTTATGTACTTGAAAACTGTTATCATGTCCCCTCTCAGTCTTCTCTTCTCCAGACTAAATTTCTCAATCTTCCCTGATTGGTCATGTTTTCTAGACCTTACATTATTTTTGTTGTTCTCCAGACTTTCTCCAATTTGTCCACATCTTTCCTGAAATATGACGCCCAGAACTGGACACAATACTCCGGGTGAGGCTTAAGCAGGGTGGAGTAGAGCAGAAGAATTACTTCTTGCGACTTGCTTACAATTGTCCTGCTAATACATCCCAAAATGATATTTCCTTTTTTTTTTTGCAATAGTGTTACAAAATAGCTCATGATCCACTATGTACCCTAGATCCCTTTCTGCAATACCCTTTCCTAGGGAGTCATATCCTTTTTGTATGTGTGCAACTGATTGTTCTTTCCTAAGTGGAGTACTATGCATTTGTTCTTATTGAATTTCATCCTGTTTATTTCAGAACATTTCTCCAGTTTGTCCAGATCGTTCTGATTTTTAATTTGATCCTCCAAAGCACTTGCAACTTCTCCCTGCTTGGTATCATCCACAAATTTTATAAGTATACTCTCTATGCCATTATCTAATATTGAACAGAACCAGACACAAAACTGATCCCTGCGGGATCCCACTTGATAATCCCTTCCAATTTGACCACTGATAACTACTTTTTTGCAATGATTTTCCAACCAGTTATGCACCCGCCCTATAGTAGCTCCATCTAGATTGTATTTCCCTAGTTTGTTTATGAGAGGGTCATGCAAGAACTCATCTGCTGCTCCCCTGCATCCATGAGGCTTCTTACCCTGTCAAAAAAATATATCTGGTAGGTTTGACACAATTTGTTCTTAACTGTCCATACTGACTGTTACTTATCACCCTATTATCTTCCAAGTCTTTGCAAACTGATTGCTTAATTATTTGCTCCATTATGTTTCTGGGTGCTGAAGGAATGCTGACTGGTCTGTAATTCCCTGGGTTGTCCTTATTTCCTCTTTTATAGATCGGCACTGTGACAAGGTTGGGGGGGGATGGAGAGATCTTCCGCCCTCGTGGATCTCGCGCTCTCCCGGCCTGGCCGGTGGCGCAGCTGGGGAAGGGTCAAGGAAGGGACTGGGACCCGCTCTGCCCCTGTGTACTGCTACCTTCCCTTCGGGGTAGTCCATGGTCCGCTCCCTGCTTCCCCAGCCAGGTATTCTGCCCTTCGGGGCTGCGGTAGCAACCGTGGAAGCTGCAAGCCTCGGTAGGCTGCAGGCCGCAGGCTGCAGCCTGCCAGCTCCAGGCCACCAACTCCAACTGCAGGCTTTCGAGCTGCAAACCTCCAAAGCTGTAAACTGTAACTGTGACTCCAAACTATAACTAACTCCCACTATAACTCCAACCTCCGTCCTCCACACCTCCTCTCTCCAAACTCCACAACCCACACTGCCTGCCTGCCCCTGCAGGCTTTTAAGTGTTTGGGGCGGGGCTCCTTAATTGGCCCCAGGTGTCCTAATTGCCTAAACTGCCCCAGGTGGCCTAATTAGTTAAACAGCCCCAGGTGGCCTAATTGCCTAATCAGCCCCAGCTGAATTATCCAGGGAATAGGGCTTTGCTGAGCCTGGGGCTAACATACATGCCTTCCAACACTCTCTCATAGCCGTCCGGCCTGACCCTGTCACAGCACTTTATTTACCCTTTTCCAATCCTCTGGAATCTCTCCTATCTTCGATGACTTTTCAAAGATAATCACTAATGGCTCAGATATATCCTCAGTCAGCTCCTTGACTATTCTAGGATGTATTTCATCAGGTCCTGATGACTTAAAGATATGTAACTTGTCTATGTAATTTTTAAATTATTCTTTCCTATTTTAGCTTTCTATCCTACTTCATTTTCACTGGCATTCACTAGATGTCCAATCACTATGAACCTCTTCAGTGAAAACTGAAACAAAGAAGTCACTTAGTATTTCCACATTTTTTGTTATTGTTTTACCCACCCTGTCCTTGGTTTTCTTCTTACTTCTAATGTATTTGTAGAATATTTTCTTGTTACCTTTTATGTCTCTAGCAAGTTTAATCTTGTTTTGTGCCTTGGACTTTCTAATCTCCCTACATACTTGTATTATTTGTTTGTATTAATCCTTTTTAGTTGACCTAGTTTTCTCTTTTTGTCAGATTCCTTTTTGAGTTTCAGATCATTGAAAATCTCCTTGTTAAGACAGAGTGGTGTCTTGCCATACTTCCTATGTTTCCTACACAGTGGGTTAGTTGGCACTCCTTAATAATGTTGCTGAAAAACTGCCAACTCTTTTGAACTGTTTTACCCTCTTTGACTTGCTTCCCAGGGGATCTTACCTACCAACTTCCTGAGTTTGCTAAAGTCTGCCGTCTTGAAATCCATTATCTTTTATTTTGCAGTTTTCCCTCCTACTATTCCTTAGAATTATGAACTCTACTATTTTATGATCCTTTTCACCCAAGCTTCCATCCACTTTCATATTTTCAACCAGTTCCTCCCTATTTGTCAAAATCAAATCTAGAACTGCCTCTCCCCTAGTAGCTTTCTCTACCTTCTGAAATAAAAAAAAAAAAATTGTCTCCAATACATTCCAAGATTTTGTTGGATAATCTGTGCCCTGCTGTGTTATTTTCCCAAAAGATATCTGGGTAGTTAAAGTCTCCCATCACCTCCAAGTCCTGTGCTTTCAATGATTTTTTTAGTTGTTTAAAAAGAACCAAATCCACTTTCCTGGTGTAGTGGTCTATAGTAGACCCCTACCATCATCCTTGTTTTTATCCCTTTTATCCTTACCCAGAGACTTTCAAGAGTCTCCTATTTCCATCTCAACCTCAGTCCAAATGTAAACATTTTAAATATATAAGGCAACACTGCCTTCCTTTTTTCCCTGCTGTCCTTCCCGAGTAAGCTGTACCCTTCTATACGAATATTCCAGTCATGTGTATTATCCTACCAAATCTCTGTGATCCAACTATGTCATGGTTGTGTTTATTAACTAGCATTCAAGTTCTTCCTGTTTATTCCCAATACTTCTCGCATTAGTATACAGACATCTAAGATACTGATTTGATTTCACACTTCTCCCTGCTATAATGGTTCACGATCCCCCTACAATATTGTATTTTTTATTTATCTGTTGGCTCTTGTCCACTGCCCCGTTGAACCTAGTTTAAAGCCCTTCTCATTAGGTTAGCCAGTCTGTATCCAAATATACTCTTCCCCGATAGGTGGACCTCATCTTTGCTTAGCACTCTGTGATCAAGGAAGACAAAGAAAGGAGTATACAGGAAAAAACAACCAGCAGAAAGGTGTCCTGTTTATGAATGAGGACAATGGATTGTTCTGATATATCTCAAAATGCAAACAGACACCAAGGATCTTTCACTGAGAACTCAAGCTGGTACAGTGACTTGTCTCATGAATGGAAGATCACAAACAAGGCTGGCTACAAAATGTTGGAAAGATTTCAGATGAGCATTGCTCTGTAAGACATGAAAGTATCTGGTTAAATAAGTCTAGATTCTAGAATGCGATTTATGATTTTATTTTATATGTTACATTTTGTTTCTAACGCTGCTACTTGCTATCACTTCAATCGCTATACTTTGTTAAATAAACTTCTACTTGTTCTTCACTATACACATCTTAGGGTTGTGTGCCAAGTGGAATGGTGATCTGAGGGAAAACTGGTAAGCTGGGATGTACTGCTTCTCTTGAAGCAGTGTTTTGAGCCCTGTGCGTGTCCAGTGGAAGAGGGGCTGAATAATACAGGGAGATGTTCAAAGGGCTCAGGGGTTGGAGTGTGCCTATCATTAGCTTGGAGAGAGAGAATAGCCTGGAAGGCAATGCTTGTGTTGCCCATGGCTCATGAAGTTGGAGAACTGACCCATGACAGGTACAGAGAAGACTTCCTGACACCAAAGGCAGATGGTAGGGAGAAGCCTCCCAACCATGGGTATCCTCAGGAAGCGTCACCCTATTACATTAAAAATAAAGTAATCTGGTCACTTTACAACACCAACTACTGAACTCCCCCCTTTACTTAAGCTAGGAAACAACTGTGGTAACTATGAAAATTGTGTGGCATCTGTTAGCAAATGTTGACTTATTAATGGTTACTGTTAATATATATATAATATATATATATATTATACACACACACACACAGGGCATGAGTCTTCATTGTCTTGCACTTTGTATAGTCATTTACACCACTACTAAATAAATCCAAAGTAGGTGTGAAGAGCTACTAAATCAGAATGTTTTCACTTATTTTGTATTCATTTTCTCTGCTCTAAATAACCACTAAGGATATAAGGCAATGAAAAATCAGGTCCACATTAATTAATTTTTAGAAATCTGATTCTTATTTACACTAACACCTCCCTGTTTACATAATTCTGGTAGAGTAATATGTCCAAATTATAGTTACACCACTTTACATAACATGAGTGGTGTACAGCTGCCTTAGTGCAAATGAGAACCAAGCTCTAAATTGTTTGTGTCTGTGAAGCGTCTTTTATTTCCCTATGGCACTAATTCGCCCTCAATGTGCATATGTCAGTGATTTTAATGGATGTTATGTGGCATGACAAAAGTGCTCATATCTCAGACTGATGTGCACAGCAACGGTTTCAAACCTGAGGCTTAGGCACATAACTACCCCTAGCACAGTATAATACAAAATACAATACAAACTTCTTTAAACAAGAATACGATGGCATTATGAGGAGACTGAGAATAAGAGACATACAACATGCCTGAATGGAACAATTTGTGCATTTAATTACATGCGTGACTATTTGAATGCAGGTAACAATGTAATTTTGAAATGCCTTGACTTTGGTTTTGAAAAGTATAACCTTTTCAGCACTCTAGATGTCAGTGCAATTGGACTGGCTATTTCAGCTTCAATTCTGGCAGAATCAACAGACTGGCATCTTGAGATCTTAGCACTCAACCAGAATATGAAGAAAGAACAGCATATTAAGGGGAGAGACTCCAAGGACATACAAGGTCTTGTAAAGCAGGAGACATATTTTAAAATCAATATAGAATTTGACTGGGTGTCAGTGGAAGAGACTGAGCTCTCAGGAAATATGCTGTTTATCTAAATCGCATCAGTAATATTCCTATTCCATTTGGGTCATAGATTGTCCATAATGACATAGAGAGGACCAAAACCAGAAATCACAATAATAAACTGTGACCCTGACCCATTGGAGTCAATGGATGTACTCATTTGCTTAAAGTTAAGCATGTACTTAGGTACTTTGCTAGACAAGCGCCTATAGAAGTAATCAAGACACAACGAATAGTTTGAAGGCAAATATGGGTGAATATAGTAATTAGTGCTTAGATGCAATATGCATCTTGTTTATTTTCATGTGAACATTATCATTTGAGTGTCAGTTCTGTGTCCTTGTCATCACCAGGTTCCTAATCCTAGATACAGTTAATGCATTACTAATTAAAGACTCTTTCATATAAGTGCCAGCAAAATGATGCTAAGAAGACAACTGGCATCATTTCATTCCTTTCAGTGTTGTTTTTCATTCAGCTAATCCACCTAGTACTACTGGACATATAAAAGACACCAGGACAATAACAGGGCTATAAGATATTGGAAGATTCATGTAAATTGGTGTTTTTTCTGGATAGCAATGAAAGCCTGGATTACATAGATAAATCAATGTAGCTAAAGGCAGCTAACAGCTAACAAAGAATAGAAGATTTGTGACAGTACCCCTGAGACACCCCAATGCCTATTAGACATGGCAAAGAAGACCAAAAATGTAATCTGTATAAGCCAAGATTTAAACCTCTCTAAATCACTGCCTAGGAACGACTCACCTCCTTTGATAACCTCTAAAATTGGTCAGGGAATCCTATTGTTGAATGGATGGTAAATAACTGAGTTTAAAAAAAAATCATCTGACAGTGGATGGAGGCTTGGGAATGTGAATCCTTTTGAAGAACGATCACGTGTAGGATGTTTGCCTCAGAATAATGCAGTGTAAATGGGATAACCCCAACAAATCCAGGAGAGTAAAACTAACTATACTTTCTATAGCCAGACTGAACTAAAAAAATGGCATTTCCTTACATTTTTGAAAGAGCCATTTACACTAATGTGGATATATTTTAACCAAATGCAGTTCTGTTTACAGTCTCATATGCTTCAGAGATATTATATGTTAAAAATCATTCCAGTCTATTACTTTTCATATGTATTTTAAAAATACAAACTATGAATGAAAAAATGGTTATGAAAAATCACATCGTATGATAAACTTTCTACTAATGTTGTTTTAAGTTTGTATGTAGACGGTGTGCTCTGACTGGTTGCTAGACCCTACAGTAGGTCTACTACTCTTCTTGTAAAGGATAACTATACAGATCCAGAAACTATAGTTGACTTTTTGTAGCCTTACTATCATGCCAGTTGGAGCAGGATCTGTGCTGGAAATGCTGTAGTAGCAGCAGCAGAGGGACAATGCAGAAGGGCCCCCCAGTGAGACATCACAGAGTGATCCTGGTCAGAAAATTTGCAAGTTACCTACTTGCCTTTAATAGAGAGCTGGTCTGGAGAGAGCACCCTTTGCACCTGGCCTGAGGAGCCCTCGCCTTTGATTGGATGCTTTCAGGGACCAAGATAGGAACTGCTATGTTTTACCTTGAAATGTAAGTGCTTAGACTGATGTCTCTTCCTTTTCTGCCAACCTTAGTAAAATAACTCTTTACTTTAGCTATGTGTCTGAATCCTTATTGAACGCAATAGGGTGAGAACCATTTGCAGTTGATGTGCCTTAAGTGTTTGCCTCTGAGTCATGCAGTAACTTAAGAGGTTTGGTGTACCACAACACTGAGCAGTCATATTAATTACAATTTCCTTCAGTGGCCTGGAGAGGTTAGATGATATACACATACACATCACCTCTCTCTCCTCTTCCTAGCAAATGTTTCACCAACGCACCAGGATGAGGTGGAATCAAGAGCCAGACGTTCTGTAGGCCACATGTCCTGAAAGGAGTGTGAAACTCCTGGCCTTGAAAAGAGGTGCCCCAGCCCAATTAAATTTGAATGTAAAAGATTGACCACAGACATTCTCACCTAGAAGGGATTCCCTAGAAGGAGATGAAGCCACTAGAACTGAGAGGACCAATGACTTCTTGGAAGGCTGATCCTTAAATATGATACCCAGCAGATCTGAAGCCTTCATTGCCATTCTACAGGAAAATCCCTCACACAATTCAAGGGTCAATGGAACCAGACTGGTGCTGCCCCTACATTAAAAGTAAGCCAGACCTCAGGCAGTTTTCCAAAAGGAGAGTGATTTGGACCCAAGGACCAGTGCAAATCCACAGACAGTTCCTGCTCCAGAGCTGGTGATCTTGAAATAGACCCTTTTGAAAAAGAAAGCTCTGAAGTCTCTTTCAGCACTGACTGAGGATATGGTGCCTCATACTTGAAGATGACCTAATATTTGCAGACTCTCAGGATCCAAGGAAACACTGGTGCTAGTGTACAAATGAACTGAACTCTGCAGTCCAAGGGGAAAGACATGCAGTGGCCTACTTCTTATATACCCTGACTTCTAGAGCATTTGTATCTCTGGTTCATGTATGAGTACCTGAAAGAGTTCTATTCTTATGCGTGATTCCATGTCTCTTAAGGAAAGGAAAATAACCCCAAGTAAAAGGATCTGCAGAGATGATTTTGTGAAGAAGAAAATTGGTTCTGAATGTCTCAGAAAGGTCAATCGGATTAAAGTGCCTTAATTAAATGGATGAGCATACATGGATTAGTTAGTTTAACATCAGTCGGTTACATAAGTGCAAGTGCGGAATCTGGCCCCATTTGTCTCTAATGTAGAGTAGAACACTAAATATGGAAAAGAACACAAGTTGACAAGCACTCCTTCAATAAGTGGAAACTCCCAATAGCCTATAATTTAAATGACCCAACCACAGGAATGATCGGTACAAGGGAATTCTGCAGGTAATGTAATACCCTTAGCACATATTGAAGTAATTTGGTATTTGCTATGCAAACTGGTGTAGTAAAAAGTGATGGGAAGTTTATATGATGTAATTGGGAGGGCAGGGCAGATATGCAGCCAACTCCTTGGAGTTCTCAGGAGTAAAGGGATGTAGGTTCCTAAAGAGACCAATGGAGCTGAGACTAAAGGAAAAAGATTTTACTGATTCCTCTCAATAGTCCTTCAATTTGGTAAGCAGGCATGGCAACTCCCAGAAGCTAAAATCAGGCCATAATTTCTAAGAAGGTGTGCTTATAAACTTTCTTTAGCTTATTTTATCCTTCCCTGTAGCAAAGCTTTCTAATAGCAAGAACATATATACTAGATAGTTTTAAAGTATGGATTCTCTGTATATCCAATTTTCATTTCATGTTTCCTATGCTGTATGACTTTGACCTTGTAACCAGTGATAATAAATGCTATAATCCTGTTTGACTGCATCATATTTCAGGATGCACCCTCTGAGAGCATCTCTCCAAAGCACATTACTAGTCCATTATGGGCAGAGCTGTTATGACTCCATTAGCCTGGGCAGAGATGGGAGTAAAACCAGACCCTAGAGCGTAGTAAAACCATTGTCTCATTCCAAGACAAACTGAAGAGATTGTACCACTGAGCTGCAGCCTGGGATGTTCCTTAGAGCTTCAGGGTGAGTGCTAAATGGACAAGATGTCTAGCAGAGAAGTCTGCGACACTGCAAGAATGCAAATGCAGTTGTTACATCGGTGACAATAGTTTGGATGTTTTCTAGAATACTTTCAATCCAGTGCCTAAATTGAATTCTCTCCTGCATAATATCCCTGTAGGTTTTTTTAATCATATATTATTAGACTGCCTCATTCTGATGATGTGTTACAGTGATAAATCATCAGAGTGTGCTGCTGCTCTGATGAGCTGTTGCTTCGGTACACCATTGAAGCTGTCATGCCAGTGATGTATTAGCAAGGCATACTGATGATGTGTTACGCAAAAGATGGCGCTGCCTAGGGAACAAAAGGTTTAGGATCAGATTCAACATAATTACAAGATAAAAGTCAGCCAGCATACAGCATTCTAGAAGCTGCTTTCATGGATACATTAAATTACCTTCTCTTTCTGTACTATTTCTGGCATGATTGCCTTTCTTTTGCAACCATAATTTGTGGTAAAGAGAGGGAAAAACAGTTTGGGAAAGAATTATTTCAGCTGAGGCAAAAGCACTAAAGTAACAAAACAGCAGCTTTCTTCACAGTCTTCACCAAAGTACAAAGGTCAAGTTTGAATTTAATCTATAGGGCAAGATCTCAAGAAAGAAGGAAGCATTTACAACTGTCCTTCTTTTTGTCCTGAAATTCAGCTAGATGAAGAAGCAGAAACATAATTTTATAGGTTTGGGCCCTAGTCCTGTCAGACTTACACATATGCTTAACTTTATGCATTCAGGCACATGCTGCCTTGTCAGGATAGGAGACTTACTTGTTGTATTATAAAACCCTAAGAAGACCTGAAAACTGGGGCTCTGATCTGGATAAAAACGTGATTTGTGAAAGGTTACCAGAAAAAAAAAAGTCCCAGTGGTCTTTAACAGAGGGGGAATACTGCCTTAAAAGGAATAGATAACGAATCATGGACCTGACTCTGCAGTCCTAGCTAGGACTAAGAAAAGGAGTAAATTCTTATGACAGATGAGATGTAACAACATTTTACAATTTTAATTTCTACTGTTTCTCTGTTGACAAGATTTCATCTTCATATTTCAGGGATATTTGGATTTGAAATATTTTCGAGCTATATGTTCTTTAATGGAAACACTAATACACTTGCTACCCATGTGTGGCCCGTCTGTGCCTAGGGTAACCCACTGATAATGCCAAGGTCAGGGCAGGCTGTAAAAGGAGAGCAGATTCTCCCAGCACTGGTGGGTGACACTGAAGTCAGACTTCCCAACCAGCCACAACAGTGCTTCTGATTGCCCCACACTGGTTATCAAGAAGCCACTATACACATACACACAGCCCCCTTTACTGCAATTCACACTCTGCTCCCAAACTGCCACTATGTCCAGTAAAGAGACCTTTTATTTAAACTCTATGCTCTTTACTCAAAAGATTCCCTCTGATCCCAAAGGACCAGCCACAGTACCAGATCACTATAAGTTGGATCTTACCCAAAATACCACGCTGCCAGCCAATTCTTTAGTAACTAAAACTAAAGGTTTATTATAAAAAGAAAAACAAACAATAAGAGAAATGTTAAAAGATCAAAGCAATCAGATACATCCAAATGATTTGAAAGTCCATATACATCGGGTTTCTAAAAGAAATGTGGAGTTGCAGGTTTGTGTAGTCCCTCTAGTATACACCCAATACCTGGATGGGTCTCAGTCATTGGATTTAGTTGCAAAGTGAATTAATCCAGTGGTGGGTAGGTGTGTGTCTGCAGCTGGACAGGAATAAAGACAAAATGGTTTCTGTGGCTTGATCTTATATACCCTCAGCCTCTGGCCATGCTGTTTGTGGAATTTTACAGGAACCAAAATGGAGTCCAGAGTCACATGGGCCAATCCTGGTAACTCTTCAGGTATGCCCTTAGTTCCTTCCTGGGCCTTTTGCTTCTGTAAACATCTTGATGGGCCATTAAGTTCATTTGTTCTGCCGCCTCTGTCTGGGGTGTGTCTTATACAATATAGTTTGAAATACAGGTATATCAAAGATATCCATAACTTCCGTTACAGATATAATACATGAACATTATCATGTCACTCAGCACATTGTAACTTTTCTAATAGTACCTGACGTGGCATATCTCACATGAATTACTATGATTTTGACATACTGATGTCAAATAACACAAATGCTCCCCTCCCCCCCAAAGCCAGTCAGCATGACACCCCCAATGCGTGACTGGTGTAGAAGGGAGTAATCGGAGTTCCTGAATACACCTCTAGGGCCCCCCCCATCTAGTCAGCATGATACCAGGGTTCCTTGACTCAGTAACTTTTAGTTTCTTCAAATCAGCATCAGGAAATAAACCAAAGGAAACGCAGTACCTCTGCTGGCTATATGGCTGACATAGATAAGTCAAAACCAAGTGCTTTTAATTTAAAGCTTTTCTTCATAGGTCTCCAGCAATTCCACTGGAATCACTTTTACCCGAATTCTCTACTTATTAGTCTTAAGTACATAAAATACAATAGGTAGTTAAAGTACCCCAAAACTTGATAGTTACCCCTACAAGTCTGAGGCAGTCTTTGGGTGAACCAGTCACAGATTTCTGGATGGCTGGTCCTTTCATCTGCACCTGGAGATCTTTCCAAATGTGTCCACGAAGCAATCCACTTGAGTCAGATTCCCTACCGCCCTCTTATACCCCAAAAGTTATACAGACAAAGTCACACAAAAATAGATATTGTTAAGAAAGCAGTCCTAAACTGTTAGTCTGATAGCTAAATTTCCTCGTATTGACATTCTAAAATACATTCCTATTTTATAATACAGATATCTTCCCCAGCATATTCAGAAAGAGAGAATGCATAGACCCAGGCTCACTTCATGTGTTTACTGTCTACCTCCTTGCCCCTTCCTGGTTTGCCTAGTTATTCTAAGTTCCTGCAAAGGCCTGAAAAAGGCTAAAAGAAGCAAGCAGACTAATTGATAGTCCATCCCAATAATTGGCAGTGGCTTGAACACCTGGATGATTGCTAAAATGCTCCTGTACATTCATATAGCTAAAACAGCAAAATACAAGTCTTAAACGTTGAAAATATTGATCTAAAATTGGCACATTTCATCTAAAATTTGGCTAATTTCTCCTCCATAATCAGGAAACTAATGGAAGTACTGAAGTAAGTGAAAGTTTTATGAGAAGTTAGTGGGAGGTTTGCCTGAGTAAAGTGTCTGTTAAGAGGACTACAGGATTTCTCTCAGTTCCCTAAGCAATAGCAAGGACTGACAATGATACTAGTCCATAAAGCTTTTATGATTATAGCTCATTGGGAAAAACATGCAAGTATATTTCACATAATATTTTAAAAAATGAAAATATTTTGTTCAAAATTTTCAGTGATTTTTGTCAACATATATTCCAGAGAAAAGATGAGAGAGGGAGGTGTTTTTTTAAATTTAAATTTAAATTTAATTTAAATTAAATATACATTAAAGATATTGCTTCAAAATTATTAACAGGAAAAATAATATTGAGCAAAATGAACATTTTTGTAATTTTTGTTTTGTTTTGTTGAAAAAGCATATTATGTTAAAAAAAAACCCTTTCAACAGAGCTTTTCAGGAAGATCATTTTAATATTTGTATTAAGTAACTCAAACCAGATCAAGCTGCCATTCCTACAGGTACCTCATTTGGATTTGCATGCACATGTGCGCACATACACACACACACACACATCAGGATAAGTACTGTAATTCAGTATAATTCCTGCAATTGATGGATGAAAAATCAGGGAAAGACAATATAGACTACATCTAATTAAACTCACATACAACTACCATCGTCTCTTCTTCTTAACTTATTGTCTTTTTATATATGATTGTTTTATCTATTTTATTTTTATTTTGCATGCTTTAAGCCTTGTCCATTTTCTTTGTTTCTACCCATTTGTAACTACCTAGTAGAGTTCAAATAATATAATAGTATAGTCTCATGTAGGTTGTAATACTTTGGTCAAATTTTGTTTAGTTTGGTTTAGTGTGTGGTGGTGTTGGTGGCCTATGATATACAGGAGCTCAGACTAGTTGAATTGGTGGTCTCATCTGCCTTTAAACTCTATGATAATTCTACTTATCATGCAGTAAAACTTTTGGTAAGTTGGTGTGTTGCGTTCTGGGCATATACACAAGGAACTTTGTCTTCTTGCCTCTTGATACACTGTTCCATTTCTTGTCTCAAGTTTGAATTTTTGTAGAGAAACTCAGGAGTTCCTTCTAAGAGAACTAGGATTTTGTTCCAGGCATATTTTTAGGCCCAAAAGTCATATTTTTACAGTATAGCAATAAACATGACATATCTCAGAAAGTTTAACAAACGCTCAAGCTGAGATTACAAATGGTAACTAATTTAAGGTAATAACCAAAGTTGTTCTTTGTTCTAGGTTAGGATAGGTTTTGAATGATCACTACAATAATCTTCTTTGTAAACCTGAATTGCTTTTTTTCTATAAATATTGAACGACACCTTTACTAATGTTGATCATTTTGGATGTGACTCCTTTTCTACCCGAACCTGTTTCTGATTTCTGAAAAGGAAATCAATGTCACTTTGAGAAAAAAGACATCAGATCTGCAAAAAACATATTAGCCCAATGGAATTAGGGGTTAGGCAAGTCATTTGTGGTAGAAAATTTCAAAAATATGGCCTTCCTGAATTTACTCTTTCCTACAAACTTGAAGCCATAGACCCCAAAGAACAGAACCATCAGAAACACCTGAGAGCTTTTGGAATGCTGAGAACAAGAATTTATGACATAGAAAATTCTCATCAGATGAATTTCCTAGTCTCACATCTCTATTTTTTTTACTTTAAAATATTCCAGTGTAACCAAACGCTCAACAGGTCTTCATTTTACAGCCATTTAAAGGTGCAACTTGTTTTCTGTTGTAAATCCAGTTTGGAAACCTCCCGCACCATATTTCTCACCACCACTAATTTCCTCATAACAGCTGTTTCTACCTGAAATTTCCAGTGCATGAGCAAGAAGACAATTTCATTTTACTATCTTGAAGGTTAATCAGACAAGGCAGACAGAGATGATCGTTTTAAGAATGATCAGACATCTGAGGATTGGCAAATCCCTACCATGAGCAAATTAGTTCCAGGTTTAAGTATAGATGACGTCTGCCGATGTCCTAGCTGTAACTGACCACTGTTGTCAGGGTCATTCTTCTTTTTTCACATGAACAGTTATTTGAACAGTTATACTTCTCACATTCTGGAGATTCTGCCTTGTGCAATAGATCATGCGCATTGTGTGTGTAGAAAGAATAAAGAAATGCGTCCTTAATAACTTCTACAGTCTATAATGGCATTCTAACTGATAATGAAGAGTAACTCTCTCTAGTAGAGTGCATCTCCCCACCCTCTTGTCTTCCAGTACTACTTACCATGCTTTCTAAAGACAGTTATTATCCCTGCTTCCTGAAGATATCACTGAAGAGGGTTGTTTGTTTCTTTGTTTTGCCCCCAGCTTGAGACAGATCACACCAAAAAGTGTTTTCAAATATTCTTCCTAAGGAAGAAGCCCTTGGCTACCCAGACAAGCTTGCCATCTCTCTGAAAATTACTTAGGGAAAAATTCTATCTGTCCTTTAAGTTCGTGCATAGGGGTTCAGGGCAGGGGGTAGCTAGAAGTAGGCACACCGTCTCTTCAGGCATGAGGTAGTATGCTTTCTGGTGCTCCTCCTGGTGCAGGGCGTCTCACATCAGTCCCCAGCAATATGCCGATTGAGGCTCAGTCATGCCAATTATTTGTCCTCTCATATCTCCTGACACTGCTTAAGGAGAAAAGGTGTCTTTATGCCACTTATACTTCTCTCCTTGATCCTATGGTCAACTGGGAGCCAGCTTAGCCCCAGGCATAATTTATAGTAGTGTTAGGGATGTTTTAAATTGAGTGGCAAAAGCTGGGTACAGTAGTGCTCCAACCTTACCTGGCTATGCCTCTGACATTGACCTTCTCCCCTCCCCAGTGTCAGGAAAACAAAGGGGACTAGCAAAGGGTAGCTATGCTACTTCTACACCACACAAGACTACTCCACTTTCTTCAAGATGAGCCATGAGACCGGGAGTCTGGGCTTCCAAGGAGCCAGGAGCCAGGCCTTTCAGGGATGCCAGATGCCTGGTTCATTGTCAGGGAAGCTGGAAGCCCAGGAGTGCCTGACCCTGGAGCAGTCTGCATAGTGGGTTGCTCTTGAGCCAAGAACTATGGCAGGCCTCAGGTCCTGACTGTGATACAATTAGTCAGGTGGGCTGCCAAGGAGCGGGACAGGTGAGGTGGTGGCAAGCCAGGCAGATTTCTGATAGAAACTGCCCAGCAGGCAAGTTTCAAAACCTGCCTATGTTCCATTGGAAGATTAGTCAGACAATTTCCAACCATCTCTAGTACCGAGGTTCACTTTGGCCCTAATGTGCCCTTGTGACATTACATTTATAGTCCATGTAAACTGAGGTTTTATCATTTGTGGTAAGTGTTTGAAAAACAGTGTAATGATAGAAAGAAGCATATAAACAGCTTCAAGCACTGATTCAATAACATACACAAATTGTGCATGAAATTTCCTGCACAACACTTTCAAATTGTCTCTCAGATGTTAGTGACAGGTAACTTCTTCCCCTTTTCTTTGCAAAATTTCAGCCAGCATAAACAGATGGAAATTGTTCCATCTCTCATTACAGGGAGGATTAGCACAATAAAAATGAACATCATGCTGATACTGAATTGTTTGCTCTGCATGTTACCAAGGAAAATTTACAAGCATCTGTTCAAATAGAATGGAGAGACTCTATATATTTTCTAAAAGAGGAGGAAAAATACAAAAATTACTATAAATAAACTACAAATTTGCACCTTGATTGGAGGATTTAAACTACCCAACCTTCATTTGTACAGTATCATATGCAATATAATTCTTACTGTATGCTTACAAGTAGTTCTCAATTAAGATTCAAATCTCTTTATGGATACTGAAATATTCAGTCCCACATACTGTACTTCCATAACACAACCTAACCTCATGCCCATGTATGAAAGAAAACCCCAGTTGTCTTACAGAAAATAAATAAATGCTTTGCACTCATGCAAACATACAATCCACTTCCAGCAATTTTATTGGATGGACCTTTGTCTGCAGATTGGCAAATCTACTTTATTTTTAGGCATGGGGTATTCACTCTTTTGCTGACAAGCTTGTAAATAAAATGAAATCTTTCAATCATTTCTCAATAAGGACTCCTTTTACTATAGATCCAATGAAAGCATCTCATTTAAATAAATGCTATTTGTTGTCATGGGTAAAAGTCTCCCTCTGTTTCCCTTACGTTGTAATGGACTATTTTAAATGATTTTGCATATGCTGAAATATACCCAGGCTTTGTAATGGACATCAAGACCCCAATGGTAGTATTGTTGAAAAAAGATCTTGGGATAACTATTATTCAGGACTCAGAGGCTTAGCATGTGTTTATTCAGAAATCCATTGTTGATCCACTACCCCTCACACTAAGTCAACCATATGTAATGTATTTCACAGAGTCGTTCGGAACTCAGTTGCATCATATTAGTATTATGCCACTTATAAGAAGTTGTAGATGTGGGAAAAAGACACATGACCTTATATTATCCTAGTATGACTCTTCTGGGGTTACAATTGTGAGACTGCAAAACCAGCAAGTCCTGTAGTACATTAAAGATTAACACATTTCCGTGGGCATAAGCTTTCGTGGGCTGCAACCCACTTCGTCAGGTACAAGTGAAACTCTAAACTCTCTGAACTTTGGGTTCACTATGTCTTAGAATAAAGACAAAGAGTGCTAATAGATAAGATATTCTTTATATTCTCTGGGTAGAGACACACCACTGGCAAACACGGTTTGTCTGTTCTCTAAGCCAAAGTGAAAAGACATACTTCTTAAGAGCTGCAATGGCTGTTCAAAGAATAAGTTTGAAAAAATGGAAATCCAAGTCAATACTCTAAAGGGCCAGATCCTCAACCAGACCTAGACCATTTTATCCCAACTGGGGATCTAACTTATGTTTTAGTAAGGATACAGACTTCATTAAATATTGGTTTATATGAGAAGCCAGAACAAAGAAATTTTCTACAATCTGGTCATTCTGGAACAGAGATCTTGTCAATATATTTTTCTGTAAAATACTTACCACACTTCTGGCACAAGAAATGAAATTAACATTCCTGTGCAGTGGGCAAAGACAAAGTCTGTGCACCATAGAATCATAGAAGATGGAAGGGACCTAAGGAGGTCATCTAGTCCAACCCCCTGCTCAAAGCAGGACCAACCCCAAATAAATCATCCCAGCCATGGCTTTGTCAAACTGTACCTTAAAAACCTCCCTAAGTAACCTATTCCAGTGCTTCACCACCCTCCTAGTGAAAATATTTTTCCTCATATCCAACCCACATCACCCCCACTGCAACTTGAGACCATTGATCCTTGTTTATCATTTGCCACCACGGAGAACAGCCTAGCTCAATCCGCCCAGAAACTCTCCTTCAGGTAGTTCAAGGCCTCTATCAAATCCCCCCTCACTCTACTCTTCCGCACACTAAACAAGCCTACTTTTCTCAGCCTCTTCTCATAAGTCATGTGCTCCAGTTCAACTAATCATTTTTGTTGCTGTCTGATGGACTCTCCAATTTTTCCACATACTTTCTGTATTGGGGGACTCAAAACTGGGCATGCTACTCCAAATGTGGCTTCACCAGTGTTGAATAGAGGGGAATAATCACTTCCCTCAATCTGCTGGCAATGTTCCTACTAATGCAGCCCAATATGCCATTAGACTCCTTGGCAATAAGGGCACACTGTTGACTCATATCCAACTTCTTGTCCACTGTAACCCTCAAGTCCTTTTATGCAGAACTGCTGCCTAGCCAGTCAGTCTCCAATCTATAGCAATGCATTGGATTCTTCCATCCTTAGTGCAGGACTCTGCACTTATCTTTGTTGAACCTCATCAGATTTCTTTTGGCCCAATCCTCTAATTTGTCTAGGTCATTTTGTAACCTATCCCTGCCCTCCAGTGTATCTACCAGTCCCCCACAGCTTAGTGTCATCTGCAAACTTGCTGAGGGTGCAATCTACCCCATCCTCCAGATCATTAATGAAGATGTTGAACAAAACTGGCCCCAACACTGACCTCTGGGGCATGCCGCTTGTTACCAGCTGCCAACTAGACATCAAGCTGTTGATCATTACCTGTTGAGCCCAATGATCTAGCCAGCTTTTTATCCACCTTATAGCCCATTCATCCAACTCATACTTCTTTAACTTGCTGTAAGTCTGTGTCCTGGCTTATCTGGGTTGTGCATTAGTCTCTTTCTGGATCTCTATACCACTTTTAAATTTCCTCTTACATCAGTAAAAATGATAAAGAAAGGAATAAAAATTAATTTTGGCCCTATTAATTAATTAAACTGATGAAATTGCATCCTACTTATCCTCCATATACTTGCGGGTGAGTTGTGTCAAAGTCTAAAGATGATGATTTATCACACACACACACAAAATTTAACATATTTTTCTCTCTTTATCTTTTGAATGGCAAAGTTTGGTGATAAAGCATTAGCTCTCAGACATTAAATAACTATGAAATATCTTCATTAGATGATATATTGTTTGCATTTTATAGCTGCACTGTGTAAGAATATTCAATACAATATAAATATATTTTATTTAGCATAAAAAAAAATTAATTATAAAAATAAATACAATGTTCTCTTTAGTTTGCTCATGCTCCTCAATGGGAAATACATTCCCTTTGATTGATTACTACTTCCAGGCTTGATTCCTCTGCGTGTGTTCCGAACTGTGTTCTTTTATAGCTGGTGACATTAAAGTTATTAGCATGATGTTGACAGAGATGATGACATGTGGTGTTTGAAACAAAAGTTTCTGAATTATTAAAAAAATTATAAGGGCAGAGTCAGATGATCCAATGGAAGCCGAGAACTTAAAAAGACCAGTACCTGAAACTAAATTTTAATGAGGTCCAGAGTAACACTTAAATGCACCATTTCATTTGTCATTAACCTTTTTGATATGCTGATCTGAGGTCTTTAACTTCTTAAAACAGGCACCTTTCAATGATAAAGGCAGGTGATTGTACCATTTAATTGATCATGTTTAACAGAAACATGGCAGGGGAGTGAAAAATCAGTGGGGGATAAATATGAAGAAATATAGAAGGTTTACAGGAGATCACTGAGGACAGAAAGAGGGAGGAGGAAGTGTTTGGAGATAGATGAGATTGGAGTCCTTGGAAGAACTGCTTTTAGGTTAACTGCTTGAAATTAATGATAACAAAGGAACTAATGATCAATTTTTGTGAGGGGCTGAGCATCCTCAGCTCCTGATGTTCTATATAAAAGACCAGTCTAGCAGTAATGTACAAGTGAACATGATGTGGTAAAATGAGCTCAAAGCTAGGCACTGAGAAGTCCTAAATTCTAACCATGGTTTTCTTCCTGTCTGTCTGTGATCCTTGGGTGAGTTATTAAGTCTCCAATTGATCAAGGTAATTTAAGCACATGACTCACTTTAAAGCATGCGAGTGGACCTGTTTGTCACATTTAGTTTCACTGGCTTTAGTGAGACTAAAGAGAGAGATGGTGAATACTCCCTTCATTGTAAGGGAGCCTCTGCTATTCCTTCACACAAAGGCCAGATGCACACTACCATGTGTACCTGCAGCCATCATGCCCAGAGGCAGCTCTTCCCATTGCTTAATGCTTAACATCAAAAGGCTGCCCTAACTTGATGTTGGTCTATCTCCAAACTTTCACAGCTTATCATCTTGTATTCATTCTGTCCTTTTTGATGGAACCCCTTAGGATGAGTTGCTGGATGGGAACTCCTTCCCTTATCCCCTTCCTTCTCACTGTTTTCTGACACATTTATCACCATCTGTCTTCCTTCTGTCCATTTTCGCTCTTGATTCTTTGTTTTTTATGTGTGTTTTCATTTTTTTAATTCTTTCCTTCCCCTCTACCATTTTCCTTTACTGCATATTATTATTTTATGACAGTCTTCCCCCAACCCTCTTGGAAGATTATTTTATAGTCAATTACTAAGAAACTTTTGTTCAACCTACACTTTTATTTTCTCAGTTTAATTCCGTAACTCCAAGTTACATCCCTTTAGACCACCATAAACATTTCCTCTCTTTCCTTATCATTGACATAGTTCACCTTCTTTCAGATGGGGTTGGGGTCCTTAATTTCTCAAAAAGGATAGCTACATTAATTCAATATTTTTAGAACAGATGAGATTCAGAGGGGCTCTCAATATTTACACATAGATTAGTTGTCTGATGAAATCAGTGATCAAAAAGCAGCAATGGGGAACAATTAGTAAAAAAACCAATCAATAGAGTTAGGTACAATTTGAAAGAGAAATATTGTGGAAATAACCGCTAAATCAAGGGAAGTAATCAAAAGAAATGTGCTTTCTGCCTTTCTTATCTCCTAAAACTTCCTATATACCTATGTGATAATGATGGCTAACTTAATTGCTTGAAGTTTCAGTGTCTAACTGAGGTAAGAACTTCTGTGCTTTGTATTAGTTTATATAATGATTTAAAAGGTTTTTGTGAAGGTGATTTTCCAGACTCATTAAATATTTTAAAATGAAGGGATTTAGAAAGTTAGCCACTTTTGTATGAGCTCAGAATCAAACAATTTACTACTTGGGGATCAGAAGCCAATTAAAGTCATAGAAGAAGGAAAACTACTAAACAAAAAGAGGTGAAGGGATACTCATTTATTAGGGAAGGACTAGATAGGTGACAATCATTAATGGGCATTGGCTCTGCTTGGTCAGTCATTATAAACCAAACCATACAAAATAAGCCCAACAAAAATACATGGCCTGTTGGCAACCATGAATGGATTGATGGAGAATCTGGTAAATTTTCAGACCCTGAGGACACCCGTCTTAATGCTTACTGTACGTGCTTTTATTCTGATGAAGATTCATGAATATACACTGAAACCTGTTAACTGTGCGACAAGAACATGTATCTATTTTATGTTATTGTTGCAGGCTATTAATATTAAACAAGTTGTCTGAAAAGTTTTGGAGGATACTCAACAGTTCCAGAATGGTGAATGTTTCTATAGTATATATAAAATATACATATATGAAATATCTAGTGATGGATTAACATACAGGAACAATAGACCTATGCATTTGGCTCCAACTCCTGGAGTCACATTCTTATATCAGACTAAGCTTTCTTTTAGAAAAATAAGGTTTCTAACCTTCATGGCTGCAAAGAAAAGCTTTAGAAAGTGAACCTATGCTGCCTTTGACATCTGTTTGAGACGTCAGACAGTCTCCAACTGAGGGAAGGCACAACAGCCTTTATATCCAGGGAGGAATCCACACCTATGATCAAGAGCAAAACAGGGCCAGCTACAACTCTGGGGATACCACTTTTGTGTTGTTTGTGAGGCCCTGCTATCTCTCCTTCCACTGGCCCGTGCTGTGCTCAGGTAATGGTGGCTGTGTCCTCCTTGTGATAGGGAGGGAACCCCAGCCTGCCATAAGAGGAATCCTGGCAAGCCACTTACAAATTTAGCATATAAATATTGCCAAAATCCTCCCAACTATGGGGAGGGCAGGCTAGAGCATGGGCAGAGAGGCTGTGGGAGAGCAGGTGCACTGGGCTCCAGATTTCTTTCATCCATTTCTGATGACTTTCTTCCTTTGTATGAAGAGAACTTTTCAAAGATATTAGCTATCTAAATGGCATTAAACCAGATGCCTTTAATGCCTGTTTAAAATTGAATATGTTTCTGTATGTCATTTTTTATAATAATTAAATTTGCTTAATAATACTGTATAGCTATCCAGAAAGGGTGACTCATTAAAAGGGGCACTCAAAATTAATACCTATCAGTAGGTATATTCAGGACCATATCTGATTATATACTGTACTTGTCCGTGCAAGATGCCAGGCAATGACAGCCATCCCTTCTCCCTTTGATGGGAACCCCTTTCATCTCATCTTCTATCTGGTCTCCAAATGTGGATACATTTATGGATGCTTACACGATGAAAGTGAAAATACATCTATATGTTGTTTCAAAGATTCTAATATTTGCATGCCATCTTGACACACATTAATATCTTGGTTTGCCCAACAGTTAGAATTTGCACCTGCTGATGTCAATATGAACAGTAGGTTTTCTTGTAGGCTTTACATCATTTACTTTGTTTGTGCAGATCTTTGCACCTGCCCACTGCAGGCACAACTATGTGTATGGATGTGTACAATACATGGGCATGTAAAAGAAAGTGCCTTTGAAATGTACACCTGAGGAAACAGTCAGAGGAACTGGAACCTGAAGAGAGAGAGCAAAAGCCAAGATGTTAAATGTTAGGTTCCTAAATGGATATTTAGTTGGCTAAATGAATGGCCTCATTTTCACAAGTGCAGTAAACCCAACAGCTCTCATTCACTTTATTGTTGGGTGTAGGGAGGGAAGCGTCATGATCCAGTCACTCTCTGCCTCTCAAAACCCTAATACTCCTCTTGAATCAGGTGCTGATGTTATTTCAGCATAGGAGTCAGCTTTCTTAGCTCTACACCTGCTGGGGGGAACTGGTTCTTGCTGGGTATATCCCAGGAAGGGAAGTTAGAAGAGATTTCCATTTCACTTGTACCTCTTGAATGAAGTGGATCAGGACAGAGTATGCTCCATAAAGAAATCTAGTTTATTTTGTGTATATATATATTTCTCTTGAAAAACAAGTGTTATGTTGTGAGGTTTTGGGGATTTGTTTGTTTGCTTGCTTATTTCTTCCCATTTTAGAATAACTTTTCTCTGCTTTTCAGAAGTCTCTCAAAAGACAGAGGAGTCTCTGAAAAGTTGTAGGGTACTTTAGAAATTAAAACTTGTGGTGGTTTATCCCATCCTTGGAGATATACCTGCATGGTAGAGTCAACATTAAAAGGTTAAGAAAACAGTAAGAGCAAGAGAAAGATAAACAAGAGTTAATAGGAGCTCAAAATATGGTGCACAATATACTGTTTGAATTGCTTCCCTAGTTATAGCATCTTTAAAGCATGAAGTTCCCATCTCTGACATAGAGAGAAAACAATAGAAAATCAATAGCTCATTATGAAAATGGTGAGGATGTCAGTTAGCTTTCCAAAGGAAGATTCTTTACAACAAAAGATCTTGTAAAGGAAAGCTTCCCCGTCACCATTAACTGATGAAATTGAGGTAACTGTTAGCAAAGCAGTAATGAAACCAGGAGGGTCACAGGATGAAACAGTGAGAAAATAGATACTATCATTACTGGAGAAGTGGAGTGAAAAAACCCACTAAATTTTATCTGTCTCCACTTTTCACAGTGAAACTTTTTTTTGCTTCATTGTTTTGGGGAGAGGAACACTCACAATACAGAGAAATATAGCAGATGTGAAAGTTTGTAAAACTGTGGGTGAACTTTGCAAAACTTAATATAGAAATGAATTACCAATAATAATAATAAAAACATTTGAAGAGCATTTTCTCGCCATGTTTCTTTCAGAGAGATAGAGCCAAATTCACCACTGGCACAAGCACATCTGCATTGCAATTGTGCTTGTTTATATCAGTGTTGAATTTGGCTCCTAAAGCATGATTCAATACCCTATGAAGGCAAGGAGATCCTTTCTGTGGAGCTTAGTGGGCTTTTGATCAGGCCCATAATAAGGAGGGGTACTCTGAGTTTCAAAGGACCATCATTGTGTGCTCAAGAACCCCTTAATGCCCACTGGTATGAGAGGTACTGGAATGTCCTATTTTGGTTCACCAAAGAATGCCATGTGAAGTCTCAAATGAAAGCCAGGATCATCCTGGTCATTAATATTATTGTGAAATGTTTGTACAGATATGATATAAAATCTGCTATAAATTAATTATCTGAGTTTTCTATCAAAACCCAGTATGTTGTAACTTTCACCTGAATTCTGATTTTATCATGACCCTGCAGTTCATCAAGTTTCAGTGACACTCACTGAAATTTGGTGAATTTAGGAATAGAATTCCAACTAGAAAATTAGTATATAGTTTTGTCTTCTCATCACTATCCAGCTACCATTTTAAAGGATTATTCATAAAATGACATTAGATAGCGGTCACTGAGCTACCTGAATGAGATGGGGAAAATCAAATGGGTAAGCTAATTCCCTTTGAAAGGTAGCCTCTAAACCTAAGATAAGGTCCTTTTCATCCTCGTTGAACCCCAAATGCAAAGTAGATATTAGTGGGTGCAAACCTGTGGGAACCGAAACAAAGATCCACTGAACCTGCACCAACCAAAAGCTCTCGTATGATCCATCTTTTTATTAATGTAAATTATAATAACATAAAAATACAAAATTCTTACACTGAAGTTATAATTAGAGTGTTCAGAGCTCAGCTGCTACCGTGATGAGTGTGTTATAAAAACCTATATAGAATAGAACAGAAACTGTGCAAGAAAAAAGCCACTTTATTTCTTCCTATGCGCTCCAACATTATTTGGTGTTGGGTCTTAGTCAAAGCTGCTTCTACTGTGTTGGCCATGAGTCATAGGCACCACACTTGTGGCCTCACCTAAAAACCAGTTTAGGCAAGGGTTTGACAAATACTGGGGTGAGAGAGGAAGGAAAGGAGGCAAATGAGCTAAGAAGAATCAAAGAAGGAAAGAAAGAGGAGAAAACAGGAGGACATGGGCAGGCTAAAATGTTGAGAGGGGCTGAAATACACCTGTAGAAAACCAGGGCACTGGTTTTCACATGACTGGAAAACCCAGGGATAGAAAGGTGGGTGGAAATTGACTTGGAGATGGTTTGATTATAGGGAGAAGATTGAATTAGGAATAGTTACAGTGCGTATGTGGGTGGTGGGTCCAAGAAACTGGTACCCAATTCCTTATGTGATTCTTGTGTGATAATTGCCATATTGACCAACACCAGGGATTCAAGAAAGGACCTCCACAATTTACAGTGTTAATTCCTACAGTTTGAGCTAAAGATACATTGCTTGTTAGCCACTGCTACAACAGACTCGCGTTATCTGTAGATCAGGTACAGAGCATGACTGTAATACACACTCAGTGGTGGGTTATACTTGCCCTTTATCTAAAAATGTATAAGGCTAGCTCTGACCTTTATTGTACAGTAAGAAGGCATTGGGGTCTTGCAACATTGAAAGCTATTTTGACTAAAAAAAAAAGCACCTGTTAATGTGACTGTAGTTAGCACTGTATATTTAAGAGATAGGAGACAGTACATGAACAGGTGGAAAGAAAAGACACTGATTCAAAATCAAGTTCAGCAAAAAAATAAACATAAATAATAGGATTGGGGCAAAGTTTACATAAGGAAAGACCAGATGATACAGAAATATCCTAGAGGTTACATTTCAGATCTTGCTGAGATCTGAAAAATGAAGGCACACAGGCTAAGATGTTGCTAAAGAGCATTACACATTTTTTGGCTAGCACAAGCATAACAGTAACATAAGTGATTAAGAGAAATACTGACTATAGAAGAGCTTTGAGAAACATGACATCACCCTCTTCTAGTAAAATGCTGGCCCAGACCCAGATTAGCTGGACACATAAAGAGAGGTTAAAAATTCTACCTGGTCAAAATTTTTCAATCAAAAGTACTCAATGGAAAACTTTTTTTGCATCAAATGTTGATTTTCATCTAAATTTTTCACATCTCCATTGAAAACCCCAAAACAAAGCAACAAAAAATAATAGATTTCAATTTTTGGCAACTGAGAAGTTTTGGTTTTTGGTTGCTGAAAAGAGAAGATGCTGCAGGGAGCAGGTTAATAAGGTAAGCAGCTGACAGCAGCTTTTCACCAGGTGGAGCGGATTACAATAGCACTAACAATAGAGTTTCGGTGGGCGTTTAGCCTAAGAGAAGAGTGGTTAGTTTGTGCTGTGGAGGTGGAGGTGTCATTTTTGAATGATTTTGTTCTAGCGAGTGGTCTTGTTTTAGTGTTTGCAGGGAATTCAGGCACTGGTGCTGCCATGCTGGGAGACCAGATACCAGCTCATGCCCAGGCCCTGGCCTCACTGAATCCTGACAAATGCACAGCTGGAAACCAATATGGCTCACCTGTGGGTTAACAGAGTTGCATTAGATAGTGGTAGTATAAGAATGTATTTAGGGTTTAGATTTTACGGAATGCTTGTAGGATGCTGCATGTATTAATGCTACATATAATATCTGTATCCAATGCTATGAGGTAATAGTTAATTCGATAACTGTAAATGTTTGTTCTATAACCGTAAGTCAGGAAAATATGCTTCACCTGATGCAAAATGCTGGATTCCTAGAGAAGATGTTATCTCCTGCCCATCAAGAAGGACTATTGAATCCAAATGGGCCATTGTGGAACAAAGATTTTGTCGATTGTTCCACCCATCCAGAAATTACCTGCAGAAGCATTCATCCCCTCAACTTGGACTCTAGGGAGGTAAGGATAAAAATTCTTGGCCAGGATGAATTAGGAATTATGCTCTTTGGACTCAAAGGGGAAAAGATTCCTAAACTTAAGCAAGAGATCTCCTTGCTGCTTGGCTTTGGTTAGCCCCAAAATACATAAAAGCTTGCTTATTATAGCAGCTGCTATTACTTTTTGAATTTAAGTCTGTATCTCATTTGTGTGTGTGTGCTTACCTGCTTTAACCTTGTAAACCTTTAACCTTATTTTTCTATCCTAATTAATAAATCTTTAGTTAGTTTATTAAAGGATTGACTGCAAGTGTAGATTGACCTGGGGGTAAGTGACAGGGCCTTTGAGCAGGGAGTAACCTGACTATTTTGTGATTTTGTATGTAAAGTGATCGTCTATCATAGAGTCAAGCTTGCCTGGTTGGCAAGATAATATGGAGTCCCCAGACAGTCACCTTGGAAATTCCAATCTAAGTTTGTATAGTGCCTGAAAAGTTTGCATTTGTTACTTCATTGGTGGCATCTAAGTCTCACAACCAGTTTTGGGTTTGTGGTTTGCTTCTTAACATTCTGTCCCAAGATTGTTATTCTCTCTCGTGAGACACTCCAAACAGCATGACATTAGGCATATACTTGGCAGGATTCACATGTCACAGGTCAATTGGATTTATAGATCATAACCCAGTGCTGTTAAAAGTTTAAACTTGATATTGAGACTTTTTAAAGGTTAAAGAATAGACAAGATGAGTGCATTACAGTCAGATGATGGTTTTGAGACAAAAGACCTTGAAAAGTTAAAAAGGAGAGGGGAATGTCCCATAAAAAGAAAGCCTCAGATCAGGAATTGAAAGCTTTTCTCCTAGGTTCTGACTAGGCCTCCAAGCATCCTTCAGCCCCAGATGCTGCAGCAGAACTGGCCTGATTGCTTTACTGAGAAGCCCAGGAAGAACGTGAGCATGAGAGAATGATGATGGATCTGGGAGATGAGGCACCCAAGCAGCAGACAAAGCCAAGGAAGAGGGTAAAGAGGGGCCCATCAAAGACTCATGCAACAATTGGAAGCTGAGAAAAGAGCACACCAGAAACAGATGGAAGCTCATGCATCGCAGCTAAAGCACTGTAGCAGCAAAAGGAGTTTCTTCAGCCACAGCACAGTTCTATCCCACAGCACCAGGCAATGGTAGAAAGTCCACCTAATTTATAAGGAGACTGACTGCATAGAAGAGTTCCTGTTCACCTTTGAGAGACTGTGTAAGATCCACATGATCCCAGAGGATAAGTGAATGCCTATCTTTTTGAGCAGATTAGCTGGGAAGGCAAGACAAGCTTTTAATAACGGAGGAGGTTGATGTTATGGTGCAAATGAAATTCAAAAAAATGTGGTGAAAAGATTTAAGATTGCCCTGAGTCCTATCGACTGAAGTCTCAATATGAAATAAGAACTCTCAATATGTTTTACATTATCACTCATGTTGAATATGTGTAATTTCAAGAGAAAATAGATATTGGAGGAACAATTGTTATGGGTAGTTACAGATGAGGGAAAGACAGCCAACTATGACAAAAAGCTTTCCATAGTTTTGGAGGCTGCAGAAATAGCTGATGCATATGTTGAATCAAGGGCTCATGAGTGGGTGCAAATCCCAGAGGAAGGGAAATTCCCCTGTTCCTCAAGTTAAGAGGGTTTTAAAACGCTCTATCTTAAGGGAAGGCAACTAGTTTGCCATCACTGTGGGGCTCCCAGTCATATAAAACTAAATTTCCCAAAACTTAAGGTAACCCCACAATCCCCATCCACAGCCCCCAATGTGAATGCCACTATCATGGTCTCAAAGGCATCACTAAAGAAGGTGCAGGACTCAATGAACTATGTTAGGACTGAGTCCTGGGATGGTATTGAAGAATTTATTAAGAATGTTAAGTTAAATGGCATAGATTGTAAGGGCTGGCGGGACACAGTGCCCTAAGTCACTTAGGTCAAGGGAAGTTTGGTAAGGGAGGAAGACAAATTCCCTGGTAAGAGTTTACATTTATTAGTTTGGCTGAATTCTCTCTAGCTAAGGTCGATCTCGAATGGCAGGATTGTTAAGGACATGTTATTGTGGGAAGAAACCTACTTCCTGCTGATATTTTAATAGGCAATAATATTTTAACCCTGTCTAAGCAGGTTAAAGTCATTACCCACAGCCAGAAAGAGTATGGATCTAATTCACCTGCTTTGTCTGTAGAGAGCAAGGAGAGCTGCAAGAGAAAGGGAAATGCCCTCAGTCCTTTGTCAGCTGAGAGGAGCAATTTGTCTTCAGAGAAGGGATGTGAAAATTCCACTGCTTTGCCAGAGTCTGCTCTGAACTAAAATGAGATTCAAAAGGAGTTTATTGATTTTCAACAGGCTGATCCTTTCCTGGACCAAAAAAGGGTTGCATCTCGGAATAATACCCCAGTTGAGGAAGAAAAAGATACATTTTTTCTTTAAGAAGGTATGCTGTATAGAGAGGCTCCCATAGTGAAAAAGTTATGTCCTGATGAGATTTGCAAGCAATCGGGCCCAATAGATACAAAACAGAGTTACTGAAGTTAGCTCATGATTGTCCATTTGCTAGACACTTAGGAGTAAAGAAAAGCTGTGACAGGCTTAAACAGAATTTCTATTGACCTCACATGTTTGAGACAGTACAAAATTGTGGTAAGAATTGTGAGTTACGTCAGAAATGTAAGAGATTAAAAGGACACTGCAAGGCACCTTTGAAACCATTGTCCATCATCAAGGAGGTGTTTGGCAGAGTGGCTATAGATATTGTAGGGCCAATCACGAATCCTTGCAGGAACGGAAAAAAATATATATACTTGTTGTGGTGGATTCTGCCACCAGGTATCCTGAAGCCACAGTTCTATCTAATATAGAAACTGAGACTGTGGATACAGCTTTATTCATCATTTTTAGTAGAATAGGTTTTCCCAGAGAAATCTTGTCAGACGCGGTGCAAATTTCATGTCTGTAGTTATCAAAAAGTTATGGGAGTTGTATGGAATGCAGCACCTAAAGGCTGCTCATATCATGGAGAAACTAATGGTCTGATGGAAAGATTTCATGGGACTGTGAATGGGTATACAAACCCCACACTTGGCAACAAGGGCAGCCTTGCCCCAGCACACCTTTAGGAAATGTACTAACTGAAGGAGGAGTTAAAAAGCAGGGGAACAGCTCACTTGATGATAGACCACGGAAGAGAGCAGACCTGAAACTTTCAGCTTTAGCTTAGCTGAATGAAAGGCAGAATCTCTTCCTAAAAAACTGCTCAAAGGTCTCCCCATGAAGAAAGGGAGGACCTGCTATAGAGACAGCCTGAGAGGGAAGCATGCCCATCTCCATATCATATGAACTCAGGGTTGTTGGTTTTTTTGGACTACTGTCCACAGCAGGGGAAAGCCTTAGGACTGATCTGGCCAGATGGGTGGGCCACACCATGGGAGGAACCTCCCACGCTACACACAGCTGACAGAAAATGCCTTACCCAGATGGTGACTTTAGGTCAATTGCAGGGGAGTAATAGGAAGTGGCCCAGGAAGGGACAGACTTAAGTGGCCCCTTTCTGTCAAATCATTAATAACCCTCAAAGGGCCCTGGGTTGGAACCTAATGGAGTGGAAGGGCCTGGGCTCCCCTACCAACAAACTCCCTGCATGTCATGGGCCTAAGACCCTGCCCACTAGATGACACTCCCCTGCCAACCATCCCCTGAACAAGGACCATCACAGGGACATTGAAAACTATGCTGAAGATATGTTACCAGGAGAGAGAATGGCTGGGATATGTTACTCCCTTATTTGTTATTTACTTATAGCTGTGATCCCCAAGAATCTATTAGCGTTGCCTCCTTTGATCTCTTCTATGGGAGATGTGATTTTATAGAAGGCCATTGGGAAGGTAGTGCAGAGAAGACAGGACAATCTCTAGGGGATTATGTCACTTGTTTAAAGGAGAATTTATGAATTTAGCACAGCAAAACCTTGGAAGGAGTCAGGTGGTTCAAAATGCTTGGTATGAGAGACGTTCTGGAGAAACATCTTTTGAATTGCTGTTAGTGTTGATTCCCATGAGGAAGAACAAAATGCCAGATTGTTGGGAAGGATCTTTTGAGATGTTAGAGAGAGCGAGGTCACTTATGATGTAAGGAAGCCCCGTGGCAGAGGAGCTGTGCGGACGGTACATGTCAATAATTGAAAGCTTACCATGAAAGGGAGATGGCAGTGAATATGATTTGTTGTGCTGATGAAGGAATATTTACTGCCAATTTAATTGATTTGGTCAGCAAGCGTAAGTATAAAGTTTACATTTGTTACTTGGCTGGTGAAATCTAAGTATATAGCTCACAACCAGGCTGGTTTCTTAACATTGTTCTGAGGTTGGTATTCTTACTTTTGAGCCACTCCAGACAATGGTGTACTTGGTTCACTCCCGGTTTCTGCCTGTGGTACACAAGAATTTAGTCTCCTGAGGGCTATAATACTTTGGCCTAATTCTGGTTGTTGGACATGGTGGGTGGTATTTAGTGGCCTGCGATATGCAGGAGGTGAGACTGAATGATCTGGTGGTTCCTTCTGACCTTAAATTTTGTGACAATAGAAAGGATGACCTTCACTGGATGAGATTTTGCCAGATAGTTCCCAGATATATTACTTAATAAAGTTGCAGTCTAGTTGAATCACGTGCCTGGTTTCTTTCTTTCTTCCTTCAGTTCTCAAGGTAACATCACCTCACAACGTAAGGGTTTTCTTTCTCCTGCTGGCCCAGACAAAGTTCCTCCACCACTTAGTCTCTTTTAAAGGAGTACCTCTATGTGCACTCCTCCTTTCCGAGCTCTGGGATGACTGGCAGGTCACAAAGCTTTTGGTTCCCATACATAATGGAAGTGTTTATAAGCCCTTCCTCCAGCCCCAGGGGTGAGCTATCCCTCTCCCCTCCCTTGGGATTAGAGTAGTAGTGAGAAACTGCCCTGAAGATTGATTGAGGGTGGGAGAGGAAACAGAAGTAGAGAAAACTGAAGGGACTAATGAAAGGTCACAAGTAAGTATCTGAGCCAGGAATGGAACACAGTTTTCCTAACTCATAGTTCAGTGCCCTATCCACTGGGCATACTTCCTCCTGGATTTATTACAACTGAGTTATACCATTTTTACACTGGCGCACATGAGAGGAGATTCAGGCCCAATAATGTCACTTGCTCCAGGAACAACAAAGATAATAAGAATGGAAAGTGGATCACTGACACTGTTAGCCCTGAATCCATAGCTCATTTTCAATCTGTACATGAGCAGACTGCAAATGTAATGTCAAAATTAAACAAATACCATGGGGAACAAGAAGGTGGGAGTGAGTTACTTAATGATTTTAAATTAATTTTAATTGCTGACATTTTCAACGGTAGTTTAACATCCTGAATTCTCTTTTTTGCCCTTTCCTGATGACATTGGGACTTCTGCCAATTTTTTATTGCCTTGGGTTCCCCCAGTGCTTTTTTAAAATGAATGGCTTTAACAGGTGAAAAGTTTAAAATCCATTTTAGTCGAGTGACGACACAGAAACAGGTGAATAGTTTTAACCTTAACCCTTTATTCAATGTGGAGATCAGGGGGTAGGGGTGGGAATGGGATGGTACATCAGCAGGAAGCTGCAATCCACCTTGTAGGATTTGTGTAGGCATATTATATATAGTAGCTCCAGCTGCATGGAGAAAAGTATGCGAATGCTATATAGAAAGACTACAGAACCATTAGGATTAATGAATAAGAAACTGTTTTTCTAACAAAAAGGTTTTTTGCTGGTTGTTGAGTTGATGGATTTCGAGGGGTGGGGCAAAAGGAGCACAAATTTTAAGGTAAATCTTATTAGACAAGATGGAAAATTATCCAACACTGCAACAAGCAGCTGGCACTGATGAAATAACAGCATGCAGCTTTTTAGATACTATAATCCATTTATAGGTAGACACATTTTCAGACGAGTATTTCTTAAGAAGCTGCTTGAAAACATTTTCTAAACTCCCTGAAGTTGTCAGCTGGATTGCTCCCAGACACCATGTTGATGCTGACACTCTACTGACACTCTGCTTTTTCCTGAATCCGTAATGCATTAATTATTGACAATATTTTCTTGACAGGTGACCAGAAAAGCGAACACACTTTCAAAGTTAACAATGGTATTTTATGACAAGGGTAGCATTCTTTTTTTAAAAACTAACTGAAATGCCCCACCTACCTGTTCTGCATTGGTGTACATGTTCTGTGCTAGATGTGTGGTTTCACATCACTGGCGTGCCACTTGCTGCCAGCATTTTCCTGACTGGGCCCAATATGCTGATCGGTGATGTGACTATGTAAATTAGCCAGAATGGTCAGAAACTCTACAGGTCTGCTCATTTCCTGTCAAGATAGCCCATACTGCAACCAAAGCTCTACTTAGCCCTCAAAGTCAAAACCATAGAATGCTTCCATTGCTGGTCAGTGAAAATATGAGTGTCTTATGTTGTTGTTTCTGATGGGCTATATTCAGAGGGATTAAAAAGAAAAACATTGGCACGCCTGTAACTTTTGTACTTTAACAGTTAACAAATATTTCTACAAAAGTTCTATATTTGTGGGAAATGGTCATATATTGTATGTAGATAAAAGCACAACTGGATAATTATGAGGCATCAGTTTTGTATAAATATAGAAATTTGTTGATTATCACTGTTGTGCCATAGTAATAAGCTTTGCTGGGGCATGCTGCTGATGTTGTTTCTGTTTCTTTGGCTGTTAACCTAAACTCAGACTTAAAAGTCCCTACTGTCTTATCTGCAACTTTAAGAACATAAGAGTGACCATACTGGATCAGCCCAAAGTTCCATCTAGCCCATATCCTCTCTTCCAACAGTGGCCAATGTCATGTGCTTCAGAGGGAAACTTAGGGACACCACAACTAAACATGTGGCTCCATTCTCCAGATAATGATCAGTGACATGATCAAATGCCCACTGAAGTCAATGTAATAATTTTCACTGACTCTGAATCAGGCACCAGGTCTTCTGCTGAGTCATGTAATCAAGCCACCACAGGGGCTAAACACAAAGCAGGAATTGAAAACCGCAAGATTCTCAGAGCTGGCCAATGAACAAAAAATTATGTTTCACAGTTAAGATGTCACTAGAGAACTCAGCTTAGTAGCTGTTAGTTTTAGCAGTTAAATATTACTTTTACTTATTTATTGTTTTAAAAAGAGAAAGGGAAAAAAAGAGGGCACTAGTTTAGTAGCAGCCACACCAGCTTTGTGCTCTCTGACAATTCCTTTACACTACAACTGTCTCCTATTAGCAGCTACAGTGTCTTCAGGGCCATAGTCTGCCAGGGGTGAAATACATATTATGGATGATTGCTCTGAGCCATAGCATTCAAATGCAGCTAATCAAACAGCCTTTGGCTGAAGGCCTCTATTTTGAATTTATGAAGGAAGATTATGAGAAAGAATGAGAAACAAACAGTCAGTCATGTCCGTAAAAGCCTTGTCTGGGAATATTTAACCATGTGTAAGAATAATCCCACAAAGGCTGTTTAAATTACAAAACCGCAATCTCTCATGGTAAAGCAGCCTCAGGGTATATGACAAATTAACTAAATTAGGTGCAGCAAGATATACAAAGAGACTATCTGAAAGATTAACAAGAAAATATTGCATATTCACTGCATATGTTGTAGGATTTTTTAAATTCACCGGCACTTTGAAGGACATGCTAATAGGCACACTAGAGAATCCTGAAAGTAATAACATTATAGTTTTCTAAATTAGTGCATATTTAAAATCGATTTCTGCAGAGACAATTATATGACATTTGATAAAGATATGTTATGCAATATATTTGCAAATAGCTTTTAATGCATTGGTAACCTAGTAGAAGATTTTACACAATTTGAATATTTATTTTAATTTTCACTTTCATACATATTATTTGATGAATATTATTGCCAGCATTGAACATAAGGTAGAAATCTATGGAAATGGTGTTTTTTTCCTCCTTGTCCTATTTTTGCCCAAAAACATCAATGTCTTCATGGCCCTGGTTTGTCCATTATCTTATGTAATAATTTATACCGGTGCAAAGAGGAGTCAATGACTATGAAGTAGAATGGCAGAATTTTACAATACTTTGCACAAATATAAATGATTGCACAAGGTAAAAGGCTGTGGTGAAGTCTACACTAGAGATGTGCTAGCAGCATAGCTATGGTGCCACAGTTATGCCACTGTAATCCCATCATGTGGATTTAGACTACAGAGACTGAAGGGGTTTTTCATTGCTGTAGGAACTCCACTTTCCCAAGTGATGGTAGTTAGGGCAGTAGAAGCATTTTCCATTTTTACTGCTGAGAACTGTTGCTTTGTCAGCCTAAGTTTCAAGTACAGATCACATTTTAGGCACACTGCCTCCTGAGGTTCGTTCACAACTAGAATCCTGTTCCCAGGCTGTTGCTCAGTTTTGCAAAAGCACAGGATTTACAAAATGGGTTTACAGACAAGCGCTTCAGAATTGTTAGACTGAAGGCAAATCTCACCCGACTTGCCTTTCTTCTCAGCCTTCCCCTCCTTTTTTTTGTATTGGTTTCTGATGACTTATTGTAGCTTAGAACATACAGAAAGAAAGAGATGAAGACTGTCAGAAGATGGATAGTTTACCATTCATTCTCTGGGCTCATATTGAGAGGGAAAAGTGCATGGTATTTATATAAATGTCTAGATGACTAAAAAAAGATTAACTAAAATAACTAACTGGTGTTAGAAACATTGTGGGTTGACTGTCATTCTGCATTGAATCATCCCTTGAAAGTTACACCTCCTTTTCGGAATGACAGTTCAGAGCGGCACATTCTGTTACCTCGAAAACAGCAGTGGCAGCATATGCATATTTAGATAGAAGGTATTTGATTTCCTGCACATTTCAAACTAATACAGTATTTACTTTTGTTTAAGTTCTGAATGTAGTCAGTCCTTCACTACCACAGCTGCTCCTTAATATGCTTCAGTCTACCCACTGTTGCCATGTGAGCAATTTTTATTTTTTACTGATTCACATGCACAGGCCCAACTGCGTCTTTCTTAAATCCAAATGTTTCACAGGAGAAAGATTAAAAGAAATCATTAACATGTTTAGACCCAGAGAGGTAAATTCCATTCAGCATTGTCATGACAAGTCAAGTAAGGACAGGTCTGTAGAGTGGGGTAATGTGATCTATGGTCGTGTGATCTCTAAAGAACACTAACATCCTGTGCATTAATTGGTCCACATAGATGCTGCTGGCATGCACTAAAGATTCCCTACTGTGCTTTAACATATTACTGTTTGAAAAAGTGCTATGTGAAAGCATATTATGGAACCTTTAGTGCACACCAGCAAGTTCTACCCAGACCAATTAATATGCAGCACATTAGTGGCCTTTAGAAATCACATCCCTACAGATGTGTAGACAAGCCCTAATAAAATCATACAAGGCTGACTTCATTTCCTCTTATTTCAAGTCAACACTAAGCAGTAGGCTATTTGTCTACAAGAAAAATGCTTGGCTGGAAAGAGGGGAAAAGGAGGAATGTTGGGTTCTAATTTATGGTTCTGCAAGTGAATTGCCCTGTGACCTTTGGCATGTCAGTTAAACATTTAACATTCCCCAGTCTCTATCATGGGAATAGAGCATTTATATCTACCTTAGTGGGTTTAGGGAAGCTTTCAAAGTGCTTTGAAATGCTCAGAAATAGATCTCACTATAAATGTATAGTATTATGATTATTAATATTCTCATACTTATATTAGCCTCTCCCTAATGAAGGGAAACAATTAAATTATAGATTTAAAAATAATGATCATGATCAGCTATCAGAGAAATAGTTCTATTATTCTAAGGCATTATCTTTTCCCCTTTCTTTAGATGAATGGCTTTACTCACAATAAATTATTCTTTTAAAAATAAATATTACATACAAATTACTGAACACTGGCTCAAAGTTAAAAATACAAAAATGAAGCAAATAAAGACAGAATAATTTCCCGGACTACCATTCCTGTCAGAATATATCAGGAAAAGAAAGAAAAAGAAAAAAACCCAAGGGTCTCTGAAGCAAAATGAATACACACCTATATAGTCTTGCCTATACTGGCACATCAAAAAGCCTTGGAGAAAAACAATATAAAAATTGCAAAAAAAAAAAAACCCAACCCAATTTAAATGGATTCCAGTTCCACAAATTTCCCCACCAACATTCAGATCCATGTTTCCTCTTTCCGCACTCTCAGTCCATCAATTTTTTCTTCCCCTGTAGATCCTCTGCACTTGCTTTCACTGCTGCTTGCCTGTCCTCCTAGAGCACTGTTTACCGGACAGGAGGAGGGGCTGCTGGAGTTGTGCCCATCACTGCTGCACAATACCACCTTCTTGATCTCAGCTCTGTCTCCCCATTTCTCTTCAACACCTCCAATTCCACAATGAGGCCCAGTCTACACTTACCTTCCAGAGTCGGCAGCAGTCGACGGGAGATACGCAAGTGACATAAATCACTTGTGTATCTCCCATCAACTTCACTGCGTCTGCTCCGCACAATGTCCACACTGCACTGCTCCATTCCCTTCGCTGTTCCCTTTGACACAGCACTACGCCACTTACCGGGGTGGTTTTCCTGCATCAATTGCTGGATCGACTGAGCGGATCTACACAGACTGCTCAGTTGATCCAGAGCAATCGATCTGATGGTGGCAAATTTGCCGCCGTCATTGTAGACCCAGCCTGAGATATGGAGCAGGAATAAGTATAGCTGAGAATCAGAGAGCCCTGTGCTGAGCTGTGAAAAGGAAAATTCTGCCAGGTGACTATCTTTTGCTTACCAGCTGCAGGCAGAAATTGAACAATAACAACAACGAAAAGTTTCTGACAACCAAACATCCAGGAAAGCTGGAGGTAGTGAGAGGTGATCCAAAGTGAGTGTGAAGACAGAGGAGAAATGCCAGCACCTCTGGCCAAAAGCCAGAAACTGGGCAGGTATGGTTACATGCAGCCCTCAACTAACTGTAATAGCCAGAATATTGTTCTTTTCTCTGCTACACTTTCACACGTTTCATGGATATGCAAATTAATTTCCCTGGGCAACAAAATAGAATGCAAGGGCCTGATTCTGATCCTAGACCATATTTAAAACAATTTAACTCCATTAACTTCAGTAGTTATTCTTACTATACCCTTGTGAATTACAAAGTGTAAGTAAGACTGGAATCTGGCCCCCAAAGATTTATAGGGACCACATCTAACAGTTCCATGGATATTAGCAATATATTTATATATTATCAGATTATGAACAGCAGAGAAAAGCATTAGCTAGTGTTTAAAGCACAAAAATGGGAGTCAGTGAATCCAAGCTCTGTTTTCTATTCTAACAGTGATTTCATGTCCTTACACAAGTCAGTCAACGTATTTGGTGTTTCAACATCTGGAAAAGAACCTCAAGCGCTTTGGCAGTGCTGGACATTTCTGGGACCATCTCTCTCAGTTGTTTAGTTGGCAAGTTGATCAACAAAGTTTATATGTAATGTACAGTCATGGCTGAATACATACTAAACACGTGAAGCTTTTGTAAGATGAGGTAAGAAGATATCATAAAAGACAGAGAATGCTGGAATTTTATCCAACTGGCATAATGTTGTATTTTTTTCTTTTTTAAAGTGAAATGGGTCCTTGGCATCAATGTTAGTGATGACTTGAGACCTGACTTTGAACATAGCTATCATCCTTAACTTTCAAAACCTCTGACAGTTGATTAAATATCAGAAGAGGTTTTTATAAGTGACTATAACTTAGCGTGAAGTGTCTTGGTTTACTCAGAAATTATCCTTTACTTGTTTTTGTGTAGCTCATGAAAGATGCTGAATTTACCATCCTTAAGCATCTTAAGTCTTATGTTGTTCTTCCTCATCAGGGGCTAGTACAGATTTCTGTCCACCAACATGACTCAAAAATGAGCTTGGAGGAATAGTTCTAGGGACAGGAAGATAATTTAGTCTCTGTCTCAATACTCTCCCTCTATGCTGAGACTGTCTACAAGGGTACTAGTTTTGTGGTCAAGCTGTAATGTGGACACTTGTCCTCTATGAACTGGACTCATATAACAAACTCATTTCACACAGGCCACACAATAACCACCAGAGAATAATGTAGTTCAGAGACTACTGAATGGAGCTCCATTCAAAAAGCATCTTACTGTACAGGGGAAAGTGTTCTTAGTTCATTACTAGTCTCCTGAGTCAGAACCTCCCTTTTTGCCTATTAATCATTTTTTACACAAAACACAACAATTTTTGAAAGCTTTTAGGATACAAAGATGGGAAGAAAGGCAAGAGTAGATTGGAGTGTATTTTTTAAAAATCTTGTCTCAATCTTCCACTTGGTTAAGGGCCAAATATTGACCTCAGTTATACCAAGTGCAACCCACGTGTGTAAATCTCTGAAGAATTTGGTTCTAAAGAACCTGAGGAGAATGCGGTGATTCCAGAAGCACTGATCGAAGGGCCCGTTACTGCAGTGTAATTTTGCAGCCCAAGGATTTTGTTTCTTTGGTAGTGAGTGCACCTAGTGCACTTTAACCTTTATAAGGCTGAGCGTATGTATAATAAAATCAATTTATTAGGGAAAAAGTGAAGAGGAATGAAGAGAGGGAAAAACAGAAGGAAGGGTGAAGGAGTGCAAGAGCAAAGTAAGTTTAAGAGATCATGTGACTAGCTATTTATTTTCAAGCTGCCAAGGTGGCAACCTTATAAAATACTGATGGACTACTACAATGATTGACCTTTAAATTGTCTTCTAACATTAGACTGTATATTTATACCTATTTTACACTTGGAAGAAGGTTGGATTTATTTGCCTGTAGAATACAATTTATATTCTCTGTGTACTGTGCTCAGTTTTACATTTTCTAAAGTGCACTAAATTTAATACCTCATGGTTAACAGCTCTCTGATGAATACAGTCAGTTGTAAACAAGACATCCTGTTTCAGGGCTGGTTAGGGTTGCAGCCTTATAATCCAACATCATGTCACCTTGTACATTACTCATGGTTCTGACTGTTGGCTGTCAATAACATGTCACTCTCACTACTAAGATATTTTTTGTATAAAATACTTAATTTGCTTTGTATCTTGGAACGTAAAATTGAGCAAGAATAAAAACACTCATGTATTACAACAATAGGAAAAAAACAAAAATAAACCCATAACACCACATAGGATGGTTGATGAGAGATTATAACCAGATATCATACACTTCTAAACCTAGCCAGTTCACTATTCTTCTAAACCAAAAAGACAGTTTGATGTGAAAATTGGCTCCTGTTGAGTCTCAAAGCGAATAGATTTATAAAAACTGCAAATAAGAAAGAGAGAAGCTGTATTATTTGACCTACCATATGTCTAGTCATGCAGCAGCTGGAAAATAGAAGCAAGGCAACTGAAAAATAATTAGAAATCATAAAAGCTTTGTATGTAAGCAACCAAAGATTCCCAAGTAAGATCAAGGGAGAGTCTTCAAAAGGATTTTAGCTTATGTGGCTTTAGTGGGAATTGTACAGCTGAAAACTCATGCAAAGCTTTGGACATATCAGAATAAAAGGCTGATATGATCTGTTTCACTATAATAACATAACATGAAAAGATGAAGGTTGCATATGGCCTCCTTTCATTCTACAGCCAGATGTTCTCAAACTGAGAATCTTGTTATATTTAAGAGACTAAGATTAAGAATTAGATTTAGTCAACATGTGATTGGAAGCAGACTAGGGATTCTAGGAGATATAGGTATTGGCTGTTCAGTGTGTGGTGACACTTTCCCTTCTGAGTCAGTATTGAACAATTGCCCCAGCACAAAAATAAAGAATGGCATTGCAATATGGAGGGTATGATCTGTTGGTTGAGATATAAAACAAGAATTTATGCACTTGTGGTTATTAAAAATCCCACTGGATTTTGTGAAAGAGAAGGGTTGTTAATCCCCTGTATCCTAAACTCAATTCCCCTCACATTTTCATTTGGAAAATGATTTTCTATAGAGCAGAGCTCATAATAGAAAACATGTCTTTATGGATATTCATTCAGATTTGAAAAGAATTTTCCTATCAACTGTATTTCCAATGCTTTTGAGTTCTCTTTCAACCAATATCTGCGCTCTTGAGCTTCACCAGCAGGAATCCTCATGAGAAGCAATTCTTTTAACTTCAAAATTTCCCCAAAAGTGTATATTTGACTGTAAAATACACAATTTACAACATTTGCTTTGTTGGTCAATTACATATATTGTCAAATCAGGGAACAGAAAGAATAAAGCAGAAATGGTTTTATAACTGATCATTATGTGAACTTAGTTGTCTTAGCTGATTGAACTATTTTCCTTAGAATTATAACATTTAAATCGGTGTTTCCCAAGGTATGGGCCATGTTCTCTTTAGGCGTGAGATGTGAAGGAGTAGATAGGGTGGGGGCATGCAGCAGTGTAAGTTTCCCCCATGCTGCATGCTAACATGTCTTGTCTGCAGAGGGTACAGTTCATTTTTCCGAAGAGGCTCAGCTTTCAAAATTTTGGGAATTGCTGATATAAATGACTGCAAGAAGGATAAGATTATTTTCGTCTGATGCAGTTGCCCCTCGTATCTTTAATTTATTCGTTTCTCAGCTGAATTCAACCTGGGGCTTACAAAAATATTTCTGAAGTGCAAATATTTTGCTTTTGGAATGGTTTAGAAAAAGTGTCAGATACTACAAAAAACCCCATGAAACAAAACATACACACAAAAGAAGCAAAGGAGGATACACTCAAACCCTCCCCCAGTCATAAAGGAAAATACATCTTCATTCACCAGTTTAGAATGGTTTAGAATTTAGAATTCACCCCCCTCTCCCCGAACATTGGGCTCTATTTATCCATACACTCAACATTTTTTTTTTCAGGAACAAAGTATAAACTCTTCCTTCAAACTGCCTATACCAGGAAGGATAGGACCAGCCAGCTCTGTTCAATTATCAGGCCCAGCTGGGAAAGGATCAGATTGATCTCTATAAAGGGCTGACAGAGCTCAGTGAAAGGGAGAGCTGGGGGAGGGAGAGGGGCAGGGCAGGGCAGGGCAGGGCAGGGCTTAGCTTAGCTTAGTTTAGCTTGGCTTGGCTTGGCTTGGCTTCTGTAGTAGGATTTGAAGTAGGGGTCTGGACTGGCCTTACCTCCTTTTAACACAGAGAGGCAAGGGGTAAAGTCTCTGGGAGCTGTAGCCAGCGTGGGTAGAGGAACTGCTTTGTTTTGATGTTTTGTCTAAATTTGATGCTTAAAAAATAAAATTGCATCCTGGGGCAAGGACCTGAAAGACTGAAGCCAACTGGGCTGGATGGGCAGACAGGCTAGCAGCATATGGTGCCCTTCACACTTCTAAGGGCCACAAGGTGTTGATTTCTTGGTTCTGGACTTGAGAAAGCACTTGAAAGGGAAAACAAATCAGTAGCTCTCCCAGCCTCCCACCTTTCCCCTCTGAAAGACTGTGGGACATGGGCCATGTCCAGGCTAAAGGGGAGTTGTTTTGCAGGAACGTGTTGGAATAGTGAAAGCATTTCCTTGCTTCCTGTTACTTGTTTTTCCTGCTATGTCCCTTGACATGTAAGTTACATTAATTTTGAACATACCCTGAATACCAGATCAGTTCAAGCTATGCACTTTTGCCATTTACACAAATTTGCTGCCCTCTACCCAACTTTTAAATGATACCTCAGCTGAATTTGACCCTGCAACGGCTTCTTCCAGCCTTATACCAGTGCTGAATTTGACCCATTATTTTGTACAGTGGCTTCAGATTAAAATTTGACCAATATATTATTTGGAGGTATAAAGCCAAGGTATTCGATATGTTCTAATTCTAAATAGAACAACACTAACTCTTATACTGAACTTTATATCTGTAGAGCTGGACATGGAAGGTACAAAGTGGGGAGTCTTGTCCAAGATCCCACAGCAGGTCAGTGGCAGTGCTGAGACTAGAGCTCAGCTTTCCTGACTCCACGTCCAGTGTCATGACCATGTTATTAATGAGTTCTTATTTATTTGTATGGCTGTAGTGCCTACAGGCCCCAGCTATGGACCAGGACTCTATTGTACTAGGCACTGTACAAACAGAGAAGAAAAGGATGTTCTTTGCCCCAACAAGCACACAATCGGAATATAAAATAAGAAACAATAGGTGGATACAGATAGATGGGGATAAGTTGTGAAGGGCCTTTCAAGTGAAGACAAGCAGCTTATGTTTGATGCAATAGAGAAGGGGGAGCCAGTGGCGGTTTGCAAAATGAAAGATGACACAGTCAAAGCAATGAACTAGGGAAATGACCTTTTCAGAAGCATTCTGAATAGGTATGAGAAGGGCAAGAAAGCATTTGTCAAGGCCAGATAAAAAGATGTTGCAGTAACTGAGACATGAAATGATAAAAGCGTGGACAAGAGTTTTAGCTGTGTGGATGCAGAGGAAAGGCCTTATCTTCCAAATGATATACAGGAAGAATTGACAAGATTTAGACAGAGCCACACATTGCCTCAATGCAATAAGGAATAACTACCAATACACATTTATGTGTGTATAGAAATCCTGGAACAGTCACAGTAGTCACCTTTACCTGAAAATGTTGGGCCAGGTCCTCAGCTGCTGTAAATCTGTGTAGCTTGACTGAAATCAAAGGAGTTTGCTAATATACACCTGTTGAGGATATGATCCATTAATTGTCATGTTGTGAATCTTGGTGGGATTAACAACCTTTATTCACGCACTGTATTAAACATTTCTTACCTACTACATTTTATTATTGTTTTCTAAAATGTCCATGACTGCTATTTCTTTGTCTAAGTCTTTCTAATGCATCATCACAGTGCAGTGAATCATTCCCCTTTCGTTGTGAGCCTGATAACTTTTTCTGCTATAGCATCATTTAGTACTGTAAAAGAACTCATCTTCCTCCCTCAAAGGGTTCTTTACAATGCTGTTCAACTAATCATCCAACTGAAGCAAAGCTCTTAGGGCCAGATTTTGCCCTTGGATATAGATGTGCACTGCTGCCATTAAAGTCAACCCCTTCCTTCCAATTCGGTATGAACCTATTGTCCACCATCAAGGAAAACGGAAATCTTAAGGCTGCTGCCTATATCAGGTTTTTGCCATGACACTGAAGCACTTTGATTTTTGATTCATCACCAGGTCTGGTGCTAGTTATTTGAATAAAAGTCACTTCAAGCAAGTGATACAGCATTTGGATCAGAATGCCTAGTTTAAACATTGGCTTCTAATTATTGGTATTGGTATTTGGTTCTAATCCCTTTGGTATTGGGTTCTGGGTTTAAATATACATATGTTAAACCCTTGTGAAAAACACTGACATAAGAAATGGATTATGTTTATTCATCTATTTTTCATGATTAATTACTCACCATTATTAATTTTAATTTTTATATTTTTGTTTTCTTGTAAATGGGTAATTATCCATATTGGAAATATGAGCGTTTCTTTTCCATTTAACCAGTTTGTCAAGGTCACACAATAGCGAAGAGGAAGAAACTGTTAAATCCCTTCCCTTTAACGGTGTTGCCTGCTTATTCTATATTTACCCTATACACATGTTCACTGCAAGGAAGAATAAATGAATAAGTACCCAAAGAAGTAAAATGATATCTAGGAAAAACCTCAGTCATATTATGTCTTAGAGGATAACAGGAATTGGACAAAAGGGAAACACACACACACATCTTTCCACTAACCTATTTTGGTCACATGAGAGGAAGCAATTGTTAACCTCATACATTGCATGAATCCTTGAAATGTCCTTGGATGTACCATATACCAATAGAGGAAGGACCCCTTTTCATTCCTATAGGTCTTCATTGTATGTCAAACACTGCTAGGAATTGAAGGGAAAAAACAAAACACAACATTGACAGACATGGAGCTATTCCCTAGTAAAAATACTAACAAAACCATTTCTTCTGAAAGCTTCCTTCACAGATAAGGATCAGTGCGGGTAAATGCCCACTGACAAGACCTTGTTGCTTATGGGAATTTCATAATTCTTATTAGGTTTGCTATCTGGTATCATTCCTATTATTATACATTATTAAGACTTGAAGATTTTACTCCATAGGTGGACAATTTAATTTTCCCTGGGAGAATTTTACTCATGCAACACTACTTCCTTTTTGTCACTGGCTCAATTTTGAAGCAATGAAAGCATCAAGACAAAACTGTCTCTGCCCTCTTCCCCTCCCCTCCTTTTATTTATTTCATTTAATTTTATCTCATTTATTTTTTAGAATAAAAATGGCAATGAAGTGACTCTAAGACACAGAAAAGAGCAAATTGTGATGCTCTTGAATAGTAGCTTACCCCACAGGAAGTCCCACTGAAGTCAATGGACTTGCTGTGGTTTACTCAGTACAAGCAAGGATATCAGAATCTGTCCCTAAATGAAGACCTCTTACAGCATCTCAAGCATTCTTGAATTTAGAAAACACCGAACTCTTATTTTCCCAGGTGGTATTGTACATCATGCAAAAATATAAACCTCTTGCAACACAATTCATATTTAGCGTACACAGAGATATCAATCTTCAGAAATGACCTGTGAGAGCAAGTGCATTGTCTGTAACAGCAGGGTTAAGTGCACTCTGTTGAAAGCAACTAGATTATGCCATTAAAAATATCCTCGTAAGATAGGTGTAGTACCATAAAATATGTGGATGGTGCTTGATGGGTGGCAAGACAAGGAAAGGTGACTCCTAACAAAGGAGCAAAGGGAATAAAGAAGATGACTGAAAGGAGAGAGCATCAATCCTGACCAACTATCCTTTCTTCAGCCACTTTCAATGGTCATTTTATAACTCTCCTTTTACTGCCCTTTGCTGGGTGATTTCACCCTGCATCTTTTGTGTGTCTTAATGAATATTTCCTTTTTCGTACCCCACCTCATCAATGTGATATTATTTTTCAGGTAGCAGTGTGGGTTTTTTTCTACTAAGGAAATAAAAAGACTTAGAAATTCAGACTGTCCAGTCTTGTCAGACTTGAATGCTCTAATGTGGTTTGACTGCCTAGTTTAATATCACACTTATGCCTAATTGATAAGTAGTTAGTCTCAGTAAGACCAAAAGCTCTCATTGTATTGGGGAGTACTGAGGCAAAGCATTAATTAAAGGAAGGCAATAAATATCAGTATACATAGGGCATTATGCACTTGTGCTGGTTCAGTTTTATTTTACATCTTTTTTTCCCCTTTCTGCAGAAAGATAAAGCGATTGCTATAAATGATAGTGAAGAAACCATGTTACAGGTAATGAACCTCAAAAAATTCTAAGCTTTAGTTTTGCTAAACACCTAAAAGTTGTTATTAAACTAATAGAAAATGACACTATCTGTTCTGAAGGTAAAGTATCAGACTTAGAGTTCCCTATGATAAATGATGTTAATGACAGCTTAACTTTAGGGATGGTCATTATAACATCTTGTTATCTGATGCTCCTTTATGTATAGTTCTTTTTCTCCACCCCCTGAGATCAAAGAGAAAGTGCTTTTCCTCATACTTCAAGAAAAAGTAGGATGGTCTTTGTGGTTAAGGAACAAGACTGGGATTGAGAATTTCAATTTTGGTTCTGCCACAGAATTAGTATGCCACTTTAGGTTCTCTGTGCCTCCCTTCTCCATCAATAAGATAGGGAGGTAAGTGTTAACCCTATTAGAGATATTGTAAGAATAAATTCATTAATTTTATGAGGCAGATCGTTATATAGAGGAGCTATGATGACTCATAATCTCCTCTCTTTAGGAACCTTCAGAGGAGAGGTAGGGGCTAGGTTGGTTCTTCTTTTTCCCTCATCCCTTGAAGTTGGGAGAAGTGAGGGGCCCAGCAACTTACAAACTGTTGAGTCTTGTAACTAAGGAGAGAGAGGAGCTGTTTGGCAATTAGTACTGCACTTTTTGGAAGGGTGATGATTTCCAACCAAATCCCAGTTGCTTCTTCCTACTTAAAATTCTCTTGTAACTTAAATTATGGGGCATTGATGGGTGTGTAATAGAATGGCTAAATCATTCCATTTCAGAGGGACTTCGCTGTCTTGGTGGGTAAAATGAACTACTCCTTGTGTTCTTAGCTTGAGACTACAGCAAGCATGCAACAACAGAAATGGACTATACATATCATGGGAATAGGAGTTCTGGAAATATTTCCAATGCTTCCTGAATTAATCTGTTTAAAAATATTATAAAAATACCCGATTTCCCTGTCAAAGCCACACTTAGCATTTTGGGGTGGACCTGAGAAAAAATCACCAACAAATGTGAATGATTACTCTTCGCTGGTATCACGGCATTATGCATACGGATGGCCTATGGATTTCGGAAAGATCCTTTGAGCTGATTCTTTAGGATATGATCCTCTAATGAGTCATTTTACATTTTAAAAAAATTTATGGAAGGATTAAATGCACTTTTAATTGCACAGAGATGTGTTTTCCTTACTGGACTCTAAGGAGAATAAAGATAAGATGCATAGTGATAGGTTATTGGCTTCCAGGTCTTATCAGTATACATAGATTAAGAAATATTTTCAATATAGTTTACTTGACAGCAAATGTTCCAGTGATCTGAGAGTTGATAGCCAGCAATGTCTATGTTTGCAATGTCAAATTGGGTATGGTATCTCCAATCTTTTCTTCAGTTCAGGAATTCAATTTGCAAAGAGGAAGTGCAGCTATCTGGTAAGAAGCAGCACAAGGCCTTCATGTATCATTACTGCTTGTTGTTAGGAGCAAACAGTCAGACGATGTTAGTCAAATTGACAACAGGATTTCACTTGATAGAGGTACTTTGCACGTGTTCTTTCTTGTGATTTCCACATACTTCTTTTGTTAAAGAAGCTTCATAATAATTAGATAACTTGATTTCTTCAGGCAATACATGTCTAGTTGTTTTTTGACACAAACAATATGATCTAAGGGTTCACAGATTTGATGTAATTCCTTAAAGGTATTTTAAATGACCCACTCGTCTTGCAGAAAATTATTCTCTAACCAGCCAAAACATAATTTAAATGATGACATTTGTACTTAGCCATCTTGCTTTACTACACACACTGGGTAGACAAACTCGTCTCACACAGTAAGTTCAGCCCTTAGAGGATATTCTAGATAAGGTACATTCTGGTGTTGTGCTCTGATTCTTGGAGAACACAATGGTAATTAGCCATTCTTAAAACCATGATGGTGAACAGTGCTCTATGTTTCCTCCTGCACACATGATGGATCTGAGTTGGACATAGTTGTTAATATGCTACGCCGATCTATGTGCTGGCATGGACAATGTGGGAGGGAATGTGAGGTCATGGCCAGGGCTCTGGACAAAGACTTAGCAGACCTGCATTCTGTACCTGGCTTTGCCACTGATTTTCCTCATCTGTAAAATGGGGATGATGATGTTCCAAGCTATTGTGAAGCACTTTGAGTTTGATGGATGCAAAAGTGCTATATTATAGTTAAGTATAATTTATTTGTGATCCTTATTTCAGCTACCTGTGCTGATGTGAATGTGAAGCTGTTTAACATTGCTCAGGTCAGTATAACTATGTACAGGTTTTTGAAAGGGGCATAGGCCTTCATGGGGAAGTGTTCTATAAAAAAATCAGCCATGTGATCAGCTATGACAATGAATTTGATGATAGATTTGCTGGAAACCAGAGTCAACAGCATTGTGTGTTCTCATTTCAGCTCTGCAATGTTCTTTCAAGTCCATACAACTGTAAGGTTTGAAGTGTATTTGCTTTTCATGATGACCCTATCAGAAAATACCACTTGACTTTATGCCATCCAGTGGTGGGCACTCTGGAAAAACAGGGGATTGAGTAAAACCATGTTGTGCAACATAAAATATCAGAGTCTCTACAAGAAAAGATTATGGGAAACATTTTGATATTGACAAGTATGCATACACAGAAAATCAATATGGAAAAGTAATTTAGAAGAGAAAGATAGATTCATGAGAGAAATTCTTAAAGAAAAAGACAAACATTGAAAAAGAACAAAAACCAGAAACAATAATATCTTTGATCCTGTTTTTTGTCATCGCCTGATGTCTCAAAATCTCGTAAGAGTACTGGAGTGATTACATCAGTCCATCTAACAGGATCACTTATTTCAAGAAGGACTGAGATCTATATTCAATATTAATGATGTGTAGATGTTGAATTTATTCTTTTGGCATTAAGAAATATAGGGTTAAGTTACTCACTCCATTTCAGTTTTACACCAGAGTAACTCCTCTGATGACAGTGGATGTACACATTCGTATCAGAATGAAGAGCCCAGCCCATAATGTCACCGGAGTTTGATAGCTTTATCTAAATTTTGTCAGTCATCCTGCTGTAGAGGCCTCAGGGGATCTCAGCTAGACTTGTCACTCCATTGTAACTTGATGGGAAAAGGAAGGAGTAAATTTTAATTATGGGTGGCAGATAGTGTAATTGTTTGATATTCTGCCAAATGAAGATGTCAGTGGAGAGCTAGTTAGAAATTTTCAATTTTTCTAGAAAACTTTACAAAAAATTGTGAAGGAAAGTCTGTCCAAAGAGCTTGTTAGGAGTGTTCCATTGTCCTTCTGGGATACACAAAAAAAGAAGTTACACCATTTACTTTTGCCTCATTTCTAAAAAGCTATACTGGAATAGGAATTATAAGGGGCAGCAAAAATTATTAGGGGTATGGAATATCTTTGGTATGAGGAGAGACTAAAAAGACTGGGACTGTTCAGCTTAAAAAAGATATGACTAAGCAGGGGATATGATAGAGGTGTATAAAATTACAAATGGTATGGAGAAAAATGAATGAGGAAGTGTTATTTGTCCCTTCACATAACACAAGAGTCTGGATTTACGCAATTAAATTAATAGGCAGCTGGTTTAAAAAATAACAAAAGGAAATACTTCACACAACACACAGTCAACCTATGGATTTCATTACCATGAGTTGTTGTGAATGCCAGAAGTATAACTTGGCTCAAAAAGAATTTGATAACTTTATGGAAGATAGGTTCATCAATGGCTATTTAACCAAGATGGTTAGGGATGAAACCCCATGTTCTGGTGCCTTCAACTTCCGGCTGCCAAAAGCTGGGACTGGATGTTAGGGGTGGATCATTCAAAATTGCCATGTTCTTTTCATTCCCTCTGAAGCATCTGGCTCTGGCCATAGTCAGATGATGGGCTATTGGGCTAGATGGACCATTAGTCTGACTCAATTTAGCCATTCTCATGTTCTAATATTTAATCAGCCACTTAATCTTGAATAAATTTTTCAACATCAGGCCCCATAGCAAACCCACACGCACGCCCAAATAAAGAATTTTAATCCAATGAAAATCTATGAAACACTAATTATGATAAACTGTGAAGAGTCCTTTTAAAAGTTGCATTATATGTACTATATTAACATCTGTCATCAAATACGAGGGCTTTTCTTAATATAATGTTTTTATATCCAGCAGACAAATGAATAAGGTGTAACTACAGAGTTGCAGGATCATCTTCAAATTGTGTAATGGAAAATGGATACATGCAAGAATTTTCAATGCATTAAATAAAGTGGAACAGATTTCTTCCCATAGCAAACACAAGTCAAAGCTGACACATTTTTATGAGAAAGGTGATATACTTTGTTTTTATAAATATAAAACAGATAAAAAGCAAGGCAGTTGTGCTGTTCACTTAAATCATACAGAAATCTCCTTTGAATGATACATGCTAAAATCAGCACTTTTGACTTCATAATCCAAATGCATGAATTATTTTATCTTCTCACCAACAAGGAGATTATTATAAAATTGTTCTCTCAGCACCTTGCTGATTTAACACCTACATAACTTGCAGCATATCTTACTTTTATTGAACTGCATACGCTTGATACTTTTTTTCCACTTTCTTTTATTGAAAATCTTACATACTTGACTAAAAGTCATGGGTAATATCTTTCAGTTCCATTACAAAATCGGTCATCTATCTGTCTATATATATCTATATATAGAGATTTAATACAACTAGAAGCAAATCTATTGAATCATGAAATAATGATTGTCTACAAAAATTTTATCTAAATTAAAGAACTGTGTTGCAGTTGATCAAAATTATGTTTTTAATGAGGCTGAAGGCCACTTTCACATAGTTAATTGATAATGCGGGATTGCAAGAATTACAAAGCCTTAAGGATATCCCCCCACCTCCCGCCCCCGTGCAATCCATACATTGGGATTTCACTTGAGGGGTCCTCTTTTCAAAAGGTAGCACTTTCAGAGTGAGCATCATCCTCTATGGAGTGACCCCTAGCTGCATATTTAGGCCCTGACCCTTCAACACTTATGCATGCCTCTGAAGTCCTAGCAAAGTCAAGTCATTGGAATTTAACTAAAAAATAATGTTTCCAAGATCAGGGCCTTATTTAGGAATTCATCTACAAAGTCTTTAAAAGAAAAAAACCCAGAAAGAATATTAAAAGAAAACATTATTATTACTTGAATATATGTCTTATTATCTAGTACTAAATAATGAAAGATGAAGTATAAATATTGTCAGAATTATAAAAAAATTGTCTGACTCTAAGAAACCCTTCTTCAAACATTGTACAGTATCTTAACCTACTGCAATTGTCCTTCTATTTTGGCACTCCTGAATCAGTATAGAAATTTTGTATTGTGAAGTTAATTCTGCTGGGGAAAATATTTCTGTGAGTCAGGATCTAAAGAGGGACTCTGGAGTTTATAGCATTACATTGCTTAACATATGAAAGAAATTTTAAACAGTCTTTTACTGTGATTCATTAACAGCAAAAGAGAAGGGGAGAAAAAAGCAGGGTCTTTAAACTCTTCCAAGCGCATAGGACATGTGACCTTGAAAACTAAATCTCACAGTAAAGACACTCCCAACTACCTCTGAGTCTTTTTTCAAAAATGCAATGTACAAATATTTTATTCAAATGTCTCAGACATGGTAATGGCTCAGAAGAATGACTGCATGTCCTTGTAGCTGTGCTCCTTTCTGAGAGATGAATGGTGGGCTCGATTGCTTTACTGTAATTTCTCCATTTCCATGCTTCATTTCCTTCATGTATCTGAGACTGGAGAAAAACCAGCATGTTCGGACGAGTCTAATACCATGAGGCAGTAAAATGGACCTGAATTTAGCGGAGACTGGAGCTCCAAAATAAATATAACACTATGTGTCAAATTAAAAAAAAAAAAAAAAGATAAATTCTCCTGTACAAATCAGAAGAGATAATAAAAAATAACAAATAGACAGCAACTTTTTGTGTACCTACACAGGCATCACAAGACTGTTTTCAACTTTAAGAATCCCTTTTCATATTTTTATTGTATGTGTTTTGTAAATTATTTCAGTAAGGTGATGACAAATGTTTTCTTAGTATGATATGCAATTATTTTTGTTTGTTTTGATAACCTAAGTATTTACAGTGATTTCTGATTAAATAGGTCTTTTAACCACCACAGCCCTAACAAAAATATTCTGCTGCATTTGGTTTTTTGTTTGTTTTTTTTGTCTTTTTTTTTTTTTTGAGCCAACAAGCTGCATGCAACATTGTAAATAAAATTTGCGAAAAGATTTTGTATCAGTAAAGTACAACATCTTATAAGACTGTTTTGAATGGAATATTGTGTTTGTCTGTTTGTTTCCTCTTCCACTTATCCCTGATTAGAGACTTTACAATCTAGAAATGGCAATACTGTGAAGGCATCTACAGGGTATCATTGGCTCATTGAAGTCACAGTGCACTAAATACTCTTAGACGTTAGTTGCCTCTGCAGGTATATGAGGGTTGCTATCTATTTGGATATGGCTGAGCATCTCATTTTATCAAAAATGCCATCAAATGCTCAGAATCTGTGTGGTCAGTGCAGTCACTAGGACAAGTCTAATGAAAATATGCTTCACCAAGGCAAAAAGAACCTAAAAGGTTAAAAATGGAGAAATATTTACAACTTGCCTTAGTCCAGTTGTTGAGTTTTTTGTTTTTCTTCAGTGCATTTACATAGAAATGTTCCAAGGCTATGAGTACAAGCTGTCGGGTCCAGTTCCATACATATCCGCAAGTCGTTTAAAACGAGGCCCCCAGTCACTGAGGTAATCGTAATTCTGATCAGAGTTTGAGCTGATGGAATCTAAAGAGCTGAGTGACTCAGCCACTGAGCCATTTCCCTCAAATGCATATGTCTGCAAGGAATCATATGGTGGAGCACAGGGATCCACATCAGCCTCTTTTAGTCTCTCCCAGATAAATTCCCTAAAGATGACATTATCTGGGATACTTTTAAAAGTCGGTCTGCTCAAGAACTGAATCTCGGGAGTCACATCCCTCCTGGTCTTCGTGTCTCGGATGATGTTAAGGTTTCTCAAGGCAGCCATGTCAAAAGCCTCTGTGTCTTCTTCTCCACCTCCCTCATCATCATATCTGACTATGTTTTCCCTGATATCTCTCTCTTCATCAAAAATGAGTGGCTCTTTTTTCCGCCGTTTCATGGTGACAATCAGCAAGACCAGCACTGGAATACAGAAGACCAAAGTTTTAGAAATGCTGAAGTTTGAATTTATCGTCCACTCAGATCTTTCCCAATTCCTCAGATCTTTTACTTACCCAGGGAATACAATGTCCACATCATGCAGTTAGATTTCAAATCACTATTAGGTTCTAAAATGGCTTTTAAACAAAGACCTTTTAGACATTACAGAATCTATTTCCACAGCCATTCTCACTTAATGTCTTTATCTTTAATACTGTATCTGTTAAACATAAATTTAAGAGGCAGTTCAGGATGAATATTACAATCTTACTGCCATGAAATAAAAAAAGAGACCTTTTTCTGAACTCCTAATTGCCCAAGTGGTAAAAGCACATTCATAAAGATACTGCATTGAGTTTAACAGCCGTAGTTTGGGAAGTGACTGTATAAAAATATGTTGCCAAAGGTTCTCTGATGAAATACCTGTTCCTTGATTGGAAACTCTGAGCTGTTAAGTAATGTCTAATATAAGACTGTTTTAGTTCATGGATTGAAAGCATCTCTATATTAGACTGCACCTTGCTTAATGTGCAAAGTACTATAGTTGGTGCCTGTGAATTATGTCTGATGAGAAAAGCTAAGGCTGCTTGCATTTATTAGATCAACCCATAAAGCTAATGATTACAAAAATTCTGATAATTCAGGTTTCTTTTTTTCATCTTAAAAGCCAAGACCAATTTGTAAAGACTTAGCCAAAGAACAAGGAGGAGAGTCACTTAAGGCATATAATATACTGGCAGTCATTTACAGTTTAAATCTTGTTTTGGTAAACAAACAGGAACTATTCATAAACATAACTTGGAGGACTAATGTGAATACTACATTCATGTTTGAGACATGACAGTGTTCCCCTAAAAATGATTATTTTATTTTAACCTTGAAGCATCTGAATAACTGATGGAATTAGTGGGAGCTATGTGTGTGCTCAGAGAGGAGACTGTATGATTAAGGTTGTAAAAATCACAAGACATTCAGTGCTAAAGCTGCCCTTCTACCCTATCTCATAGCATTGTGCCTTGGTTATATTCTTAAACTCTCCTAAGAACATGTTATTGTAAAAAAACCATGATCCAGGGTTATACTCTTCCCCTCACACCACTCACATACTATTGCTTGTTGCTACACATACTTCCCGAAGGGAAAAGTTCCTGAAAACTAATTTAAATCAGTTTTGGTTTAAAGGAATCCAGTTTTCCTTTGGGCTGATTCTTTGCATGTCATGATTCTTCATGGACTGAAGTTTTGTTTCAGAATGCAAAACACTGAATATAAGTTTTATATTATTATAAATCCAAGTACAACCAGACCTATAGTGGTAGTAGGACATAAGACTATAATAAAAGTAGTTGAACTGAGGTACTACATAATAAAATATAAATTAGACACTGTTAGCTCAAATTCATATCATGGGCATTAAATAGATAAATAACTACCTTGGGCTACTCCCCAACTACTTGAACCGTCCCCAGGTATTCTTATGTGTGACATCAATGCAGTACATAACGCAGGATTGTCATCCTCATAAGAACATCATTTCAGGGAGATATTTTCTACAAAGGTGGTTCTTAAGCAACTTAAAGACAGTCAGACTCCTTTTCTGTTTAGAAGTAACACACTGTCCTTCTTACTTAGCTTTTCCAGGCCAGTGTCAAACGGGCTTAGAGCACCAGACTTTAAAGAGAGGTCTTAGCAGCTCTTTCCTGGACACCTTGTATGCCTTCTAAAAATAAGACTGAAGCAAGTTTTCTTCCAGAAGATTTCTCTTTTTGACAAACATAGTAAGCAATAAATTGTTTTCTATGCAATAGCTACAGGGCACACATCTAATGATCCTTCTATTAGCAGATGCCTCGTGATTGTGAATTATTGCTGCCTCGGCCTATACTTTTTCCATGATATCTACTGGCACAAGAAAGATTTATAAAGTATATTGAGAAGGCACTTGTTTGGGGCACACTATTCTGAGCCACATTTACATAAGCAGTTTGAAAAATTAGGATTTTGACCTTTAATTTAAGAGTAGTTTCCAAACATTTTTGTATTAGGAGAATATATGTTGTGTTGTAAATTACAGTACGGTGGACATAATATGTACATTATATACATAATATTAATAATATATATTTATATAAGATATATAAAATCCTAGAGACAATGGTTGTATTTGCCTCTAAACAGGTTTTCTTACGAAAAGTGATATTTTTAAAGGAAAGACAAATAATGTTGCTATCAGTAATAAATACGTGATTTAATTTAAGATCACGATGGACAGAACTAAGAGTTTTCTCCATCTTTTAGTTCTTTTATAATTTTTTACCATATCAGTGTGACAATTTTTATTGCCATGTAACAAGCAGCTAATCCTTTACTTTACTCAAGCGAAAATGTGTTTTCACACTCCTGTCATGCTGAGCAGACTTCATTTTGAAGATTTAAATACCTGCTAATAAGTGAAAAATATGAAACTTAGTAGATATGCCTGCCTAAAGGTACAATAAAAATCAAGATAAAATGAATGTTTTATGTGGTATGCCTTGTACATCCCACTTTTGCTTGAAGCCAACAAAAATATGAAGTCTTTCAAAAGGTTAAACATTTTAGCATTTAGATGGCTTTAAGAGATTATTAATTTCTAACTACTCCAGCAGCTATGAACAATAACGTTTAACCTCTAAGTGAACAAAGCTTTAGCTGCACCGCAGGAACCATGGAGATTATTACCGGTCAAAACCAAACATCTGTGGTATCTAAAGTAAGCACGTCTGATTTTATAGGTAGTCTATTTCCTATTATGTCCTATTTCTTTTCCCGTGTTCATCATAGAAGCAGCGACCAAGGAAGTAAAGAGTGCCTGACTGAATGTCTAGAAAAGCAAAGTTTATAGATTGTACAATGAAAATGAAAGTGTAGTTCAAGCATTAGGTACATATATTAACTCTAAACAACACAACCATACTGAAAAGAACATGAATGGCAAAATCACTCATGGTTATTTTCAGAAAGCAATGCAACTACTACCAATTGTAACAAACAACTAATCCATGAATAACCTGAATAACTAAATGCTGGATCTACACTCAGCTTTTGAACCAATTTAACTACATTGGTAGAAAAAACAATTTAGTTAAATTGTTAAAATGCCTTTATGTGGATGCATTCAGAAAGATATAAATTCATTTATATTAGCACAGCTTGTTTGGATAAATTTGTCAAAATCAGCAGATATTAACATCTTTCTATCACTGCAATCATAGTAAGGGTCTTATGCATTTATCTTAATCTGTTTCTGAACTAATATAGTTCAGTCAGTGCAAAAACTGTGTGTAGACCAACCCCAAGTACATTCCTGTTTAAGTCACTGCCTCCCAAAGCTATTTTGCAATGTGTGTAAATTTGAAGTTTTCACTTACCTTAGTAGGCTGTCATCCCGCTTGTCTCCCTGTCTCTGTATTTGATCTAGACTTTCATTTTGTTCTCAAGGTAATTGCTGCATCATTGCAAAGTTGTAATAATAGCTCACAGACAACCCGGAAGAGAGGATCACAAATAGGGCTAAAGAATACCATGCAGCTAATACCCACAGACTGCCATTGCCATACAATATTCCCTTAAGCATGTTATCTAATACAACAATAAGCCATATCAGGCTTTGAATTAGTAAGCTATTGGATATGTTATGAGTCCTGAAGCTAAAGTCTGGGTACTTTCAGCAATCTAAGAAATGTCTCAATAGCCTACTGATTCATACACTGTCTCATGGCTAGTGCAATCAGATAGGTTTTGTGAGTAATGTGGATTGGGGCTAGGAGATCTGTTCCCAGCTCTGCACAGACTTCCTGTGTGACCTTGAGGAAATCAACCTGGTTAAATTTTCCAAAGTGACTAGTGATGTTATATGCCCAATTTGAGAGATTTTAGCAAGGGATGATTTTCAGAGGGCAGTTCCTTAGCACCAACTGAAAATCAGCCCCCTTTCAAGGTGTCTTAGGTTGAGTAACCCAGTATTGACCCACACCAAAACATCACTCACTTAAAAAAACATAGGCCATAATTTTTCTATGAGACAATTTCACATCCTGTGTCCTTCTTATCTATTTAGAATATAAGCTCTTTAGGACAGGGACTGTTTCTTACTATGTATTGTACCAAAATTGCATAGTGAGTCTGATCTCATGGTACCATAGCGTTATCAATTAATAAATAATTGGTTATTAATTTAATTTTTTAAAATACAAGTTTAATCAATGTATTATTTATATAACATAGCATATAGCTGAGTGCATGAGGCGCAAAAAACATTTTTATAGTATGGGATAGGAAAGTGGCTGCTGACAATGGGTTATAGACTTAATTATGGAAGCTAAATTTAGGGAAAGCACATTACTATCCAGACTGTGATGCTACCTCACCACTGTTTCAATGCAATGAAACTCCTGAGCTCTGGAAATAAGAGTATGTCTATACCACTGGTGACTTGATCGATGCAGCGGGATCGATTAAGTGGGCATGGAAACCCGTTCAATCGATTTCGGAAGTGCTCTCCAGTTAGCATGATTAATCCACCTTCCCAAAGGTGTAAGGCTGTGTCGACCAGAGACACATCTCCCATTAACCACCAGTGGCAGTGTAGACCAGGCCTTAGTTATGTGTAACTATGCATACAAATACTTCTTTTCTGTGAGTTTTTACATATACATATAATGAAACAGTAGTTACACATTATGTTAAATGCTTATTATAAAAACAATCGTTATTGCATCTGAGAGATGTTAACTGAAAAATAAATTACACTGAATGAAATTACCATACAATTTTCCAAGGAATTAAGGTTGCATCTCTTATTTCTTAAAAGAATTATGTACAGTATAAAGTGAAGGACACCCAGCCTTATACTTTTCATATGCTCTTTGTAGCATAAATTACAAGCATATTTTTAGTTGAAAAAACCAGCCCTACTGCAGTGTTGATACTGTGCAGTTTTTCTATGTAATTGACTGAATATTGGAACCTTCTGGTGGAACACTTTAGAATTCAGTCTTCGTGAGTCAAATAAATGGGGGAAAAAACCTTTGGCAAACTTTAGTTCAATTTATATCTATTTTACTTTAGAAAAATGTGGAATGCAGTATAATTGTTATATTTATTTACTAAAATTATTAACACTTTTAAATTGAATTCTCTGATTAAACTTGGGTCCAGTTGAGAAAATCTTTACTTGCATCGGGAATCCCAGAATTCGCACAGGGCTAAGGGCTACTTGTGAGGGTAGAGATGCGCAGTTTCAGGCCCCTCTCAGGGCATGTGATACTAAACTTAAAATGAAAGAGAGAGGTGATAATTGAAGAAAAAAGATAAGATATCTGTATTTAAATTATTTATGCAAAGCTCATCACTTCATCCCCTCCAGTTTGCAGTTATAACTCTGGCATTCACACGGGACTACCTCTTCAAAACCAGCTGTCTAACATGCACCTGCAGATTTGCGCCTAAGCATCCAAAGGTGACTTTGTAGGCAGAAAGTAGTAACAGAGTCAGCACATGCAAATGTCCATTTGGACAAGCAAAAGTGAGCTTTGTGTGCACACTCACATGGCCAGTTTTGAAAGCCCACAAAAGGTAGAGAATGTCAGCTCTTTTGATACCTAACATCAACAGCCAGGCAACAAGCAGACACATTCCTCATATGCTGCAGAACAAATTATTTACATGTTATGTTCTGTGATCCTCTCCTCTTCTCTTTGACAATCATCTGTTCAGCTAAATGCTTGTGAACAGTCTCAAAGTGACAAGAAGGAGCCCTTTGGTGCCATAAGTTATCTGCTGCATTCCAGTCTCATTGTGCTGAGTAGAATAAACAAGTTACTACCTGGTAACTTGACAGATAACAGATTGGGTCAATACTGAATGATTTCCCTGAGAAACCCAGTCTCCTGTTTAAGAAACACATACACACTGAACAATCCTGTGAAACCATGGTAGATTTTTACAGGCGTTTGGAAAAAAAATGATCTCATTTACTTATATGCCAGAAATGATGGCATGTCAGTGTTGGGTGAAGTGGCTTTCTATAAGTGCGGCATTTGTATTTCTGTAAAGCACTTTGGGCCAGATCCAAAGTTGTGCAAACTTGCATCATTCTGTCAACTTCAACCAAGCAATGTCAATGTATACCCTTAGGGTCTGGTCCTTCGTCACTGATCCATGCACGTAAGCATCTGCTCAGCTGGGGCCTCAAGCAACACAGGGACTCTCACACCCTGTGCAAGATTCTTGTGCAGTCAAAGGATGCAGGAGGCTCCTTGGTTCCCTTTTCTACTCCACAGTCTTGAATTTTGAATCCTGTCATTGCCTAGCATCAATTTCACTTCAGTCTCCACAGGGAAGTGAGAAATTCTGATCCACCTAAGCGTCTTGTGTAAATTCACAAATTTCAAATTAGGTTTCCTCCCTCCCTTCCATAGTTTTAGTTTTGCCTCGGAAAGTAAAAATCCAACTGTGCTAACAGCTGTAGGTATGATAAAGCAACATGCAAATATGCTAATTCTCATCAGGGAATTAAACTGTAACATTTGCTGTACATCTTTTGCTCTTTTATAATATTTATTGATTTGCAATGAATTATATATTTAAAAGAAATAAACTGTTGGTTATAGATTAGCATATTATATATGAAGTAGATAATGTGAATGCTAACAGCTGTGTTATGTTCAATAAGAGAGATACTTCCATAAATCCACCTGGAATGTCTGTCTATAACTACTGTATCAGATGCAACTGATATTATTCCTTCTACCGTTACTTTGTATATACCACAGGTAGCAAATTACCTTTGACTTAATTTACCTAAATTTGAACTGCCAAAGTAAATGGCTTTGTGGAGCTCATATTATAAAATGTCTCTGTTCCTGCATTATTCGGTTTTCTTGCCTAAAGAAAACTGAGGATAAACAAGGTGAGCAGGTTTTTGTTGTTGTTACTACTGTACTTTGGATGGAAAATGAACAAAACACCAACATACCTAATAATGTCAGGACACAAGCAAGTATTGCTATAAGTGCACCAGTGCTAAGTCCTGCAGGTAAGATGTATGCCTCTGCATTGCATGTTTGGGCTATGCCATCTGCATCACAGTCACACACTCTGATAGTGAGGGTATTGGTGCTACTAAGTGAAGGAGAGCCACTGTCCACAATGAATATCGGCAAGTAGAAAACAGACTGTTCTTGTCTCCGGAATCCATTTCTCCTGGTTAGCACTGATGCAGTGTTGTCTAGAGGAAGAAAAAGAGAAGTGTAAGACACAGAATTTCTAAAGGAATAGTCCACAGGTAAAAATTCATTTTTTTCTGTCTGATAGACTTTAAGTTTTATATTATTTTATTAACTCCTATTCTCTGGCCATACACTATAAGGCACTGCAATGATGTGCTCTGCTAGATATTCCAGTTCTAGCTCATACAAAAACCATTCAGGCTTCCATTTACCAGTAAGGCTTATGCTGCAATTGTGGAGCCCTATAAACTTTAATTGCACTCACTGTGCCACATTCCTGAATCAAAATCCCAGATGGGGGGCACTGTAGATGAGATGAAAAATTTTGTGCTTCACTTGTTACCCTAAGTAGCTATACAGTGTATATCAACATGCACTTTAGTTCTCATTTTACAAGCTCTATTTTCCCACCTAAACGTTCATTGATATATTAATGGAAGTTAGATTCACACTGGAAGAGGAGAAAAGGAGAATAAGCTCTGAAAGTCACATTTTCAGAACATGGGTCACTGTGTATGACCACCAAAAAAAACCCCTGGCAACCACACACACAAACACTCACTTGCGTGTGCAAACATGCATTGGGTCTTCATATCAGGTAACAGCACATCTAACTGTCGGCATGCACAAAGACCCATTTGTGTGCACAAATAATGGAAGGATCTGAACATATAATGGGACTCAGCACATGTTTGCAGGCTTACCCAGTGTACAGGAGTTTAAATCTGAACTAGAACTGACAATTAATTTAGATATTCAAGGTCACACGTGAGCTCCTCGAAATGGTGCACCTAGTGTCTTACAGACGTGGCAATGGAGCCAATCACTTCAAGATCCATAATCACATATCAGATATCTTTTCATAAGAAAATAAAAAGCTCTATAGCCTCTAGTGACAATAAAATAGTAGAATAGCTGAGATTTAATTAACAGCTCACAAGCACCCAAAGACAGGTTTTAAAAGCTTTATTAAGGTGCTCAAATAGATATGGCTGTCACAACTGATTTGTAACGTTTAGTACTGTGGTTTAAGAGATATAAATAATAATTTTGCCTCCTGCAGAAAGACAGTGGGAAATGACTATTTGCTCATGGCTCCTGACTACACTCAACAAATGAATGGATGATAAAGAATCAAACCTGTATATTTGGTAGGCATTGCAATTTTAAGGTATTTTTATTAAACATGTTAAAAATATTTTAAAACAAGTGAATAGTAAATTAGTGACTTCTTTTGCCACTTTTTCTTTCCCATTTTAAAGTTTCAGAAGTTCAGAATAAAATAGAATTGTTTTATGATTCCTAATATAAAAGACACTAAAATGGACATTTTGTGATCTGTACACTTATACCCAGGCTTAACTGACTTCAGGTGAATGCTGAATTCAACAAGACCACCACCATACTTCATCTTAAACATATGCTTAAGTGATTTGCTGAATCGGAGCATAAAGGCCCATATATTCTAAGTGTAATGCACAAAAGTGTATGTGTTTGTGCAAATCCTGACAAGCAGAACTTATTGCCTTTCTGTGGTGCAGATGGAAAAGTACATATACACTTTTGCACACACTCATTAGAAAGTATGAGCGATTATTTCTAAGCACCGAAGTCTTGTATATAAAAGGTTAGCTAATAAAAAAGGGGCAACTTCTGCCTTACTTAAACGTCTGTTGACTTTATTGCTGTGGCATGGAGTGTATTGATCTAGACTGTATGTTCTTTGGAGCAGAGACTGTCTTTTTACAATGTTTGTTACAGTGCCTAGCACACCTGGGTCTCAGATGCCTGCCTAGAGTTTCACAGAGCTAATGTGTTCTTAATAACAATATTAATAATAATAAATGCATTTGAATCTTTAGGTCATGATCTAGAAAATCACTTTAGTATATTACTTACTTACTTACTTGACTTCACTGTTATTGCTCATATGAGTAAAGTTAAGCACATTGATAATTGCAGAATGTGACAACAAACTGGGGACAGCTGAGTGAGACTCTTTATCGACAGACTGATTTTTTTTGTATTGTTATCCAGGAAAGAGATTTAATTCCATGTCATATTTATTTTCTTGTTTTCATTCAGGACAAAAGATGGATCAAAGTGTAGATATAGTTTGAAAAATGGTCCATACAAATAATTCCTTTTAACTCAACATATAATTTAATCATTTATTTTATTAACTAGAGCAAGTTTTCACTCCATTTAGCATTGCAGAGCAAATAAAGCAATGCAGCAGATAGATGGGAGTCTATTTTATTCTATTTGTGTCAACCATTAGCTAAGCAGACTGACAATGTCCAGCTGCCATTCATATACAGCAACTAATGAGAATGCCAATTAGGAGTGTGTCCTCATCTCTTCACCAGTGGGAATGTGATAGCAATGATAGTCCTTCGTGTAGATCTTTGGGGAAAGACAGTCCTGTGCAGTATGTGTAAATATTGAAGGTAGCCTTAAAAATGAACACTCAGCTTCAGTTGCTGATGTAGTTGTTGAAAAGGTGCTTTTTTTTCAAAGGAATGCTCATTTTGCCATGCATTTTAGGGCTTTTTTCTTTATGCCCCGAGTTATATTAATAAAACATGAGGCCCAGGACATTTTTCAGTCACTGCCCCCAAGGTAAAATCTTGGATAAAGACTTATAAATACAGGGGGGAAAGTGAAAAAAGACTCTTGGGGAAAAAAAAATAAAGATTTGAAACCCCTGTTTAGCTCCAGGCTTAAAATGATTTAAACAATAGCTTCTTCCTCTTGACAGATAATCTATAGATAAAAATTACTTAGGGGGCTGATTGCTCTTTAATTAATGTCCTCACTGGCAGGGAAGTTCACCGAGATGATAATTATCACGTGTCTGAAAAAAGGGTGGCAGTCAGTCAGTGCTCCCCTAAGGAACCCAACCATGTTTATATTCTTACCTTTGTTGTCCTGTAGGGTAAAGTTGTGATTATTTGCTGCTTCTGCTGTCAAACTGAAGTAGAACTGGTGACCACTGGGTGGGTCATCTTTATCAACAGCACTGATTTTCTGGATTACCTGAAAAGAGAGAGTTAGTTTGAAATTATATTAGGTTTTATATTTTATATAAGACAAAGAAGCATATACACACATACGCAATGCTCATGTCCAAGTGATAAATCACATTTATCATGCACCTTCAGCCACCTAACTTGCATTCCGCCCACTACTAATATCTTGTTCTAACATTCAAACCTCCAAAGCAATTTTAGACACCATTGTCCCAACTTCCCACTGAAAATGGGGCAAGATAAATACTTGGCCAATATTCATCCAGTGACAGGTTAGGAGCTAATGTATCACCACTCATTAAGGCTAGGAATAAGAGTTTTATAGTTGGATAAGGGACTATTTATGGATGAAAACAACAGTGGATGTAATCTGGCACTATAGATAGAGAGACAAGGCACTCACAGTTATTTGTGGGTGCCATTAATGTCACAATGTGTCTGCAAACCACAGGTGCAAAAGAAAAGGCCAGATTTTAGAGTTCACTTTAGGGTGAATAAAACAGAATTGAGTATTAATTTAATCAACATTTTCTGAAACTTAACAACAAACCATATAACAGACTAGACTCAAGTCTTTGTTGTTTATAACTTGTGAGTTAATGGCCACAAGTATCTGGATTAATTGATTAGAACCACTGACAGTATGGTCAGATAATCTTATGCAATTTGCATCTTGCTTACAAGACCCCAGTTCTACGTTACTCTTGAGCAAAGGCTGCTAATCATGTTAATTTCTGTTGTGGTTTTAAATTTTGTTACAATTTTAAAAAATGGACAGTGATGCCTTCCATGAAAGAGGGGGAAGGCTGAGACCACAGGAGAAAGCACAGAGTTTAAATCCTCCATGCAGAAGACCATTACAAATGCATCCAGGGTAATGCATGAGTGCTGTAAATTTCAGGGTGAAACTGTCTCCAATTTCATAAGAGGCAGAGGTGTTGTAGCTATGTGAAAGGATCTCTGTGGGTCTGATGTTCAGAGGTACCAAGAGCAAACCCCTCCAGTTGAAGTCAATAGGAACAAAGGATGTTCAGAACCTCCAAAAATCAGGCCTTGTGAGAGCAACCTTGTACAAGTTCTAATACCATACCCTCATGGTGGGTAATGTGGCCCTCAGACTCCTTTTTCCTAACTCAGCCAAACTGACTCCACCTACATTTTAGTTTTAGGAGTGCTAGAGGATATAGGACTCAGCCACGTGTAGTGCGGTGCACTCTCCCTTCCCAGTGAGATCAGTGGGTATTAAGGGTGCTCAATACTGCTCCGAATCAAGCTCTCATAGCATAACTTTTCAATGTAGGGACATCTGGAGCCTTTAAGAGGCTTACGCTGCTTGTGCACAGTACCTTTTTCACCATAGCCAGTGTGATGGAGTTTCAAGGCTTTGTTTTATATTTGTTTAGGCTGCCAAGCAATTCTAGGCATCATTTGTACTGCAATATGTGGATTATGGTTTATCTTAAAGTGGCCTTAGTTTCAAAAGAAATGACTGCCTAATCAAATAAATATCTAGAAGTGTCACTCTGCACCTGGCCAGGTTGAGCATTTTCACAGACAGTGGTCTCGTACTCCATGGCAAACTCGGGGGCATTGTCGTTGATGTCAAGGATAGTGATGGCCACATATCCTCTCCCAATCTGTGCTGGGTTCTCTGTGACAAACAAACAAACAAAGACTCTTGACAAGTTATTTTCTGGATCAATATGCTTTTCATTTCATACACCTGCCAAAAATAATTAAAATACTTTCTAGAAACATAATGAAAAATAAACTATGGTAAAAATCCTGGCCCTTTTTCACACAATGGGAGTTTTGCTATTTACTTCAGTGGGGCTGTATTTCACTGTAGGGGTCAAATTCAAAATCCAGTGTATAAACCTCCGGAGCAAAACGTCTTGGGAGGGGTGGGAATGAGGTGACATAAAAACCACGTCACCTCCTGTGGGCCCACAGGATGGGGCATGATTAGAAGGGATATGAGATGCATTTATCGGTTAATGTCCCTCAGTAATTAAGTTGGTGAGGCTCTGGGAGTCCATGACAGAATGTATGGCTTCCCTATAACTGTGGGAAGCATAAGAGAAGTACCATCTACCCACGCAAGGGAATTCCCCTGCAATTCCCTTATTATTATAAGTGAATCTAGCTCTAGGAAGTTTAGCACCTTTATTCTTAGACATGGTGTAATTCCTCTCAAACCTGAATTACATCCCCAAATTAAAGTAATCATGAATTTTATCAATACCACTTCTGCTCGTCACTACCCCTTAGCATATTCATTGGTGAAGTGGTTACTGGATTTCTGGGTTGTACGGTTTGGACCTATACTGTCTACTGAGGTCAAACCAAGACAATTACTAATCTGTGGCAGAAGGGGTATTTCACAGTAAACTGATGATCATACAGTTGAGAGGACATGTGTCCTAATGAACAAAACACCTGTCTGCAATGAGATAGGTCTAAATGATTTCACAGGGTGTGAGGCAGAGTGGGTGATAGATAGATAGATAGATAGATAGATAGATAGATAGATAGATAGATAGATAGATAGATA